>OX375878.1:127798649-128998649 GCA_947359465.1 Metellina segmentata
TTAATACACAACATAATATATAAAGGGGATACATAAATATAACATTAACTGACCCAACGTATTTGTCTTATTTTAAGAATAAAACGGGTCAATTTGATAACAAATAGAAGAATCAATCGTGTAGAAGTCAACCTTTTCGCTGATGTTTTGTAAATACAACATTTAGACATAGATCTAAAATATTTCCCTTTAATATCCAATCCTCAGTTGAATTAAAAAATGCCGAATATCCTAGTCACTGTTTACTGTACTATGCTAAGTTTCATAAAAAATGTTTGCACATTTGGTCTCACAAACATTTACGAACCGTGTAACTATTAATTTTTGTATAAAATCATTTTCAATCAGTCCATTTCAATGAAAATCGAATTGGACATAATACTCCTTTTCAATATTCTTACTACATAGAAGATGTACCCTACAATTTAGATTATTGAAATATGTAACTTGCAAAATAATAAACTGTTAATCTTTTGGATCTGATCAATATTTGTTTATGGTAACTGGAAGATATACTAGTTAATTTCGTTATTATGGCGAATCTTCTCTCAGACATTATTTGTCCCAAGTATGGCGTACACAATATTGGTTTTTGTGTCCAATACCATTTTTGCAGTGGCTTATGAATGATACCCTGCAAAATGATTATTTCAAAAAGGACACAGATTTCGCTCGCATCTGTACTTCCACTTCTGAACCCTTGAGCTGGGTGTCAAATCGTTTTTTTCAATAAAATCTCCTGCAAAACGATTTGTTTCGCTAGCTATTTAACTGACGATGTCGTCGTCGAAAAATGTTCCAAATAATTCTAATGGTGAATAATTATTCAGGGGTTCTTTAATTCCTGGATCTCCAGTGAATGGAAACCTCGGAGGAGAAGGTCCAAGATTCTCAGGGAGGGTCCAATCTACACCAGTCTCTTGCATCATCCAATGACCCATCAAAATCACTTTCAGAAGTGTCTGAATACGAGGAATCTGAATACTCTTCAGAATTCATTTGGAAGTAGTTAGCAGACGAAATTAAAATTTAAAAACTTTGGTCTTGTCCTAGAATTATCAAATATGAGTACAAAGATTCAGCCTATAAAAAGTTGAATTTTTAAAGAAAATTTAGTCTTGAAATATACTTTTTTTGCTATTCTATCGACCTAGCTTCCTAACTAGCAATCTAGGTACTCCACAGGGTTGCTCGATAGATTTATAACAGCTTTTTTTTCTTTTTTTTTCAAAAAATATGTGAACAACAGTTCGGATGCATATGCACTCTAGACAATCGATTCACACACTAATGTCTCAAATAGCAACTCCATGGTATATAGCGCCTCGATATGTCCCTAGGCTTTTCGCTCTTTTCAGCTTGTTCCCGCTTCTCAGAAGGGCAGATTTCTCCTACAGAAATTGGACGTGGGGGTCATGAATGACATTTTTGACTGACCACCTACCGAGCCTAAAACATACCGTCCAGAGTAGTATTTTGAAAAAAGAAAAAAAAATGCTGTTTCTATAGTCAGAGAGAGAACCATCAATTCCTTCTATAGTAAGATTACTGTCGGCCTTTTTCCAATGATAAAAGGTACAACACGTTCCCTTCTGCATACTCAGATGTTATCAGTTAACAAAAAGGAATACATTGGGGGTCATTATGATCGTTCAAGAAAAGGACATGTGTGACACTATCAGAGTACTTTTGTGTGAAGTTTTCAAGAGCTTCCCGCTTTGAATAGGGAGTAAGAAATATTTCCCACAAAGCGAGAGAAAATAGTTTAAATTCCTCTTCTTTTATTTGTCAAACAGTCATAATGACTTAGTTTAAACGATCGATGTTGCTTTAGGTTTAAGAAATTCAAATACCGGCGCAGTAAAAGTGTTTCTGATAAACGCAGATAAAAGGCAGCATTTTCGTTACTTCATATTTTGTCTCTTAAACCGGCTATCTTTTTGCACAAAAAGAACTGAGAACGACTAAAATCTTCGAAATGAAACTATGCGAGGGTTTTCTTATTCATTAACTTTTAGGTAGAAAATAGTACTATGCTAGTATTTTACTACAGATCTGTTATTCTGTCAATCGTACAACATATAAGAATCTTGAATTTTGCTGGCAGTAATAATTGAACTTATAATTAGTAGCTAATACTAGTACAGGGTGGATGAAAAGTGCATGACACATTTCGACAGTTAATATAAAATCCACCATTCAAATTGCCATAGAAGTTTTCGGTTTTCACTAAATTGCTTTACATGGCATCACGTTATTTTTTGCATAAGAAATACCTTCAATTGTTTGAAAAATTAAAGACACGAAAGACGCAAGTAAACAACACTGTTCCACAATACAAGTTAGCAAATACGTGGATTGAAATTGAGTATCGGTTTAATATCGCTCGGGCCACAAAGGGTGCTCACATTAAAATATGGTAGTATATAGTAACCAAAATGCTCTAATAAATTATAATATGTATTATAATTATTTGGCACAATTTTTATGTTTTCCGGTAAAATTTTTTTCTGATAAATTTGCGTTTGTTCATAAATGTTAGTGTGAGTTGTTTTATAGTTCATACAGCCAACCAAACGGTTTAGTGGTTAAGGTGTTAGCCTCTAAATCGGAAGGTTCCTGGTTCGAATCTGGGTCCGTGCATGGATGTTTGTAAGCGTATGTTGTAGAGGCGGTTGGTGCACCTTAAATCTGTCGTGGCCGAAAGTCCTCACGTTGGGTTGGTGTGGAAGTTTGGAGAGTGAAGTGCCAGCTCAGGTGTTGCTTCGCCATCTGACCGTGGTTCAAAAGTACGAGGTGTCCTCGGATCTTTGCCTTAAGCGATTGATCCCGGAACGTCATCAAGAGCCCATTGTGTTGCTCTAGTTCGACGTTAATTAAAAAAATTGCTGTTACCCAAATTTAGGTTTTATTATAAAAAAACTATTTTAGGCTACATCAAACTATTATTGCTACCAATTTTATAAAATTATTTCAGAGGTTTGTCATTAAATTTGTATTAAAAATAATCATTCGAAATACTGATCAAGATTCCAAACGTCCCATACTTCCGTTCTTTAAAAAGTTATTGGTATCAGTAACTCAGACGCAGTTTACCATATGTGAACTGTTTTATGTATACTCAATTCTTCACTGAAAGGTGAATACTCAAAACGTGAAATCTTTGAATAATATTCCCTATTGAATATTTTAATATATATATAAATTATATTTAAAAAAAATTATATTATATTATAAATAATGTAATTGCTTTATTTATACAAATCAATGCTGTAAATCTGTGGTAAACTTGTGCGAAAGAAAATTAATGCTAGAATTTAACTTTTTTACAATTTGAAGAAAAACTACTTATTAGAAAAAATATATATAAAATAACTATTTCAAAGTTCCCCATTTTATGCAGTAAATATTTGGTTTCTTAAACGCGTGTAAGTATCTTGTATCTTGACACAATGTTTGAAACTCTCTCCAGTAATACCATTCAAAAGAATCGTCTCACCCTTCGGAACCGGGAAGAAGCCCGTGGCGTTCCGATCTATCACTGTCATCGGTCTTTTTTGAAGATCCAGTTTAAATGGCCTACTGATCAGACCCATTGACAAAACGAGGGGAAAGAATTCCCTTTGTCCAAACCCTGACGCTTTTAAAGGGAACTCGTTTTCTAGGGGTGACGCTTTCGTCAACACAACAGAGATTTGCCATGCTGCCAAGAGGGCTAATGTTGAGTTTAAGAGGGAAGCAGAAACACTTTTAAGAGGCATTAAGTCTCATTACTACCTAGGTATGGGTTAGGTAATGGGTGGTTAAATCAAAGGGCCAATAAGATGAATGGGTTGTTAAGGGATTTGTGTGAGAGGGAGGAGGTTAGATTTTTGGAAGGAGTGTAGGTGGGATTGGATAAGCAGGGACAATTTGCATTTAAGCCTGATAGGTGATAGGGAGGTTGGCAAGCGGGTTTTGAATATTCTGGAGTCAAAAAACTAGAATACAAGCAGGGATGGGAAGGACATAGAGGGTTGACAGTACACTGTAATTGCTTAGGAAAACTAACAGGGTCTAAATTGCAGGAGACAAACAATACAAAGGAAAAGTGCAATGTAAGGGAGAAAAACAATACCAAGACAAATAATACAAGGGGAAAGCGCAATATAAGGGTGAAAAATAAGCTAAAAGTATTTTATCGTAATGCTCGCAGTGTGAGAAATTAAATGGATGAGCTCAAGGGAATTGCACAAGCAGAGGATATAGATATCATTGGGATTACTGAAAGTTGGGCAAACAGTGAAGATGCACAAATTTTAGAATTGAGTGGATTCACAATGTTTAGGGAGGACAGAGTGAATAGGAAAGGGGGTGGGGTTTTGATTTATGTGAGAGAATTCTTAAACTGCAAGGAAATTAAGTTAAATAGTAAAACTGAGGGTATAGAATCAGTCTGGGTGAAACTGAATACAGACAAAGGCAAAGGACTAATTCTGGGCAATATATATAGACCTCCTGTTTGTAGTGAAGAGCAGGAAAAGGGAAATGTGCAATCTGATAAACGAAGCATGTCAAAAAGGAGAATTAATTTTAATGGGGGACTATAACTATCCAAATATTGACTGGACAAACAATCTAGTTACAAATGGGAAAGGGCAGAATTTTTGGAAGTGATAAAGGATTGTTTTTTGTACCAGATGGTGTATGAGGATACTAGGGACAATGCAATATTGGATTTGATTTTCAGCAATGATGAGGACAGGGTGCAGGATTTGGTTATAGGTGAGCCACTGGGAGAAAGTGATCATAGAAGTATCAGATTAAGTATAAATTTTCAGTCAGCATACACAATCAATAGTAGGATAATTCCAAATTTCAGAAAGGTAAATTTTCATAAGATAAGGGAAGAGTTAAAGGAAACATTCAAAGGGGGATTATTAGCACCGCATCATTTTGAACAATGGGAGGAATTCAAGAATAAGTTAGACAGGGTGTTAAAAAAACATGTAACGTTCGGCAAAAAAGGAAAATCTAGAAAATTGCTCTATATGTGGTTTTTAGGGGAAACACACAAAGCTTTAAAATTAAAACAAAGAACATACAGGGTATATAAAAGCACTGGTAACGACAGGGACCAGGAGGCATATCAGAAAGCCAGAAAGGATTTTAAAACTATTAGTCGGAAGCAAAAGGTGTCCCTGGAGGAAAAATTAGCAAGGGAAATAAATATAAACCCAAAAGAATTTTTTGCATATGCAAGTGGTAAAAATAAATTTAGTACTACACTGGGCCCGTTGGAGGGGAAGGGAGGTGAATTAATTCAAGACGAGGTGGGAATGGCAAACTTGTTAAATGACTTTTTCTGGGGGTTTTCAATGGTAACTATAATTTAAAAAAGGATCCCAAGGATGGAGCCTTTGCAGGGGGTATAATTAAAGAATGCAAATACAACAGGGAAGAAATAGTACATCAGTTGAAAAGAATTAAGCCATCTAAAGCACCAGGGCCAGACGATATTTATCCGAGAGTACTAGTGGAATGCGCGGAAGAACTGGGGGAAGTAATTCACACGATATTTAATTCAACATATAGCACAGGTTGGGTACCAATGGATTGGAAGTTGGCCAACATAACTCCAATTTTCAAACAGGGAATACAAAGTGATCCGGGCAACTATAGACCAGTAAGTCTAACATCAGTAATTTGCAAAATATTTGAATCTGTTAAAAAAGCATATAATGTTATACTTGGAGGAGGGGGGACTGTTATCAGAGAATCAGTATGGGTTTAGGAATTGCAGATCCTGCTCTACAAACCTTTTTAAGTTCTACGAAAAAATTACCGAGGAGCTGGATAATAAGAGCAGTGTGGATATCATGTACATAGATTTTCAAAAGGCTTTTGATAAAGTACCTCATGAGGCATTACTGTTTAAATTAAAAAGGCTGGGGATTCAGGGAAAAACATTATTATGGATAAAGAATTGGTTATTGGGTAGAAAGCAGAAAATGCAGGTAAAAGGAAATTATTCACAGTGGACAGAAGTTATAAGTGGGGTGCCTCAGGGATCAGTTTTGGGACCAATTTTATTTATAATTTTCATAGATGATATAGGTCAGGGGATCAAGAATAGAATCGGTATATTTGCAGATGACTTAAAAATATGGGGGACAGTGGATACCAAGTTACAGATAGAAAATTTACAAGGGGATTTTGATAAGATATCCTAATGGGGTATGTCATTTAATGTAGGGAAATGTCAAGTTCTGCATATGGGTTACAGGAACAGTGGAGCCGAGTACTGTCTGCAGGGAGTAAAGGTAAAGGAGGGAGAAACAGTCAAGGATCTTGGGGTGATAATTCACAGGGATTTTAAAATGGGTCACCAATGTTCAGCTGTGGGTAAAAAGGCTAATATGTTATCGGGGTATATTAAAAAGACTAACTTCAAGGGATAAGAATATAATCTTGCCGTTATATAAGGGTTTAGTAAGACCACATTTAGAATGTGCTGTACAATTCTGGGCTCCATATATGAGAAAGGACATAGAATCAATTGAAAGGGTTCAGCACAGAGCTACAAAAATAAAGGGGCTAGCAAATTTCGACTATAATGAACGTTTAAGTAAGCTAAACATGTATACACTGGAAAGAAGGAGGGGGGGGGGATTTGTTTCAGCTTTTCAAGTTTGTAAAACAAGGGGACACAGAGGGCTTAAATTTCAATAGGGATAACAGAACAAGGGGGTCATAGGTATAAATTGAATAAGACACATTTTAATCGGGATTTAAGGAAAAACTACTACTTTAATAGGGCAATAGACAGTTGGAACGCATTGCCGGAAAATATAGTTAATTCAAAGGGAGTGTACGAATTTAAGACATAATTGGATAGTCGGTGGGAATTGGGGACAGGGTGGCAACAAAATCCTTTAAAAAAGTTCCCTGATATTTCCATGATTTCCCTGATAGTCCCACAAAAATTTCCCTGATTTAACAATTCCCTTCAGAAATGTCGTGATCCGTGATTGGTATCAATATACAGAATCCACACAACACTATTTTTAAATATTTAGGGTCAGAGGGTGTAAAAGAATCATTCTCCACAAATATTTTGTATTTTTTCTCTACAGATATTTTAATTGCTATTGTAAGGGTTTGAAACCGTAACGGAACTCTTATAATTGCAATTGAAAAAACTGGAGAAAAAAATGCAAAATATTTTTAATTATGAACTTTTTACACCTGACCCTGCCTTGTCATACTATTTATTGAAACCAAATGCAAATATTCATAAAAATTCTACAGAAATGCAATTGCAGACCAAAAGAATTAATTTAATACACAGAAAACATCATTTGTTACACAAATTTCAAATTGTATCCCACAAGTTAAATCGCTAGCCTAACGGCGACCAAGACGCTGTAGCTGCGAAATAAATGGCAGTTTTCGTGGTGTTAAAAATTTATGACGCTATGGTTCTTTATTCGAATTACAATTTCGGCGAATACGATTTATCCTATTCTCAAAAGCACTCGTAATCGCGCATCTCTAAATAGGACAATCAATAATGGTAGCCGTTTAAACTGTCAAAATTTCCCAGATTTTTGTAAAATTTGGAAATTTTCCCTGAGATTTCCAGAAACAAAAAGTTCCCTGAGAATTCCCTGATTTCCAGGTTCTGTTACCACCCTGGGGGAATTCATAAACAAAGGACCAGCCTTGTTGGGCTTGAGCCTGTAGCTGGTCGTCAATATTTGTATTTAACAAAACTTCCCGAGTTTTCCCTGATTTTTCCAGAAAATGATTCTTTCCTGAGAAATCCCCGAATTCCCGGTTCCGTCACTACCATGTTGGAGCCATTTATATGTGAATCATCACAACTTATCATCCAAGACCAAAAATATTTGAAGTCAGTCTGGTTTCCATAGGGAAATCGGAACAAAAAGTTCAGTTTAAGTTAAGCCAATGTACAGTGCAAATCAGAATCGAACTAACAATAAAAAAAAGTTGAAAATCAGTTCGTAATAAAAACCACAAGTTGAAATAAACAGGAAATGTATTGCAAACAAAGTTAAAGCTGCAGTCACTAGTCTAGTCAGTGTTAGCATATGGTTTTGGCAACAACTTTATCTTGGTTACAATTGATCCTGATGCTGATACAGAAAATCTATAACTTCAAAGTTGTCGTGGACCCCCTAAAACTGTTTGAAAGACAAACAGAATTGGTATGATAACTTTTTACGGGAAATGGAACATTTTGAGATTGGGGACAAACTGATTTGTTTCTAGAGGGGCATTTGATGCACCCTAATATCTGTGTCAGTGTGTCCCCCCACACACTATATATGCTCAAGTAGAGATTCAAAATTAACTTTTAAAAAACTTCAGCATAAATAGAAATAAAGAGGCATCCGATTCCTCTAAGTAATTAAGACGGCATATATGACCTAAATTACCACAGAAGTTCGCAACAAAAAAGGATGCAAATGGATTTATTGTAACATCAAGAAACAAGAATGGGTTTTTGGAATTCAACTTAAAATGTCCAAAATCATTTGTTTAAATTATACCGAATTTCAATTTCGCTAAAAAAATAATTTTGAATCGAAAGTCATCTTTAGGTCACAAATGACTGAGAAATTCCTCATTAATTAGGCGCTGAGCGATAACATCGCGACCCCGGAAAACCGCGATGCCACAATGATCGCGAGATCTGCGCTAGCTAAGGAATGCCTGTGTAAGATCGGAAAAAAATCGCGATGTCACGATGCATCGCCATAGTGAAACCGATGTGGTTTTAGTCCGCACACCGGTTTTTCACGATATATCCATACTTCGCCCAGGCCTACCCACTAGTACATAAAAACGTCACTAGGACATCCGGTTCTTCAAAGCTTGAAATATACACTCATTGGCTAGAAACACTGAAACGTCATATTCTTAAAAACGGCCAAAATCACGTTAGAAAAACGCGGAAAATTACTAAAAAGCGGAAAAACATGAAAAAAAACCCTAAAAAAGCGGAAGATTCTCATACCTGAGCAAGACTGAAATTCATACAAAAAATGTTTTTTTAGTAACTTTATTTAATGTGCTATGGTATGAAATTTTTGATTGTTTTTCTTTTTGTTAGTAACTTAAAAAGTTTACTGGAATTTTTTTTTTCCAACTTGAGGGCCCCGAAAAGTTTACCACTTGGAGCCCTCCCCCCCTCCCTCTACTTGACTTGATCCGCCACTGTCTAAACTAGTGGTTTTGTTAGTATTTGGTCCCAATTAAATACCATTTCATTCAAAGTTGCACCCAGATTTAGGAAAATTGTACGAGTCGAATTCGCATTAAACCCACCTATCCCATGGTATTACTGCATTCTGAAAGCTGGTAACGTCAACCAAGTTTCATCACACTAATGAATTTATGAATGAGATAGTGTCAAAACCACTCAGAGGGTTTCATTTTCAACCCATTTGAATCTGATCTGCAAACTAAAGGTAGTCTAAATTACAAAATTAGATTTATTCAGTTTATAAAATCTGTACAATATTCATAGCAAACACCAACTCAATCAAATCAAGTAAAAAAAATTTACTAATTGCACATCAAGAAATAAGCTGCGATTTTCTAAATTCGACAGGCATGCACGAAAGTAATTCAGGATGCCTTGTCGCAACTGACCGAGAACGCAAAACATCACAACCGAGAAGAAATTTGAAACATAAATGCTAAAACCACTTTTCATAATAAAATCTAAAACCATGTCATTTGAAATAAAATTGAATTGTTCAGAAATCTCACGCTTAAACAAATTTGAAACACTAAGCTCTTTACACAACACAATTTAACAAGTCGAGTTGGCTCTCTTTTGCAGGACACTGTGCGGCCCCATCGGCACGTTCCCGCGGAACGTCAAGGGCTCCAGGAGTAGTTATTCGACAGTAACAGACTTGGCCAGATTTCGAGGGCAATCGACCTGTGGAGAAACCAAGACAAATGATTTTTAAGTTTTAATTGATAAAATACATACAAGAAAAAAGATTTAAAAGGAATTTCAATTTAGTTAGTAAAAATATCACAGCAGAAAAGGTTATAGGAGGTAGAACAGGTATATTTCAATTTGAGTCACGACGGTTCGGGACACGTCCTGAAGGGAAAGATCTGAGGCTAGGGAAGTACGAGTGGTCTATTTAGACTGTTCTTTAGGCAGTTGAAGTAAAGTTGCGTTGGTACGACACAATGGGCTATTGGCTCTGCATCCATCCACAAGTAGACGATCTGAAAACTGGAGCTTCGAGACCGTTTCACATAAAGATCCCCAGTCGTTAAGATTGGAAAATAGTTGCAAAGCGTCACTTAATGTGCATTAAGACGAGTCTTCGCGCGTTTAGGTGGCTTGTGTCACAAGAGGCATATTTAGCCAAATGGGGAAAAAGATTAGTGCCTCGGGTCAGTGAAGCACGTACACACATAAACGAGATGTGCCTCAGAGGGACCTCATGTTCAGGTAGGCATTTCAATTAACGCCACACTGCAGCAACACAATGGGCATCTGCAACTACTCTTGTTCGGGAGAGTTTAAAGATGCGTTGATGAGAATGCAAAACTTACATTGCATCCTCGCAGAACAGCAATGTGATATGACAGCAACTGCAGAGGGATCACAGTGAGAATGCCTTGCAAGCAATCGACGGTGTGCGGCACTTCCAAGTACTTGAACGCGAAACTCTGAGTTTCCTTGTCGCCCTTTTCGCAGATCAAGACAGGTCTTCCGGCTCTGGCGGTCACCTGGAAAGACAAACACAGTCGAGTCTTACGAAAAAAAAAAATTTGTTTATAGAATTGATAAATGCTTTAAGTTTTACAGAGGTACAAAATTATTTTTCTCTTCAAGAGAAATCTAGAGTGGGTTTTATGGCACGAGGGTTGTATTTGGAATATACACAAGAAAAAAAGAATTCCATGATATTGGAACTCGTTTTCTTAATGGAAATTTATTTCCATAGAAAGTCATGAAACAGAAAACGAGCTCCTATAGAATTTAAACGGAGATTACTTTATAAAGCTTATAAAAAATGTGTATAATTCAAGACTCATTCCAAATTTCTAGGGAAACTAAATTTTACATGTGTAGAATTCTAGAGAAAACGAGTTGATTCCATACAAATTAATTTCTATAGAGAAGTTAAGCAGAACAAAAGAAATGAGCTTCTATAGAATTCTATTTTTCTAGACATTCTCTATACATTTGTATAGAATAAATAATTAACCTCTTGACAAGATGCCTCATAGGAAAACCACCAGGAGGGTAAAAAAGACTAAAAATAAACTAACACGAATACAGATAACAGATTGAACATACACCAGCCCCACCTTCAGACAGATTCAGTTTCGAACTCTCGACCTTCTGGTCGACAACCTGCCACTCTCTTCCGACCAGGCTACCGTTCAAAACGAGCTTACCTGTTGTAGTGCGTTCATGCACTTTGAATAAACAGGATCTTTGGTCACCACCATTATGATAGGCATCGCATCATCGATCAAAGCCAGAGGCCCGTGCTTCAGTTCCCCAGCCAAGATTCCTTCAGAATGCATGTATGTCAATTCCTTAATTTTCTGAAAAGAGGTAAAAAATTATGCTCAAAGTTCAATTCATTAACAGAAGTCGCATGGGCACGATGTCATTGACATTCAAAAATTCGGGTTTATCTTTCAATATGCCAGGCAAAAAAAAAAAATTCACATAAAAAAAATGAAGGTAAGTAGTTAATCAACGTCACACCAGATCAACACGCCATAAGGACCTTCCGGGATCGATCCTGAAATGGGAAAAGATCCGAAGATGACGTGCAACTCTACTTACCATTCTGGAAATGAGCTTAGAAAACACTAGTATAAAAACATTGATTGAGAATTTCAGCTCTTATCTACATGGAAAGCAGAGTTTGTATCTCTGTGCCTCTATACAAATTACACCGTTTGACCCATCGATGACAAATTTGGTACTTATTCTTTAGAATCCTGCAGGTTGATTAGGTTTCTATGGCACATGGCCACACACAAGCTACACACCAGACACAAGACTAAAAATCTCTATAAATAAAAAATCTACAATTTTTAACCGAGACTAGCCTGATGTTATATAGATTTTATACAACGCAAATGTCAGAGTTGAATAAAGACAAACTTGTATTGCAAGGACTTCCAAAAAGTTTTTTTAGGGTCGGGTACTAAACTCTAAATTTGACTTTGAGCTTTTCGTAATGATAGACTACGTTCAGTCAAACATACAAAATAGGTTCCCCGATCAAGTGTCTAAAGAAACCCAAGGAAAATGGGTTATGTTAACCCCATCCCCTTTACCCTAGGTTGGGCTAAAAAAAAGAAATCCTCATGGGGAGGACAGCGAGTACTGCTATGACGAATTCTAAACAATTCATCCCGAGAGATGCCAGCTAATTTGTCTTGCACATGCATAACATGCAATCCTCATCGAGCTCTAAATTATTCTCTTACCAGAGCTCCTTCGAGGCAGGTGGCATGATTGTATCCCCTCCCCATGACGAGCAGAGACTTCTGGTGGTAGAGTTCCTCCGACAGCTGCAAGACTTCCGAGTCCAGCTTGAGCACTTCCTGCACCTGGGATGGCAACACCTTAAGCCCTCGGATGATCTCTGAACGCCGGGTCTGCATGGAGATCCGGTCTTGGGACATGACCAAGGCAAACATCACAAGAGAGAGGAACTGACTCGTGTAGGCCTGGAAAGAGATGGGGTCATTCGATTAGGGAACACCATGTTACACTAAACTAGCAATATCAATACACACAGGGAAGAATACAGAAAGCTGCCCTACAACTTGCAGGCGCTGTGGGTATATGCACAGACGACCCATCTCTCATTGATTTGAAATAAATTTTTTTTCTACACCATGAATACAGGAATATTGATGCAACTTTAGTTCAGCTAAATATCTCCAGAGCAACACGTTTGATTTGTGTCAATGGTCCGGGATCCGTCCCGAAGGGATAGATCCAAGGACAAAAGCTTGTCATTTTGAGCAGCTTTTCATTTTGAACATCCAAACTTGCACATCAGGCCAACACGAGGACATTCGAGGCCACAACAGACTGAAAGTGCATCGACTGTCCAGATCGAGTTCAGAAATCGCCACCCTCCCAACTCGTTCATCGAACGGGATTCTCATTTTACGACCAAAAAAGTTAGCATTTAATATTCGTTTGAAAACATGTCATGCTGTTTTTATATGGATTACAACAGAATACACTTCTACGAGTCATAAAAATAAGCATTACACATCTCTATAAAAAACATCAGTTTACGAGTTTTTGCTCCAAACTATATATACTATACTTTAATCCAATATTTAACTATACTTAGAAACTTTAATCCACGGTCAGACGACCATGTCACACCTGAGCCGATGGCCCACTCTCTAAACTTCCATACTATGCCAAAGTACATAAATAAGAACTCACTTTTGTGCTGGCCACTCCAATTTCGGGTCCCGCGTTGATGTGAATTCCGCAGTGAGTTTCGCGGCAAATGCTGCTACCCACCGAGTTGGTGACGCCGACCACCAGAGCACCTCGCTGCTTGCAATATCTCAAAGCTATCAGAGTATCGGCGGTTTCACCTGAAACATCGCATCAAGATCGTACTTTCAATATAAAATCAATGGCTGTTTACAGGCAAAAGGGTCTTTAAAATTATGTTAACAAATAAGCCATGTAAATGAAAATGGAGTAGTAACAGTTGTTAAAATTTGTAGCTTTGTTACAAGTGACTGAATTAACTTCACACCATAGCAACACAACGGGCCATCATCGATGATCCAAAGACACACCCGAGCCTGTACCCCACCCTCCAAACCGTGAGGACATTAGTCCACAACTGATTTAATGTGCATTATCCCATGTAAACAAAAGGTTGAGTTTCGAAATCGCAGTCCTCCTGTTACACCTCCAACTGGGATAGATTGGTGGTCGGTGGTCTGGTGTATGTTAAAGAGTTTGTTAATTTGTTGTATAGTGTCGATTCCAGTCTTTTGTGTCACTCTTCATATCTTCACAGATTATGGGGGATGGTATCAAGAAAAAGAACAGGTCATTGCCAAACACAAGAGACTGCAACCCAAAGTTATATTTATTCTAGACCAATAACAAAAGCAGATGAAATAACAGATTAAAATAGAATGGAAGCAATCAAGACTGAAATATTAATTTTAAAAGGGCAAGTTAGTTTTATATCGATGGTAATGACACCAGATGAAATGTAGTGGTAGACAAAAACATTTGTGCCAAGTTTAAAACTCCAATGATGTGTAGAAATTTAAATACTTTCGAATGTGGATTACCTCCCACCAAATCTTGCAAATTTATAAGGGGCTGTTAAATAAGTCTTGACACAATGTCTTAAAAACTGGACAATTGATTGCAATAGGATGAAGGGCCATACATGCATTACATAGAGGGCCACTCTCCTAATAAAAGATACCCACGAGTAAAGCACAATTATTCGAATACTATAAATGCAATATGAGGAAATGTACTCACCAGACTGAGACACAAATATACACACATCATCTCTGAATATGGGTGTATTCCGATCTAGGAAGTCGCTTGCAAGTTCCACCATCACAGGCAACTCTGTCAATTCTTCCAGAATCTGACGAGTCTGAAAAATTAAGGATTCCTATAGGCAATCTTAAAATTAAAAGTATACGAAAGCTGTACCAAGTCTTCTAAGTTTTTAATTGTAATGCTTATGGCATACTTTTTGTAGCAAGCTGTGGTAAGCAAAGGAAATCCTACTTTATTAGGATTGTGGCAACCTCTGACAATTTGAATCGTTCATCGAGTTTTGTAAATTATTATCTTTTGATCTCATGCATTTTTCCTAGCAATTAGTTCCAACTAGTTTGCAACTAACATGATCTATAACATTCATATTTTTTACAGGGGTGGGCAAATGCAGCTCCCATTGAAAATTAAAAACCGTTTTTAATATTACTTCGGAATTTTTTTCACGAATCTTGTTAAATTGGCCAAGTGAAATGTTCAAGGTCGCTTCAATAGTAGGTATTCTGTTGAATCGGTCAATGAAGCATATAAGTCATATGCAAGAGCTTTGAAAGTAAACATTTGGTTGTGTCTACAGTCCGAGCACCAACGCGTAGCGGAGTGCGTCCAGTCCCATTTAGTTCAGTGTAATACACACCAGCGTGTAAGTAAACCCACTTTGCACAGGGAAGGATTTTTTCACAATTTCTCAAATAATAGTTGAAAAAGCAGCTGGGGAATTGGAGTTATTACAGATGAAAAAGAGGATCAGAGGCATAGCAAATGCAGCACAAATCTACTTCTATAATTTAATATTTTTAACTCATGCCAGGATCAAAATATCCAAACTTAAAGGCTTCTTGCCATTCAATTTCAGTTTTTGGTACAACATATTGCTTCGAATCCTTGTACGCCACAATGAAGTTAGTGAAGGGGAAATATTGTTCACAGTTGACCCATCACCATTTCCCAGAATTGCTGTGGACAGTTTAACAAATTTTACACGCGATTTCAGATTTGTTTAAAGATCTTTGTAAAATGTTACACTTTTTTTTATAAATAAATTTTTTATTTTTACTAAAATTTTGAAATAATTATTTTGTAATTTCTTATATATGTACTTTCCACTTACAACTTGTGCAGAATATGTAACCCAAAAGTAAATTGAATTTGTATATTTAATATGGTGTGGTACACGAAAAACTGCAATGCGGCTCTCCTCGACCTCGTGAGTGCCCCACCCGTCAGGTCAAATGGTTCCAGGAAACTTCACATTTGTGATGAGGAGGTTATCTCGACAGGATACCCTGTCAAGATAACCATCAGAAGGCTTAAAACCCAATTTCTAAAGTTTTGTGTAACACTCAGTATCTTCTGTGGGCCCCCAACGAAGTACAAGTAACAATTTGGTTAAAAACAGACTCTTAAGTCTTCGACAGACCCATTTTAAACAATTTAATTTTGGCGGCGGTCTGGGATCAGTCCCAGAGAGTGATATAGGGAACCTCGAGTGGCCAGATGACGCCCCGAGCTTGTGCCCCACTCTCTGAACTTCATGGGACCAACTCTCTGAACACCAATCCGACAACATTCGGGGTCTTTATGGATTTAAAGTGCGGAGCCTCACCATGTACACTGCCTTTGGTTCGATAACGTTTTGAACTCGCAACATCCCTGTTGCTACTCTTCTAACCAGGCACGTTAAAAGTACGACAGTTATGGAAACTGGGAACTTACGGCAACAGCGCTGTGATAGCTAGTTCCACAGCCGATCAACAACAGCCTGCGGCACCTTTTGATTTCCGGAATGAAGTCGTTGATGCCGCCGAGAATGACGGTTTCTGCCTCCAAGTTCACCCTACCTCGCATCGTGTTGATGATGGACTCTGGTTGCTCGAATATTTCTTTTTGCATGAAAGAGCTGTAGCTTCCTAGTAAAAGAATGCAAAATAAAATGTAATAATTTAAATTTCCACCTGCAGTTATGCTTTTACATAGTTTTGAAAAGGTCAAGGAGAACCTGGCCAAACAAGGTCTCGATTTCCAGTACCAACAGTATGGCCCTCAATAAATGAAACTGCCCTGGTATTCCGGAATTTTTATTTGGTAGACTGAGAAAAGAACCCATTAACCCCAGATGGTAATAAAATTTGCCATTCAACTTTTTTCTTTGTTTTTCTTTGCCAATATATGGCATAAGTGGTTCCACTCTGTTTTTTTTCAAAGTATCTACCAATCAAAATGGTGCACTGGTTGTGTATTTCCCAGATAGCTTTGTCAGTGAAAACTTGTAGTCCAAGAGCTGATTACGAATTTGGGGAAGGTACTTTAGGCACCATGAAATTGTAAAATAGTAGCATATCAATGTTACTTGAACAGGGAATCTAGAGTTCTGAAATTTTTATAGCATGTTTATTAATTACTATTGAAAACATGTTCAAAAAGCCAGACGAATACGACAGTTTAAAATAATTACCCGATGCAAATAAAGATCAGCATAATAAGTATCGGCAGCTGCCGGGTCCCTGGCTACCCTAGACGGCAGTGCCTTGGCTTGCCGGTCTGCGATTGATTTCGGAGGAACCAAGTCACTCGAGTTTGTAAGTAGCCCCGAGCTGCACATCAAAGCATTTTGGAGGAGTTTATTTTTTCACGTAAATGTGACCACACTGAATATTATTTTGAGCTCATTGTTATACTGCTTCAAGGTTTTTTTAATATGGTTTTGTGTGTGTGTTAACATTAAGTATTAACATATGCACATGTGTATATAGTTATGTATATACATAGTAATTTATTATAGTGATAATTGTTTTTAGTGACTACGTATTTTATAGGTTACTAGCCACTGCACGGCGTTGCACCGTGGCGTTTGTTTGCTTTGCAAATAAAGTACCAATAAATAACCAACACCACAGGCAACACTGAGATGCGAGGTATTAATCTAGTGTAAAATTTTCCGTAGATTTCAAATCCGTTGAAGTTTTTACTCTATTTTTAATGGTCTAGGAGAATCTTTTAACTGGAGTCACTTAGAAAAAAGAACCATTTGTTTTTATCTGGCTGTAAAATCATTCCTCTGTTCAAAATCAAAACAAACGAAAAAATAAATTTAGAATATGATCTCTTATCAACACCTCCTATAGCCAGGTGTTACTTCTATGCTGTTGCATTCAATAAAAATGAATTTAACAAAATTTATTTAATCATTAAATGTTTTAGATTGAATTTTAAAATTCCTTCTATCCTAAACTTACAAATAATTTGGACTACCTGTGTGCCAAATCCCATTACTGTAAGTGCCATAGATTCGTCAGGACTTCGATCACAAGAAACAAACATTTTCTTTAATAATATCTCTAATATTATAAAATGATCACAAGAAACAGACAAACGCTTTAAAGTCCTGACGCATCTATGGTACTTACAGTAATGGGATTTGGCACACAGGTAGCCCCCAATTTTTTTTTTTAAGTTTAGGGTCAAGGCAAATTTTAAAATTTAATCTAGAACATTTAAAAATGAATTTAATGAAATTTAATCAATATTGAATGCTACAGCATAGAAGAGATCACACACAGATTCTAAATTTATTTTTTTCGATTTAGTTTTGATTTTGCAGAGGAATGATTTTTCAGCCAGATGATAAAAACAAATAATCTTTTAAATGGAGTCACTTAGTTTTATTTCTATCTCCTAGACTGCTAAAGATAGAGTAAAAACTTCAACGGATTTGAAACCTGCGGAAAATTTAACACCAGATTAATACCTTACATCTAAACGTTGCCCGTGGTGTTGGTTTGCTACGCAATCCAACACCATGGGCACAGGCAATGCCGGGCTAGCCACGCAGTGGCTAGTTAGAGATATATCATTAATGTGCAATGGAACCAAATACCAAGTTGTGTAATTTGTAAAAAACACAATCTATAAAAAAGGTGTGTGGACTCTCCCGATGAATCTATGGCTCTTACAATGAGACTTGGCACACAGGCAGTCTGATTTTTTTTTGCAATTTTTCTATATATCGCGCTTGAATTTTAAAATTTTGTCTAGAACATTTTATAATGAAATAGTTTTTTTTAACCACGTAACAATCACCGGGGTTTGGTGTGCGTTAGACAGTGGTCACACCCGACTCCACGAAAAGAGGCTTTCATGGGCAAGAAAAATTTTACATTGGATGGATACCTGATACACATGATTTTCTTTTAATAAATATTTTTTCAATTGAATATTTATATTTTTGCACGAGATTGTGACGTCAGGCTGATTAAATTTTATCTCTTATCATTAAAGATTGAGTAAATTTCAGCGGATTTAAATTCTGGAAAAAAAAAAAAAAAAAAAAAAAATCACAAAATTTTTATAAATTAATTTTTAATTACTAGCTGCTTCAAGGTCATCATGGCATTGCTTGTGGTGTTGGTTTCCTAAACAAACCACAAGGGAATGTGTAACAAACACCAGTGGTTGGCGAGCGTTAACAGTGGCCACACCTAATAACACAAAAGCAACTGTCACGGGCAATGTCATGCTGGCCATGTAGTGGCTTATATATTCTTTTATTATGGTTACATCCAACGGTAGAATCATTTTAGTCAATTTCAAGCCTTTTTTGCAAGCCTTTACTGTTTTGATCCATTTTTTTGCTTTATTGTAATGACATGAATATTGTTTATTACTAGAAAATCCAAAGAAACTTTTTTAGATGTATTGTTGATTGGCAAGTAATCTTGCCAATCGTTGGATGTGTGAAGTTTGGTACTATCAGTAGGTACTTATTACTTTAAAGGTTCCAATGGGCAGATTCTCAAAATGTGGGAACACTAAATGTTAAATTTCAAAAATTACTCATATTTAACATCAATACTTTTTTAGTGTATTGTTTATAGGCCCGGAATACAATACAAGTCATTCAAAAACAGGAACTGTTCTCCAAAATTACTAAAAAAAAAACTTAACTTCAACATCTCGAGGTCAAGCCGCTAGGTGTCGAGCAGTGTGCGTTGCGTTTTCAGAGCTCCCACGAAATTCAACTTATTTTTACGCAATTCTTCATTTATTTAGTACTAAGCAGTGTATTACTTCCATTTCTACCAGTTCAAACATTTCGAATTGTTTTTAAAGTGTTTTTATAGTCCTTGTACTTAGGACTACTTTTGTGTGTGTGTGACAAGTCAAAAACTAAGTCAAGTCTCGTTAGGCCTAATTCACATATGTCTCGTTGGGCCTAAATATTTTGTGTTTTGTTTGTTTTCATTCGGATAGCTGACTACTATAAGGTTATAGGATATTTAATTCCAACTTTTTCTGTAAGTTTGATTTTGTTTAGTGCTTTTTCTGTGCATTGATTGTTACTTTGGATAAGCATGGGTATAGTTAGAATGTTCAAGGAGATGAGGACAGAGGGAGCCAGTGGGGGGTTCTATGTGGAACGTGACTTGTGTGGGAATATGGTTGAGGCAGGAAAGGGGGGTGTGAGTGGGGTTAAAATGTCAGAGAAGGTTGAATTTACATGCAAGAGTTGCTTAGAGGTGGGTGATTTGAGGAAGGAGCTGGAGGCTTTGAAGGTGAGGTCTGCAGAGGGAGTGGAAAAGGGTGTCCAATGTGTAGACTTGGGGCATGTTGATCAGGGGGATAAGGTAACTAGAGGGGTAGTGGTTGGTGATTCAATGGTTAGGGTTTTGGGAGAAATGGTAGGGCGTAAAAAGCGCAATTTTGCAAGGTGTTGCTTGCCAGGTGCCAGGGTAAAACATGTAGTTGAGGCAGGTGTGGTTAAAGGGGAGGAAAAGGCAGTAGTGTGGGTGGGAACAAATGACGTAGAGGACTACTAATGTAGAGTTTAAGAGGGAAGCAGAAACACTTTTAAGAGGCATTAAGTCTCATGGGGCAGAAGTAACAGTATTAGGATTACTACCTAGGTATGTGTTAGGTAATGGGTGGTTAAGTCAAAGGGCCAATAAGATGAACGGGTTGTTAAGGGATTTGTGTGAGAGGGAGGAGGTTAAATTTTTAGATGTTTGGAAGGAATGTAGGAGGGATTGGATAAGCAGGGACAATTTGCATTTAAGCTTGATAGGTAATAGGGAGGTTGGCAAACGGGTTTTGAACATTCTGGAGTCAAAAAACTAGTATACAAGCAGGGATGGGAAGGACATAAAGGGTTGACAGTACACAGTAATTGCTTAGGAAAACTAACAGGGTCTAAATTGCAGGAGACAAATACAAAGGAAAAGTGCAATTTAAGGAAGAAAAACAATACCAAGACAAATAATACAAGGGGAAAGTGCAATATAAGGGTGAAAAATAAGCTAAAAGTATTTTATTGTAACACTCGCAGTGTGAGAAATAAAATGGATGAGCTCAAGGGAATTGCACAAGCAGAGGATATAGATATCATTGGGATTACTGAAAGTTGGGCAAACAGTGAAGATGCACAAATTTTAGAATTAAGTGGATTCACAATGTTTAGGGAGGACAGAGTGAATAGGAAAGGGGGTGGGGTTTTGATTTATGTGAGAGAATTCTTAAACTGTACGGAAATAAAGTTAAATAGTAAAACTGAGGGGATAGAATCAGTCTGGGTGAAACTGAATTCAGACAAAGGCAAAGGACTATTTCTGGGCAATATATACATATATATATAGACCTCCTGTTTGTAGTGAAGAGCAGGAAAAGGGAATGTGCAATCTGATAAACGAAGCATGTCAAAAAGGAGAATTAATTTTAATGGGGGACTATAACTATCCAAATATTGACTGGACAAACAATCTAGCTACAAATGGGAAAGGGGCAGAATTTTTGGAAGTGATACAGGATTGTTTTTTGTACCAGATGGTGTACGAGGAAACAAGGGACAATGCAATATTGGATTTGATTTTCAGCAATGATGAGGATAGGGTGCAGAATTTGGTTATAGGTGAGCCACTGGGAGAAAGTGATCATAGAAGTATCAGATTAAGTATAAATTTTCAGTCAGCATACACAATAGTAGGATAATTCCAAATTTCAGAAAGGTAAATTTTCATAAGATAAGGGAAGAGTTAAAGGAAACATTCAGAGGGGGATTATTAGCACCGCATCATTCTGAACAATGGGAGGAATTCAAGAATAAGTTAGACAGGGTGTTAAAAAAACACGTAACATTCAGGAAAAAAGGAAAATCTAGAAAATTGCTCCCTATGTGGTTTTCAGGGGAAACACACAAAGCTTTAAAATTAAAACAAACATACAGGGTATATAAAAGCACTGGTAACGACAGAGACAAGGAGGCATATCAGAAAGGAGTTTTAAAATATTAGTCGGAAGCAAAAGGCGTCCTTGGAGGAAAAATTAGCAAGGGAAATAAATATAAACCCAAAAGAATTTTTTGCATATGCAAGTGGTAAAAATAAATTTAGTACTACACTGGGCCCATTGGAGGGGAAGGGAGGTGAATTAATTCAAGACGAGGTGGGAATGGCAAACTTGTTAAATGACTTTTTCTGGGGTTTTTCAATGAATGGGTATAATGGTAACTATAATTTAAAAAAGGATCCCAAGGATGGAGCCTTTGCAGGGGGTATAATTAAAGAATGCAAATTCAACAGGGAAGAAATAGTACATCAGTTGAAAAGAATTAAGCCATCTAAAGCATCAGGGCCAGACGATCCAAAGTAATGATCTCACCATTTGATATCGATCGTTACACGTTCCTGGACACGTGCCTAGTAATTGTATTAATATACATGCTAAATTCACTTTATTTTTCGATAAAAAAACGATTAATCTGTTGAAAAGAGATAATTAATGTTTTTTTATGTTTTGGGACATCGGCACCTTCGTAACATAAATTAAATCGGCAAAAAACAAAACAAAAAGGCATATCAATCATTACGTACTTGTGACATCTCATTTTAAAAATAAAGAATGTTTACAGCAAAGAAAATGCACAAAAATACTTAAAAACGTTTAAAAATTTATTTCAAGTACTTACAATACATATTTTCATTCAGATAGAGCTATATCGATTGTTACTCTTTGACATAGCGAAATGCTAGGTTTCTTTGTTAATTCTTCAAAATTTTAAACTAATGATGCCATCTATTGATCAGAATAGTAAACATACTATCGTTATATTCTATTCATTTATTATTATTTTTTCTGCAATTCTGGGTTATGTACTGATCAGTTAACATTTTAGGTGTCACAAATCCGACATTTTAAACTAAAGAATTTAATTTTTAAGGATATTTACTAATTCTTGCCTCTGAACAGAACTAAAAATCCATCGAGAATTTTTTTTTTTTTAAGAATTAAATTTACTTGCTGTCAAAGCTAAAAGTTATGAAATGTGTCTTGTTCCCACCTTTTGAGAATCACCCAATAGCGATTTGATTATTTATTTTAATTTTAAAGCTTAAGCAGGGTTAAAATTTAATTATGATAAAAAAAATAGAATATTTTAAGTGAATAATTAATTTTTTTAAACAAAATATTTTGTTTTCCTTTCCTTTGGACAGATTCCAAGTCGGATAGTGGTCACAAAACTGGAAAACATACTAATGTGGTTATCCAGTCCCCTATTGAGAGAGAGAGAGAGAGAGAGAGAGAGATGATGCAGCGACTGACAAAGATTCCCACAGAAGTGATGACAAGGTGCAAATAAATCTCGATCATTTGCCGCGGAGAATACTCCACCCACATGTGGAATAAGTAGTCAATTAAACCATGAAGAGAGCAATGCAGATGATACATCCTTACCAAGCACTTACGTCACCCGAAAAGGTCAATGCGAATAAAATCCAAAAGACTTCTACAAACCAAAGAAAAGAATGGAGCTGAAACAAATATCTAGAATTTACTCCCATGAACAAACCAACTGCCATGGATTTGTATCATGAAAGTGTAAAATTTCCTTTAGAGTCTGCAGACTTTCATTACCAATAAACTGATAGACCACATTTTGACACAACCACTACTTTATCCCAGGGTGTAAAAAAAAAATCACGATTTTTAAAAAGAAATCAATTAATCGGATTTGATTTAAATCTGATTATTTTGATTTAAATAAGATTTTTCTATTTAAATTTCTGCAGGCCCTAAACACTGTTTATATAATAAACATATATAAATTAGCTAAATAAAAAAAATTGAGTTTGTGACATGGTAAATCAATATTTACTTAACATTTATTTAACTTTAAAACACAAGTTGACATCCTACATAGATTTTCTTGAGAAAATTACATCATCATGTTAACAAATTTATCTTAACTCTTATCAGCAAGTGTAAGTGACAGACCTAAACTATAGTCTGAGAAGTAGAATAGAACTCTGAAATAATCAGACTATAGTAAATTCTGATAAAAAACTGCCGAGCAGTAATAATAAATGTATTTTTACTTAGTTTTAATTCATATTGGATCTTTCTTTTTTCCTGCTGACATTTTAATGGCCGTGTGTGAAAATGTATATTTCTACTCTTTTAATCTATTGCTAACTACAAGAATAAGCAAACAGAGGTTCCCAAACTAATCCAAGTGGTGGCACCCTTAAGAGAATTATAATTTTCTCACAGCACCCTCGTCATCAAGTAATATTTATCTGTGGTATATTAGTACATATATATACACATTTCATATTTGTTGCACTTTGAAAAAGAAATTAGAGAATTAAGAACATAAACATAATTAATACAACTAGTATTTAAAATTCACACACACACTTTAATTTTACTTAATAAGAAAACATAGGTCGGTGAAAATATAAATAAAATTACCTTATTGATGCTCAATGTTGGGGAGAGAACTGTTTTTTGATAAGTGACCTTAACCTTTTTTGCTTAGAAAGAGCTTAGATTGGAGGTTACGTGCTTCGCGGCACTCTGGGAGCTAACTAACAAATGCCTCAAAATCTTTACTTCCCACTTGTGTTTTTTTAGCTAATAAAATCAGTCACCTTTCGTTTATAATTTTGAATCAAACAATTGTATACTTCCTTTAAGTGTTTATATTAAGAGTGCTGTTAATCAGAAATGTTTATACATTACTCTTCCTGGCATTTAGATTTATGTCATGCGTGTTTACATTACTGTTTCCAGTATATAATATATTCTAATAAGTTACAACTGGCTGTTGAAATCTTTTATCATATGCAGTAATTGACCCAGTTCCCTCTGAGCTGGGTGTAATCATTAGTGCTGAAATCCCCATGAATGCAGAAAAATTAAAGCATTTGACCACTTCTGTCATTTTCCTATGGTGTATTTACTTGGTTATAAAAATGTGAGATTAGTTGTGATTTAAATCAGTGATTTAAAAAAAAAATCATTCGATTTAAATCATGATTTTAATCTTGACACCCTGCTTTATCCATTTCAAAAAATCTCTCAGCGGCTTTACAAGTCAGACCAACAGTTTGTACGATGCAAAAGTTGTGGTGGAAGGTCAGTCTATAGATGCCAGAAATGTCAAGTTACTCTATATCCTGGGTGTTACAAGACTTATATTGGTAATGCTCGTTCTCAGAAAAATGGGATTGCTTTATACAACAGTTATTAAATACGAATATTGAATTGCTGGTTAGATTATATATTTGGATAAACTCTACATTCGAATTTCTTCCTCCAAAATTAAAAGTAATAACATAGGAAAAATACAAAGGCGCTGAAATTTGTGTCTGAAGAAGGTGGCTACACCTAAGTGGATCCACATATGGTCAACATTGATTCATATTGTTCGTTTTAATGTGTAAAAATAATTTTTCACTGTTCTTTTTAAGAGTTATTTGGGTCTTTATATACGTGTAGACTACACAATACTTTTACATTTATGCGCGCACTACAGACGACTGGTCATAAATCTTGCCAGTTAAAAAAAAATCATAATAATTTTCGAAAAAATCTGTGTATACTTAAATTGATCTAAATAGACAAGATACGAGATAAAAAGTAAACTTTTTAAAAATTTCAAAGTTGTCTTTAATGGGTTAATAGAGTTTTCATTTTTTCTGCTACGGTGTTAAATTCAGCCCAAAGTTAATTTCTTTTTTTTTTAAATCCCGAAAAGTTCACTTGTGTCCTAAAAAATGTCAGCTGTCCCAACCGATTTTTAGGCCACGACCACTACCTACACAGCTATCTTTGGTTGGGTCACTTTATTGAACTCCCAAGCCTTGCTTGACAATCTATTCCTCTCCCAACCGGGCCACTGTGGAGTCAAGAATGAGCAGAAGTCTCTATGATAGGAGGTCAAACTATATGCATAGTTCACACTAAATACTTAATGTAAAGGCTTGAAATAACAGTTAACAGATTCCAAAACCCTCCCTAACTCTAAGCAGTTATATTTTAAGATGTTAATATGTGTTATATAATCAGTTATAAATTGTTTTTTAAGGTCTATCAACGGCACACAGTAAATCTCCATAATGGTTAAAATCCAAGAATAAAAAACCGCCAAACCTTTCATTATTTCTTGAATTGCCATCTTCAAAGTGATAATTTCACGATTAGTCGAGTCATCTAGAGCTCTCTTGAGACGATGAATGGTCAGATCTATTTATGAAGAAAAACCATATACTGTCAAGTTTAATTTGCATAAAAATTATGGGTACTGCTTTAATTTGAATACTTAATGGCAATGCTTTAGGCAGACTGCAAGTCATGCTTTTTATGTTGGCAAGGAAGAATTTAAGAAAACACCATTTAGTATTAACAGAAAATAAAAGAATCGACTAAATGAATTTTTTAATTGGAATCGGGGCAATATGTAAATATTATAAAAGATCACATTGATTAGAGCTATTAAAATGTAATAAACACATCAAAGATTGATTTACAAAAATTAAAATTAAAATTACAAGGTTCCTCACAAGAAAATAATTAAGATTCGATAGATGTGTATGTATAGTAGGGTGGGCCGAAATAGGGTTTTTGCCGTCACATTCCAATAGTGCAGAAAAGTTCATGTAGCAAAACAAACGAGTAAAAATTTCATCCAAATTTATTTATATCTTGCCTTCCCAAGGGGTTCAAACCCCCCCCCCCCAAAAAAAATTTTTTTTTTTTTTTTTTTAAATAAAAAATAAAAATGTTTACAATTACGTTCTAATAATGCGCAAAAGTAAGCTAATACGTTCAATATTAACGGTGCAAAAACTGTTTAGATCGGTACACATCTAAATAGCAGAAAAACTGATCACCTGGTTTTACCGTAATTGCAAAATTCGATATTTTGCAAAAATGTCCTTTTTTTGCAGAAGACAGGTATCGATCTAAATAATTTATTTTTATCGTTTATGATGAATGTATTAACTTATTTTTGCGTCCTATCAGAACATAATTGTAAACTTTTATTTTTTTTAAATACTTGAATTTTGATCTTTTTTGGAGGGCTTAAACCCATTGGAAAAGCAAAAGTTATCAATAAATCAGGATGAAATTTTTCACACATTAGTTTTACTGCATGAACCTACTTTTCCGCACTGTTAGAGAGAGAGAGAACGCACACACAAAAACATTTTTCACCCACCCTAATGTATAGTTCTATAGAAAAGTAAATCTTGAAGCGAAAGAAATTAAATTCTCTAGAATCCTCTATCATTTTTTCTACAGAAGTCATGAAACAAGAAAGGAGCTATAGAAGTCTAGATTACTTTAGAGCTTATAGGAAACTGTTTACAATTCTAGACCACATTTTTGGAAATTTTATAGAATTCAATAGAAATTTTACTTAAAGGTCCGCATAACAAAAAGTAGTTTCATTTCGCTACTACAACTCTACAAAACATTCCAAAAGCTGTTTAGCACAAGAGTCTACATCAAACATTGCACCCAATTACGGCTGCTTTACGAATCTCTTACTTCCGTCCTTGGCAGTGGCAGCGACATCGTCGTCCTCGAGAAATATCACTCGGTTTGTGTGCTCGATGACGGCACTCGCGTCGGAGGCAAAGAAGTACTCCACTTCCTTGTCTTCCCCTGTGGGGTGGAATTCGGTGGTGGAGTCCGACCGGTGGATACCCGGGACTGCGGCGGCCGGCAACGGGGAAGTCTGGTGCGATCTCAGATCTTGAGGAAACGGACAAACAAAGTTTAGAAACAGTTGCAAAAGCACAAAGTCATTATGCGGCTGTGGCGAGTCAGGCATTCGAGACTATGCAAAGAGGGGGCAGATGACCAACGTCGCACCGGAGAAACACGAGATCGAACCCGGAATATCCAGAGACAATATCTCGTGAACTTGAACCACATTCGCATAACTTTAAAAAGATAATGCATCAAGCCTACGTATGAGCCTGGTTGGATCTCGTAGCCCTCCAGTTGCTGATCCGCTACTCTACCGACTGAGCTACTGCAATGATCCAAAAAGGAGAAGAGAAAGAAGACCGAGTCACAACCCATGTTTACCAGGGGCATTAAAACCCATAGAAACAATAGATCATTGGGATACATCAGGGGTTCAAGCCTACATACCAGAAGATGTACCCAAGGGAGGTTTTATTTCAACTGAATTACTAGGTCTTATGCAAACTAGAAAGCGACTTAAGGAATCGCACAGATTTGATTACATTAATTTTATGCCCCAATGCAAGGGCTTTCTTCAAGGCCACAGATTTAAAGTGCACCTGCCCCACATACACAACTGTCTTTGGTAGATTTGGGTTTTATGGCACAAGGTCCAACAGCAGTCTTTGGTAGGAAACATTTTTAGACATGTGACCCTGTGGTTGTTAATTTGTTACTCTTCTAAACAGGCTACCTCAGCCCCCACATCTAAATGATATGCACCCGAGAAATTTGGGAACCACAGCTCTATTTGTACAAAGTTTGTTAAGCTCACTAGACTACCAAGGTCATCTGCCATCTCACACTGGAGCCACACTACAACAATAAATAATCGGAAGCTGATGCAATGTTTGTCACAGTATCTTCAAACGGTTCAAGTACCAATTCTAAATATACCATGAACACATGTTGCAAATCTAATCTGCTTAATCCTACATAACAGCTAATCACAACATTTACAAGAAAAACATTTCATGTTTTCTTCAATGTAAATCAATGACCCTGAAAACTAAAATATAAATTATTGTGGAGCATATCAATTACTTTGCAAAAAAAAAGATTAAATCGATTCAGGTTTACAGGTTTTTTTTTCACCTCATAAACTTCATGGGAGAGGAACATCTAAAGCAAGTACTGTAACATATATTAAGTACAAGTATAAGATTTAGTAAAAGGTTTTTCATAGAATGAAAAGAAAATCAAGATAGAAAAGGAAGATATACACATGATTAAACAGAGAAAAAACAGGAACTGCTTTTAATTTAACTGTATTTTAAAATTAATTGATTCAGTTAGGAAATATGGAATTACAAGTTAAAACTTCAATTTCACCATGTTTATCTACTTTATAAATGCAATTGTCAATATAATCTAGTTGTCATCGGTTCTTTACCTTTTAGGACACAGTACCCTTTGAATATTTTTTATTTCAGCATTCACAACAATGTTTTACTGTACTTTATTCCAATGCACATTCTACTCAGAAAATTTAATTATTTTTCAAATATTTCCTTTGTTTGCCCCTTCCACAAAGTGTTCCCCACAATTGTGGATAAGATTACATACCACTTATTTATTTTTTGCAACACTGAAAAACAAAAAACAGTCAGTTATTTTTCAAAAATTGCGTAGACTATTCTCCCACATGAAACTTTATGATATGTTTGGTAACTTTGTCCAAGTTTTAATGGCTTTCGGTCCTTGCATTTGAAAGAAAAACTTTTATAACTTCGCTCATTAATGAAGGCACAACAGTAAAATTTTGCACATTTTCTTAAAAATAAATCCACATTTGTCATGTTTATGGTACTGTGTCCTCTTAAGGTTAAGATGTCAATTGAGAATTAGTCTGTAGTAAAAACTAGTTTGACTACAAGTTGAACCGCTGATTAAGTAAGATTACTTATCAAGTCTCAAATCATGATCAAGTCTTAATTTATGCAAGCTCTTCTGGTTAGAAATTATGTAGATTTTAATTTTAATTAAAGTCAAATCAAATACACAGAACCCAAATATTAGTTCCCAACACTCAATACTGTTACACAATTAACTAAATTGTTTGAGGTAAATCCATTTCCAACACAAGTGTTTCAGTTAACCATTTTAAAGACAAATACGGTAACCCCTCGTTATGTCACGCCTTGACACAACATTTGGCACTTTGCTTTTTTAACCTATTATTAAAAGCAGTTTTCATAGCCTATTTCCAGTAGGTAAGTAGTTGAATGAACGATCCAGGATCAATCCTGATAGGAAAGATCCAAGGACAGTCGAATGAAGAGGATTAGCTAGATTTCTATCAATATGTAGAATTAAAGCTGCACTGAACATAACAGGCTATAGGAGACTGCTGGATCCCTACCAAAGGGAAAGATCCAAGATAACTTTGTACAATGGTAAGACAAAGATGTCAACACCTGCACCTTACTCTCTAAACTTTCACACTATATCAACACAACATTTTAAGCCACAAGACTTAACATGCATTAGCCCACACATATACGCTCTTTGGTTGGATCAAGTTTCAAATTATCAATCCTCCCGATACCTACAAGCTAGCCTTTTTTCAGTGGGATCAGCTCTGTAAAATCAAAACACTGTCATGTTACGAGGTCACCCTCAAGCCCTACGAATTCAACAACTACACCCCATTCTCCAAACTTCCACACCAATGTAGGACATTGGAGGCAACAGATTTAACGTGCACATCTCCGTACACTACGGTCTTTGGTCCGATTCGAAATTGCAACCCTCCGGTCGATAATCCTTTACTCTTCCGACTGGGTTTTACTCCCCCAATCGCAACACGTCGAGGGGTTACCGCATGGTTAATAGATTAGCGTATCGCGTCGGCCTTCCCTCTTACAAAGAATAGTAAAAAGTAAAATTAGTACCTGTTCCCTCATTCTCATCTACATAAAGGTGCAACCAAGGATGTCAACATGCAGGGGAAGAAAGCAAGGGATCGAAAACAGATAAAAGGTTAAAAAACAGAAACCTGGCATCAAGTCTAAAACACAATACACTCTGAACCCGAGTTTCAAGACACATTTGACATCAATGCAGAGGCTACAGGTAAACCGATATAAAATTATCAGCATTTTAAGGAAAGTAAAATGTATTAATGCATGTGTACACTAGAAAAGATTTTAAAATCCAATTTTCCCACAATGTCATTGGGTATAATCCGATTTTTCACACTGAAATGATTAAGCTTAAACCAAATTAGATCGCACATTAATGAATAGGTTAAACGTGTTCTTCAGAAAGACAATTCCTGTTGGAAATTGATCCCATATCATTCCTAATGTTTTGACCCTCAATCAAGTTTTCATAGGGAATAAGCTTTACCATTTTTTCCCCATCAAGGAGGCATTTAAAAATTATCTGGTACTTTAACATTTAACCTCTTTGCTACCCACAAACTTGGGTACCACATACGTGGACCTTAACTCTTTCGCCTTAAAAATAATCTTTCTGAAAAAATTGGAAGCTTAGAATTCTGGTTCACGAGCATTGAAGTCTAAGCTTTAGATTGACACCAATAAATGGCTGTATAAATCGGTAGTTCCTGTGGAATGTTTAATATTCAAAAGCGATTAGGAAGAAATGGCTTCGACTCAACGTGCTCGTAAAAGTAAGTAAATTTCATTAGTTTTTAAATCTTTTAGTTAATGTGTTTTAGTTGACAATTTCTTAAAATACACGATAAGATATTTCTGAAATCTGACCAGAGGTACGGATACGGGCACCTATAATGTTTAGCCCTATGATACCACCATCTAAAAGAGGAATTTACTTGAACTTTGAAGTATTTCATTGTATTTATAGAAAAACGATTTTAAACAATTTTCATATAGTTGGTAGTGAAGAGGTTACCCTCTAAGTAAAAATTCATTTCTAAACAAAAACTCTGATTAAGGGCCACTGTATTTTTTATATCATTCTAATCTATGCAATTATAATAATTCAATTCATTGAGTTATAACCATTTGAACAAAGCATCTCATTGCAACAGTTCTTCAGAAATTGAGTTTGAACATATTCGTTCATGGTAATGCGGTACTAAATGAAAAACCCTACTAACCAGAAAAATATTCATACTTACAAGATCTTTATCTTTTGAAAACCAAGGAATTCAAAAATATTTTGAATCAATAAAAAAAAAGTTGACATTCTGGCTGATTTTAGTTTTCTAGTGTATACATACACCTTAAGAAATTATAAATTACCTGGCAAAACTACAACTAAAGTTAAAAATTGTATAACATGGTTACGGCCCTTGTATTTTAGCTAAACTAGATACATTTTAATAACTTGCAAGTTGCACACAAACTTAAATTTTAACACGCTACATATACCCTTTTTAAGATAACAAAATAAAACTATCCATATACTTTGTTATCAAAATCAGTCATAGCAAAATAGACCACCACATCTGGACCAAAGACTTGTGTGTAAAAACGGTTTATCTTAATATCCAAACGAGTGTTCAAGAAGAAATTTTATATTCATACGGCATCTTCATTTCCAAGATTATAGAATGCACAATGTCAAGATGCTTCCTCGAATTTCAAGACACTTTCCAAAAATTATAAATATATAACCCAACATGATAAAATTGGTATTTGAGCTATGTATTTAAGGAGTTTATTCGTTACGTTGGGGTACAGGGTGAAACACAAATGAAGCATTTCAAATCTTGCTCTAGTACAGACTGGTACCAAGTTATCCAGTGCACGGTGGCACTAACCAGTAATCTAAATATTGGTGAAAAATTAAGATTCTTAGTTTTTGCATATGCATCATGGCTCAGTACCATATATAAAATTAAATTTAACTATTCAATACAAGACAAAACAAAAATTAAACAATGATCCAGATGTGTAGTTTAACAGCATTGTAAATTTCTTCAACACCTTCACCAAATAGTTTCATAGAAAAAATTGTTAGTACACAGGTGGTCAGAATCGACTGCATGAAAAGTAGACATCTTTTCAGGTTAGTTTTTGGTAACGAGGCAGTTGTCCGAAGCAACAGAACGGGATGTCAACAACATTCCGGGATAGTGGACGCCTCGTAAATTTTTTTTACCATAGTCTGATGATCAGCTGGCACCCCCCACTCTCCAAACCATTTGAGGTCAGGACAGACTTAACACACACCTGTCCCAAAGTACTAGTCAGTCTTTGAGTTACAAAAACTCTCAACCCAGTAGTAGCTAATTTGCTACTCTTTCAACCAAGCTATCATCAAGTTTTCGGTAAGGTCAGTTTTTTTTTTGGTGGTGGTGGTGGGGGGAGGGGGGTATGGCTCTATAGCCAAATATGGCACAAACACATGTCATGTAATTTTGAAAAAGATGGTAGGCAATTGATTAACTTTGCATTAGTCTATTAACAGTCTGGGATCCATACCAAAGGGAAATAACCAAGGACACCTTTTGAACCAGTTAAATGACAAGGTCCTCACTTGAGCTGTCACCCCTACTCTCCAAACTTCCAAGTCAGATGAGGACATTAGAGGCCTTAACAAATTTAACATACACCAACCCCTCTGTACACCGTTTTCAGTTGGATTTGAACTCTCAATCCTCCGGTTGCTCATCTGTTACTCTTTTGAACTGGGTTACCATGGCCTACGCGAGAGAATGGAGACAAGATAGCTTTGGCATCTTGCCCCCCTGTTAAAAAGCAAGCCCCTTGAAAGAAGATCACTATACTTTAGGTTTGTGAAACCCACACCCTCAAAGCTGTGCCCCTGAGGGGGAATAATGTTTTACAGGTCGATTCTCACCACCTACTGTACCAGTTCAACCGAGCTGGAAATTAAAGTACTCCAGACATTAAAATCACTTAAAGCTACATTTTCAGAAAATAATTTCGATTTCAGTGTCAAATACTTGCAACAGAAAATTTAAGCAATAAAAACACCCATCTTTAAAACCAAGTATACCTATTACAATATTTCTGCAGATACAACTAAACTAATTAGGCTAGCTTAAAGACTTGAATATCTAACAAAAGTTGTCAACACTTAACAAATCCCAAACCAAAAATAGAGGAAGAAAGCTTCTATACCTTGTTTGCTCTGTTTTTCCAGATCTGAAGGTTTGCATAGTTGGAGAAAAAAGGCATGCATGAAACAAAGATCACATACACGATTAGAAATTGCATAGAATCACTAGAGGAGATATGAATATGAATATGAAGAAATAAATTGCAAGAACAAATACAGTAGAAACAGGATAGTCACTTTGTAAAACAAATGGCAAGATACACATTCTCATAAAACGCATCAGGTAGTCATTACAACACTCTCAGAACTTCCAACCAAACAGCAAGACATTAGAGACCACGAAATGCTCGATGTGCACCAGCCCCATGCACTATGTTCTTTCCGAGTTCGAAACTCGGTTCTGCCAATCATACGATTGCCGATTCGTTCCTCTTCCAACTAGGCTACCCACAGCCTCATAAGACATGTCAATTTTGAACCATGGTCAGAGGACGAGGTCGACACCCCAGCTGGCACTCCTTCAAACTTCAAAGTCCACTCGTTTGAGACCATGACAGATTCCACATGCACCAGCCCCATTCTTCGGCTGGACCGAGTTTCGAACTCTCGACCCTCCAGTTGCAAATTTGTTACTCTTCCATCTGGGTTACAGTTGCCCCTTAAGACTTGTCATAGACAAGAACCCTTTTCACAATGTTATCACAACTATTAAAGGTTCAGGTTAAAAAACATGCAGAAGTTATTGTTAAGTAAACTATTGACTTCTCATAGAATTGAGAATGCTTGTTGGCAGTGTTACAAAGTACTTTTGACTGGTTGGCCATCTTACCCTTGCTGTACAACACTGGTATGTAATCGGTAGCCAAGGTAGTTTTGCTTTTGATTCCAACGAGTAAAGGACTTCCTCTCCTGCAAGACAAAAACTGGTTTATAATTCCATTTTAAAGCAGCTACCAGTTAACTTGCGAAATCTTAAAAATAGCAATTTTCATAGCTCAGATACAGAAAACGTGCCAATTTCAAAACAGATATTGCTTTTGAATCGATTTTGGCTCAAGATACACTTTGTCTGAATAAACAGGGTGGCAAAATCCTCGATATTTCCCTGGACAGTGTTACAAAAATTTCCCCGATTCTACAATTCCCTTAATGTTGTGATCCACGATTGGTATCGATATACAGTATCCATGCATTACTTTTAAATATTTAGGGTCAGATGGGTTGAAACGATAATTCTCCACAAATATTTTGTATTTTCTCTTCAGATATTTTAATTGTTATTGTAGGGGGTCGGAACCCTTAATGGAACTCTTACAATAGCAATTGAAAAAACTGGAGAAAAAATACACATTACATTTTTATTACATAAAGCCCTAAATTATCATACTACTAGCCACTGCATGGCCAGTCCGGCATTGCCCATGGTGCAAAATATTAATCTAGTGTAAAATTTTTTGCAGATTTCAAATCCGTTGAAATTTTCAATCTTTAACGATTCAGATTTTACGAAAAAGAGCTAAACAATCCCTGTCAAAATGTTTTTATTTTTTGCTCTCATTCACTGAAATGGAATAGGGCAGGAAATGTAATCAGTTTCTTTTTTTTTAACGTGAAGGGCAGAAGATGCAATCCGTTTATTTTCGGAAAGCAAAGACGTCACAATCTCTTGCGATAATATAAAAGATATATTCAATTAAAAAATTTATTTAAAGAAAACATTTTTAGGTATTGATCTAAAGTGAAATTTTCTGCAGATTTCAAATCCATTGAAGTTTTTACTCTATCTTTAACGGTCTAGGAGATAGAAAAAAGAACCAAGAGACTCCAGTTTAAAGATTATTGGTTTTTATCATCTGAATGGAAAATCATTCCTCCGCGCAAAATCAAAACTGAAACAAAAACAATTTAGAATCCGATCTCTTCTATACTGCTGCACTCAACAATGATTAAATTTCATTAAATTCATTTTAAAATGTTCTGGATTGAATTTTAAAATTTGCTGCGACCCTAAAAATGCCGAAAATTTGGACTACCTGTGGGCCAAATCCCATTACTTTAAGTGGCATAGATTCGTCAGGACTTTGTTTCTTGCACACAAACACTTTCTTTTATAATATTAGAGATACATCGAAATCAAATGCAAATATATATATAAAGTGTAAAATTTTTGGAACTAGTGTTTGTTTTTGTACACTTTATACTACAAGTTGTATTGCCGGCTTAACGGCAGCGGTTTCGAATTACAATTTTGGCGATAAGATTTATTAGATTCTCAAAAGTACTCGTAATCTCTAAATATGAAAAACAATAGTTGCCCATCAAGTTATCAATTTCCCCCGATTTTTTGTGAAATTTGGAAATTTCCCCGATCTTTCCAGAATTAAAAAGTTCCCAGAGAATTCTTGGTTCTGTTACCACTCTGGAAAAGTTGAAATACAGCAGTAAAAAGGTGTCCCCTTCAGTCACCTGTGGCAGCCCTGAAACAGACGCATACCAGAAAAGGTTCAACAGTGCACAGGGGATTGGCTGAAATTACCAAACATCTGAAGTATTTCTGAAATGTTGTCCCTCATTTCTAAATTTTTGGGGTTTTCCCAGGATTTGAGAACAATACTACATAATGGGGTCAATAGAAGCACTAATTCAATCTTGGTTTCACATTATAACAGCTGCAGAACTAAAAAAAAAAATGGCTCACTCCATGGGAAGGCATTGTAAGGTCGTAATTAATGCTAAAGGATGACAAACTAAGTTTTTACAGATATTGTGATAATTTTTGTATCTCTACGGAATTTTATATCTTGAACCGACAGAAAAGAGGAGCACACCCAAGGAGGAAATGAACCTGTGCTGCCTACAACTCGCAGGTGTAAGACCTTCATGAACAAAATAATAGAACTATAAAGACACAATCAAAAGATAAAACTCATTTTTTATCTAACGTTGATTACCTGGTTGCAACGCATTCATTAGGATATTTGCTGCTTTTGAAGACTAAAGCAAATGCACCTTCCTGTAACAGAAAAGAGTGTTAATAAATTGATACAATGTTCTTTTTTTCCCCAGTTTACTTTAGAGTTAAAATAACACTCACCAGCTGCTGAATCACCTGCTCCACCAGCTCCCGAAATGACAAATGCGGATTGTTGTTGTGAATGTGCTTGATCAGCTTCGCGATGACTTCTGTGTCGGTTTCGGATTCAAACTGAAAGCCACGAGTCTGCAAAAAAAATTACTCTTAACTTGAATACAAGATTGTTAAAATTAATCGAAGAAATTTGAAATTATCTCAAGATAGGTTGTTGAATTAACCTTGCACTGGAGCAACACAATGGACTATTGATGATCTGTGATGAATTCTAAAGGAAAATTTCCAAACTCGTCATTTTGAACTAATGCGAGACGACAAGGTTTGACACCCAAAATATAGGACAGCACTCTACAAACTTACACACCAAGCCAATATGGAAGTCGCAACAGATTGAATCTTTAGGGTACTAGGGGCAAGTTTTTACCAAGCGAAGCTATGACAGATTTAGCATGCACAAACCCTTAGTCTGGTTAGATTGAGTTCCGAACTTGTAACCCTTTAGCTGCTAATATGCTACTCTACCAACAGGGCTATCACACCCCATCAATATCAAGATTTACCGTTTATTGCATGAAAGCTAATATTAACTGACGATATCAACGGAAATTAAATTTATCTTATTTATTACGTTATACAGTGTCCTAAAAGTTCCTTTATTGTTTTTATGTAGTAAATTCATGAATCAGCAAACTTTAAAACAATTTTTATGCTCATGGTGAAAAGCTTTTTAACATATGAAAGAAATTTGAACTTTCATTTATAATAAATGTTTAAAATGTCCACTCCTTTCTTGGAAGTAAAGCTGGTCACTTGCGCATATTTGAAGAAATTAGTTTCAAGATGCTGGGAGTGATTTCTTGTAACCTTTGAATAATAGCAATTTTCAGATAAATTGTTTGGAGATTATTTTTATAAATCTTGTTCTTTAAATATCCCCAAAGAAAAAGTCAGAGATGCTCAGATCAGAGGAATGAGGCTAAAGATTTCTTGACACTAGTGTTACCAAAGAAATCTTGAAGCATGCCTATGGTTTCATAACATGCATAGCAGGTTGCACCTTCTTGTTGTGAAACCAAGAATATCATTCATTCACTTCTAATAATGCAACAAATTGTTGGATAAGTTCTCTGTATGCAGTACCATCAACAGTTGATTAGAAAAACAGAGGCCTAACAATCCTTTTGAGTGATGAGGCACACCAAACACCGATTGTTTTGAGAATGTAAAGGTTTTTTAATTGATGAATGGTTATTTGTAGTTGCCTAAATGTGGTAGTTTAGCCATGTTCACATAAACGCTTAAATGAAATCATGCCTTGAAGAAAAATGTTGCTGTGAATAAATCTCCGGAACCATCAGCAATAATAAAGCAACTTACCATCCAGTGACTTTAGCTCCTGTAACATTTTTATATGATAAGCATGAAAATGCAAAGCTCTTGAGGCCTTGTGTTGATTCACATGATGAGCCCATTTGTTACGAAACGCCTCAGATTGACGAGGAAACTGCAATATCGTTTTGTCGAGTTTCTCGTACAAAGTCAAGTGAAAGTACTTTGTCTTCCACTGAATCAGTCTCAGGAAATCGAGTCGATATAACGCATCTTTACTCGGTCTTGTATCTGGATATTTGTTGCCAAAATTCTTTACACCTTTCATGATTTACATTCAAAATAAGCCTCGAGCAGTACGAATCTCTGAATGCTAACTAAACACATTTTGCAATCAACAAAATATGACATGGAACTTTATTATCACAAAACTTTAGCACAAACAAAACTAAACGATAAAAACTAAAGAATCGATTAGATTCTTACAAGCAAATAAATTTGTTAATTAAAAAATCATTGCCCGCTATTTTTCAAGTCAGTATAGGAACTTTTAGGACACTGTATTATCATGCGAAATATAACTATAATAAAAACACTTTAATCAATGTTAGATCAGACTGTAAAAAGCAATCCATGTCTAAAGTTAGTCTTTTCAGGGCTCCTAACAGGTTTCAATGTCTAAAAAGTGACAATCAATAATGATAAATATATTCAAGTATAAAGATAGAAAAGAAAAAAAAATCCTCCCCAGCCACCTCTATCTTTTCCTTTTCTTTCTTTGGAAGGATATTTTTATTTTCTTCATTTAAAAAGTACATTTTAAAATATTAACAGAAAAATTAAAAAAATACCGCAATCATGATTTTCTAATTTGTTTATTTTTGACACAGCGTAAAGAATTTTTTCATTTTCTTTGAAAGATTAAGTCTTATTTTTTTGTTGTTGTAAAAGTCTGAAATTAATTTAGTCTTTCTTCTCAACAAAAGAAAGTGCATTTTTAAAAGTCAGTCTTTGCTGACCGGCATCATCCGAGACTTTTGCTACTCCTTCAATCATTGCCCACAAGCAAGTGCTGCTTCCTTAAAATCTTTTATTTTTTTTATTGCCTTCTTGAGCCCATCATTGGCTTCCTTTAATAATTTTAAAGCACTGACCAACACCTCATTACACATGATTTTAAGTTTCGTTCTTATATCACCCTTCTCTTCTTTGCCAGCTGCTGTAAATTTTTTTTCTTGGCTTCCAGTATCTTTTCTTTCTTGTGCCTTATGTTTTATATCTTCTAAATAGGCATTGTAGGCTTTATATGCAACAATCCCATGTTCATTATCTTTGATGCGATTGGCACCAAATGAGGTCAATTGTCAAAATCTGCCGAGCTACTTTTAACCCTCATCAATGCATCGAGTGTGCATTCTGACATTTATGCTCCGTCTCCAGTCAAAGCTCTTCCCAAGGTTGAAAAGCCACGTTTAATGTCAGCTCTACTATAAGAAAGTGACAGAGCAGCCTTCACTACCTTTGACACAACTGGGTACTTAAGATCCACACCACTAATGTCTCGCAGTCTGAATAATTGGTTCCAGTAAACATCAATAGGCTTCATTCTAGATCCTTCATCAAATTCTTTTTTGGAGTAATTTCCACTCATCCAGTAGCATGTCTGTCAGGACATCTCAAGGCATTGCTCTTGCAACTTCTAATACTTGTCGAACACTCTCAAGAGGACCAAGGTAGGATAAACTTTTAAGGAGAGATGAACTGAATGAGGACTTCTTTAAGATATTTAACACTGGCAATGTAATGCTTTAGAAAAAAGAAATTCCATTTTTTTTCTTTCACATTCTGAAGTGCTCTAGAAATTTTAGCTTCGATCACAATATCAGCCAGAGGCAACAGTTTCCGAGGACATATATTTTCCAATTTAGCCATTTTCAAAACTCCAATTCCTCTTTGTAGATCCCACTCAAAATTGTTCTAGTCAACAATTCAAGTTGAGAATGAAGGTTATGTATTAGAGGTTCCTTTTTCTGAAGAAATTTGGTCACATGATTAAATATACTTGCACTTGATATGACTAATATCACCTTAGCCTTCATAGTTTCTCTTCTAAGTAAATGAACAATTTATGGAGCCTGGTCTTAGTATCATGTTTGGCTTCTTTATTGGAATGTAGTCAAGGAAATACTTTCGCAGTGCAATTCACTGTTCAAGCAACCTTTCAGCAGCTGACTTTAGACTTAGCCACTTGCTTGAACAATGCTTGATGAAATGATGAGTGGGAAGATTCAAGTCTTCTTGAATTTGTATGTATGTTGACCAACGCTTAGGCCACTGATTAAAAAAATCTGAATAGTAAAAACTAGTTCAGACACATCTTCCCCCAACTCTTTTAGACCTTTAAGTAAAGCATTATGTACTGTGTGACTATTATATGTCCCAATGTTAGTTCTTTTTTTTGCGGGTAGAAGGTGATAATTAAGTTATACTTTTTAAAAAGCGACTTTCACTAAAAAAACCCCAGAATTTGTAATAATCAACTTCGATGATAACAATGATTTTCAATACATTTGCAACGCTCCTACAATATTTAACCCTCTGGATACGGAGACTGACAAAATTTTTGTATTCCCTGGTTATGGAGGGAGTTGAATCTTTCAGATCTCAAACTCCTGAAGAAACGGCTGAAGTCCATTAAGATTTCCATGCCCTCATTTCTGTGCCACAAAGAGAGCCGCGCGTGAATAGCCTCCATTCCGTAGACAGGAATGTCAGGGTTCTCGATGGGTAGCTTCAAGTGCATAGAATGTGTGAGAGGTTGATGATCCATCCCTTAAAAACTTTGCCGAAGACGCCTTCGAGTGTAAATTCTCATACATATTGAAGATTTCACCGACCTTTCAGAATTTACTCGCGACGTATCTACACCTTCTAGACATAATCGGACCCACAGTAGAAACTGCAACATGTGATGACAAAGGTACTAAACGCATTACCTCTCCTCCTGGGTTAATGTTGAGTTAATCAGCTTGATACGTCCAGTCTTTTGCCCTCTCTATAATAGTCTTATTCCAGAATCCGAAAATATAAACGGGTCTGTTGAGACCGCCCTCAGATCTGTATGGAGGATGTTATCCTCCTTTTAAGCGACATGTTAACATCAATCACCATTTACGAGCTGTCAGTGTCTAACCTCCTAGAGGGTTCCTTCTTTTGTTCGACAGGTGATATCTATCATGCGCCAAATGATAAGCCACACAATACCATGAAAGGAAAACATTAGTCGGAAATGCCACTAAAGGTTTTATCGCTCAAGTTAGGTAATTAGGCAAGAGGGGTCGTACATGCAGATGGCCCTGCTTCCCTTAAACTTCAACGCTTTGTTTTACTGATAGCCTTTTCCAGTGGGAAAATTTTTAGAACTTGCTGCTAATACACCGTGGGCAATGTAAAGTATCCTTTCACAGTTGAAACCGTTTATTTTTGAATCCATTCTTGCAGTCTTCGAAATTGAACTTGTGCAAACCCTGTTTTTTTAGAGGAAATTAATTTCTCTTCTCCAAATACAATTTAAGAACTTAAAACCCCTGAAAAGGTGACAAAAAATATGAAAGTGACGTGTTAGGAGCCCTGTCTTTTATATATTAAGATAATCATTTGTCTAGGAGGAAAGTTTAATATAAATACTTTAGTGTTTGCTAAAGTAATAGTTAAAAACAGCAATATCAGCTTTTTTAAAAGATTAGCATATTTCCAATTAAAGGTATTAAAATATACATACCACAAGAAACTTCCTGACTTCTTTGTAGTTAGTAATAATGCCATTGTGAACAACAACAAATTCTAAAAATTTAAATGGGTAATGTATTTATTAAACAAAAGCATTCAATAAATTCATAAACTGAAAGCAATTTCAAAATTTAATTAATGACTAAAAATTAAATTTTTTTTATATAGACACAGTCTCAAATAATAAAATTATTTATACACTATTAAAATTGTGAACTAGCTCTTCCACTTAACCCTCCTGGTGGTATCTCTCAACAAAATATAGTGAAATCATCTTGCACAAAACAGTCCACATCTTGATCTAGTATTGAAAAAAATAGTCCATTTCTTTATACATACAAGACGTCTTACTAGCAAAATAGGTCCCATCTTCATCTATTCATAAAATAAAAAATTGGTAATATCTTTACGACAACTCATCACTGGAAAAATTGAACCAATCTCAATGGATGCAATAAATCTTCAAAAAAAAAAAATCAACTTCGACAATCAGATCTTTATGGACGAGATCTCATCAGAAAAATCTAACAGCATCACAAAACATTTCATAGTTTACAAAATCAGTCAGATCCTGATGGATGAGATTGCATTGAAACTGCTTAGAGGGTTAAAATATTTAATTAGCCTTTAAAAAAAAAATTAAGTCATAAGATAAAGTACAAAAGCATTAATTCAGGAACCCACCATTTGTGGAGTCCGATCGCTGCGGATGGCTGTTGAAGGCACTGGGAGCACCGTGGGTTGCCCAGCGAGTGTGACTGATACCAACATGGACGTCAAACTTTAGATCAAAATCTATGTCTGTCGAATCTAAATAAGAGAATATTTCATTTATAATATCTACTCCAACATGTGTAAAATGACACAAGTAGTGATAATCTGAGATAAAAAAAAATTCATCCAGGTTTTAAGTTAAATGGGTCAATTTAATGAAACAAAAAATTGGTTACCGTACACTCCTTCGATTAAAGTCCATCTAACCCAATGAATCTAAGGTTACACACATCTCAATCCAAGAGTACCCTATATTAATGCTGATTTTGTGACACCTTCCATAAACCAACGCAAGACAAAATGAACATTAGAAATGCAGAATAGATTAATCGTATACTTTTTCTTTTAGTTCTAAAAATGTTCTCTCTGGTGCAGTCGAAGATGTGCTTTAAAGTTTTTCCCTCGTCAAGGCAAATAATCCACTTGTTGGAATCTGCCAATTTAAGTAGGCTATTCTGGTTTAAACAGAGAAAGCAGTCTATGGATTCTTTGAAGTAATGGCTTTTTCAATAGCTTTTTTTCTTTACATCTTATTTTCTTAAGAACACTGCAAGTAAAATTTCAAGTCTAAATTTACAAAACTAAGCCAGTTACAAGATTTAGAGTTTAGAATGCCACTGCACTTCCCCAAGAGGCAAATTCTACAACTCCGATTTGAAAAAGAATCGCTGTATGGCACTGATATAGTAGGATTGGCACGAAAATACTAGAAATACCAAATACTAAGTGCTTTTGTGTTAAAAGTACAAGTTTCTCAAAACAGTTTTTCCCTCATAAGTGCTTGGCATGATATCGATAAAACTATTGGATTGAGAGACTAAATTTTTACAGCATGTCAAGTAAACAAACATTTACTTTCAATAAGCTAAAAAGGCAATGCTACTTAAATAGCAAAAAGGATTTTTTGGAATTTTGGATTTAACAAATTATTTCCTTAAATCTTTAAAATTTTTTGAATTGTTCAAATTATAGCTATGTGTATGCCTACTGTTCAATTTTTTGTTCATGAACATTTAGTATCGAGAAATTATGCCAGCCAGCGTAAAAAAACTGGAAAGCAGTAACTTTAGCAGAGAAAAAAGAAAATACCTATAAAGATAAATACAGTAGAACTCCAATTATCTGGATCAATTGGGACCAGACCCTATATGGATAATCAAAAATATCCGGATAATTGGATAATTCACAAAAAAAAAGGTTTTTCTTAGTAACGAAACCTAACTAATTTGCTTTAGTATGTAATTTAATGACTGAAAACAATTTTTTGCCGACAAGTTTGTATGCGCTTGACAGCAAGTAGCTGCTTCCTAATTTAATGTTGTCAAGGCACTAACGCCTTACTAGCCGACAGTCCCATGTCTGGTTGAGTAGTAATGTCATCAATGAGTTCTCTCGCACTTTGAATGAGTTCGTCAGAATTTGGAAACCAGGTCAAGAATCACACCAGCCACTCGCCTATGTCCTCTGTACTGCACTCGTAACCTCCAGGAATTTTCAGTTTCTTATGTCTTCAACCGACACTTGCACAAGAGAGAGGCCCATCTAATCTGCATAAAATAAAAGTTTTGTTTCCATTTTGAATGTTTCAATAAAGTTTTCTGTTGCTTTAGGGTCCAATAGCTTCTCGACACTTGCATTTAACTCACAGCTACCGCGAGTTGACTTAAAATTATGTAACCACCAAGACTATCCTTAAAAGACAAACCTTCGATTTTCTCAGCAAAAAGCTTAGCCTTTTGGCAAATGATCGGCCCAGGAAGATGTTTTCCACTGCACGCTGCTGTAGAAACCACTTGAATACAGCCTCTTCCAGTTCTTTGTTTTCTGCCATTTTCATAGCTCTTCACAACAAACTCCCATCTTCCCTCAAGGACACAGAAAGTTTAATACTAAAGACCTGTTTTTTTTTTAATTTCTGAAATCATTGAGGCGATACATCTTGGCTAACTGCCTACCAGATACTACTTTGTCCAATGGTTCGAAGACTTATTTTGTCTGCCAACAATAAAACACGCTTCCTTTTAGAAGCCATACTGCACAATAAAACAAGTAAAATAGAACACAAAAGACAAAATAAAGTAACAAATGACAACTGAAGGCCAAAGCCACACTGAAAATGACAAGACTGATGACTTGTCTGTAACTGCTATCGCTACACTAGAGTACTTTTTTTTATCATTCACCAATAAGAAACTTAAAATGTGGATTTTTGCTGATTTTTCTCAAAGCGAGATGGATAACTGGAGTCTGTATAATTGGAGTTCTACAGTACTTTTATTTAAACAAATCGATATATATCCTACAGGAATACATCTGCAATTAATCTAAAATCAGCAGCTAAACTTTTCAAAAGAGATAAAAACGTTTGTCCAATTGGACGGTTGTCTATGTAATGTTCATGCATCATAATCAGACAGTTGCATTATTTTAGTACTAAAAGAATGTACATTGTCTTAGTGGCTCAACGCTTTAAAATAGATGTTTCATAATTTCGTTACAACATACAGTAGCAACAGAAGTTTTGATGCAATAAAAATAATAGTCTACTCAAATAAAAATAAAATCTTTTCAAACCAAGCTATTAAAACAAAAATTATAGAAATATCGTTTTAGAATGTTTCTCATATATACACGCTTTATATTAAAATATTTTTAAGAGTCCAAGGCTATAAATTCAATTTTTTGAACCCTAAATAAAATGTTAAATTTACTAGAACAGTATTAAAAATTTAATTTCAAGAAAAGCTCAAATTTTTACTCCCAGCAAAACTAATGCAAGTAATTATGAACTTATTTTAAAAACTAGGACTTTAAGATTCTATGCTTCAGATTTAGTTCCATTTATAAAGTTCTAAATTTCCATTTTATATGCAACCTGAAAATTGAAAACATACCAAGAATTTCATTCTCTAGCATCTTCACTTTACCACTTCTTCGCATAATTCGAATGGAATTTCCACTGAGATCTTGATCAAAAGCAACTCCTGAGAAATTTCACAAAAAAAAAAACTCATCAGAACATTTATAAGAGAAAAATTAAACATTTATAAAACAAACATGAAAAAAATGGAATATAGTTGAAAGGACAACTTACAGTCGATTACACATTACATCGATTTTGACATTGATGAAACGAGAAATTTAGTGTTAATACGAGTACTATTGAAAAAAAACTGAAATGTTTTATTTAATTACAACAACAGGTTTTGTGTGCAGCCACGAAGAAAAAGAATGCAAGCACTTCTCATGCGAGCAATTTTCACAGTAGAGAACCTGCATTGCCTACCACTCAGGTTTCTGATGCAGCGGGCCACAACGTTCCCTCCATTTTTAGAACTAGGGGAAAATTATTCGATTGCAGAAGTATCAAGGTTTCCCCCCCAGGAAGTACACAAAACCCTGGTTGGTTTAAGTTGAATGGCAGAATAACCAAAAGCGGACATACAAGGTTCCTTTATCGAACCAATATTAAAAGCAGATTCAAAAACATAATTCGAAGTACATTCAATTTTTTTAAATAAATATGCTTTTAATAAAAACATTAAAAGATAAATAGTGAAATACAGGATTATTGATGTCATAATTAAACATTGGCAATTTTTTTAAAGATGCAAGATAAAAACAATAGAAGCAATTTAAAAATTTCAAGTTTCATAAAAATTTAAAAACATTAGGGTAGGGAATTTTCCTGATCAAATCTTGCAAGCCTAAAGTTGATGCAGTAACACTAAAACATCTGCCGGTGTTGATTCGACACTGGAGCCCATTTATTTTGTTTTCCTTTCCGCATTTGTGTGTTGAATTAATTTATGGCGACTTTTAATAAATTTCCTAGATGAATACACTGTATAAATTAATCTAGACCAACAAAATTTCTAAGACTTTTACAGATCAATTCTTACTCGGGTGGTGTCAGAATGGCAAATTCACTTGGTGTCAAACCAAGTAGAGATCATTGAGTAGCAAACATTAGTAACAAACCAAAGAAAAATCTCATCGCACATCCGTTTGACCTTGAACGCAATGTCATGGTCATAGCGGAAACAAATAAAGTATACTTGCGTGATTGGGTCGTCATTCACATTTGTTTATTTGCTTATAAAATATCGATTCAATATTTAAACCTAGTGTAGTACAGATGAAAATGATAGCTCATAGGAAAATTCAAAGTCCTGAAGAAATTTGTACGAGAACTTGTTTAAAATGAATCGGATGGTGGGAAGCTCTCTTGTTCGGATTCCAATGTAAGCACCAACCTACAAGAAAGAGAGTGCGAAGAAAGTGCAGATAAAACTGATAATATTCCAACTAATCCAGATATGTACGTCTCCAGGGATGACACAGAATGTATACCGCTTAATGGCAATATCGCAGGCAGATTCGCGGTTCAAAATGTTTTACGTCAAAGTAACATTCAAACTAATTTTGCGAAACAAAACATCAATGAATGGCTTCACGAGTTCGTTGTTACTTTTCATTGACAGTTACATATTAAGAACACACAAGGAAATGAATAAATGTTGAAGCTAGAAGAGTTTTGAACAATATCAGTTGGTCTGCATCCAGTGATGAACTATGTGCTTTACTAACGATGTTCTATGCTCGCGGAGTAAGTAGCATCTAGTACATTGAACTTCAGTCCCTAAACTTCTATAAAGAAACAATGGGTCGAAACAGATTTAGAAAAATCCTTAGAGTTTTAAGATTTGATTTTAAACTCACAATTCTCAGATAATTCAGACCAACAAACTTATCATGATTTCAGAAAGTTAGGATAGATTCATTGACAGTTGTAGAAAGAATTACAAGCCTGGCGAGAACATAACAATCGATCAACAATTATTAAGATATAAATTAAGATTTTGTCTCTTATCTTTAATAATGTTATCGTTTTATTTCTATTTTATAACATTAAGATTTTGTTTTGCTGCATTTTTCTGATACATAAGATCATATTCTATGTAATTTTCACGTAATAATCTTTAAAGTTAACTCGACTGAATATTAGTCTTGGTAATATTTAGTTATTGCAATTATTTACCGGTGTCAAAATGACACCGGCGGACGTTTAAGGGTAATCACAATGGCAGACATTCTAGGGTTAAAAAGTATCAGTGGTGGTGATAAAAAGTCGACAATCAATTAAAATATGTTTGCTAGTAAAAAGGACCAATCTTTCTAAAAAACCCAGTAATAAGCTCAAACTTAAATTAAAAAGCACTCACCTGCTGAATCATACCCTCTGTATTCTAGCCTTTGCAGACCTCTGATCAAAAGTTCCAAAATTTCTTGTCTGGAACGTGGCTCCAAGTAGTTAAGGTAAGCAAATATACCTGCACAAACACCAATTTTATTCAAAAGATCCAATTCATTTTAATTTGCACAATCAATTCAGGATTATATACTATGCTTTACCATCAATATATTAAATGTCAGTATACAAATGCCATTATAATAAAATTAGCCGATTACATCGGTCATTCCGTGCTTATACAATCGATAGCAAAATCCTTTTTCATTATCCCATTGGCACAATACACCCATGTAATAGCTACAAATACCCAAGAAACTATGTTTCATTATTTTTTATTCAATATTTGAAGACCAGTGTCAATTGTTAATCATATTCAAAGTTAAGCCCTGATTAATAACAGAATTTTATTGAATTAAAAATAAACATACCCTTATGGGATAAATATTAAGTTCCATAGAGAAATAAATTGTAATCTTTTTGAAAAAATTCCATAGAAAACAAGCCGATTCTATAGAAAAGTAAAAAGAAACAAGCTTTTCTAGAGGCATTTGCAGATTTTTCTAGATTCCAATGGTTAATTTTTTTGAGCTTATAGAAAAACAGGCCATGATTCTAGAGAAATTTTTATGGAATTTCTCTAAGAAACTTTTTACAAGGGCATATAGATCAAAGGCTAAATTTAATGATTGAATTTTTATAACACGAGGGCCAGGTTTAACCAAGCTGCAAACTATTAAAAATTAAGAACTTTTAAGATTTTATGAACTTTTAAATAATTTTCTTTTGGTTATCTCCTAAAATCCACAGTCTGCAATTTTACACTTATAGCTTTTTCCCATACGCAATTATTTTTAATGTTAAATATAACTATTAAAGGTTGAAATAAACACCAAAAACAAGACAAATAGTACCTAGGTACTTCAAGAAATAAATGGTTGGGTTTCATAGCATGAAGGTCATATTTAGCCCAGTTACGGCAAACATCAAGCCAAATTTCTATACTTAATAGAAATTACCCTTCCATGCTTCAAATGCTTACAGAAATGAGAGCTTTTGAAATTTTAATGTTCTAACAATTGTGAATGTTCTAATATTTCTTTTAAGTAGAATTAATGCTGCTTGGTGAAAACCATTTCCTAAAGCAAAGCAATTCTTTAAAACACTTATTTTCAATTTCTGAAACGTGAAACCAAATGGTTGCAATCTTGTTGGGTAGGTTGGGTTTTATAACACAAGGGCCATATTTGTCCACACAACATTAGACATGCAATATCAAGTAATGGACAGGCACAAGGTTTACTGACATAGAAGCAAGATAATACACCCAGAGGAATCTAGCCATGACTGGAATCGAACCTGTGCCACCTACAATTCTCCTGTTATGCAGTGTGCATACCCATTGAGCCAAAATGACCCTGGCCATCTTATGAAGAAATACTCACAATAGCACTTTTATTACACTGAGTATTTATTAACATCTACAGAAATAAAATATATTTTGAAGCTCAACCCAAGTTGAAAATTTAAGCCATTAAGGAAAAACATTTAGCGAAACAATGAGGAACAATTGATACCCAACTTTCAGCTATTTTCTAATCTTGATGCAAGTGTTTTCACTATAACATTCTTGCATCATCAGTGAAGTGGTAGCATCCGTTACGTTAGTCGCCAAAGCGATGTTTTTCGCCAAACAAGACGACTACCTTATAGCAAAATCCACTGTGAAACTTTGCATACATTAAGTAAATAGGAGTAATTTTTATAAAGGAAACAACTTTTTAATACAATGCAAGAAATTTTTATTGCAAATCAAGTATTTTCTCTGAACATGTCCGTTATTTCCTCAAATAGGTTCAAGTTAAACTCATTTATAAAAAAAAAACATTCAAATTTTTAACAATTCCGGATTTGGGATTTTGTGTTCTTTTAGAATTAAAAATTAGGATTTTTTTTGTAAATAGGCTAGTTCTTTTATGGGATCCTGATAATCCAAATATTTTTCAATGCGAGAAAAATCAACGGAGGTTTGTTCTATCTATATTTAAGGGAATTTCATTTTAGAAGTCTTTTAGAAATTACTTAGCATAATGTGGGCAACTCGATGGGGATATTCTTGGTCAGAGATGAAGATACAAAATTGAAAATAAGGAAATTTTTTTTTTAAATCCGGGGACCAGGAATAATATATTTGTACAAATCAAAGCGTATTTAGCACAAAGTTTCAATTCGTATCAACCACTTTTCTGGGAGGAATTTTTTGCATCCAAGTCACAGCGTAAAACATGTGACCCCTGCCTACCAGCAAGAACCTTTCACTGTTGGCTTCCACGCATATAAACTAATATACCACAATGAATTTTTTTGTATATAAGTCGCAGTGTATATCGCTATTCTCGCATGCCGGCTACCTTGCTGCCCTTTGGGACTGGCAAGAACCTTTCACCGTTTCTATTATGCGTATAAACCACTGTACCAGGAGGAAGTTTTTTGCAGACAAGTCAGTGTATAACACACGACCCATGCCTGCCAGCGAGACACAAGCACCATTGGCTTCCATGCGTATAACCACATTTTGGTTCCTCCGTGTTGTATATTTTGAGAATTTCTAACACAAAGACCATCTAGTGTGTTTTTAATATAAATTACTGAAATACATCTTTACAGGTTCCAAATGTATACCATCAAACATTTATGCAAAAAATAATATGATTAGTTATCAGTAAAAAGTCCAAAATCCTGAATTTTCCAAATTTCTGGACGTTTTGATAACTAGCGTTTTTTTTTTCCTTAATTTTTTTTACATTTTCCTGACAATTTTAAAATTTAAGGAGTTGAACAGGGACCTAATTGATGAAACAATGCAAAAAAACACATGTTTGGAGTAAACACCAAACAGAAAAATTAGAAAATGCAATAAAAATTGTTCCATTGTATTAATAAAAACTGTTTTCATTTTTACAAATTAATCCTATTTATATGTCTAATACTTTGCTATCTTAAACGCAAAATTTGTGAGGGATAAAGAAATAAAAGTGCAACTTACTTGAAAGAATCAATGAAGAAATTCAAGAGCAATGGACAGAACAACCAGACACAACTAATATAAAAATAAAGAAAAAAATAGAAATATGAAGGCCTGCCTTAAAACAGGAAGAAAACGCGCAAACTGGAGAGGTTACCACATTTGGCTATTGCCATAAGTTGTAACATATCGGATATACATACCACCCGAGAAATACACCCAGGGAGGAACCGAACATACGCCGCTTGAACTCTAAGGTTGCTAGCACAGTTGGGACCCACTGAGCCACGACAGCACCAAACACACCAAGAGAAATAAAATCTATTCAATTTATGTAAAAAAAAAAATCACTAACACTTTGGTGTACCTACTATTTGTATAATTCTTTGCTGTTAACTATTAAAGTCTAAAACTCCACAGAAAATTATTATTGAATTATTTACAATGAATAAAATGATGGTAAAGCAACATTAAATAAAAATGCAGTAATTAAAACTACTCTGTAGACAAAGGATAAATTTAAAGAAATTATCTCAATCTTCAAATTTTAAATACCTATGGATAGAATATCTGGAATTACATTCCTATCATAAGATTCTGTTGCATCAAACCTATCAATTGACTAATTTTGGTAATCAAGTGATGCAACAAAACAAAGAATGCCAATGTAATATGAATTCAGCATTTGTTTTGAGGTTCAAGGGGTCACTTTGCGACATTGCACAAGACTGGCAACTTCAAGTAGAAAACGTTATGAAAGGGGAAAAAAAAAAAAGAGGGATTGGGCAATAATGAGATGAAAGTAGAAAGATTGCTTGGGTATTCCTGGAGCACAATCCTTGTGTTTACTAAAGACAGTAAACCCCATGGGAAAAGAAAAGATCACTAGAGTACCTTGTACCAGAGACCAGTACACACCCAAATGTTGGTAGTGTTTCTAAAGTCTAGAGATTTCTAAGTTTTTTTACTTTATTTTTCTATAGAACACAAGTGTGAAGAAATAAGGACATCTAGAGGTTCCTATAGATATCCTTTCTAGAGGTTACTTTACAGCGCTCACAGGAAAAACAGGCCATAGGATTCTTTCACCATATTCTATAGAAATACAATTCTAGAGATGTTCTATAAAACAGAGAAACTAAAGTATGCTCTCATAGAATTTTAGGTTTCTGCTGACATTCTATAGATTTCAAGAGAACTTAATAGCGTTTATGGGAAAAAGGCCATAATTTTACAAGATTCTAGAATTCTTTAGATATTCTTCGGAAAATTCTGGTCAGTGAAGGCTTAATTCCAATTATTATAAAAGCAAACTCGTGAAAATTAGCATGAGAGATTTGTTATGACAGGTCGGAACATCAGAGTTCCAGAAATGAAATTGCAGTCAAATAGAACATTAGACAAAACGAGCGCAAAACATTCAGTTCTTAAAATAAGGAAATGTTTCAAAAAGGCTCGTCCATGAAGGATAAATTTCAATTACATTTGTTCAAAAACTCACGAAAATTAACACGATATTCTCCCTGAAAGCTCAGAACTTCGAGTAACTAAACAAATAGCTGTCAAACGGAACGCGAAAGTAGACAAGCGCAAAATACCAAAAAATTAAAAACACGCACAAAATTCCTTGGTGAAAACTTACCACACATTTTTCCTTCGGTATATTCAAACTGAAGTTAGGTATCTCACTTGAGAAAAGCAAAGAGTTGCCTCTTGAGGTATACACACCGGTTAAATCCTTTTCTGCGAAGAAAAGAAGAACTACGTAACACTGCGCGCTAGACTGAAATGAAAGATGTGAGATTGACTGTCGATGCAAAGCAAAACTGTAAACAAAAAAGCCATTTGGCTCCGCCTACTTTGCAGCGATATTTCATTCGGGTTGGTCGACTTCACTGAACCGGTTCGTCACAAGAAAAATTTGAAGTGGAAGTGAAAGTTTTTGTTTTGGCGATGGCTGTATAAATTTGTCGATATGTGATTGGTTGAATTTAGTGTAAAATCTGCATAAAAAAGAAGAGGGATTATATTGAAATTTTTTGCCGACCAACAGGTATAGTGGTTAAGGTGTTAGCCTCTAGATCGGAAGGTTCCTGGTTCGAATCCGGGTCCGGGCATGGTTATTTGTAAACGTATGGTGTAGAGGCGGCTGGTACACCTTAAATCTGTCGTGGCCGAAAGTCCTCACGTTGGGTTGGCGTGGAAGTTTGGAGAGTGGGGTGCCAGTTCAGGTGTTGCTTCGTCATCTGACCGTGGTTCAAAATTACGAGGTGTTGTCCTCGGTTCTTTCCCTTAAGGGACTGATCCCGGACCGTCGTCAATAGCCCGTTGTGTTGCTCTAGTACGACGTTAACTAAAATTACCATTATATTGAAATTTGTAGTCAATAGCCCGCTGTGTTGCTCTAGTATGACGTTAACTAAAATTACCATTACCAAAATTACCATCTATTGAAATTTAATGGTAGGTAAGTTATTTTAATTAATTCCCACTACAGCAACAAACGGACGTTTTGAAATTTTATGGTAGCGAAAAAGGAATTGAAATTACGTGACACTGGTGCAAAAACATCGGGCATTTGCGAGTCGAACCCGAAGGGATGGTTGGTTGGTTTTCAGGTTTTAATATACATAGGTCATATTTGGCCATGCTCTACGCCAGATACAAGACATACAACACCAAGTTTTACAAAATGAAAATATTTACACAGAAGATAGAAATACACCCTGGAACGAATGCACCTGACAGGAATCGAACTTGGGCCGCCTACAGCTCAAAGTTTGCTAGATCAGTGGACATACCCAAAACGACGGCGCCAAAATCAAACTGGAAGAGAAGGATCCGATGACAGCACCACGGAATTTTGAACCGCCCTGGTTAGAACAGTAATCGGAGTGTTGTGAATTTGAAACTCGGTCCTGCTGGCGCACATTAAATTAAGTATGGCCTCAAATGTTCTCAAGTTGGCGTAGCGTGAAAATTTGGTAGGTATGTTGGCATTTTAATTAACGTCATACTGGAGCAATACAACGGGCTATTGACGACGGTCCGGGATTATTCCCATCGGGAAAGACAACAAAACGATCAGATGATGAGGCAACACCTGAGCTTGCACCCCATTCTCCAATTTTCCACACCACGCCAACATGAGGATGTTTAAGGCCACTAAGCATTTCACGTGCACCACAGTGCACATCCTTTTTTACACAAAGATCTTTGGCTGGATTCGAACTTGCAACCCTCTGGTTGCTAATTCAATGCTCTTCTAACCCGGCGTGAAAATTTGTAACTGGGGTGAAAGATCTAGTGTTGATATTGTCATCTGATCATGATTCAAAACGACGATGCGTTGTTCTTGGATATTTCCAGTTTATGGCGTTTTTGCACCACAGTAATAAACTGGACTCAAATGGATACTGTTTAAATTCGATCTAAATATTTTTCTTTAATAAATGACAGTGGAACTAAACGAAAACCTTTTTAATTAACAGCGATAAGAACAGTATACAAACGAACTATATCAATATTTTTCATTAGAAAACTCAGAACAACATCCCTGTTGCCACAAACATTTTCATTAAAAAACAAGTTAAATTAAAGTCACTAGCAAACAAAAGTCAAAACCATTGAATCTTTTCACGTTCTTCAACATTCTCCCACTTTGCAATTTTACAAAATTGCAACACTATAGACTATTTCAGTTCAAAGATTCAGCCGATGATTAACTTTTACTTATCTCCCGATTCTAGTGGTTATAGGTCCATCCAGTATAAAGGACTCCGAAAATGGTTCATTAATCTCTGATGCATCAGTCTGTTGATGCGTAAGTGAACTTAGTGGGAATGATCTCTTAGGAGCTGTGGCTTGATCTTGATTTGGCAACACTTGAGATTGACAAAGCGGAGGTAGATCTGCAGGAAGAGCTACTTCTAAAAAAAAAAGGTTTTGGACGGGTCTTATTTTTTTTACTCTGAGTCGTTTTTACTTTCGCCACTCTTACATGGCCATCTGTATCCGGAAACAGACCCTGATTTACCATTAGGCCCGTGAGGCACGGGCCTAGGGCCCCCATAATTTAAAGGGCCCCAAAGTTTCAAAAGTATCTAAAAATTTTAAACAAAAATAACTTTTCATATTTTTTGGAATGTTTTTTCAACAATTTTTGAAACGGTCAACAGTCAAATACGTAAGTACCAATTATTGTTTTAAAATTAGTTTTTGTGATGAACGGATAACATGGGGGGCCCCCTTCCTGCGTGTTGTGCCTACTATACCAAATTTTCTAAATCGGGCCCTGTCCGGAAATACCTGAAGAACGAGACCCAAAGGCCAGTTGATTCGCTTGTCCGGAGTGCCAATCAACACCACATCACCCACTTGTAAGGTGTCTCCTCTTAGTTCTCCTCTATGCACTAGCATGGCTAGGTATTAATTTCTGAATCTTGTGCGTAAATCATTTCGGAGCTTTTGTAGATACCGCAGACAACGATTCAAGCTGTTACTGTCAATAGTACCCAGATCCTGCACATCATTGTGTGGAATTCCTTGTATAAAATATGCAGGTGTCAATGGCTTTAATTCCGTCGTCTCCTCTTCTAAATAAGTCAATGGTCGTGAATTCATCGTTGCTTCACAATCGCATAGCACCGTTTCTAATTCAATATAACTTATTGTTTTAGAACCCAAAACTCGTCTTAAAAGCTCTTTTACCATCCGCACCAACCTCTCCCAAAAACCACCCCACCAGGCAGCGGTTGGAGGATTGAATTTCCATTTAATCTTCTCAACTGTCGAAAACTCTAATATTCTTTCCCAATCAAGTTCGTTTAACGCTCTATTGGCTCCCACAAAGTTAGTACCATTATCCGTATATATAACGCTTACTCTACCCCTTCTGACTATGAATCGTCTTAGTGCCATTATAAAGGAATCTGTTGATAAAGACTTCGTTAATTCGAAATGTACAGCACTATAAATGGCACATGTAAAAATCACAATCAATGCCTTTTTACCCGACAATACATAGAGTGGGCCTGCCAAATAAATTCCAGTAACCTCAAAAACTCTCGCATATTTTATACGGTCTTTTGGTAGGGGTGCGAATGGCGGCTGAATAGATTTCCCTTTGAATCTTTTGCAAATAACACATTTTGAGCAAATTCTTTTTATAAGTCGTCTCACACCGACAATCCAATAATCTTCTCGTAAGTTGGAGATCAAGGTTCCGGCATCTGCATGTTGCAGTCGTCGATGCTTCTGTTCTATTAAGCGATGAACTAGTGTATGGTTTCCTGGTTATAGAATTGGACACTTGAAGTTCTCGTCTTCGTCACTTAAAACTAGTTTAGTTCTTATTCGAATTAGTCCACAGTCATCCTTAAATGTATGCATCCCCTTTAAAGCCTTAGCATCAGTATTATGAAAACTCTCGGTTTAAATCAAATGTAACAACTTTTTTTCTGAAAAATTCACTTCTTCCGAGATTAGCTCTTTACATCTTAATCTTGCATCCTTCTCATGACGACTGTTATTGAAAAATCTATAGATCCAAGCTAACACTCTCACATTCTTATAATAACTAGAAAATCGAGTAAATGTATCCGTAAAGTGTGGGGTCATACAGGAAACGCTAGAAACCACGTTTTTCCTTCTTTCTGAATTAACTGTTTCTTCATCTACTTCTGACACTCCATACATAGGCCATTTATCTGGCTCTTGTTTAAGCCAGTCGGGCCCCTCCCACCATCTGCTCTGCAGTAGTTTTCTGGCATCGCACCCTCTAGATGGAAGATCTGCTGGATTGATTGAACCCAGTACATAATGCCAATCTTCAGTTTTGGTGCATCCTCTAATTTCGGCGACTCGATTTGCCACGAAAATACTCCAGTGGGAATATCTTTTTATCCAAGTCAGAACTAGAGATGAATCACTCCAAAAATACGCTTGGCACATTGTCAATTTGAGAGCGTCAATGACTTGACAATACAAACGAGTAGCTATGAGTGCTCCAAGCAACTCTAATATAGGAATGGTTACTTCTTTGGCAGGTGCTACTTTTGCCTTACATAATACTAATTGTACCGAAGTTTTACCCTCAAAAGATGCACGTAAGAAAACGCATGCTGCATAAGATACCTTACTAGCATCACTAAAACAATGTAGAGTAATAGAGCATTCGTCAAAGGATCCAAACACAAGTCGCCTTAAAAGTTTACAATAATTCAAGAAATGCAACTTTTTTAACCAGTCCTGAAACTCCTTTTCTATGTATTGTGAAAGATTTTCATCCCAAAAAAGTTTCATCTTCATATTTTTTGCAAAATCAGTTTTGGAATTAACGTAGCTGGACTAGTATATCCGATAGGGTCGAAGATTCTCTGTGCAACTGACAGAATAGACCGTTTGGTATGGACTCTCTCAGAAAAGGTCAAAGAGGTTGAATTGCAATAAATTTTATCAGTCTCTGTGTCCCATGAGAGACAAAGAATTGAAATGATCTTTTGAGTGGAAGTTATGCCTTGGAATGGTGCAGAAATCCACCCTCTAAGGTTACTGCCTCTTCGGTTTCAAAACTGGTGATACAATTGTCGACATAAAATGATTTTTTCAATTTAAGAGCTATTCCTTTTAATCCTTGTGGAGCATTATCCAAGTGGTGGGAAATTGTTGCTCCCAACAAGAATGGACTTGAAGTAATGCCGAACACGACACGATAGTGCCTATAGGTAACAATTTCATTTTGGGTTGCATCTTTACAAAATAGGAATTTCAAAAAGTCTCTGTCCCTAGCTGACAAGTCAATCTGCAGGAAAGCTTTCTTTATATCGTCCGATTATTCTCCGATGGTATGTTGCCGGAATTGCATCAAAAGTTTTGGCAGAATTTCTATCAAATTCGGCCTTTTTGCAAGGCAAGCATTTAAGGAATTCCCTTTTTCATCCTTTAACGATGCATCGAATACAGGACGAACTTTTGTAGTCAAACTCGAATTCTTGATTACTGCTTGATGCGATAGATAGTGACCAATCGTACCATTATTTGGAGCTATTTCATTTATGCCCTCCTCGTGCCAGCTTTTTATAGTATCATCGTAATCTTCAAAATATCCCATTTTCTGAAGTCTTCTTGAATTTGCAAAAAGCCTCTTTTCAGCTTTATTTTTATTATCTCCAAGAATCTGATGACCGTCCTTCCAAGGCAAACAGACTTCATATCTATTACCTTCTATTACTTTGACGTTTTCTCGAAAGAATTTAAGGGTTTCATTATCTAAATTATCCTTTGACCTCACTTCTGCCGGATCTTTTATGCCAATTGTTTGTACACTGCTGGCCACCGTAAATGCAACACCCTGAAGGAAGCATGCAAATAATATGAAATTTACAACATGTATTAGCGGAGGTGAGATATGCAAATGATTAGAATTTCAGCGCAGACGCACATCACGCGCTCCTGTGGCGCCACTTCAAAGCGCTATTTAAAGCTTGGAGATTTCGAAGATTTCAAGTACGGCAATTGTGTTTTTCTTGTGGTTTTTTCAAAAAAAACTATCAGTTATGCCTCGTAGAAAACAGCGATCATCTTTTGATCAAGTATCCGAGTTCGACAGAGGAAGGATAGTGGCCTACCGAGATTTTGGATTGTCTTTCAGGGAAATCGGTAGTCGTGTTGGACGAAACCAAACAACTGTAATGCGGATATGTGATCGTTGGATGCAGGAGGGTACGACGGACCGACGTGTTCAATCGCATCCACCTCAGTGCACCACTTCACGTGATGACAGGCATATTGTGCGTATGGCAGTGACGGATCGCTCAGCCACATCACGAACCATAGCACATCACATTCAGTCTGTAACGCATCATTCAGTGTCTGCGCATACCATTCGACGCCGTTTACAGCAGATTGGTCTGTCCGCAAGACGTCCATTGCTTTGCCTACACTTGACGCAGAACCACAGACGTCTCCGCCGCCAATGGTGCGATGAAAGAAGGATGTGGACGGCAGAATGGAATGAAATTGTCTTTACTGATGAGTCACGCTTCTGTCTGCAACACCACGATGGTCGGATTCGAGTCTGGAGACACCGTGGAGAGGATGCTGAACAGCTGCGTTATGCACCGCCACACTGGTCCTGCACCGGGTATTATGGCATGGGGCGGTATTGGATATCACTCTCGCACTCCTCTAGTACGCATTGCCGGTACTTTAAACAGCCAGCGCTACATCTCCGAGGTGTTGGAGCCAGTTGTCCTTCCATGCACCTGCAGATCAGTTTCAACTCGTCCAAAAAGATTGTGACTCAAAGTCTCTTGATGTAGCGGGACTAAATCTAGTCTCTACTATTTCTTTCCGTATGTGTAAGATCCACTGTCAAAAAGTGTTGGCGCCAATTCCGTCTTTCCATTGTGGACAATTTCCCCATTATACACAATCCAGTCACATTAATGTGACCACCTGTCAAAAGACAGAATAACCACCTCTGGCAGCGCGGACCGCTGCGAGACACGCAGGAAGAGAGTCAATAAGGTTTCTGCACCGCTTTGGACGTCGGATAAATCGCTACGTTTCTGCATTACGCCAACGATTGAAATGCTTTCCGATGCCCTAGGACATCCTTTCTATACACTCCACTGCAATGTGCTGCCTTTTGTGATTGGTTATTTCACGTTGACGTCGAAAGTAGGTGGTGGTCACATTAATGTGACTGGACTGTGTATATATATCAATACCCATAAGGGAAAGTCCGAGGACAACACCACGTAATTTGAACCACGTCCAGATAACTTCCACACCACCCCAACGCCAAGAACATGACAAAGGATAAACGACTAGTATCGAAATTCAATGACTTGAGTTTGCTTACGTCATCAGCTTTTAGGGTTGCCTTTGTAGGGCTTTCTTTATAGGATGTTCCAAACTTCGATGACGGTCCGAAAAGAACCACAGAAAAATTTAAAAATTGAGTGCGGTATTTTTTTTACGTGCCCATGATAATGTTATCAAGACCAATAGTCACGGGATCCATAGACTACAGCTGGGTGGGCATTCATCATCTGATTGGTCCGTGAGAAGACGCCCATCCAGATCCCTCTGTCATAAGATGCTACATCGCCCCAAATGAGGCGATAAGATACTAAATCGATCAACCAAGTTAATTTTTCACTGGAGAGTCGCGGGATAAACGATCAACATGTCGCTCACGCTTTTTGAAGCTCCTTTCAATAGCAATGCTAAGTCTACTAACATTTCCCGTCTATTGGATTAATCCCGAAGGGAAAGATTCGAGGACAACATCTCGCCAATTTGAACCACGATCGGACGACGATGTCAACTCCTAACTTGGCAACCCACTCTTCAAACAAAAATATATAAGATTCAAAAAATGCCTCAAAACACATACGCAAATGCTGTTAGGTATAGATCGTATCAGCTATCCAGAACAAAATTGTTTTCTTAATAGAATGGATGAAGGTGGGGTGAAATTCGTGTCTTCGAAGTCAGTGTTAAAGGGATCTGTAATTTATCAAATGGCTTCTGATAGTCTTGGGAGCCATCTCATGGTCTAAAAATCACACTGTCTCTCAAGCTGTTGCTCCTTGTGAATATTAATTATGTATCAAGATATTCACATACCCTCACTATAAGTATGGGTATTCCTTATTAATTCATCCCGGAGCTATTATAATTGCCTTTCCTGCCATAAAGAGGTCAAGGATGTCGGTCATTAACATTCAGCTATTTGCGTGAAGGACAGTCTTGATGGGAAATAACTGCTATGTAGAATTTCAATTAGCTAACGGTCTGGATGGTTCAATTTCAGCTTCATCTATAAGAAAAGGGGGCCGATGCAGGTAAAAGTAAGGTAGATAATATTAATTAGCAACACAATTGACGACGGTCCGGCATCAATCACCTGAGGGAAAGATCCGAGGACAACATCACGTCATTTTGAACCAAGGTCAGATGACGAGGCAACACCTGAATATGCACCCCCACTCTCCGAACTTCCACGCCAACCCAACGTGAGGACTTTCGGCCACGACAGAATAAAAGTGAACCAGCCGCCTCTACAATATACGCTTACAAATATCCATGTACTGAGCCGGATTCGAACCTTCCGATCTTGAGGCTAACACCTTAACCACCAGACCAGTTGGTCGGCCCATTCTTCGATGATGACGAGATCAAGATGTGGTTATTTTTCTTCTAATGACGTTCATCAAGATAAGGTGAGTTTTGCTAATAGCGACATACTACTTCAAGCACCAGGAGGGTTAAGGTGTATGTATACACTAGAAATCGACCACAATATCAACGTTTGTTTTATTATTTCAAAATATTCTCCAATTTCTTAGCTTCCAAACGATGCCAAGATCTTGCAAGTATTCGAAAATGTTATCTAGTTACAAGGGTTAGGTACTGTCAACATAAACAGACATGTTTCCAAAACTTTAAATTCGATTTCTGAAGAACCGTGTTTTTGGAGTAGGTTGCTTTGGTCAAAACGCGATTACTCCCAATGTATTCATAGCTCAGGTGTTGCTTCGTCATCTGACCGTGGTTCAAAATTACGAGGTGTTGTCCTCGGATCTTTCCCTTAGGGGTCTGATCCCGGACCGTAGTCAATAGCCCGTTGTGTTGCTCTAGTACGACGTTAACTAAAAATTACCAAATTACCCAATGTATTCACCTATTATGACTATTTCTGCATCACTATAATCTATTGTATTTAATTATGTGGACGTTTTGAACCTCAATCAGGGTATTGAGTCAAGAACTGGATTTTTTAACTGTTGAAATTCCTGAAAAAAAAATGTTGTGGCAACTAGATGGGGGTTCAAAATACGAAGAATAATATTAGATATAGTTTCTAACAGAAATCGTCTTTCTGAAAAAATTAAAAATTGATATATCATGTTTAAAAAACATTTGCTTATTATGTCTTAATTAGATAATCAATTTTTTGCACAATCTGATTTTTTTTCTCCTTGTAATGATTTTAAAAATACACCAAATACCTGTGTTAAAAAAATGGATTTTTAAAACGAAATTAAAAAAAAAAGTCTTCTAGTGTGTATGTACACTTTAAGTATTCGTAAACTTTCAAAGGGTCATTGAGGATCTAAAGTGATAAATGATGCAAGTGTGCTAAAAATGAAGATATTTTCAGTACAAACCCTCAAAACAAGGTTTCGTGAATTCCGGCACGTGTAGCGACTTACTACGAGAACCGTGCGCTTTTGTAGGCTTTTAGCAGAGATGTAAGACCGGGGCCCGTGGACCTCGTGCGGCCCTCCGTTGAATTGTTCGCGACCCGGCTCACCATGTGTTATTTTAACATAAAGAAATCACGCGATTAGTAATTTGGGTCGAAACTTCGTTGCTAAACAATACATTAAATAGTGGAATGCTCTCTGGGTAATGGTAATGGTAATTTTAGTTAACGTCGTACTAGAGCAACACAACGGGCTATTGACGACGGTCCGGGATCAGTCCCTTAAGGGAAAGATCCGAGGACAACACGTCGTAATTTTGAATCACGGTCAGATGACGAAGCAACACCTGAGCTGGCACCCCACTCTCCAAACTTCCACACCAACCCAACGTGAGGACTTTCGGCCACGACAGCTTTAAGGTGCACCAGCCGCCTCTACACCATACGCTTACAAACATCCATGCCCAGACCCGGATTCGAACCAGGAACCTTCCGATCTAGAGACTAACACCTTAACCACTATACCGATTGGTCGGCGCAATGCTCTCTGGGCCAAGATACATCTGTAAACATATTTGTTTCAGTCATGAATATTAACAGTGAAAATGGGAACCGCACGACGCATGGACATTCCATTTGTAGAATCCATTCTGCGCTAGTCTATTGCAAAAATCAAACTCTGTATTTTAATAATACCACGCATGAAATTAAACTGTACATTTTCTTTTTTTATCTCTATTTTACAAGAATATAAGATATAAATAATAAATATCAATCAATATAAATATTATAAATCAGGGTAAGGTTATTTTTATTTAGCGTCGCCCTGGAGGCAACGCAACGGGTCTGGTTTGAAGGAAAATAAATGATTGAATGAAACAACTGCCCGGCACATGACTTTATGCCATTCACCCCATTTGGTTTTCCCTAATACTTCTGTGTTCTATGGAAGGCCGGTTGGAAGAGTAACGGATTAGCAACCGAAAGTTCGAATCCTACCCAAGGCCGTCGTGTGCAAAGTAGTACAAGTAAATCTGTCATGGCCTCAAATTCTTCTTCAAATTTCGCTCCTCTCGTTGGAGAGTGGGGTGTCATGTCAGGTGTGACCTCTTCATCTGATCGAGGTTCAAAATTTCTAGGTATTGTTTTCGGAGCTAGATCCCGGACTATCGCCAATATCCAATTGTGCTGCCACAGTGCGACGTTAATTAAATACCTACCTACCTGTACTCTATCGCTGCAATTATTAAGGTAGATATTTTAATTAACATCACCCTGGAGCAACACAACGGACTATTGGTTTCAGTTGAGGTTCAAACCGGAAGGGAAAAGTCAGTCGATTACACCACCTAATTTTGCACCACGGTCAGATGGCGAGGCAACATCTGAGCTGGCACACCACTCAAACTTTAACACCAGGCCAACGTCAGGACATTTGAGGCCATGAAAGATTCATCGTGCACCTTTGTACCGGGTTACCGCGGCCCTTTGAAAAGGTGTGAAAGCTCGTGTAGGTAGATAAGTAGATAATCAACGTCGCAGTGGAGCAACACAACGGGCTATTACATTTTGTTTCTAAGAACGCAAGTGTGTCCTATTTCTGCAGTTTCTTCTCGGCCACCAAAGACTTTCTCCGCTGTCACTTTTCCTGCGCAAAAAGGAACCACTTTCAGATACAATTCCGGTTTTGGATCGGTGGCAAATGAAATTCAGAAGGAATTCGTTTCCGCACTTGCGGAACAACCTTCGCCTTTTTGTTTTGGGTGTTGTTTGAGGGAAAAAGACTAATTGCACCCGAGGGCGTTCAAGAACGAGTTATTTGGAAGCTTCGTTTGGTGGCCTACATCCGCAGACGAGGAAGCCAAGAAATCTTTTCTAGGTCGGCCGAAAATCGCAAAATTTTCGTTTTCTCTTCGGTCAAAAAGGTCAAACTCTCGGAAACGTTTGACTTTTTTTTTGCCTCGTGCAAGAGTGATGCGAGGATTAATTTCGACACCTTCTCGTCAGAGCGAATTATTTCTCAGGTGGGTTTTGTTTTGGGGGTTTTATGGCGGCCATATTATTCGACGCAAAACATACGAAAGCACGATATCAATACACAAACGCACACCCAATGAAAGTTTTACTGAAACAGAAGAGAGAAATACACCCTTGGAGGAATGCACCAGCACCGCCTACAACTCCTAGGTTGCTAGTGCAGTGGACATATCCACAAAGCCACGACGGACCCTAAACTGAAGGAAACGAGAGTTAGATCTTGCGCAGAAGAAACCTTAACGAACTTTTTTACAGAGGCTGATCAGATTGTTCTAAAACCAAACCTCCGCCGTTTCAGGGGCCGCGGTAGCCCGGTCGGATGAGTCGCGGCTGAGCAGCCTGATTTTTAACAGGCGGGTCACGTTGCAGATATTGTCAACATGTCGGTCCCACTTTTTGAAGCTACTCTCCATGGCAATGTTCATAAATCACCCCACTCTCCAAACTTCCACACCACGCCAACGTGAGGACATTGGAGACCACGACGGATTGAACGTGTATCCACCCCTCTTTGTACACGGTGGTCTTTGGATTCGATTGAGACCACGACAGATGTCTATCCCCACGTCCACGACAGTCTTAGGTTGGATCGAGTTTCGAACTCGCAACCCTCCGGGTAACAATCCGCGACTCTTCCATCCGGGCATCCGCGACCCTATTAAGCAACATGTAGTTAATTGATGTCACACTGGAGCAATACAACGGGCTATTGTATTAATCAGTAGGACCGTACTTCCAACGAAAGTTGAAGGTAAAGAGACATTTCAGTCGAATCTTATCATACGTGGTAGAACCGGATACAGCACAGATCAAGTTTCAATAATAAAATCAATGTCAGTCTAACAGCACAAATACCGGAACGAAAGCGACGCATGTCAGCTACCCTTGAGACATTTACTTAAGATAATAGAGCCTGATTGGGCTAAACATTTCCCAAACTCAGTGTATCATGACATGACAGGTAAGATAATCTGGTGTTTTACTGACAGGGAAGTTATCCTTAGCCTAATATTTCGAGTGAAAGTGTTGAAATTTCTGGGCGATATAAAAAAATGAAAAATCCGATGGCTTTTTTTTCTTTCCTACACCAACCTTTAGAAAAATTGGCCGACATTATTCAGCATTTCGAAATGATTGTCTAGCGGAAGAATTGAAAGGTTCAAGAGAGTTTATTTCTCAGTTTTCCTCCAAACGTGATCCATAACTCTCTTTTCCGTTTTTTCTTTGTCTCACGGTGTGCATTTTTTTTCGTTTGATCCAAGAAACGGACAACCGGTCTGGTGGTTAAGATGTTAGCCTCTAGATCGGAAGGTTCCAGGTTCGAATCCGGGTCAGTGCATGGATGTATGTAGCGTTTGTTGTAGAGGCGTCTGGTGCACCTTAAATCTGTCGTGACCGAAAGTCCTCACGTTGGGTTGGCGTGGAAGTTTAGAGAGTGGGGTGCCAGCTCAGGTGTTGCTTCGTCATCTGACCGTGGTTCAAAATTACGAGGTGTTGTCCTCGGATCTTTCCTTTAAGGGACTAATCCCGGACCGTCGTCAATAGCCCGTTGTGTGTGTTACTCTAGTACGAGGTTAATTAAAAATTACCAATAATTACAAACTTACCGGTAGCCTGGTTGCAAAAGTACCGGATTAAAAACCGGAAGGTATCGAGGTCAAAACTAGGTACAAGCAAGGACTGTCGTGTACAAGGGGACAGGGCGTTTAATCTGTTGTGGCCTGGAATGTCTTCACGTTGGATGTGAATTTCGAGAGTGGGTGTCAGCTCAGGTGTTGACCAAATCATCTGACCGCGGTTCAAAATGACGAACGTATGTACTTATTTTTATTAACTGGAGCAACACAATGGGCTATTGACTACGGTCTGTGAATAATCCCTCAAGGTAAAGATTCGAGGACAACACCACGTAATTTTGAACCACGGTCAGATGACGAGGCAACACCTGAGCTGGCAGCCCACTCTCTAAACTTCCATCCAAATGACAAGACATTGTCCTTGATCTTTCCCTTGGGGATTGATACCAAACCGTCACCAAAAGCCCGATGTGATGCTCCAGTACGACCTGAATTAAAATACCTATCTACCTTGAACATGGGGTTGGATGAAATAAATGCAAATTGTAATATTGTACATTGTAGAGCGTTGGCAACATTTCCCTTTTAATACAACTTCTATTGGAATAGTCGTTTCAAGCTGGTCTCTGTGTAACACGCTCTAAAGCTAGTTTCTTATAGAAACATCTCTGAAATCTCCTGGTAATCCACTATAAACCTAATTTCTATGTTACACACCCTAAAGCTAGTCTCTAGGTAACACAATCAAAATCTAGTTCTGGTAACACACTCCTAAAGTGTTTAGGTAGCACACTCGAAAAACAGGCTCAAGGTTACATTTTCCAAAACTCGTCTTCATATGACACTCTCAAAAACTAGTCTCTTGGGGAACTTATTCTAGAACTAGTGTCTAGGCAGCACACTCTAAAACTTGACTCGAGGTAGCACACTATAAAAGTAGTCAAAAGAGAACATTTAAAATTTTATAAATACCTCTTAAATAAAGAGTTCACATGTAGCCCATTCCAAATCGGTATCGGGTGCAACTCTGAGCCAAAGTGAGTAGGAAAATGTTAAGAATCATTGGCTGTAAACAATATTTCTTATATGCAATTTAAAATTTATCATAAAAAATAAGGTGTATTGTGAAAAAATGGAACGCTAGAATCATTTCACCTTTCCTGTACCGTAATGGGACCTTCTTAGCATACAAAATGAGGTATGACTACACAACACTGTGAAAGGTATTATCGTACGAAGGAATTAACGTCGCACGGGTGCAACAGAACGTGTGTTTGGTGTGACGGTTCCAAAGGAAAGATCCATGGAAACCACTTCATCATTTTGAATCACGGTCAGATGACGAGAATCACACCTGAGCTGGCATCCCGTTCTCCAAACTTCCTCATCACGCCAACGTGAGGACAATCGAGACAGATTGAACGTACTCCAACCGACGGTCTAATTCGTTACTATTCCAACTGAACTACCGCGGTCCGCGTTGTTCTTGGACCTTTCTCACAGGGATCGTGGCCAAACAGCCATTGTGCCATAAAATTCCCAAACCAACCAACAGGAATTCATCCCGGACCGTAGTCAATCGTGGACCGTGGTCAGCAACTCAACAGTCCGTTGAGTTGCTCCACACACAGTGCGTCCTTAATTAACTACCTACCAACCTCAGAATACCAGTTGGAAGGAAAGTAGCACAAATCTGGTTTAACAGTGAATAGCTCACAAGTGACATGCAAAAACCAATAGTTCTTACTGCAACATGAAAGTCACGTATACATTTTTTTTTTTTTTAATGAGGATAGGAAAAACGAGTCTTGGCTAAAGAAAATCAGCTTCAAGCGTTGCTTTTGACTGGTTTATTTATAATCAGAGATAAATTCTGATGAAATGTGAAATGGCGCCTGTCGGCTCTGATAAAAAAATTGTTCCAAGCGAGAGGAATTAATGAGTCATTTCGAGTGAATTATTGCGTTCCAATGTGTGTGTGTGGGGGGGGGAGGAGAGTTTGAAAGCCGGGCAAATGTAGACGAGGATTGATAAGAATATTTTTTTTGATGTATGTGAACAACTTGACAGCGAACGCGTGAAAAAATTTGGAATTTCTTAACAGGAAAATATTAGAATCACTGCCAATGCATAACAACAGAAAATTCTAAAAATTGCCTGATTTTTTCATTGTCACGGGGCGGACTTTTTAACTTTCCATCCACACAACTATAGAAATACAATATTATTCAATTCTGATGCAGTCAGAATTCTGTGAAGAACAGGGATCGACGGAACGCGGTTCATTTGCTGGCAACCCTACCTCACCTTGTGTCACACGATAGGTTTAATGGTTAAAACGGGCCTTGGTAGCCCTGTTGGAAGAATAAGGGATTATCAATCGGAGGGTTGCGAATTCGAACAAAGGTCCAGACAAAGATCGTAGTGTACAAGGGGGATGGTGCTCGTTAAATCTGTCATAGCCTTAAATGTCCTCACGTTGGCGCGGTGAGGAAATATGGAGAGTGGGGTGCCTGCTCAGCTGTTGCCTTGTCATCTGACTGTGGTTTAAAATCACGAGGCATTGTCCTTGGATTTTTCCCTTCAGGGATCGTCGCCAATAGCCTGTTGCGTTGTACCGGTACGATGTTAATTAACTAGCTACCTTACAAGATCAGTTCTTGTAGTAGATAGACAGCACGGGCTGTAATTTTGAGTTTTGGGCTCATATTTGCTGGATAGTTTATTTTTGCACCTACCTGCCCGTAAATTTATTTCACATCTACTCAACTCCAAACAAAGACTATTTTGCTTAGTAATCTCTTGTCAACCACGATAGGCAAAAATTGGTGAATAAAACCAAGGTTTCTAATATATGGGATAAGGCGGTAGCTGAGAGGGAAATCTGCCAAGGCTCAATCATATAGGCGGTAAACGTATCTAGCAGATTAATAAGAAAATGCTCAATGCTGTAAAGATACTTCGCTCTCCAAAACTGAAAAGCATATCGCACAGTACGAAACCAATATGTTGAATGTGCGAATGGATACACGTAATCTCTTTAAAGATCAATAAACACATTTATTTTACATGACTTACATAAACATAGAATTAAACACTTACACAGCTCGTTAATTAGATCGCTTTAGCAGAACAGTTAAACGTATCAATAATCGTTTTTGGGTTTTTTCTAACTTTCCAGATGCAAAGTAATATCTAACATTAGGTTTATAAATTTAATAAATTTTGTAATTGAGTGGCAACATTCTCCCACCTTTGCATTGTGGGCAGTATGTTTGCAAGTTCAAACCTGAACAGGAACGATTCGTCGACCAGAACTCGTTTGTTTCACAAAAATTGGAGATTTCTGGCTCACTACTTTATGAATCATAGAGTCATTAACATCCACATCAGAATCAGCGATATGCACCCTAGAAACATCAGTGATCGCCACAACGCCTTCCTCTGAGCTACTTGGAATGCGACTATCAGTCTCTATTCTAACGAATGCATTTCAGGAGAATTTATCTCTAAAGGGTAGATTCGCTGTAATGGTCGAATTAGTTCACCACCAGTCACCTTTAACTTTGCCACTCGCTCAATGTTATCCTTGCCTGGATAGAGTTCAAGAATTCTCGCTATGGGCCAGTTCATCCTCTTCACATTATCTGTGCCAATCAGCACCATATCACCTGGTCTCAAACTGGCCTTTTTTCTAGCCAAGTTTGGGCATCGCACCAGTTCTCCAAGATATTCCTCTCTGAATCGCTCTCTTAATCTTTTTCTTAACTTTTGAAGATATTGAGCACGTTTTAATAGAAGTCTTGAGTCAATGATATCCAGATCTATGCTTTCTACTTCTCTTATACCTTGAATGAAATGGGAAGGTGTCAACATTGTTAACTCACTGGGATCATCTTATACATATGTAAGACGTCGGCTATTTATAGTGCTTTCTACGTCACAAAGCACTGTGATCATTTCTTCGTAATTCTTTGACGGACCTTACCAAACGATCCCACCATCCACTGTACCATGGAATAGCAGGTGAACTGAAGCGCCACTTGATTCGAAGGGGAGCACTTCTTTCTTCTATTCCCTTCCAGTCCAGCTCTCTCAGCGCTCTTGCAGTCCCACAAAAGTTTGTGCCGTTGTCAGTGTATAGAGTTGTTATTCTTCCTCTTCTTGCAATAAATCGACGCAAGGCTTGGATAAATGCCTCTGTTGAGAGAGACGTAACCAATTCAAGATGAATGGCTCGATAGACGCACGGGTAAACAGTACTATCGAAGCCTTAACACCTTTTCGCAAATAAATAGGTCCTGATAAGTCGGCCCCGGTCACTTAAAATGCTGCAACTCTGTTAATCCTGTCTGTTGGTAGAGGTGGAGTTTCCGGAACTACGTTCTTTGAAGAGTACCGTTTGCATGGCATACAATTGTGAATGACTTCTTTAACTAATCTTCGACCTTTGGAGATCCGTTGTCGTAAACACGATAGAGTGGTTTGTACACCTGGATGTTTTAACATATTGTAATGATGTTGAATAAGACGTCTTGTGATAGCATGATCCGGCAACACAATGGGGTGTACAAAGTCTTCAGGGACATCGGTGAGAATCAGTCGCGTCTAACTCTTAACAGACCATCATTTTCGTAAAACTGTATCGTATCCACGAATTTCTTTCTTCCTTCAAAGGACCATTCTCTCTGGATTATTTTTATAACAGCCACTTCTGCTCTGTCAATTTCTTCACTAGTTAACGTTACCGATGTATTTTTACTTTTTGATCGAGTGTTGTTACAGAATCGAAACATCCAAGCAACAATTCGTAGGGTCTTCATATATTCAGAAATGTGCAATAATCTGGGAATACCTAATTCTTGACCCCTTTGAACACTTATTGCTCCAATCAAAACTTTCTTCCTTTCTAACAAAGCTTCTTTGGGACAAATGATGTTTGTTTGTGGTCATGATGACTCAGGTTCCTTTAGCCAGGAAGGTCCTTCCCACCAATTTCCCTTTAGACGTTCAAACCAACTGCAGGATCGAGACGGTAAGTCAGCAGGATTGCAATCGCCTGGCACGTGTCTCCAGTCACTTACGTCAGCCAACTCACGAATCTTCTTTACTCGATTGCCCACGAATGTGTTCCAGGGTTCTCCTTTTAGTATCCAAGTCAAAACTACCATGGAGTCAGTCCAAAATAATGTTTTAATGGGCAAATTCAGAGCCTCCAGTGTTGTCTTAGCCAAATGAGCAGCTATAACCGCATCCAAAATTTCCATTCTCGGTATCGTGGTGTTAGTCATAGGCGCAACTCTAATTTTTGCTGATACCAAATGTATCTGTACTTCCGATCGCCCTTTAGATCACAGAAAGGTGGAACAAGAATATGCTTATGTTAATGCATCTGAAAATATATGCAGAGACATGTTAGTTTCGGTTGTTCTACAAAGCATCCTTCTTGGGATTGAACATTCCTCGATCAAATAAAGATGTTTTAACCAGTAATCATATTTTGCTTGAAGGTCCTGGGGGATCGGTTCGTCCCAGTTTACTTCTCTTCTCCAAGTTTCTTATAGTAATAATTTTGGTAATAGCATAGCAGGGCACGTAAATCCAATTGGGTCATATACACTATTTATCACCGATAACAAAGTTCCCTTAGTAACAACACTTGTGTTTGTTAGTTCCTTCGGACCAATACAGGAAAGTTTATATGTGGAAGTGTCCCATTTGAGTCCTAATAACATCTGATCATCACTCTCACTGCAAATATTTGCCCAGCATCGTATGTCAAACTGACCTGCCGCCATAATTTGTTCTGATTGTAACATCAACTTCTGAAATTCTTCAGGACTGTTTACACTCGTAACCAAATTGTCGATATAGCCTGTTTTCAATTTCTCAATTGTTTGATCCAAACCCTTTATTTTATGTTTTTCGGAATCCAGGTGATGTTTGATGGTCGCGTTCAGGAGGAAAAGACTAGATGAAACACCGAAAACTACCCGACAGTGTCTGTAGGTTTTCATCACCTTACATTTATCGTCCTCCCACCATAAAAATCTCAAAACATCCCTGTCCTTTGGGTTGAAGCTCACCTGTAAAAAGGCTTGTTTGACGTCGGCTGTTACACCTATTGCACCCCATTTGAATATCGTAAGCAGCGGTGGTATCTGGTGACACAAGTTGGGACAAACACTTAAACAGTCATTCGAGGAGGTAGATCCAGGACGCTTGACAGAGGCGTCAAAAACTGGATGGACCTTTGTAGTTAGGCTCGACAATTTCAGAACTGGCCTGTGAGGTAAATAATGTTCCAAGTTTCGTACCTCTGAGTCTGAGACTTTTTCAATAATATTTTCGTTTTCCCATTGACGAAAAATAGTGTCGTAAATTCCAAAAATTCCTTCTCTTATGAGACGTTTGGTAACAGAGCATAACCTTGGCGAGGCTATATCTAAATGATTATTAAGAGGAGGATGACCACTTAACCATGGTAGAGCAACTACGTATCTTTGATGTGAATCAATTTTAATATTTTCTTACAAATGAAGTAATGTTTCTTCGTTTATCACAGATCCAGATTTTCTTTCGATGGGATCTCTAATACCTAATGTCTCCAATTCCCATAATTTTGGCACTTCATGTTTCTGAAGACTCAAGGACACCATATTTATTGCAGCCTTTTTTGTTTGAGATCTTAAAGCACTCCATCGAAATTTTGTTTCGATAGCAGAAATTCCGGATCGCAAAAGTTCGAATACAACTTTGCGGACGCCACAATATGTTGAATGTGCGAATGAATACACGTAATCTCTTTAAAGATCAATAAACACATTTATTTCACATCACACACATAAGCATATAATTAAACACTTACAGCTCGTTAATTAGATCGCATTAGCAGAACAGTTCAACGTATCAATAATCGTTTTTGGGTTCTTTCGAACTTGCTAGATGCAAAGTTATATCTTCCAATAGGTTTATAAATTTAAAACAATGTTTGATTACAAGACTAGTGAACGGAAGTAAATAAACCTAATTGAGTGGCAACACAATGCCCTACAGGTGCTAAGTGGACTAAAGCCACTACGACTAGTTGCCCATAGAGAAGGAACAATCACAAGACGGCTCCGATTTAGGACAAATACCAAAGGAGAACCTTCAGAGAAGCAGATTACGAAAGCAAGGTGCTGGGAGACGAACTACACACAAATAAATAGAGACCCAACCACCCCTTGACATTTCACCGATGGGAGAACATGGGGCAGCATTTACCGTGCTTTAAAACAAAAGGGTCATACATGACTGGACCGCCACACTCCACCCACAAGACACAGTATACCAGGCAGAGAAGATATGCCATCAACTGGCAGCAACAACAAAAAGAATCCTCACTGACAACAACAGTTAAAGCAATACAACGTTTGCAAAACAAGGACATCATCGTCCGCAAAATAAGAAGTCTTCAACCTCACACAGGAAAAACATCCATATTAACTGGATAAAGGCGCATGCGGGATATTTCGGTAACGAAAGAGCGGGTCAACTGGCTAAAGCAGCTACAAAGGGAAATTCAAGTATGGTAATACATCGGGAAGCACTCAAAAATCTACCTAAAATCGCAGTCAAAACATCTCACTTTAAGAGCCTGGCAGGAAGACTGGGATAGTGGGGAAACAGACCGTCGAGTTCACACGTTCCTACCAAAAGTTCCTAACAAAAAGAGACAGCCCCGTGGAACAAACCTAACAACATTCTACACTGGGCATGGTTCATTCCCTAGTTACCTGTTCAGGTTCAAAATAAAGAACAGCGACCAATGCATCTCTGAAGATGTTGGCTCCCCAGATCATTAGGCGAGAAGGGGGCTAGTGTGGACAACTTGAATAAATCTGATAATTGTCAGTCAAAATATCTATGCAAATTTTTGCAGAATAGCAAAAGTAATATAAACTTTCATGAGCAGTTGCATGTCAACACACTTGATAGTTCAGTAGCAATATATAAAACTAGGTTTACATGGTGGAAAGTAAATTATTGATTTGTTTTTTAATTACTAGATTAAACAATTTTAATTTGATATTTTAAAAAAATGGTGACAATATGTTATAAATGAATATATTTTGACATTCACTTTTGCTCTAGATGGTTTCAATTAACCAGTAGTAGGCCTAAATAAAAAAAAGGCCTCCATGGGGCTAGTGTGGACACATGGTGGTGGGGTTAATGTGAACATGTCCACACTAGTCCCATTTAGCTTTCAATGGTAAAAACATGGGTTAAATATTACATTTTAGGCTATTTATTTATTAAATAGGATTGTTTATGTGAAAAAAATTCATTCACAAATAATTCTATTTTTTAATTTTTAGACTTTTTTGTATTAAATTCCATTGATATTTGTGAAATGGTAAATTAATTTATTTTTACACACAAAACAGCTCTTCCAATAAGCAGAGTGAATATTTCTTATCACCAGATGTAAAGGCCGTATCACAAATATCAAGAAATGAAATTGTAGCTGAATTACCATAACCAGATGTTGCCGGTAGCACAATTCGCACTGCATCTCAGTTGACATTTAATTTTAATTAATCGAGCTACATTGCAAAATAGAAGCATAACTCCATTTTTTTCTACATTAAAATCATTTTCTCACATAATAAAACTTAAAAATAGCTTTCTGTTGTGTTGATTTGTCTTTGAAGTAGATCTATATAATATAGTGTAGTTACTAATTACAAATATATTGGGCTTAACACTAATTAAATATGCTTTTTTATTAAGATTAACATTTATAAAGAATTATACTGTTTTTGTTAAAATTGATTTCATTGTGGTTTTACACACTTTCATGGGTTGTATTACGTGTATAATCAGTATTCCAACTTGTCGATACTAGCCTCATGACATTGGGGCTAGTGTTTACAAAAACAACTTTTTTTAAATAAAAGATAACTATAATGCCAAATACTTCAATATATCAATCAAAATAAAAGTAAAAGAGTACATTATTGTAAAAAAGTAGATTATGTGTCAAAAATGATATTTATTATACTTTATTGCCAAATTTATAAAAATTGTCCACACTAGCCCCCTTCTAACAACACCGACTCTATACAAAGCCTCCATACAAATTTCAACAGAGCCTGTGACGTCACAACTCAAAGTCCTATCGTGCGGCTACTTTTACCCGCTACGATACGAATTGCAGTTAGTTCAACTAAATGGATCTAAGTCAAACGTAAGTATCATTTTGTTGTTTGTCTTGTAATATATATATACAAATATTAACAAGTTTATGTTATTGCTATTTGTTGTTGTCATATGGGCCATATATGGCCCAATTGGGGGTGCCATTGCCCCGGAGGGTTGGACTTCTTCATGCATGACACATCCGTTTTACAAGAAGGTCCCTTTCACACATCCATTCACTCACACATATCGTAATTTAGATCCCAATCAGAGGCCGATAACCCCCTGATCAGGTACCCCCAGAGGTTTTGATTTGGTATGGGAACATGGGGGACTTTGTGACCACGACCTATTTAAAGTGCCCCAGCCACCATTAGTGAACACGACGGTCTTTAGCCAGGTCCAAGCGCCGATCTCGCAACCATCAGAATTGCAGGCTCCGCTGAGTTATTCCTGTTTAAAATATGATTTAGCTTGTATCGTTATAACTTCAAAACTACCAAATGCAATAATTTGTATGATGCAATTATTTTGTTTTCCATTTATGCATATTCATTTTTTTAAATGAATGTTGTTATTTAGTCTTTTAGTAGTTATGTGGATAGCTGCTTTATTGATCCCGGACCTCTAGTACGAAGTTAATTGAAAATTCCCTTCCCATCGTATTCTTTGAACATTCTTCCCCGCCCGAGTAACGGAAAATTGCCTACTTTTTTTGCAAGATTAGAGGATCCATATAGAAGCCTACCCCCGTACTTTAACTTAAGAAAGCGTTCCAAAAATTCTCGGCTCACACGCGGAAATATAGTGCAAATAAAAACAAAATGTTTTAAAAATGCCAAGAACAAAACATCTCATTTCCATATAAAAAAGGAAATATTTAGCTCAACATATTGTTAAAATTCAGAAGAAATCTTATCATAATTTTAAATGTTTTAGCTAATCCGTGTTGTTTGCTGTAATAATACTTCTAAATATTTTCATATTCGACTGTTACTATGGAAACGGCGACCGAATTTATTGGTTCTTCTGAAAACATTGCAAACTCTCTAGCGCGTGTTCTCAAATTTTAGGAGTGAATTAATTAAAAATTATAACTGTGTTTATTGCGCGTCTGCGCGTACTCAAAATTCATTAGTCCGTTGAACCACAAGACATGCTATGACGTAACTCGCTATTACCAATCACAAAGCGAATAAATATTTCCAATGGCAAGGCAGTACAATTGCGAAGACAAATACAAATACAATACAATACAGAGTTGACCTAGGTTATTTTAGCCTTATACAAGGCCAGAAGTGATGGTCACTTGTGAAGGGGCACCCAGTGGGTGGACCATCATTGTCCCTAACAAAGGACAGCACAATTTACATCCATGCCCTAACCCCGGATTCGAACCACGAACCTTCCGATCCAGAGGGCAACACCTTGACCACTAGACCGGTTGGTCGACGCAAAGCTAATATACCTTAAAAAGATTGACAATTTTTTTTTTTATAATACACAAAGATAGAAAGATGATAATCAATGCATATGGCTATTTTAAGCTTATATTGTTTTGGTTGCAAAGGTTTCAAATTTCAAGCTGAAGAAATTTCATTTTGTTTTTGTGAATAATACATTTTCTTAATTTCCTTTAATCTAAAACATGTGGTAACAAAAGAATTAAAACTTGTATTTGTTCTTATCATAATCAAATCAATGAGGATGCTAATCTAACTCTCTTTCTGCAAGAAACTTGTTTTTATTTATTATCTTGTAAAGTTCGCCATTACAAATATAGAGGAATAATTTCCAATACTATTTACATACGTATATATAAATCGCTTCAGCTACACTCTACGTTTATGAGCGGTGGCAACGGTCTTGGCGATATTTTTGGGGCACTTTTAGTAACGAGTTACGGTAGATTAAGGCAATCCATCTGTCTTTACGGTTATTGTGGTTTTCATGGCAACCTCGGCAAGCGGTAACTTTGAATTTTCATTTTAAATATAAAAGAAGGTTCTTCCAAAATCCGTTAAAGTCGTTTGATTTCATTGGTTCGTTTGAAATTTTTTCTTTGCTTCCATTGGTCATTTTGATCTTAAAATATCCTTTGATTGCATTGGTCCTTAAAAATTATTTTTCTATGGTATCATTGGTTCATTTATTTGTATTTCTACAGTTATGGAATTTTTATATTATTATAACATTTTTCACGAAACGTTTAAGAGTTTTGTTTTTTTGCCATTTGTGGAATTTTCGTTTTTTATTATTTTTTCCCCGGAACATTTCTGACTTATCAGGTTGTATTATTTCTTGCTTTTTTTCTTTTAAAAATATTTTTCTTTTCAAAATACCTACTATATTTAGTGTAATTGATAAGTTTCAGGGTATTCTTAACCAACATTAGCAGCTCTTTTGCTGGTTCAAATGTGTATTGAAATGTGTTTAAGCTTACTACTTTTTGCGAAAGTTTATTGAAAATATACATTTTAAAACGTTCTCAAATGCGTTTTCAAGCTTTCATTTTCAGTTGTAAAAAGAAAAATATTTTTTGAAGGAAAGGAGTTTTTAAATAATTCTTTCCTTGACAACTTCAGAAATTCGCCAAAAAATGGACAAGGCCGTTGTCACCGCTCATAAACATAGAGTGTAGCTGTACCTAAGTCATTTTCGTTTGCATACTTTTGATATTATTATTAATATTCATAAGGTTATTTAATAAATACTTTAATAATATTTATAAACATGTTTTTAATTTTATCTTTATCTTTCTTTCTTTCTATTATAAAAGAAAAAATTTCGGTCTTTTTCAGGTTTATTCGCTTTGTGATTTGTAGATAGTGAGTCACGTGATAGAGAATCTTGAAATCAAAGAAGAAGGATAATTTATTGCAGAAAAAAGCACAAATGAACGGAAGTTTTAGTACTCTGTTGGACCCCCTCTAGCGCGAATGCATGATGCGATACGAGCGGGCATTGAGGCATACAAGTTCCGTATGATGTCCTGAGGCATCTCGTTCCACAGTGGCTGTAAACGCGCCTCTAGTTCGACCAAACTCGTAGGGTGTCCAACTTTCCCCTCCCAAATCATCCCATTTTGAACCTGAGTTATTCTTGTCTTCATCCATCAACACCCTGGACACACCCGAACTAGAACATGGGTGCTCCACCTGTTCTGAACTTTGAAAAACGAAATGACAAGCTCATGGACTGAAAGCTGTGAAGCAGACAACAACGCAGCGAAAACGGATGCAAGAGGTCAATTCCCCGCCTTAACGAACGTGTCCAGTGCAGCGGTCCAGCAGACAACGACGCAGCTAAAACAGAAGAAAAGAGGCCAATTCCCCCGCCTCAACGAAAGTGTCCAATGCAACGGTCAAACAGACGATGACGCCAAAACTGAAGCCAAACAAGAATTTAAGGTAGGACCAAACATTTATTTTAAGCATGTATAAAAATACGAAGAAGACATCATAAAGGTTGTTCAAGAAATTGATGAAATTGTACCGGAAGGTACCACTATAATCAAACTAAAAGAAATTATTGAGAAAAATGATACGTTCAAACAAGACCCATAATTTATAAAAGATTTAATGAGTTCAATCGTCGAAGAAAGAAAGGCTAAAGAAGTCGACACCGAGAAACTTAAGTTAGCAGAAATCGAGAAACTTAAGTAAGCATAAATAGAACGAGAACTCGAATTAGCTACTATAAGAAATAATGTAGGAGCAAACCAATCTATCGAAACAATACTAGAATGAATGACACATCACCGCCAAACATAGAAAATTATATAAAAAGTGTTAAAACGCTAAGTATGCCAATCCCAACTAAGGCAGAAAATTACAATTTATTTTTCCATTCGCTCGAAAGTGCCTTTGAAACAAAAAACGTGCCACAAGAATGTAAATCCGAAGTATTAACTAACATTCTTCAAGAAAAAGTTGCCAATATCCTCCTATACGTTCCAGAACATGAACTGAAAAACTACGAACAGGTCAAAGCTACCGTATTAAAAGAATTCCAACCAACGCCACAAGAATGTCTCGCTTATTTCCGTAGATGTCAAAGATATCCTAATGAAACACATACTCAATTTGCAGCAAGATTAACTAGAGCATTCGAATACTACTGCAGACTTCGAGATGTCAATGACTTTAAATCTGCATATGAACTAATGGTTTCGGACAAACTTTATAGCACTTTAGAAAGGGATACACAATCACATATTTCAAATCGCTCTGGTGAAAATTGGTTTAGACCACCACAGCTCGCAAAAGAATGTGACATCGACTTCGCTTCAAAGCGCAAATCACTCAGTGACACACACACACACACACGAGCGCGCCAACTGACTTTCGAAAACCATTATAGACAAACACGACACAAACAGTTTCGAAGACAAAACAATATAACGTGAGGATTTTACAACCGAAACTCACCAAGACCAGATAATCAGAGATTTAATCACAACAACCCTGTAAATGAAATCGGAAGCCACAAACAACAGAAACGAAAGAAATGCGTCAATACATTACAATACGAAAACATTTTTTTTAACGGGGAAAAATTTAAAACCCTCATAGATAATGGAGCCATAATATGCTGTATTAAAGAAACACACCTCTCCCCAGAAACGAAATACGAAAGTTCCATTAAGAAGCGTTCGGTAATTATCAAGACGCAGAAAAATCAAATCTTTCTTTAGCACTACCCAACAACCCTACAAACACTATAACAATTCCCGTAGCGGTTTGCAAAAATTTATGTGAGGACTTCATTATTCCCCCGAACATATTCGACAATCTAAAAAAAGAACCCCACCGAATCCACAAAAGCGCAGCTGACAACGAATCTATAAAAAAGGTAAACGAGAAATCGCAGCGGAAAGAACAACAAAACAGTAGACTAAACACATCCCTCGACGCCTGTGATGATTTGTTTTTATTCAACATCGAACTAGATGCGTCTTTACAGGAAGTTGATACTTTGCACATCCGCGATTTGAATTTGAGGAATTAGCTCCAAAGTTTGATAAATTCATATACACCGAATAAATCCAAACAAACCAATTTGGAAATGAAAATAATTCTTTCTGGTGATATTCTGACTGCGCAGCGACCACGCCGGTTAGCGGAAATTGAAAAGCAAGAAGTTAACAGACAAATATCGGCGGCACGCGAACAGTTCACAAAATTAGCCGTTTCCGAAATGCTTCCACCCTTGGCCCGAAAGCCAATAATCATGCCCTTTTGGACGTCGGATAAATCGCTACGTTTCTGCATTACGCCAACGATTGAAATGCTTTACGATGCCCTAGGACATCCTTTATATACACTCCACTGTAATGTGCTGCCACCTGCCTTTTGCGATTGGTTATTTCACGTTGACGTCGAAAGTAGATGGTGTTCACATTAATGTGACTGGACTGTGTAGTTGTCGTAAGCGGAACATATCTGACAGGCCTGCGAGCATGTAGACCAACATGTCCCAAACGTCTGTAAACGGTTTGCTTTGAAACTGTCATACACGTGACTGAACATAGCTGACGAGAAAGGTCAAAATCTGTGCTCCGTCTGCTTCTTTTTGCAGTTACTGCCAAATGCCGGTCGTCATTCGGCGTAGTAACTCGGGGGAGACCTGTACTGTAACGTCTACTGACATTTCCATCATTTTGGAATCGTTGCTAAAGCCTAGAGATGACATTTTGGGCGATTCTAAGTTCCACTGAAACTTTCGTCTTAGTACGCCCACATTCCAGGCGGCCGATACTTCTACCACGTAAAAAATTATCGACATGCGTCCTCTGTGTCATAACTATTCGGTTGTGGCACTTAGCGGCTTACAGAACGGTTGTGAACAATTTTATTTCTTTGCTACCATTGCTTATATACACCTCTCTTACAATCTCGTCATTGTGACGTACAATCGGTGTCATCTGATGGCTTCTTGTAATTTAGATATTATTCTTGAAGATGTGTGCGATAATTCTACAGGTGAAATTTTTACTTTAGAGTTCCGTGTGATTCTGAATTATTCTTAATTTACGGACATGAGTGTATTTAAATATATTAGTGTAATTTAGATGGGGTCAGAAATGAGTGCTACTTTGTTAAATCAACTTTGTGTACGTAAGGCTGGTGGGGAAAGCAGGACAACAACTGACATTAGAATTCAAAATTGGCGAAACTAAGCATTGCCGAAAGAGGAAAACTATACTAAAATTAAAGTACGTGTAAAATAGTTAGGGAAAATCCAGCTGACCCTACCGGCGGCCCATGTCACAAAAGTATTATGAAAAGGATTATCAAAATGATGTATTCACTCATTTAAAATGTTTATCAAATGTATTTTAATAAATCTGGTCACAGGTTTGACCAGATTAGATCGGTTTCCTTTAACATTTGTTTTTCCGCGTGCGACTAATAAACTCTATAACCTAGCAAATGCCGGGAGGTGAGGGGGTCACCTGCGTTGACCAATGAACCTGCCCGTAATTGATTGTTTGTATTTCCAGTGTCTTTATTGTAAAATAAGTGTTTGGAAGTGACGTGTTGTTGTCTTCGAATCCCTTCCTTCGGGATAGATCGCTGACCGTGGCCAATAGCCTGTTGTGCTGCTCCGGTGTGACATTAATTAAAAACTACATCAAACACCTATTGGTCATGTAAGGTTCGCCATTTCGCATCTTACAGCAACTTAAAGACTGTACATGTTGAAAATATCTATACTTTAATATCAGCTTTCAAGGATAAGTTTTCTGATTTTCAAAAATTAAAATCGTCGCTAGATTTATTTAGCAATTATTTTGCCTGAAAATTGACCCGAATCAGTGCAGCTTAAACTCATTGACATTGAGAACCTGCGAAATAGATTGAGTCAAGACAATCGATTGAACTTCTATCGTTGCGTCGGGATGAAAACAATTGCAGATCGTTGCTAGGCAATGTAGTGGTAATTTTCTATTAACGTCGTGCTAGAGCACCACAACGCTTTTGACGACGGTCCGGGATCAATCCCCTATGGAAAAGATCCAAGTAGGACACCACGTTATTTTTTAACCACGGTCAGATGACGAGGCAACACCTGAGCTGGCACCCCACTTTCAAAAATTCCACACCAACCCAACGACTTTCAGCCACGACAGATTTAGGGTGCACCAGCCACATATACACCATACTCTTACAAATATCCATGCACTGATAAATGCATTACAATGCACTCTTTGAGTTAATCTTTTATCAGCTTGGCTAAAAAAGAATTTAGAATCCCTTTTGGTGCTTGACTACTACAGAAACCAAACCTAATATTAAAACAATTGTTAGATCAACGCAACGTCACGCGTCAAATTAATTTAAATGAAATAAATAATTTATGATTGATAACTTTAATTTTTTTAGAAGCCCTCCAATAAGTCAACAAAGTAGCTGGGATGACAAGCATTTTTTAAGTCATGAGTATAAACAAATTGAAAAACAGGAACCGCTTGACGAATTAAACTTTAGAATCCATGAGCTAAGCCAAAAATAGTTGGGTAGGTGTTCCAAATATTGCCTATCCTAACTGCTTCTCTGTATCTCAGCCTCCTGGATTGGGAAATCAAGCTGGAAACTAAATGAATATAACTAGGAACTATTCTCCTTTGGTTTCCAGAGATCCTATACACTTTCCAACACTAATGGATCGGACGCCATCGGGTTTGCATAAATCCGACTGCATGTCGGATTTTATGCTCATACTTGACCAGCTAAGGTTAAATACGTTACGCAAAGTGGTAACGTAGTTAGTTTTGCGTGAAATTGTGACAATATGTCTAAACGAAAGGAACTTAGCGACTTTGAAAGAGTTGTTATAGTTGGTTGTCACAAGTGGCAAGTCTATTCGCGCAATTGCGGTAGAATCGTCACAGCCACGGTCTATTGTTGGTGATGTCGTGAAGAAGTAGAAGACTACAGGGACACGAACTGCACACGTTGGTCGTCCCCATAAACAGACCGAACGGAATCGGCGTGTCCTGAAGCGTTCGTAAGAATCGCAAGAAACCACTCAAAATCATCAACAACAGGCAGCAGGGGTTACGGTGAACCCAAATACTTTGAGGAAGAACTGCACGCCCTCAATAGCCACGAATGGGTTGCCGCACATAATCCAAACATCACCCCATCCAACAAAGCCAGCAGACTTGCTTGGTGTTTGAACGTCGTAACTGGACTGTGGACCACTGGAAAACTGTTTTATGGAGCGACGAGACACGCTACATGCTCTTCCATTCGGATGGACGTGCATGGGTTTGGCGAATGCCAGCGAACGTCTGTTACCCGATTGCATCGTTCCAACTGTCAAGTTTGGCAGTGGTGGTGTACTTGTTTGGGGGTGGTTTTCGTGATATGGCCCAAGACCTTTGCATGTTGTTCCTGGTCAGTTGAACGCATACATGAACATTTTGGACAATCAGGTTCTTCCTACGCTCTGACAATTTTATGGAATGGACGAATGTTACTTCCAGGACGACAACGCTCCATGTCATGTTGCCTCTGTCAAGCAGTGGTATCAAGATATGGATGTGAAACGTCTTCCCTGGCCTGATAAGAGACACGACCTAAACCCCATAGAACATTCGTGGGGCGAGTTAGAGCGACGCTTACGAACCAGGGAACCCCGTCCGAAATCTACAGCTGAGCGAATGACATTCTTGCAGCAAAAATGGACACAAATACCCGTAGCTGTGTATCAAAACCTCGTTGAAAGTGTGTCCAGAAGGGTCGCTAGTGTAATTGCAGCACATGGGGGACCATCCCCCTATTACAGCATGTATTTTTCCCCTTATACCATCACATCTTTCTGTCCGGTTCATTATTGTAGGGTGATGTATACATTTAATTCCTAAATATAATAAATTCCAATTTGCAAAATATTAAGACATATACAAACTAAAACGAAATTCCGATGAAAAAATGAAAAATTCTGAAAAACGAAAGCTAAGCAGTGTCAAATTTCGACTTCCTGAGCTTAAATAGAGCAATTCTTAAAAGGACAGAAAAATATTGATAAAGACGATACTAATTTATAAAATTTAGAAATGATGCTCGAATAATATGACCGCGACATTTGCCTGTAGAACGTGTTTTCTTATCACTATTCAATTATTGCAAGAAAACAAACTTTAGATTTTGAAATTGAGGCTTCGTGGGGTATAAGTACGTATATTTGCATCTGAAGTAAATTGTACAAGATAGAAAAAAGTTAAAACGAAGTTGAAAAGTATTTTCCGTACAGCTTAAATGATTGAAGTTAAAAAGTATTTTCCGTACAACTAAAATGATTGCATTTTACTCTCCAAGAAAAGTGATTATTCTAATTCACTTTTCAATCAACATTTAACCATTTCAACCCGAGCAACGCCAGATAATTCAGCTAGTAGAATTCTATAAAAATGCATCTCTACAGAATCAGCTCGTGTTTTCTCTTTAGAAATGACTATAGAATTCTGTAAAAATTTCTCTATTCTGATCTATAGATTCCTGTAGAATTAAGAACCGTTTTTCTATAAGCTCTATAAAAGAACATCTTTAAACAGTCTATAGAAACCTCTATAGAATTCTGTAGAAGCTCTATTTATTTTGTTTCACAATTTCAGTTTTCTAAGCAGAACTTCTCTCTATAGATGTCTATAGAAATACACTCTGTAGCAAAAAAATCGACGCCCCAAGAAGGAGTTGTCCGATGGAGACCAAAATTTGTGGATAGGAAAATTATGTACAGAATAGAAAATGATTAAAATTTCAGAACAATTGAATGAATTATTTCAGAGTTACAGTAACGAGCTCAATAAGGTATTGACCCGCCTCTAGCCTGGATGCAAGCTGCCACACGGCGTGATATAGACCGATAAAGCTCCCGGATGGTCTCCTGCGGTATTTCTTGCCAAATTTGCTCCAATTGTCGGACTACGTCATCAACATTCCCTACCGGATGCAGTCGTCTTCCCATCATATCCCAGACATGCTCGATGGGAGAGAGATCTGGTGATCTGGCTGGCCAATGAAGTGTTTGACAAGCTTGAAGACAGTTCATAGCAACGCGTGCCGTATGTGGTCTGGCATTGTCTTGCTGAAAAATAAGCCCAGGGTGCTGCGAAAGGAACGGTAGCAAAACAGGTCTCAGAATGTCGTCAACGTACCGCTGTGCAGTAAGTGTACCTCTAATGACGACCAAAGGGGTCCGGCTATTAAGGGAAATAGAACCCTAGGTCATAACTCCTTGTTGAGGGCCCGTGTGGCGTGCAATAGTGAAAGCAGGATCGGCACGCTGTCTTGAACGTCTCCAGACACGTCTTTGATGATCGTCAGAACACAGTTGGAAGCGGGATTCGTCGCTAAAGACTATACGTCCCAAGTCAGCATCATTCCAGCCTGATCGAGCCAAGCGCCACTGTAATCTGGCTCGACAGTGTGCAGGCGTGAGTGGCAGGTGGCGTAGCGGTTTATACGAGCGTAGATTTCGCTCTCTCAGTCGTCTGTGAATGGTCATGGTGGGCACTCGTGTGTGGGTCGCACGACTGATGGTTGATAGCGATGAATTAGGCGGTGTGACAGCTGATCTGACAATCACTCTGTCCTCGCGATCTGTTGTGGCCCTAGGTCGACCGCTACCATCATGACGCTGAAATCTGCCATTGTCCACCCACTCTTGCCAGCATCTTCTAATCGCCGCATCGCTTCGACTCTCATGACGAGCGATTCTCCGATTTGCCCAACCTGCCTCTTTCAATCCAATGATATGGCCTCTTTCAAACTCTGAAAGTTGTTCGTAATGAGCTCGAATCCTGCGGCGAGGCATTTTTTCAGTCGTTGAAAGGTATCCTAAATCGCAATGCAGCATAAATTTTTAACAACAGTTCAAGAGCAACTCCTTATATGCATCTGCTGGATGCGCAGTTCCGATGCGCTGGAGATCGCACAATTCATTCATTGGACACCAAATTTTAATCATTTGCTTTTTTGGTCAAAACATTTTTGCATACGAAATTTCAAAGCAATCGGATGATTCCTTCTTGCTGCGTCGATTTTTTTTGTTATAGAGTGTACATTTATATAGAATCAGAGCTCGTTATCTCTATAGAACGTTTTTCTACCGAAACAAAAAAATTTTCCATGAAATCTCTATAGAATTCTGTGGACTATGTACAAATGTTTTCCTTAGGGATGTTTTGCAAGAATGAATGAAGTGTACAACACGCGCGAATACCAATTTTCTCCCCCACACAGCTGAAAATGCATTTATATAGAAGAAAGGATAACATCTGTTATATGTCATGCGCAGTCTGCTTTTGTGAAAGGAATAGGAAATAAGTACGACTGTCAGAAACGGTGTAAATGCGAGACAACTGAGATCCTTATGTGAAGGAATGCACTCGGTCTGAGAGTCTTGCGCAGCGTGTCTTTAAGTTTGTTGATGCTAGAACGTGAAAACATTGACCACCTCAACTGTTTAGTTAGCTACATTTCGCGCATGAGCCCTAGTTAATGTTGGCATGGGGGTTGGAATTTTTATGCCGATGAATTCTCTCACAGAATATGTTATTCCCTTTTGAATGGTACCTTTGAATTTGCTTTACTGTCAACTACGAGCGAATAAAATGTTTGATTTTTGACGTGAATGCGTCTTTACAATCGGAATTAGTATTGGATAACAATAATCGTGCTCGAGGAAAACTCGGTGGTAGGTAGTTAATTTACGTCACACTGGCTATTGGCGACGGTCCGGGATTCACACCGTAGGGAAAGATCCAAGGACCCTTTGAACCTCAGTCAGATTGACGAGGTCACACCTGAGATAGCACCCCTTTTACCACACCACGGCAAAAGATTTAAGGGAGACCCGTAAGGAAAAACCCGAAATTCTTATTATTCATTTGACATAACCAATTTTCTTTAGTGATAAATAAGCACATATTTTAAATCAATAAAAAAATTAGTTTTTATTTTCAATTATATTTTATATTACGATTTTAATATGTTTTTTAAGCCCAAATACACACTTTTTATAAACTCTACTCTGTCAATTTTCAATATTTTTGTATGAAATAAATTTCTACAATACCGTTATAGTATATGCAAAAGACCTAGGGAGAGTTTTCTAAAATTTGTTTACGAGTTTTCAGAAAAAATATTTTACTCATTATACGTTAAATTTCTATAAAAATTTCCAATTTTTTATGCTTATTAATTTTTATAAATTTCTATGAACTATTTATAAAAAAAGCTCTCCCTGTGTCTGTTAAACAGTTATTCAAGACCTAAAAATGTAAACATTTAACTCTAAGTGCATTTATCAAAAAGCTTTAGTACTTTGAACTTTGACAAAATTGCAAAAAACTGTTTTAAGGTAATCGCATTTTGTGTACAAAATACCACAGAAGTTAAGGAAAACAACTTACTTTTTGCAAGTACTACTTTTTTTAGTAATTTCTATTACATTAAGACTCTTATCAAAACAATAGTTTTTACCGTAAACTGGTATATATTTTTTAAAGCCAGTTTTATCTTTGAGGACTTCTGAGTAATTTGTGATAATTTAATGAAAAATTATACATTTCTTGTTTAATGAACTGAAAAAAATATTCTATTGGAACAGTACTATTTTAAAATAAACCACCACTGTATAAAGCACACCTTCTTTTTTCTACAGCTATTTTTGTCTGTAAACGAGCCTTTTTTTAGTAATACGCATGCGACGAAATTTAGCTCTATTTTTCAATGTGTTTCCTTCAATGGCGTCACCACATGTTTCACATGACGACCTGGATTTTGTCATTTTGCTTTCACCGATTGATAGAAAAACCAAGAGTCTACACTTTAAGGGTATTTAAAATGTTTGGAATAATCATCGGTAGATACACTATGATATATACTGCTGCATAAATGGAGGTTTTCATGGAAACCGAAGCCAATGGTTGGCAGTCGATTATGCAGTTAAAAGTCAAATAAAAATTAAAAAGCAGCTGGTAGCAATTTCCTTTGACTCTGAAATTTTGTCCATTTGTTCTTGAATATCTGATGCATCGTTTTATCCAATAAACCGAAAAACACTTTTTGAAATATTTTTTTCGAAATTTGGGTCACTCTTGAGGAGCACCGAATCCAGGGTACACGATGGTTTTCGGATGGACCAAGTTTCAAACTCGAAACCCTTCGGTTGGTGATCTGCGACCCTAACAACTGGACTAGCAAGGCCCTTATGGAGAGTAAAGTAAGGTAGGCAGTTGAATTAACGCCGCACAAACAATAGGCTAGATGCGACGGGCCATTATCAATCCCGAAGGGAGCGATCCAAGGGCGACGCCTCGTCATTTTGAACCACATTCATATGACGAGTCAACCCCTGAGTTAAGAGGTAAGCCTCTAGATAGGAAGGTTCATGGTTGGAATCCGGGTCAGTGCATGGGTGTTTGTAAGTGTATGGTATACAGGGGGCTGGTTCACCTTAAATATGTCGTGCTCGAAAGTCCTCAAGTTGGGTTTGTGTGGAAGTTTGGAGAGAGGGGTGCCAACTCAGGTGTTGCCTTGTCATCTGACCGTGGTTCCAAATGACGTGGTGTTGTCCTCGGATCTTTCCCTTTGGAGACAGATCCCGGACCGTCGTCAGTAGCCCGTTGTGTTTCTGCAGTACGACGTTAATTAAAATTACCTTCCTGAACTGGGAGACTAACTTAAGCTTCTGAAACAAACTTGAAACAACCTGACTGAATCAAAATATTAATAAACTTCTCCTTTCCTGTGTCTGTAGCTCATTCATCCAACTCGAATATCTCGATCCAACGGTCCTTCGAAAAGCGCTTATACAGCAGATCCCATTTCTCGTGTCACAAACCGTTCCCACCCCCCCACCCCCCTCATGGGAAAACTCTTTCTGCAGCGGAACGAAGGTTGGAGTTGAAACGTGACTGCGAAGTGGATCAGCCAAACAACAATCGTTATTACTCTTTTCCTCCAACGTGTTTCCGTCGGGTTGATTCAGGAAACAAACAAGCTCAGGAATCTGATGGAGTCGTGAATCGAGATTCATTTTCGATTCAGGCCACCGAAAGGCAATGGTTAATTTTTTAATTAACGTCATGCTAGAGCAACACAACGGGCTATTGACGTCATTCCGGGATCAATCCCATAAAGGAAAGATCCGAGGACAACACCACGTCATTTTGAACCACAGTCAGATGACGAGGTAACACTAGAGCTTGCACCCTCCAAACTTCCACACCGCGCCAACACTGAAATTCCAACACCAAAAACAGAATCAACTGCATTCAGGAAAATACCCGACTGGTGGAAATCCATCCCATTCGCATGTCAGCTGTCAAACGCGCTAAAATATGCGATGCGCACAACTTGTCTTGTAAATCACACACTGATGTCCATTTCCAGTCAGTTTGGAGGCTCCATAAAGATTCACAATCTCCTACCAAACGGAAGAAAAGTTCCTGGGTGCGTAGTGTGCGTCGGTAGTTCAACCGATACACGTGTACGGAGTTCCGTTTTTGTTGGGAGAGCACTTGACTCCGTTCGAATGTCACGGTTGAGATGCTTTTTTATCCGCATCGATCAATGCGATTAGTCGTATCAGCTGTCGCAAAAGACATTACACGCTCTGAAGCCTCGGAGAATAAACGACTCAACAACAGGAATTATTTTGTGCATTAGAGCTCATGTATGACAGGGATTTTCAGAGTTGTCTAGAGGCCACATCGATTCAATGGGAATTACGGGAGGGTCGACCCAAAAACATTCAATTTATATTCTTAATACATTTTTACAAAAAATATTGGGTTTGGATGCAAAAGTTCTTCCCGTTTTTGGCACTAGATGGCGTTGTATCGTAAAACCGAAGTGTTGTTTACTTCACGCGTGTAAAGCTTTGATGTTGTTTGAAAGGTTTGGGTGTTTTATGGCGATATATTTGGCCATACTGCGTCAGACATGGAACATGCACTATCAAGAAATAGACACCCAATGAAAATTTCACTGACATAGAAGATAGAAATAGGAATCGAACCTGCGCCAACTCGAAGTTTGAAAGAAGGAATTTCAGCGAGTGCCTGGGAACAAAATTGCAATTGGGTTGTGTGTTTTAATTTCGTTAAGCACACATATTCACACACACACACACACAAAATGGCAGAAAATAAGGAGTATTTTCGAAGGATGCTTTTTTTTAATTTCGAAAAGGCAAGAATCCTTCGCAGACGCAAAAGAAGACGTGTGTCGTGTAGGGTGTGGGTGGGGCCGTTGACGATTCCGCGTGGCCACAAGTGGTTCGGAAAGTTTCGTCAGCTGGATCCGTTCTTCAGCCAGAAATCCTCAGAACATGCACGAGCACGGGACGAAGCTCAGTGGCGGATAAAGTCAAGTGTGGGCCCCAAGCGGTAAAAATTTCGGGGCCCTCAATCTCTCACAAGTTGGAAAAAAAAGTTTCTAGAAAACTCTCCTTAAGTTATTAACAAAAAAGAAAAGTAATCAAAATATTTTCATACCACAGCCCATTATATAAACTTATTGAAAAAAAAAACCCACATTTTTACATGAATTTCTGTCTTACTTTATTTCTTGCAAATTCGTCAATTATTTTGGAAGTGTCAATTCGTTTTACGATTCCTTGCACTATGTACAGAATGACCATTTAAATTAATATTTCTTCTACCATAGAACTCCTAAAATTATTTTTTACACGCTTTAAAACAGGAAACAACCTTTCTCCTGTCGCAATAGAAAAGTAAATTGTTAAAAAAAAATTTCAATAATGTTTCAGCATTCGGAAATGTACAAGACATTTCTTTATTGGCTCGATAGATGACTGGTGTGGTTTTTATGTGTCCTCGTTTTCTTTAAGAAAGATTAAAAAACTAGTCACTGCGTGGCTAGCCCGACGTTGCCCGTGCCCGTGCAAACCAACAACACGGGCAACGCCGTGATGAAAGATATTAAGCTGGTGTAAAATGTTCCGCAGATTTCAAATCCGTTGAAGACATATTAAATTAAGAAATTATTTATTTAAAGAAAATCATACCTTTAGGTACGAAACTAGACTGAAATTTTCCGCAGATTTCAAATCCGTTGAAATTTTTACTCTGTCTTTAACCGTCTAGGAGATAGAAAAAAGAACTTTGACTTCCGTTAAAAGATTTATCGTTTGGCTGTTAAAAATCCATCGCGCAAAATCAAAGTGGAAACAAAAAATAATAATATTTTTCTCCGCGTTTTGAGGATTGAAAAAAAAAGTTGGCATGTTTCCAAACCCTGAGTGCAAGGTCGCACGAGTAGAAAAAGTTCTCAGCGTTTGAAAAACCGATGGAGAATAAAACTATGAAATTCACATTTAAAAATCTTCTAGATTGAATTTTAAAATTCGCCGCGTCACAAAAATTGCAAATAATTTGGACTACCTGTGTGCCAAATCTCATTGCTGTAAGTGCCATAGAATCGTCAGGATTTTGTGGTACCAAACAAACAAACACTTTCTTTTATTATAGTAGAGACGATCAAATTCGTCTTCAAAAGTACAAATACCAAAGTCATTTTTGTAAACATTCTTCAACTTTTTTTTTATCGTGTTCTTTTTTTTCTACTGATAAATCGAAATAAAAATATTAGAAAAGGCTCCACAACAACTCCTTACGTTTTGAGATAATTCTGCCTTGGTGTTATCACATGATACAAAAGGAATTAATTGACATGAAATTTTCTCTCATTGGAAATTCATGTCCGACTCCTTTGTTTTCATTAAAAAACATTTCTTCTTATTTGTTGTCTGCGAGTTTGTCCATCTTTCACATTAAATAACTGCTCTGATAAATCAGTTGCCTCTTTTTCAACTTCTCTTGAAATTATCTCTCTATATTAAAAAAAGTTACCGCCGCCGACGCCGCAGGATTGAAAACTGTGTTGTTTAGCTCAGTTAATAGACGGTTTCCCGAGAAAGTACGGATCGGAAAAAAACGGAAAAAAAACATGGTTTGTTCTTCTAAGTATTTCCTGGACAATTATCAAGATTTTTTCCCGATGCGGCTATTAGTGTAAGGTTTATTAAGTGTCAAAATTGAAAAAGCGAAATTTCTTCCGCGTGTGAGCAAAACACATACAAATTTTCAGTCTTCAGCCGTGAGTTGGCGAGCGTAAGCGAGCAGGGGGCGGAGCCCTCTAGTTGATAAAATTTTCTAATGACTTCAGGATAGATCTTTTCAATAGTTCGTAATTCCACTGATTGCAGTGATTTACTAGTAGCATTTATTCTTTGTAACATAGTATTCCAAATAAGTGTCATTAGGGAGGTTTCATATTTGTCCATTTTCCTCAGTAGTGAAATCGCCTCCAATACTTTGTTTCTTCGGAATTACAAATTCCAGTTAAAGCCTCATTTATAAGGGAGAAACCAAGTTTTTTGTTAATACAGCATCTGCTTTTGCTGACCATCTTATGTTAGGAAGTCTTTTCACTGCTCATAAAGACGCACATTGTAAAGACACACACACGCTGTCACAACTTTTCTCGAACCTTTCTGAAAAAACAATTTAAGACCTCGGGGCCCCTTCGATATTTCGGGGCCCTACGCGGCCGCTTAGTCCGCTTACCGCTTAATCCGCCACTGATGATGCAGCTAGCGAGCAGATGGGGAAAGACGATCGAACAGAACGGCACATACTGTGTATATTGATTCAATATCAGATTAAATGTAAGTTTTTGTCTCAATAAAACAATTTTTTTCTTCAATTTTTGTCAAAAAGACGGATTTTTGCACATTAACCCACTAGTAAGGAATAATAAATAGTTATTAAGGAATGTGCGATTCATTGAATTGATTGAACAAAAGTTTCATGTAGATTGAGAGGTAGTTAATGAACGTCGCACTGGAGCGACACAACGGGGTATTGGCGACGGCCCGGGATCATCATCAAGGGAATTAATTACCTATCTACCTTACTATGTGTTACCTTGGAGGTGAGGCTGAAACTCAACAACGACTTTGAGTGCGCCACTGACTAACACAGGAAAATAGTCAATTAAAGTTCTAGTATTCGATAGTTTGGACTTTATGGAACAAGGTTCACTCTAATGTCTGGTTCACTTAAATAAAAAGGACAGCGTAGTGTGAGTAATTCAGTCAAGTTTTTATCCTTCCCGCTCAGAACAGCCTATTTATAAAAATAGAATTCTAGGCAGAAAACCGGAGGTCTTCGAAATCGAATTCATGGCAGTTTAGAACCGGAATCTCCACCATTTGTTCCAGAATTTCCGACTGGATTTCCTTGAAGTTTCAAAATGGGTTTCACTCGTTTCCCTCTAAAGATTGCAAGCGAAAAAGTGGCGCCGGTTCGTGATTTCTTGGTTTTCAGATATTCGCCTTTTTTAAAGAAAAAAAAAATGGCGTTCGTTTTCTGGAATTAAAAGTGGACAACTAAATCTGAAAGGGTTGTCAGGTGAAAGGAAATGAAAAAGCAAACAATTTCACGTTTAAAACGCCAAAAGGAGCTTCAAAATTCGAACATAATATTTGGTAGAGGTTTCAAAGTAAACACAGACCCCCCTCCCCGATGATAGATTTTTTGTTAGGAAAAATATCGTTCGTTTTAAATATGGCGAATTAAATTTGCAAAGTTTTCCAGGTGTAAAGAAATGAAGTGTGTAAGAATGGCTCAAGAATGAATTGATTTGCTTCTATTTAAAGTGGTGCACGCAGGTTAACAATCTGAAAGAGTCTATATTTTTTTTATCGTAAGCTTTTTTCATTAAGGGGTGGGCGATTTGATAATTTCTTAGAAATATTAATTAAACTTAATAGTTTTAGAATTTTAATTAGAGATTATTTTTAGAGAATGCTGCCCAATGTAAGAGTATGCTCTCAAGGTACTACATTTAGAGTGTTTCCTAAAGACTAGTTTTGGAGCACTAGTTTTTTTCCAGACTAGTTTTGGAGTTTTAGTTATAGGGAATAGCTTTTAGAGTATGTTATTTAGAGACTAGATTTAAAGTAAGTTACCTTGACTAGTTTTGGAGTGTGTAACCCATAAAATAAACCCCCTAAAAACCATTACGTAATACCACAAAATTACTACCTTTACAGAAAAGCTCATATCCATGAAAAAAGTGTTTACAATTTGGCCATTGATAACAATTACTACAAAAATAGATGCATGAAGAATATTTACTGCACGTAAAAAAATAAAGTTTTATGCAGTTTACGCGTAAAAGAAATTTCTTCTAGTATAATGATGCTGAAGGGCATGTCTGCTTTGAATCCGTCGCGTGCGTGGGGGCTGGTGCACGCGGAATCTGTCGTGGCCCCTAATATTCTCACGTTGGCGTGGTTCTTTGGAGATTAGGGTTTCAGTTTAGGTGTTTAAAATTAGGTGTTCTTTTCCTTCGGGTTGGGTTCGGAACGTCGCCAATAGTTGTCGTGTTGCTCCAATGCAACGTTCACGTTTAAGAAATTTATTTTACGTAATGCAAAGGGTATGTCCGCTTTGAACCCCCAAAAATCATGGCCCTGGTTCAAAATGACATCGCGTTGTCCTCGAATTTCCCCCCTTTTTATATTTTAAGTTCCACGCCTCCCCGAAAGGTTTAGAGTCATGCAGTGAGAGTGGGGATATAAAATATAGGGTAGGTGTTCCAAATATTGCCTACCCTAACTGCTTCTCTGTATCTCAGTCTCCTGTGTAGGAAAATCAAGCTGGAAACTAAATGGATATCACTAGGAACTATTCTCCTTTGGTTTCCAGAGATCGTATACCTTCTTTACTTGTGTCGGTTTAAGTTAAAAAGTAAAACTTCAAAAAATTTCCCAAGATAATTTTCAAGAGTGGGCTCCTAATATCTCCGACCCCCTGTTCTTATTACCACCCACCAGGTGAAATGCGGAGCTACCATTAAAAACGAGTTGCTAGTAGAGCATATATTACTGTTGGTTCGATAGCTCTATAGTGAACTGTATTTAAATTAATGCAATTCGTTGTAACAAAAACAAATTTTATGGACAACAAACTTAACAATATTGTGAATGGACCACTCTCATTAAGGCTAAAGGAAGCCGCGTTTTCATCAGGTCTAGGAGAGCACCTCTCTCTTCCGTGTCGCAAGCCTCAATGTCCCCACGCGCTCACACAGCGCCCTCTACAGTATGTGGGAGACAACACTCTCCGCGCTCACACAGCGCCCTTTACAATATGAGAGATTTAACACTCCACGCGATTGAAATTGAAAAAAAAAAACACAATATTTACAAATGATAGATAATTATACAACATATTTCCAAATTAATACACATTAAAGTACTTCAATTAATGTACGAGGGTCATTTTTAAACTAAGAACCGATTGCGCGTCGTGTCCGCGCATCCTGTTAAATGACGTCAGTTCAAGGTCGGCCACTATTGGCCAGTCTCTCACTACATCGCCATTACGTTTCACGTCTCTGCCGGTGTTGGTTGTATGATTATACTGCTTCGTTTGTCGCCATGTCAATCAGTAATACCGCCGATTGTAAAGTGCGCTCAGTTATTCGGTTTTTAAATGCAAAAAAATTTTGTCCTGCTAAAATTTTCCGGCAGCATGTTGAAGTTTATGGTGAAGGTGTAATGAATGATGGAAATGTGCGTAAATGGTGTAGGCTTTTTAATGAAGGAAGGACAAATGTTCATTATGAAGAACGATCTGGACGGCCTACTGTGATGAATGACTTGACACAAAAAGTTGATGAGGAAATTCGCAGAAACAGGCGCTTCATTATTGATAAGCTTCATCAGAAATTTCCACAAGTTTCAAGATCAGTAGTTTATCACATTATTACTGACAAACTTCACTACAAAAAAATGGATGCGAGATGGGTGCCGAAAATGTTGACAGAAGAACACTACACAAAGCGAACGGTACATTCTTTGTCTTTTTTGGAGCGTTATAACAAAGATGGGGACGAGTTCTTGAGTCACACTGTGACCGGTGATAAAACATGGATTGCGTACCGAGAATAAACGTCAATCCAGTGAGTGGCATCATTCAAACTTCCCGACGAAACCACGAAAATTCAAACAAGAACATTGAACAAGGAAAATCATGGCCACGGTTTTTTGGGACAGGAAAGGCATTCTTCTGTTAGACTTTTTGCCAAGAGGAATGACAATAAATGCTGAGAGGTACTGTGAAACATTATTAAAGTTTAGGCGCGCTATTCAAAATCGCCGGCGAGGACTGCTCTCTAGCGGCGGCGTTCTGCTTCACGACAATGCTCGGCCTCACGTTGCGGCAAGAACAAAGACGCAACTGGACAATTTTCATTGGGAATTACTGGATCATCCGCATACAGTCCTGACTTAGCACCATCAGACGTTCATCTGCTTCCAAAACTTAAGGAATTTCTTGGTGGAAAGCGCTTGGAAAATGATGACATGTTAAAAGAAACTGTTACTAAATGGTTTAACGGAGTTGTTTGATGATGGGATCCAAAAGCTGGTGACAAGACTTAACAAATGTTTAAATGCTAATGGTGACTATGTGTAAAAGTGAAAAAATGTTCATATTTTAGTTTGTGATACAATTTACGTTCATAACTTAAGTTTCTTTTACTCTATTACTAAACGGTTCTTACTTAAAAAATGACCCTCGTATGTAAGCAAAATAATATATTCGTGAAAATACAGAATTACTTTCAAATACTAAATTAATATTGCATTTTAAACACAATAACTATCAATTATTAAATTGGAAGAATAGCAATATTCCTAATACTTCTTTTCAATTTCTCACCATTAGGTAGACACAATACTCTAATCTTTATATCTGCCCATGAAACACTTCACTAATCCTACCAGTCATTCACTTATTAGTACTAGGGGAACCAACTTTTACGTTATCTTTACTAAGACGCCATTTGCTACGTTCCTGCAAATTGTTTAAGTAGTTGCGCTTCCACAATTTTCATATGCGTTGAGTAAATTTTGTAACTCTTTGCCATTTGGAAAGTCTGTTCTCATTTATTTCAGTAAGGTGAGGCTCCACGATGGATGTTATAGGTATGCCTATTAAAAACGGCCTGGTGTTAAGGTCTTAAAATTGTCAATATCGGATGACAAAGGGGTTAGGGGTCTGGAATTTAACACTCCTTCAATTTCTGAAATTACTGTTAGGAATTCCTCAAGAGTGAGGCCTGAGTTTCCAATGACTCTCTTCAAATGAAATTTAAACGACTTGACCCCTGCTTCCCAAAGACCACCGAAGTTCGTCAATTTTGGAGGGATAAATTTCCACTCTATGCATTCATCAGTGAAATAATGTGCCAAGGTTTCATCTGGACAAGTATTTTAGAGCACTTTCCTCTTCGGCCAAATAATCTTTTTAAGCTAGCAATGAAGGCTGCTCAAGTCAAATCAGTTACAAAATCTAAATTTAAAGCCTTATTGCACAAACAAACATATATACTGCAACAGATAACTTTGTTAAATATACCCTTTCGTTGATTATTGAATTTTACACAGAAGGTGGAATATATTCTAACAATATTGGGGGGAAAGGATAATTAGGTGTTACACGTTCTTTGGGAAGATCTCCCATTAGTTGACTTCCCAAAACTGGTTTATTCTTGAAGCACGTTACACAATTATATACTATTTTTCTACAAACATATCTGTCATTTAATGGCCAGAATCGTTGACGAACATTATACAATAGCGTTTGGGGCCCAGCATGCATAAACTTTAAATGCATATACTTAACTATAACAGATATAAGTTGATAATTTGTAGGCAATATGGCAGGATGATTTTGAATGAAATTTCAGTCTGAATTGTTCAACCTACCTCCTACTATCATTATACCTTCATCATCTAAAATGGGGGAAATATTTTTTAGTTTACTGCTGGTTTGGGTAGTTCCTTCCTGAGGTTACTGATCTCGTTGGAGAACTCCGCTTCTTGAACCTCTCGTATGAGGAAGTCCTCAGATTTCCTCATTTCCGAGTAAGTGATTGGGCCAACTCGTTTATTCTTTGAATGGCTTCACGTTGTTGCAAAACCTAAAAATACGAATGAAGTTGCTGAAACTAATAATACGAATAATAGTATTGAAATCGCAACTGATATTCAAAATACGCTGTAAAAAAGTATGAGATTCAATCAAAGCAAAGTCCAGTGATACTTCTCTAGAATCATTCTATGTTTGTTTTTTAAGTTCCCGCGAACAGTCTTCTGAGTCCAAAGTACCAACATCAAGGAGAACGTCTTCTTGGTCAAAGTCTTTTTCTTCTAAAAAGGAGGAGCCATTCCACCATTTCTTACTCTTCTTCTATGCCCACTCCGCGGGTCACAAGATTGGCAGGATTGTCTTTGACGGTGCAATGGATCCAAGAATTTTGATTAGTCAGGCACGGTATTTCCTTCACTCGGTTGGCGACGAAGGGTTTCCACTTGGTGACTGAACCCTTTATCCAAATAAAGCTATTTTGGAATCAGTCCGAAAGTAGGTAGTGGACAACTTTTTCCAGTCTACCACTTTACGAACTTCTACTCCTAAGAGAGCGGCAAGCAATGCACCGAGTAACTCCATCCTCGGCAGGGTTATCTTCTTCAAGGGAGCAATACGACTCTTTGAAGCAACGAGATTCACAAACAGCTGATTTTCGGATTTTACTCTTAAGTAAACTGCCGCACCATATGCCTTTTTACTGGCATCTGCAAATGTGTGTATTTCTATCTCAGTGTAATTGTTTACTGAGAGCTCTAGTACATTCCTTGGCACACGCACCTCAGAAAGTCTTTGAAGTTCCAAACACCACTTTTGGAACGTCTCAGCAATATCTGCTGGGAGTTCAGTCCCATGATACTTTTCTAAGCCACAGTTCTTGAAAAAGGCACTTGATTATGATGGTGAATGGAGATAGAAATCCGAGGGGATCAAATATTCTCCCTACCGTTTGCAACAAGAAACGCTTCGTTTTCTTATTCTGGCTCAGAAAATTAATCAAACTTTCGATTTCCATGGTGAGGATGTCTTTGTCAGGATCCCAAGACATTTCCAAAACCTTGTGCAGATTTGTTTCGTTTGGAGTTGAATGCTGAGGATGAGTAAGGAACTCCTCATTTCCCCATTCGCGCATAAGAAAAGCATCATTCGAAACTCACTTCCTCAAGTTCATACTGGCGGACTTCAATATGTTTTGTGCCTCACGTGATAAATCCAAGGCGGAAGTCACATTGTTTGCACCTCTGACACTAGATCGTCTACATCAGTGGTTCCCAAACTCAGTAGTATGTCCATGAACCCCTTCTTTTAGCAAAAACCTGACCATGAACCCCCAAGTAAAATAACTCTACATAACTGCATAGTATAAAAATTACAAATTTAACTTTCATGTCTTGAATACTATTTATTGATTGTAAATTTTGGATATTTTTACTGTAGTATTTATTAAAATAAGTATTTATTGAAAGTATTCGTAGTAGTATTTACTAAAATACTTTATTAAATACTACTACTACTATATATTTACTAAACAACTAGTAAGTAGAATTTATTGAAATTATAACTTTTGTTTTAAAATACAAAACACATTTTTTAAAAATTAGATAGGTGAACCTGATGGGATGATATGAGATTATTTATATCAGGCTCTTTGTGAGTAATATTAGTAAGTCTCGTGTCTCCACGAGCACTAATTTCCTTTTCTTTTTTTCGTGATGAAGCTCAAAGCTGCACTAAATCCACGTTTTACTAGATAGGAAGACAGGAAAGCAATTAACAGCTTCTGTACATTAACCCATAATGCAGGATATAAAATTGATATCTGTTTTGTAACCAGAAATTGGGGTATCTTTGTTCAAACTTTGGTTTCGGCTCCTCATTTGTGAATAATTCAATGTACTGCTCCTGGTATCAGAATTGATTCATCTGAGTTTGTGGGTCTACTTGCAAAAGGGTCCAACACCCAATTTGGGACATCCCCGTGAAAAATGTCTTCAAATTTTTGGTTAAGGCCAGAATAAATAACCGCTATGTGGGAACATCTCGTTATTGCAATTTTGAAAGATTTGGAAACTGAGAGTATTCTTCTCTCCACAAGTTGTATAGAAAACGTTTTGTAACAAACGCAGATATTATACTTTTAATTTTGATTCAATTTAATTGATCATCTTGTAGCTTTAAATTGGTTTCGTTAAATTTGGCAAATAAGTGACTAATATAAGCTATGCCATTTTATGAATTAATTAAATTGAACCTCAAATCATTGTCTTTACTTTCCAGGAATTCCAACACGGAATCAAAGTGTGCATAAAATTGATCCATACATGCTCTTTTAGATAACCAACGAACTTCCATGCTAAGTAGTAAACTATTATAATCTTCATCATTTTCCAAGCAAAGTTGAGCAAATAATCTCTTATTTAAGGCATTCCTTTTGATTTTATTAACTCCTCTAATGACATAATCTAGTGAGCCATGAAAGCGTTCACTCAAGTTTTTGTTGACTAAATGCTATCGATGAATGACACAACGTACAGATAAGCTTGTTATAAGTATGCTAGAAAGCCTCGGTGTCGTCTTACCATTGCAGGAGCACCGTCATTAGCAATGGAGAGGATATTACTCAAGGGTATAGCTTTTAAATCGAAAAATCTTTTTAATTGATTAAATATTGCTTCAACTTTCGAATTACTTTCCAAATATTTGATAAATAACATTATTATTAGAAAAAAGTTTCCGTTTGCAAATCTCACAAAAGCTTAAAGCTTTCCTGGCAAAGTTGCCGCGTCAAGCTGTATAGAGATCTCATTTGTTTTAAAGTACTCACATAAATAATTTTCTACGCACGGTGAAATTTTGTCAATATTTCTTTGCACTGTACTATTACTCAGTGAAATTCTTATAATATCGAAAGCTGGTTTATGCAGCACAATGCGTATTATCTCAATTACTGCTGGTATAATACGTTCTTCACCAATGGTGTGCGTCTTTTTGGACTTTGCAGTCAGTAAAGAAATGTTATAAGAAGCCACGCAGTCCATCGTTGTCTCACTCAGATGTTGTCGCTAAGAGTTGTCGCAATGACGGTGTTCTCAAATATTTTTATTTGACTGTTTTAAAAGAGTTAAATCTTCATAATTTTATGTCGCTTTGAACTTTTGTCAAATGTTCCTTAAGCTTAGAAAATTTCATTGATTCGTTTGACAAAGTTTTATTGCATAGAAGGCACATATGTAAAGTACTATTTCTTGATAACGGAATAAAGCCACATTTTAAATATTCAACACTATATTATTTGCGTTTTTTCTTCGTCTCACAGTATATTGTTACCAGTAAAAAAAAAAGACACAAATTTAAGATATAAGAAATTAAACAATTATTTATCTTCTCAGGACGTAAAAATCGCTACCAATTTATTTATTGTTATTTACACTCATGTCCATAAATTAAGGACAATTCAGAATCACACGGAAATCGAACTCTAAAGTAAAAATTTCACCTATAGAATTATCGCACACATCTATCCAAATTACAGGAAGCCATCAGATGACACCGATAGTGCGTCACAATGACGGTAGTGTAAGAGAGGTGTATATAAGGAATGGTAGAAAAGAAGTAAAATTGTTCACAACCGTTCTGTAAGCCGCTCAGTGCCACAACCGAATAGTTATGGCACACAGGTCGCATGTCGATGATTTTTTACATGGTAGAAATATCAACCGCCTGGAATGTGGAAGTACTAAGATGGAAGATTCAGTGGAACTTAGAATCGCTCAAAATGTCTTCTCTAGGCTTTGGAAACGATTCCAAAATGCAGAAAATGTCAGTAGACGTTACAGTACAGATCGCCTCCGAGTTACTACGCCGAATGGCGACCGGTATTTGGCAGTAACTGCAAAAACAAGCAGACGGAGCACAGTTTCAAGGCAAACCGTTTACAGACGTTTGGGAAATGTTGGTCTACATGCTCGCAGGCCTGTCAGATATGTTCCGCTTACGGTAACTACACAGTCCAGTCACATTAATGTGAACACCACCTACTTTCGACGTCAACGTGAAATAACCAATCGCAAAAGGCAGGTGGCAGCACATTACAGTGGAGTGTATATAAAGGATGTCATAGGGCATCGTAAAGCATTTCAATCGTTGGCGTAATGCAGAAACGTAGCGATTTATCCGACGTCCAAAAGGGCATGATTATTGGCTTTCGGGCCAATGGTGGAAGCATTTCGGAAACCGCTAATTTTGTGAACTGTTCGCTTGCCGCCGTGGTATAAGTATACCGTGCATGGCAAAATGGCACCATCCAAAATCAGCGGTGTGGACCATGTGGTGCACTACGGGCTATAGATGACAGAGGCGAACGAAGGCTACTGAGATGCGTTCGGGCGAATAGACGTGCAACTGTTGAGCATCTGACCGCCCAGATGAACCAAGGGGCTACCAAGAGTGTATCCTCAACAACGGTTCAGCGAACGTTGCTGCGCATGGGCCTCCGCAGCAGACGCCTGGTTAATGCACCTATGCTGACTGCTGTTCATCGGCGACCACGGTTGGAATTTGCACGCCAGTACCGCAACTGGACTTCCACAAAGTGGCGACAGGTGGCTTTTTCCGATGAATCCCGTTTTATGCTCCATCGGACAGATGGACGTTGGCGTATACGGTGTGAAACGTCTAAAAGCAAACACCCTGCAACAATTGCCGGAAGGATCCAGGCTGGAGAAGGGACGGACTGTATTTCATCGTTTGGGAGACATACAATGTATTAACCATCATATCAACCATGTCATTTTAAGATTTTGTAAGGTCGATATTTTTTGTAATTGTTCTAGTGAGCAAAAATCGCAGTTTTCATGAATGGTATCATACATACACCATCTTTTTTGTTCTTTATCTTTTGTTTAATAAATGGGCTTTATGAATAAGTCACGTTTGTTTTGTTTCTGAACCTTTATTTGCCGGAGCATTATACTTAATTTATCGACATGAGTGTTTTTCAACTTTCATAATAATGAAAATAGGTCACAATTATTTTACTTTATATTAAATCTTTCGCGGACCCCCTGACATTGTTCATGCACCCCAAAATTTATTTTATTTTGCCTCAGACCCCTGCATCGGTCTCACGGACCCCTGGGGGTTCGTAGGGACCACTTTGGTAACTAGTGATCTACATAAACACATGTATCGAGCATCTGCGAAGCAACAGGATGTTGCTCTCGAAAATTCTAAATATGATTTATTATTGTAGCTGACAGTAAGAATGGGATTGCGTTAACCTCAAAAAGAGCGCATTTAAATCGGTATACTTGTGGTTTGACGTCAGTAATGCCATCTATTGCCTCGTCACAAGTAAATAGATATCTGACTGCGTCCCTGTCTTTTTCTGCCAATGAAATTCGTAGAAAGGCCTTCTCAATATCTGCTAAGAATACCATTCTATTCAGACGGAGGAATATCAATAGCTGGAAAAACATTTGGATTTAGATTTTCACCCGTCCAAAGAGACAGTCATTCATAGATAATTGTCCAGATTCATGGAAACTGGCATCAAACACTAATCGTATTTTTGAAGTTACGCGCTTTCCTTTCTGAATACTGCCTGGTGTGGCAAATAATATACAGGTTTGGTATTTACAAGCACCTTCTCTATAATGTCCTGCTTTAAGCAGTCTTCAATGACATCGTGATACTGTGTTAAGAGTTTTATTTCTGTTTTACCTCTGGGTGAGGGATTTAAAACGCGTTTTCGCAAAGCACAGGTTATTTTTCAACTCTCTCCAATCCCTTTTCCAGGGTAAACTGACTTCATAACGTCCCTCTTTGAAACGTACCGTCTTATTGAAGATATTCAGTGCCTCATCTTTCTCGTGACGATTAAGATCGTCTCTAATGCCCAATGATTCAAGTTCCCAAAAGTTAATTAGGTCAATTTCCACTTCATTTTTAGTGAAATGACAATGCATATTGTTTGAAATCCCTGCATTTTCCCGTTTCGATCCACCCAACTACCGATTCTTGTAGGACGATTGATTCATCTGATTTGATTACTGTAAGGTTCGCCAACTCGCATCTTACAAGAAGTGAAACGCCAAGTTGGCAACCCTACATAGAAAACGCCAAGCTGGCAACCTAAGAACGAAGCTATTAAAAGAAACGTCCACAAGATTTCAAGCCGAGGAAGTGCGGCAAAAGCCAATAAAAAAAGTCAGAGCAATAAATAGTTATCGATACAACTAAAAGATAAAATCCATCTTTAGAAGAGGAGGTCAAAAAAAGATTATATACAGCGGGTGGTTGAAAAGTTACACTTTTCAATGCCTATCCAAATGTAATTGCTACTTTATACTACATGTAACTTACGTGACGTGACCGATTAAATTTAGTAAAATATACTCCAAATATGGAATTTTGACTCTGTGTCTTTTGAGTCTTTTACTGAACTTTCACGACGGAGTTCATCAACAACCATCGGCCTCGGACCACTACTATTACCCTGTAACAATCGATAAAAAAGCTCTGCCCCTAATGAGGCGTCAGTTCTCGCCGGTTTATTAAAATGGGGATCCGCAAAAGTTACATTACTTGGAAATTTAATTTTAGACACATCAAGAGGTTTTGAAGGATCCGTAACCTTTGGAACGATTAGCAATTCTAATTCCTCCTTAAAGTTTTCATTTATGTTACATAACAACGCTGAGGTTTTTCTTTTTACCGTGAAAGTAGAGCCGTTCAAACCCGTGATAGGAGCATTTACTGTTTGTTTCGTTAAACCCAAGGAATCGACAATATCATTACGTATAAAGTTAGTCTGAGATCCTGCGTCCAGCAAAACAGGGAACGCTTTCACCCTTACGCAAACAACAGCAGTGAAAAAGAACACGTATCTCTTTTCGTCCCCCGAGTTACCGTGTTGTGGTTTTCTTCGGACTCCCTCGGTCTTAAAAAGGCCCTTGACTTGTAAATTCTTTCTCTCGCAAGCGTTTTGTCCACTCATGTTACGAACACTTTACTGGGGAACATTGATTTATTCTCACTGCTTTCGAAATCCATTCTCTCTATCATAGAATGATGACCACCTCTTCCACAGAACTTGCATCTTTTGGAATTAGTACATTGATATACTGTCGACCAACCGGTCTAGTGGTTAAGGTGTTGGCCTCTGGATCGGAAGGTTCCTGGTTCGAATCCGGGGTCAGGGCATGGATGTAAATTGTGTTGTCCTTTGTTAGGAAGCGATGATGGTCCTCCCACTGGGTGCTCCTTCACAAGAGACCATCATTTCCGGCCTTGTAGTGGCCAATGACTATGTGCATTTGTGCCCGCCATTAGAAAAAAAAAAAAAAAAAACATTGATATACTCGATGCGGTTCTAGACAATTAAAACAAAGTTGTTTCTTTTTTATTTCACTAATTCTCGCTTGTACGGGTAAATCGTGAAACATTTTACATTTATATATTGGGTGATTATCTTTACAGATTGGGCAGGCACTTTCAGTTAGATTTTATCATAAGCTTAGGTTTGAATACTACACTGACGAGCCAAAACATTATGACCTTCCCCACATTTTTCAATGAACTCGTCTGGATGACGTGGAGGGCACGTGATTAAGTGATAATGGTATTTAACTGCTGCTGGAGAATGTAAGTAATCATTCTTGCTCTTACTTTTGCGAATGATGGGAAAGGCTGCTGATCGAAGTGAATTGGATAGAGGGCAGATCGTAATGTCCCAAAAACTCGGAGCGAGTATCACCGAAACTGCCCGACTGGTAGGTTGCTCACGATCTGCCGTTGCTAGAATTCATGCAAAGTGGATAATGACGGTGACACTAGCAGAAGACACCAAGGTGTTGGTCGTCAACGCGTCATCAAAGAAAACTGAAGTCGGAGACAGTCCCGCTTGGTAAAGCAAAATCGGCGCGAGACAGTGGCTCAGCTGACAGCCCAATACAATGCAGGTCCAAGTGCAAGTGTTTCGGAACACACCTTCAGCGGACACAGTTCGATATGGGACTGTGTATCAGACGTACCACTCGTGTGCTTCTGTTGACCAAGCATCATCGTCAACAACGCCTACAGTGGGCCCGGTAACATCGAGACTGGATCCTGGATGAGAGTAGCCAGGTCAGATGAATCCCGATTTCTCATTCATCACGTCAATGGTCGTGTCAGAGTACGCCGTCTGCCAGGTGAACAGTTGTTCCCCTTTTCTACAGCAGGTCATACACAGGACGGTGGTGGCGGTATTATGCTTTGGGAAAGTTCTCATGGGCGACTCTGGGACCCGTAGTTGTGGTAGAATAGACCATAAACGCTGCGAACTATCTGAACATCATTGCGGATCAGTTGCACCCTTACATGGCGTCTGTCTTCCCAACTGGAAATGGAATCTTGTAGCAGGACAACGCCCCATGTCACAAGGCTCGGATTGTGTTGGAGTGATTCGAGGAGCATACTGATGAATTCCACTTAATGTCTTGGCCACCTATCTCGCTGGATCTTAATCCGATATAGCACATGATAGTCATATGACACCCCAAATGACTCAGAGCTCAAACACCACCTTGTCTCGACTTTGCGTGACCGCTGCTTAGACATTTGGTACAATCTGTCTCCAGTCATGTACCAAGAACTTGTGGCATCTATGCCCAGGCGAGTTGCAGCTGTTTTGCAGGCCAAAGGAGGCACAACGCGTTTTTGAGTTGGTGGTCATAATGTTTTGGCTATTCAGTGTGTATCTGATTTTGGTTTTGCGAAAGGGACGCGTTGGATATTTTCTAACACTTGACGACTTCTTTTTTGTAAGAAGTTGACAAATTCTTCACAATCAGGAAATTCAATAGTTTTTCATGACATCTCGTACTGTTTACGTGATTCACGATCTAATTTCGAAGAAATTATATTGATCAACATTAACTCTGTCAATTTGTTCGTCTCAAGATTTAGAAGTTTTAATCCTCGCAAATGTTTTAACGCAGTATCAAGAAATCTATGAAGTTCCGTTTTTGACTCTTGAGTTATTTTTTCCACATTCAATATGGCACTTATATGGACATCTGCAATGAATCGTTTATTTTCGTACCTTTTCTCAAGCTCAATAAACAAGGACTGAAAGGTATCATCTGTTTGCTTTCTCTTTTCAGAGAATCTTGTAAATAATATAGTTTTGGGGAATCATTTTAAGCTATCATTCAAAGTAATCAAAGTATTGAATTGAGTTTTAAATGTACTCCAGTCTTCATAAGTGCCCAAAAACTGAGGAAGTGGACACTCGGGTAACTTAGAAGAAGTTCGGTGAATATTGAAGTTTTTATGTGCATTATTATCAGGTAATGTCAATTTTGAAAGAAGGTATTTCAGACGTACCTTTAATTCATCAGCTGTTGCCTCCAAGTCTAGAAGCTGATCAAGAGGGTCCTCTAGGTTCACATCTTCAGGTAGATCGCAATATCCAGAGGAAAGTTACGTAATTAATAATCTGTTGTTGAAGTGCGATCTTCGTTCTGCAGGGATCTCCATCACTATCCTCTTTGCTCTGAAATTCGAGAATGTCCTCCACACGTTACATTTTTGTTTTGATGGTGCCGCGCGTTCTATTCAACTTAGTTAGCTGGCTCATTTTTCATTGTTTATTTTATCCTCCGGCTCGACGGACCACAATGTTGTTCCGATAGCTCTACAGTGGAATGTATTTTAATTAATGCAATTCGTTGTAACAAAAAAAAAATTTATTGACAACAAACTTAACAATGTTGTGGATAAACTAGGAAGGGCTAAGGAATCCTGGTACTAATTAGGACTAAGGAAACCGTATTTTCATCAGGTCTAGGAGAGCACCTCTATATCCCGTGTCTCAAGCCTCAATGTTCCCACGCGCTAACACAGCCTCAAACACTTGAGATGTAATTGATAGAACTGATAGATCCGGTGGCGCTACGTGTGGCAAATCCCCGTCAAGGTAACTACATAACCTCATAGATATATCGCGCATATTAGCTTGAACACACAAGTAGGCGATATTAAGCAGAGGGCAATATTTGGAACACTTCTCTATAGATATAAGAACTCTAAAAAGGTTTATAATTCACACACCGTTGGTGGCCAAAAAAGAATATGAAATAAAAGATACATAGAGACCAGTTTAAAACAACACTCTGAAGTCTAGAGCTTTACAGATTTCAGGAGATGTAAGAGTTTTAAATTTTTTATTTTATTTATCCGGAGAAAAGAAAACGTTTCAAGTCCCTTGGAGATTGATCCCGGAACAAGCCTGTTATGTTGCTCCAGTGCGACGTTCATTATACCTACCCACCCAGAAAAGCGCCAAACGCAAAATTTCAGCAAAAGTACAAAAAAAAAAGCCAAAAAAGTGCGCCAAACATTGCAACTCTGCGCTCAGGTATCTCGGTTTAATGTTATAAGACTATTCCCCTAAAATGAAATGGCGGTCAAAAAAACTCGTAAGTTTTTTGTCAAAATGAATAATGGCCGAACGATAGATTTTTGGCCATTTCTGTGTTCGAAGCGAGAAACTAGTAACGGTGTCTGCGTCAGAAAGTTCCTCTGTTTTGAATGTTTTATGATAATGTTGAAGTACGAGAACTTTCTCAGACAAGTAGACTCAGAATGTGTAAAATATGATGGACAAAAGAAGATTTTTTTGGAATATCACTGGTATCACCCAATTCGAAACTGAAAATGAGTTTGTATGAGAGGGTAGGTAGGGGTAGTTGATTAACGTCCCACTGGGACAACAAAACCAGTGTGAGCTTCATCTCTTAAGAAAAAAATGTAGCAAATAAATAAGAGATGAATCCCATGCAACTAATTTTACAGAGAAACGAACGATTTTCTATAGAAAAGAAATTCAATAGAATTCCATACAGATTTCGCTTCTCTGTAGAGTTCTATAGAACTGTGCAACATTCTTTTCTTGAGCCAAATATGCGCTTGCGCTATACAAACTCAAAACCATTCCCTCAAGGAGGAAAGTTCATTATTTCCCTACTACCCGTCACAACAATTGGCTAGTCCATTTCAAGAGTAGAAAAAAATGTGTTCGATTATCACTTCTGCAACGTCCTAATTGTTCACTTCCACATAAATAAACCTCACTTTTGCGGAAACAAGTCGGAGGTATGAATCTTGTTATCTTCGGGAGGGTGGGGGTGGAATTCTCAAAAATGACAAAAACAAAATTGTTTCGCGTCGCTGTGACATTTCAATTTTTTGTTTACAGAAGGTTGGTAGTTAATTATCGTTACACTTGAGCATTACAATGGGCTATTAGCGACGGTCCGGGATCAATCCCCAAGGGAAGGATCCGAGAACAACACCACGTCATTTTGAACCACGGTCAGATGACGAGTTCAAAGTCAGAGCTGGCACCTCAATCCAACGTGAGGACATTTGAGACCACGACAGTTTTAACGCGCACCAGCCCATGCGTATACGACGGTGTTTGACTGGACCTAGTTTCGAACTCGCATCCCTCCGGTTGCTAAATCTGTTACTCTTCCAAACGGGATGCCTGTCAAAAGTGGAGTCGCTTTTATCTATCTTTACATCAACCGCAATTCCGACTCCACTGCAATAAATTGCATTGATGTTCTATTAGGATCGCCACTAATCGATAACTGTTCCATCAGCTTTCTCAAAAGCACACAAAACGATGCGGTCGTGTGTGAGCCGAATCCGCCGCTGGCTTAGCTCACGTGTATGGAAACGCCGACCTATTGGCTATCGACACGAGGAATTTAGGTCGGATCGTATCTCTCTTTGAAATGTTGAAATTAAATATAGGATCAACGCTATTAAAAGACGATTTTATCAGAATACGGGGAAATTTATTTTTCAATTTTTGTCGTTCGTTATGTGATGTCATGCTTGAAAACTAGGCAAAGTGAGTTACTGTCACAACCCGTACCAAAAATATCTGTAGAATTCTTCAAAAATTTCTACAATGGGAACTATAGAATCCTTTAGAATTATGAACCGTTTTTATATCAGCTCTCTAAAGTAACCTCCACATAGACTATCTATAAAATTCTATAAAAATACATTTCTATAGAAACAGAGCTCGTTTCCTCTATAGAAATTTCTATCGTATTCTATGACCCCCGAACACTGGTCTATAGAATCCAATAGAATTATGAACCGTTTTTCTATCAACTCTCTAAAGTAATCTCCTTATAATTTTAAAGAAGCTTGTTTCTTTGATTTCATTTTACTTTTCTAAAGAATTCTATAGAAATAAATTTCTATCTAATCAGAACTCGCTTTCACTTTTGAAATCTCTTTAGATTTCTATAGAAGCGAAATTTCGTTTTTCTCTATAGAAATCTCTATTGAATTGTATGGAAATCTATAAAAGTTTTATTAATAAAAATATGGAAATTAAATAAATTACACAAGACGTCACTATTTGACAATTTCAGAAATTTTTTTCTTAAAACGTATCGCTGAAAAATTCACATGGTTTTTTGTATTTGAAAAATGTATTTTTTATAATGGTTTAATTTTTTGAGTCCAACTTTAAATCGTGAAACACATTTTTTATTAAAGCTCAGCACAATAATGGATATGCTCAAATGAGTTTCTCGGTCAATTAAAAGTAGTTTTTACTTTACACAGTTTTTTTAAAATGAACATCGCACTGAAACAGCGGAACGGGCTATTGGCGACGGTCCGAGATCAATCCTAAAAGGAAAGATACGAGGACAACATGTCGCTCTTTTGATTCACGATCAGATGACAAGCACAACGCCTGAGCTGGTACTCCACTCTTTAAACTTCCACATCACATTAGCGTGAGGACATCTGAGGCTACGACAGATTTAACATGTCCTCCATGTACGTTTGGATGGATTGAGTTTCGAACACACAGCCTTCCGGTTATTAATCTGTGACTACCGACTGGGTGGCTCTCCTTGAAGTTAGTATTCCTTTAAACAACGTGTTAAAAGTATATTGGAGCACACCAAGATCTTTGATAAAGTACAATAGTTTTAACACATCCCATTGAATTGAAGGAACTCCTGTCATTTCGATCGTTTTGAAATCCTCATTTTAAAAGTTTTAAAGAAAGGACGAAGTGTTGGACATAGGAAACATCACACAGAGAATAATTCCTGGATGTTCCGAGTGCAGTGCCGAGGACATGGGCGAGTGGCTGGGATTCTTCGGACCCTGGGTTCTCCAGATTCTCAGTGACGATTGAAAGTGTGAGAGAAGATGACGGCGCCATTGCTACTCAACCAGACGTGGAACTCGTAAGCTAGTAAGGCGTCTGAGTGCCTTGACATAGCCCTGAAATGGACGAAGTGCGACCTTCTACAGCTACTGACCGTCAAGCGCATGCCGGTATTTCACTTGGACCGATATGTTCAAGCAAGGATACATTCGAATATAGTATGCAAGTACAAAATGTGAACAAAATTGTTTTCATAGTAATTAAACTACAATACATAGGGAGGTGTTCCAAATATCGCCTACCCTAAATGTATCTCAGCCTCAAGGGTTGGGAAATCAAGCTGGAAACTAAATGAATATCACTAGGAATTATTCTCCTTTCTTCTCCAGAGATCCTGTACCTTCTTCACTTATGTCAGTTTAAGTTAACTAGTAAAACTTCAAAAAGTTTCCCAAAAGAGTTTTCAAGAGTGGTTTTCTAATATCGCCTACCCCTGTTCCCCACCAGGCGAAATGAGAAGCTACCATTAAAAACGAGTTGCTAGTAGAGCATACATACCTACCTTCAGTATTTAACTAGCCACTGCGTGACAGTTCTTTTCGTGGGGTTAGGTGTGACCACTGCTCGCTAAACTCCGGTGATTGCTACGAATTCCCATTTGTTTTGCGAAGCAAACCAACACCAAGGGCGACGCCGTGATGACCTCGACATTGTCAAATGCGGCCAAATTTGAATTGCGAATAGATCCAATCGGAGTGAAGTCACAATCTCTAGCAAAAATATAAATATTCAATTGAAAAGTTATTTATTGAAAGAAAACCAAATGTATAAGATATCGATCTAATGTAAAATTTTCCTTGCCCGTGATATTTCTTTTCGTGGGGTCAGATGTGACCACTAAAAATTTAAACTATCAATTTTTTTTCAAAATGTGATCAAAATGTTTTTAATTAAAAAAAGTTGAAAAATTTAAGAATTTTTAAAGTGTATCTTCTTTTTTAATTATTATGATATGAGATTGAAGTTTTGTTATAACATTCCACTAACTACACACTAAATTTCTAGGTATGGAATTGAAGATACATTGAATAGATCTTGCGATCAAATATAAATCCTAAAATATTATGTAAAATATCACAAAAAACCACTATACTGCACATTTATATTTAAAAAAATTCTACCCATAAAAACTACAAATGCATACCTGTATTTCATGATAAGATTCTATATTTATGTAAAAAAATTATTTGAAGTCAATTGATTAGAAATTGAAAAAGACTTTGCATTTATATTATAAGATATATACGAAAAATGAAGGAGGAGAAAAGCAGTTTAAAGTTTTAAAATTAAAATTATGCTATAAAATTACAAAAAAATTATTCAAATTTTTACTATAGCTACTTTCTACAAGTGAAATTTAAACTTTCCTGAACCATAAGTGATCCCTTCTTTTTTTAATGGGTCCATTCCTTTGTTCTGATTGCTGTTTTCATTAATTTTCGAACGTGTTGAAATTTGGCACACACGGTTCTTTCGCTGATAGTTGTTTCGAGCATAAATTTTCTGTCCACGTTTTAATATCAGATCATAACCTAATCCCAATAACTTTCTGAATATGTTGAATAGTTGAAAGTACCCCTATATTATACTATATGTAATAATAATTATTAAATGTTTTGGCATCCCCATCCGAAAGTAAAGTTGTACATCGGAAACCAAACCTTTGCAATATACAGGGTGGTCATAAAAAAACTTGGCTGATATATGGACCTCTAGCGGCGGTTAAATTCAACCAATGAGATTTCAGATATAGTTATTTAGAGGTATGAGCTCGGGATTCTGTGAACGACAACAAAGTGGCACTCACGGTTACGGTAATAGATAGAGAAACTCGAAATTTTCGAATGGCGACGCCCACTTTTTCTTGTCTCAAAATGTTCAGAAAAGGCGAAAACCCTAAAGAGCGTTAGAACGATAAGCGTATCATAAAAAACGTAAGCTTTATACACGCACAAAAAACAGCTCTGCGATCGGCCAACAAAACCATTCAGGACCCACGGAGGAAATTTGCATATATCGGAGGCAAGACACCAACCACAGAAAGCCTTCCGCCAGATATTCATCAGATCTTCAGTCTGGAGCTCGCACATGCCCTACGAAATGATTCTGTCAGCGAAAGTTCGTGGGGAATTGGTAAAACTCTATTATCAAAATGGGATGAATGCTGCGGAAGCCTTGCGCGTTTACCGTCGAAGCCATCGCCAAATACGTGGCCCATGTACCCCGAAAGCTCTGCGTGATTTAGCAAAGAAATTCGAAGAAATTGTTTGCATCTGTGATAGACCGCGATCCGGACGACCAACTGTTGCTGAGGACGCTGTTACGGAAGTGCATCACACAGTGATTTCAGGGCATATGCAAACTACAAGAGGTGCAGCTCGTGTATTGGATATGCCGAAAACAACGGTCCTAAAGCTACTGCGCTCTGTACTCCGTATGCTTCCATACCGGTACCAGCTCGTCCAAATGTTGCACGCGGGGGACCATCAACAACGTATCGACTTTGCAAATGAATTCCTTATCCGATATGATAGCGATAACGACTGGCCGCATATTATGGACGGACGAGGCGCATTTCACCTTAACTGGCAACGTTAACACCAAAATTGTGTGCACTGGGCAAACACGAATCCGTACGCAATGGCACCAGTACCTTTATACGACGCCAAAGTTACTGTAGGGAATTGTCTCCATTGCAGGTACAATTGTTCTCGGCCCATACTTCTTTGAGGAAGCGACACCGACGGGGTTTGTAACATGTTCTGTGACCTCTACATACATGCTGCAAAACTACGTCATACCAGAATTGCTGCAGCGAATGACATCGTTTGGATGCAAGATCTACACATATAGCGACGTCTGTTCACATTGTTCTGAAACAGCATTTTGGCGACCATCTCACGCCATTTTCCATTTCCTCCTAAATCCCCCGATCCTATGGATTTCTGGGGATATCTAAAATCTACATGTGCAATACGCAAACTTTGCCGGATTTGAAAGACTATCAAACGTGAGATTGCAAACATCCCTCATGCTATGTTCCATTCGACTTCACTCTCCCGCATGCAATGCGTAATTGCGTGTGATGGCGCCCATGTGGAAAATGTGTAATCCAAATATAAGTTTTCCTTTGTCCGACCTGTGTTGTCATCAATAATTGGTGTCTTGCCTCTGTCAATTTCCTCCATGGGCCCCGAACGTGGTTTTGTTGGCCGTTCGCAGAGCTGTTTTTTTGGGCGTGCATAACGCGACCGTTTTTTGTGATACACGTACCGTTCCACGCTCATTAGGCTCTCAGCATTTTGAGACAAAAAAAGTGGCCGTTCCTATTCGAAAATTTCGAGTTTTTCTACCAATAACCGTAACTGTGAGTGCCACTTTGTTGTCGTTCACAGAATCTTACCTTTGAATAACTATATCTGAAATCTCATCTCGATCGCTTGAACGGAACGGCCGCTAGAAGTCCATACGTAGGTCAAGTTTTTTTATGACCACCCTGTATATATACCTTCACAGCTCTGTCGATTATGTTTAGGCATAATTTATAATACAAATATCAACAACACAAAAAACAAAAACTGTAGCCTTCTTTTTTCTAAAATTATCGCTATAATTTACTCGTACAGCACTGATACTGATGTAAATAAAAAAAGCCATGATATCAGTAACAGCTACTAAGAAACGTTTTATCTTCTAAGCTATTTAATTTAATTAATCGAAAATAAATATCGAGGCTTTGAAGACGCACAAATGCGGTTAGTTTTGGTTTCGAAACACTGTGATCGCACAGGTAAACTCACAAATATCCTTATAACTTTTAAAAAAAATACAAGAATCAGTCTGATTTTCCATGACAACATTTTAAACAATATAAGGTAACCTTTTAAGCAAAAATTTTTTTTCTATACTTTTTGTCATTTTTAAAGTGCTAGGTCCCCTTATATAAATAACATTGACCACATCAAAGATTTTATTAAGAATGTCCCTTGTACCATATGGTACTAGCCGACCCTTTTCCCTAACACGTGGACGCTGGAATGTTTCGAAATGCAAAAACAACTTCAGACTTTGCACGTGCGGGTTTTCACAAAATATCGAAAGAGAGTATTTTCTCATCGGCGGCCCGGCGTTCCATTTGATCCATAGACACAGCTGGAGTTTCCGTCGGTTCCCTAATCCCATGTCTGGGATGAAGTTTTGCTGTGGGGAACTCAAGTCGGCATGACAGACGGTTTTCGCATCTGTGTGGGGGTGTTTCTGTTCTGGAGAGAACATAAACATCTCTAGAGGGCACGGAATTCACCCCCCTCTCGTTGGCAGCTGCGGTTCTGTTGACCGAAGCGAACATGGATTTTAAGAGAATTTGATTTCGAGATTCGACGAGAGACAGACGTCTCTGTTTGCCATTCTTCACTTTGGCTTCAGGCAGGATTCGGTTGTCGATGGCTGTGCCCTTAATAATCTTTTTAAATTTTCTTGTAAATATTTAATTTATGTAAATAAATAGTTTAATTTTAAACCAGCTGTCCGTCTAATTCTTACATGACGCGGTACACCCTAAAACAAAAATCGATAACAGAAGTATTTCAAGACAAAATTTGCGTAATTAGAAATCTTTGTGATGAAGAATACCATTTATCTGTGAACCAGGAACAATGTACTAATATTTTATTTTGTTGAAATCACTGAATTTAGATAACACGAAATACAGAAACTAATTATTTTACTATTCCGTAAAATTCGTCTTTTTTGGTTTGATTGTATTACCTTCTATTTAGAATAAATAAAAAAAGAACTTAGAAATATTCGGCTGGTTGAAGAGAACGCCTCTTACGGCACCAAGTTCATGTCTTCAAAAGTTTTAGCCAATTCAAAAATACCTAATCAATTGTTACAAAAAAATTATTTGCCTTTCCGCAAGAACTTTAAAAGTACCAACAACATACACTCTAAGAAAAAAAAAAGTTACACCTGGAAGGAGTAGACCGGTATAAACAAAATTTGGAGAAATAGTACATCTGCGTTGGCGATGCAAATGATCAAATTTTCAGAATCGTTTGAGCATGCGTCAAGCGCAGGGCAGCTGTTAAACACGCTGCATACCGGGGCATTAAAGGACATTCATTAGCTCAGCAAATTCATTTCGACTCCTGCTATTGTGTTGGTTGCGTCGTTTCTCATTAAATTATGCCTCAGAAAAACGTTCGCAAGCAATTTAAGCAACTCGTAGAGCTTGACAGAGGCCGAGTATTTGGCCTCCGAGAAGGTGGATGGTCTAATCGACGGATTGCGTAACATATTGATTGTAGTGATGTTAGTGTTACACGCTGTTGACAACGGTGGATACAACAATGCGCCTCCCAGCGTCAACCAGGCTCAGGAAGGCCTAGAGACACCGGACCGAGAGAGGATCGACGTGTTGTAAGACATGCGCTTACTGATCCAACAGCCACTATTGCAGACATACAGTGGAAACCTTTCTGGATCATCCTATAAGTGATCGCACCATTTGTCGACGGCTTTGCATTGCCGTCAAAGACTGGAATGGTGTCGTCCCAGACGAACATGGGCCTCGAGTAATCTTCACGGATTAATCCCGCTTCTGTCTGGATGGAGACGACAATCGAATCCGTGTGTGTGAAGGCAACGTGGTCAGCGCCAAGTTGTTGTGCAGCGTCACACGTCCACAAAACGTAGTGTCATGGTGTGGGGTGCTATTGCGTATTAAGCCGAATCGTCTTTGGTATCCGTTACGGGCTCTTTGAGAGGCCAGCGTTACGTACAAGAAATTTTACAGCAAATTACGCTCCCATTCCTGATTTCCCAGGTTCATCCGCTTTTTTAACAAGACAATGCTCGACCCCATATTGCTGCCGTCTCTAGAGCTTATCTGTGACACAACGATACCTTACCATGGCCGGCATACTCACCGGACCTGTCCCCAATCGAGAATGCATGGGATGCCATTGGACGAGATGTCACTACTCCACCTGTACAGCGTAATCTGATGGAACTACGCGACAGGGTTCAAGCAGCATGGGATGGACTGTCGCAGAACTTCATAAAAAGCCTTTAGAATTCGCGCTTTATGAAAACGCGTGGCCTGCTGCATTAGGAATAATGGCGGTCATAAGCCATACTGAAGGATACCACTTTTTTTAAGTTTTCTCAAAAAAGCTTACATATTTCAGTCTCAAATTTTATTCATTTACTTATTTATAAACACTTTACCAACCTTGTAAATTTCATTGCACTCTGACAATTCCTTTTAGGTGCAACTTTTTTTTGTCTTAGAGTGTAAAAACAAGGAAATGATGACAAGAAATTTAATACAATAATTTCCAAAAGCAGCTGAAATTCGAAATGCAAACGATCAGAACAAAGTCTAAAAATAAGAAAATGCAAACCACATAGAAGTAACTTACAAAGTAATCACTGCCATAGGAAACAATGGACTTCTAAATAACATGGGAAATCGCATAGACACTGGGGCTTTTGGTGTGGGTTACTTGGCACTACTATTTCGTCCGATCTAGACTTCGTTTCCATAGCAACCTAACTAGGTTTCCATAAAAACTAATTCAGGCTGTTTTATTCTATTTGTGAAACGCCATTTGCATTTCTGATTAAAAGCTAAGTATTCTTCATATATTTTTAGCATAAATGCTTTAAAATAGCAATTTTTTAATGTCTTCGGAACTTAAAAAGAACCCTAATTTATAAAGCAATATATGAACCAATATTTCCATAATTTTAGTTAATTTTTTTATGTGACTGTTTCTTTATAAAAATAGGAACGTATTCCTAAACAAGCGCCCTTCTTTGATTTTTTATTTGGAAGATTGTTGATCTCTGTTGATATAGTATAAAAAATTATTTGACGATGATGGCACAAAATACATCTGTGCAGCTATTTTATGTTCTTGATAGGTCGAGAATTAATCTATAAGCTTGAATTGGGAAATTTTATGCATTGATCCTTGAAAATTCTTTACACTGATAACATAACTATTCTGTATTTATGGAATTGAATTATGGAATGGAAGAGGTAAATGCCCATCTGATAATTGAGTGAGTATGTTAACAAAATAGTTTATGGGTTGAAACGGGAAAAGCATTATAATGATTATTATTATATTCACTTCACGCTGAAAATTCCATTCAATTGGCATGTTTTAAGAGAATGCTCTTGTTGTCCTTACTGTTCATAGAAAGAAATGCTTCATTTTATTTTATGTTAAGTATAAAGCTTTCATGTTAGGTTGGAATATAATTTTGCAATAATTAAAACGCTACTCAATTTTTTCTATATTTTCCTCTCATCTTTTACCATTTATTTACAAATAACACTTTTTCATAAATAATTTATTTTTGTAAGCTAAAGATTAATTAGAAGGAGGAATTTTAAAATTATGTTACAAATTTCTTTTATTTTATTTTCTATTAGAGACGATTTTTTTTCTCTAAAACAAGTCTAACCAATTAATTACTTTATGTAAAATAACTACAGTAATTTTCTACATTTCATTTATAGAAATCTGCAAAAATATTTCGTTGGAATAATTAACTGTACGGTCCTGTGTCAGAGGGAGACATCTCCTAAGCTTGTGACGTCATACCACATCCTTCCAAGGCCAACTAAAAAGACAGGCCCCGAAACTAACGGCGAGAAAGAAAGTAACGTGACCATCTTAGTCGAACTTCTGCCGATCTCCGCTTGTTGAATCCATTGCATATCACCGTTGCGCGGATAATACGTTGATAATACCCGATATGTAGCATATTTTTTTATTTTTAAATTCAGGTTATTTGTGCCTTTTTGAAAAGAATATTCATAATATACACACTAAATGTCTGTTTCAGTTGATCATTCAGAAAAAATACACGAAATCATACCATTATTTCCCAAACTTTACAGACAGCACACTGGTGTTTTTTGTAATATTTTTTTGCAATCCTTATTAAAATAATATGCCTGATAAAAAAAATTGTGGTTATAAAAGGAAACGTAAGAAAAATAGTTAAAAATAAGCATAAAATAACTATACATGTATCATATTTTGTACTAGCTTTTATTCATTTTTTTTTCTATTTTCTGACAATCGGGTACCAAGCACGGACCCAATTTGACAAACACTCCACTGAAATGTACTGTTTTAAATACATTTAGAGAAGGGAAGGAGAACTACTACTTTTTAATTATAATTTACTCTAAAGCATACTAAAGAAAATTACAACTAGAGACCAAATAATGTTAAGATTTTTCTTTATTTTAGTAAAATTTTATTCATACAATGTAACACATGTAGTGAAAAAATTGATGTATTTAAAGAGATAACATAACAAAATGTATATTTATAATACAAAAGAAAACAATATTTATCTCTCACTATCAAATATTTTTGTTCAACTAAAATAGCAATATAAAAGCATAGGGTAAGAAGTCAGTCATCATTTCTCATAGCTAGTCTAAGTATAAACACAATTTTAAATAGAATTCTACAACGAAACAACTAGAACAAATGTAAACTAATGTTTAGTAATCTACCTATTCATAGATCAAATTAAAACAAAAAACAGATGTTAATACAAGATGATAAATTGTACAACAGCTAATTTTAATCACCTTCCTTAAAAAACAATTTCTTCAAAACATCTTTAAGGCAGAATTGTAAATTGATTTGGGGTATTTTTTCATGACTAATGTGCACTAATTGCTGTATGTGAATAGATGACTTTAATACTAATATATTTTATGACCATTAAAAAAATTTGAAAAGGAAACCGTATCAATGAATTAAAGTATTACATTCCGAGCTATAGCTAGAACTGTAACGCCGGTTAAGCTTCGGTTTCTGGGTGACGTCACTAAAACGTTGCTTATACTAACACATGGTGTTGGTTTCCTAGAGAGCGTTGTTTGTGAGCGTAACAAAAATGATCGGAGCCGCCATTTCCATGACTGGCGTCATAGCGGTCTCAAACAGATGGGGAACGTTTTTCTCTTGTAGCGGCCAGATTTCATTTCCTGCTCCAAACGATTCGAACGGAGAGGAGCGAAATAAATAAACATTTTTGACTGCCATTGATTAATTCGGTTTTGTAAAATCGGGATCGTTAAACACAGAATGAAAATTTCAACGGATTTGAAAGCTGCGGAAAATTTGACACCCGATCGATACCTTAAATGTGATTTTCTTTAAATAAATAAATAATTATTTTATAAATAATTAAATAATCAAATGGTAAATAATTGAATAATAAAACTGTTTTTGATATCGATCTGGCGTAGAAATTGACGCTGATTTGAAATCTGTTGAAATTTTCACTCTACCTTCAACGATCCCGAAGTTAGAATCTTTAAACTAGAGAATAAAAAACCACTTTGTTTTGTTTCTCGAATAAAACAAACCACGACAGCTGTCTGTGTTGCCCATTCTCCAACGTATTCTGTCCGTCTAAGTTGACACGTCGGGATTTTTGTTTAGACGGCCGTCTAGTTATGCCCGCGGAATCATGACGTATCACGGTTGTTAGATAACGGCTCCACTTTCTTAGGAAACCAAAGCTTTACACACACGGCGTATTTTTTCCGTCGCGGAGAATTGACCGTCGCCGCTCACAGAAATCGAGCGTTTACACAAAGGGCGGTAAAATCTCGTACGAGTCACCTTGGCAGTATAGTTTTATCATCGTATCAATTAACTTTAGTTTAACTGTGTTATTTAAATCATTTATTGCTGAGTGTAGTTTGATATGAACAGAGCAAATTCTAGCTTTATTGTTATTTCGTCGTCGAATGAAGAGGAAAAGAAAAAATCGATTTATTTGGGTTCATCCAATTAATGAAAGAAGAGTTGAGGTTGGAGCTTTCTACACGTTGTTTGAACAGTTGAGGCAGGATGACACGAAATTCTTCAATTACTTCAGAATGTTGAGGACTTCCTTTGACGGACTCCGTGGGCGATTAAAAGGTACAATTCAGAGTAAAAATATCAAAATGAGGAATTGTATTCAGCCTGTAGAAATGCTGGTAATAACACTGCGGTGAGTAAAATAACTTTTGAAATTTATAAGTTAGAAATTGTTAAATAACAATGAGTAAAATAAATACAATTAAATAATAAAGTAAAATAAAGATTTTACTTTTATCTGTATAATTTATTCTCTGTGAAAATTATTATCATTTTTGACAACACTTCCTTAAACTTTTTCACATATAAGTCACAAAGAACAAAGATATTTTAACTTTGTACGTTCAAAGCATCCATCATGTCGTTTATCTTATTTTATTTTTAAAAACTTGCTTTACTTATAATTACTTCTGTAGGTACATAGTTATTATGACGCACCTTTTATAATAGTGTGTGGGATAATCATTTTCAAAAGAGGTTTGAAGGTAACGGCATTTATTGATACATTTAATACATAATTTACACAAACACAAATACACTTCATATACACAAATATACAATTAGAAAGTGACGTCTATTGAGCTAGATGACTATACTGAAGAATTTCTTTCGGTCTTCTTCGCCAACGTACTCAGCAAAATGTTCGTGGTGTTTAACTGCTGTATTTACTTTAATTTGGTCTTTAATTGAGAGAGACGGCGATGAGTTGTAGTGTGGAAGAAGTGAAAGTTGTGAAGAGTACGAAGGCAGAGTAATAAATGTTGGATGATTCTGGCTTGGTTGGGGTGGTGGAATGCGAGTAGGCTATAAATTTTGACTACCAACTAGGGATGTTACTAACAGTGATTTGACAGTAACAGTTCTAACTGTGACTGCTACTGACGAATATCTGGGATTCAAAACTGTGATTGTGATTCAAACTGTGAATGAATCCGATTGGTTGACTGTAAAGTATCTCTAGTCACTCGTAGCAACGGAATGCTTTTATTTATGTGTTGAATATTTTCAATAATACGATTTCGTCGAAGGAATACATAGCTAAGTCGGTAACGTCGTGGCCTTACAGTGCTCTAGTTTACAGTTCGAACCCCAGTATTTTTTTCATCCAGATCAACTGGAATATATTTAATAAAACGCACGACTGCCACTCAATAAACCTTCAATTATAAAATGAATTTTTCATTTTTATTCTGCCACTATGAGCCGTTTTTTATTTTTAGCCCGTAATTTATTTTTTATAGGTACTTTTTCTCCTCAATAAATTAATATTGCTGTTATGAACTATTAAAGAGTTTCTAAAAAAATTATTGGTTTAAAATTTTCCAGACAAAAAACATTAAAAATTTTCAAAATTCCCGAAACTTCAAAATTCTTGGAAGTTTTCAGAATTCCCTTCCCAAAAAACCGGGTTTATTCCCGGGAATAAACCGGGTTTTTTCCACCCTTTGCAACACTAGGTGTAGTACCTTGATTATGTTTGAGAGTCTTCTAAATGGGAAAGAATCTCTTCAAGAGACTGTGCTTATTGAAGAACTCGATGTTTACAAGAATATTAGGCAATTAGTTCTTGATAACGATTTGTTCTGGATGAGTATTCATAGTCTTGTAAATATGATAAGGCCTATTTGTGATGGAATCAAGCTTATTGAGTCCGACTCTGCCACATTGTCTGATGTCCCTTATGTCTTTTTAAATGTAAAAGAATCTCTGGAGTCGCTTGTTTTAACTCCTTTACAGACAGAAGACGAAGAAGCAGTTAAAAATTTAGTTGAAACACGCTGTGAAATGATTTGTATGCCAATTCATTATGCAGGATATATTCTAGATCCTCGTTACTTTGATAAGGATTTGGCTGATGACAGTTTTACATCCGGTTTGGATTTTATATCAAATCTAGCTATGGCGGAATTAACTTCCAGCATCATGACAGATTTTGCTCATTTTAAAGCACAGTATGGGGCATATAAAAATGTTTCTGTTTGGCAAAGTGCAAAATTGTTACCGCCTCAAGTATGGTGGAAGGGTTTTTTTAAGGGTCAAAGTTTATGTTCTCTTGACTTGCGGTTATTTTCAATCCCACCTTCTTCAGCTGCTTGTGAGAGAATCTTTTCTGCGTTTTCTCATACTCACTCTGCAACCCGAAACAGGTTGGGTAATGAAAGAGTGTCTAAGCTTGTCTCTGTCAGATCAAATCTACTCTTGCAATCAAAATTAGAGTAGATTTGATCGGAACCAATGAGATGGAAAGCAGGGTTGGATTTTTTTTTTTTTTTTGGTTTATACCAGGTATTTTTGGTTTAAACAGGATTCTTTTTAGAAAAACAAAGCAGCAAAAATAATTCAAATTGGTTATTATTATGAAATATATGCTAAAATTAATTGAAGTAAAATAAATTAGCTGATTGTCAATGTCAACTGGTTGATATTCTAATGTAATTAAGCCTTTTTATTTTATGAAAAGATTATGATTAATTGATATTAATTACCACTTGTTATTTGGTTTAAACCAATTGGTTTCATGGAAAGTGTATGATATAACCCTGATGGAAAGTGTGAAAATAAATTTTTTTTCTATGTGTGTTGTTTAAATGCTTACTGAGATGAAATCAAACATAATATAGAATTTCTTTCAGCTTGGGTTTCAGCACCTGTCCTTTTTAGTAAATGAACAAGTTGATTTTTCAGGATGATGTGATGATGCATAGTTTTTAAAATACAATTATTTTTTGTTTGATATAACTTTAAAAGCAACCTTTGAAATGTTTTATATTATTGTCTTTAATGATAGTTTGAAACAGGGTTTGATTATTTTATTACTTTGTAAGTAAATAAATGTATCATGCTTAATTAGAAAAAACTCATTGCATTGCTATTCTTACAAAATTTGTTTAAATTTGTACTGGGCAAGTTGAGATGAATTTCGAGGTTATTTAGTTATTATTTAACGGTATGAAAAATATTAATAATAAATGTAGTTTGATACATATTTTTGAGAAAGGTCTACTCCAATGATATCATACATAAAAAAAATTCACGTTTGTTAAAATTATACATATAATATTTAAAATGGCACAACTAGTCTGTCTTTCACCATGAATGAAATTGTAAAGGTGAGTAATGACATTTTTCAGATAGTATAATTTTAAGGTTTTATTGTAGGTGTTATAATTTTACATCAAATTAAAAGAATAGTAAATAAGTTTCATCTTTTTATAGAAACTCATTTTAATTATGCTTTAAATATTTTGTTGCAATTTATATCTGTTTACTACTTTAGTTTAAGAATTAATTTTAATTTGAGATCTGATAGATACTGTTCTGGCCAAGTTTTTTTCCTAGACAATGACTCTTAGTTAGCAGTTTTATTGTATGATTAATGCTATTTGCAAACAATCTTAAAGATGAAACAACTGCTGATCTGCTATCTTTTCAAAAAAAATAGATACAAGAATAAGAAATATAAAATCCACAGAATAAAGAAGTATTGGACTAAATAGCTGATTTGCTTAAGAGTAAAAAGGTTATAAGTAATGAGTTAATAAAAGTTTCTCTTATATTTCAAAAAGAGTGAAAGGCAAATTGTACGACATCACTTTTTAGAATGCAACACACTTTGTTATCTGAATTAGCCAATTGAAACAGAAAATGGGCAGATTAAAACTATTTAAATTACTTCAATATTAATAAGAATTTCAATTGCAGAATAGTTTTTCAGTGAATTTATATCAAAAATTGTCTTAAACTCCTCAAAAGAGTACCTAGAAAATGAAAACTGATGGTAAAATATGGTTGCGTTTGTTTACGTTCAAAATTCCCAATGTTCCCCCAAAATACCCGGTTAATTCCCAAAAATCGCGCCTTTTTTCCCTCCTCCCAAAAAATGTGGGAATTTTACATCTCTAAGCAGCAGTCCAGTTGGAGTAATTTGGTAATTAACGTCGTTCTTGAGCAACACAACGGGCTATTGACGATGGTCCGGGGTCAATCCCCTAAGGGAAAGATTCGAGGACACCACCACGTCATTTTGAGCCACGGTCAGATGACGAGTTCAGTTGGAAGAGCAACTAATTAATAATAAGAGGGTTGCGAGTTCGAAATTCAGTCCAAAAAAAGACCGTCGTCTGCAAAGTGGGCAGGCGCACGTTAAATCTTTCGTGGCCTCAAATGTCCACACGTTGGAGTGGTGTGGAAGTTAGGAGAATAGGATGACAGCTCAGGAGTTGACCTCGCCGTCTGACCGTGGCTAAAAATTACGTGGCATTGTCCTCGGATTTTTCCCTTGGGAATTAATCCCGGGATGAACAAATTTTCGATTCTAGCATACACTTCAAATGCACATTCGAAGTATATTGGGTAAGTATTTTAATTAACGTCGCTCTGAAACAACACAACGGGCTATTGGCGAAGGTTCGAGATCAATCCCGAAAGGAAAGATCCAAGAAAAACGCATCTTAATTTTGAATCACAGTCAGATGACGAGGACGACACCTGGGCTGGCACACCTATCTCCATACTTCCACACCATGCCAATGGAAAAGTATTGGAGACCACGACAGATTTAACTTGCGGAAGCCCTCTTTGTACACAACGGTCTTCGGCTGGAATCGAAATTGAAATTACGAAATAAATAAATAAGTTCTGAAAGGAAAACAAGCTTCTAATACAAAAAAATTACTGTTGTTGTTGAATAAAAAAAATGTAGCCAATTTAAAAAAAAATAAAAAGGACAGTTGCTTAGCAACGGGAAAACGCTTTGTCTATCTCAAGAGCACACTGTACACAGACGTTGAGCATTGAGGTAATCTCCCGACACGCTATGGTTACCTTTCGTTATTCAATCTTTCCATGGATCGACTTTTACTTTCCTTTTCCCAGGCACCGCGAGGAACCCGGTGGAACATTTTTGCGCGAGATGACATCAGACTTGACCCCATTTCGAGTTCGTTTCAAATCCATCAAAAGCGACATTTTTTCCTTGTCAGGGGCTAACTGGACAGCAGGAAAATGCCCGGAGAAATGCAGCTAAATCAAAATAGGTCACCGATTGCATCTAGAAATCGTATTGGATTTCACAGTGGTGAAGTTTTGTGTAGGTACCTTACTCAAAGATTTCTTAGAATTCTATAGAGAGATTTTAGTTGAGAAAAATAAGAGTTCTTTTGAATCTCAGAGCTGGTTTTCTCTACTTTTCTTTAGAATTTCTGTACAGAATTGTATTAAGAAGTTCTATAGAATACGAAAGAAATAAACTTGTATAGAATACGAAAGTAGAATTTTATACAGAAAACAAGCTCTGATTGTATAGAATTCTATATTCTATCGAATACAAAAGAAATCAACTTCCATAGAATACAAATAAGAATTTTATAGAGAAAAAGAGCTGTGATTCTATAGAATTCTATACAGAACTTCTATAGAAAGTTTTATAGTGAAACAAAAGTGATGAGCTCCTATAGAGAAATTCTACAGACATTCTTTTGAGATTTATAGACATTCTATAGAGATTTCTACAGACATTCTCACTATAGAGATTTCTACAAAAATGCTGATAGAGGTTACTTTATAGAGAAAAGTGTTAGTTAGAAATGTATTTCTATCGAATTCCATAGTGAAGCTCTATGTTGAGAGAAAACCTTCACTACTTTCTCTCGTTCCTGAAGTGAAGCGAGTTACACCTCTACGACACAGCTTTTTGTAAACAATACAGTTTGAGTTTCAGTTGGAGTTTCCGTTAAAAGAATGTTATATGCGCGTACTGTTTGCTGTATGTTTCGTTGTCTTTTCAAAGCCTTAATATAAGGTGTTTGACTGTTCTAATAAATCCCAGTGTGATTTATTTATATATTCTTGTTGGCCGTTAAGCATCGGGTAGATGCGCAGATCCCTAATTTTATTTATTGATTTGTGGTGTTTTGACGTCACACTCTATGGGAAAGTAAAGTCGTGATACAAAAGACTTTTACAGAATTCTGTAGAGATTGCTACAGAGTTTGCTTTATAGAGAAAAAGATTCTACTTGAATGCATGTCTATAGAATTCCATAGGACGGCTCTATAGGAAAGTCGTGAAACAAAAGTAATGAGCTTCTACAGCAGGGTTTTCCAAACTATGTTCCGCTGAACCTGAATAGGTATTTCGCGACGATTTGGAAAGGTTTTGTTATGTATCCACCATTAACTGTATTACTCTTAACTGTATATAATATATGTTATTCGGAATGGCAACACAATCTTCACAGCGTTCATGTTTACTCTTGGTGACGCAGTCATGTGCTTACGCGCTCATGTAGATTCGGCTTAATAATAAATACTTGTTATCTAACTATCCTGAATATCTTTAGTACTAACGCATCTTTGCGGATACGTAATAAAACTGGCGACGAGGATGTGATGTGTGAACAATCCCCAATCGAAGTAACGATACTACACTCAGATGGTAGGTCAAACGGCGGCAACGGAAAATCGGAATTCCGACGAACCAATCCATCAAAGGAGCTGAATACTGCCCACGTTTCTGCCAAGGACATCGTAGATCATGGATTTTGTGAAGCAAGAATGTCTACTTTTGGCAGTTTGGAACCATCCAATATTTCGGATCCATCAGCATGGGACTCTTACTATGATCGCTTGGAATGCTTTTTGCTAGCAAATGACATTACCGACCCGACGAAGAAACGGGAGATATTTTTGACTGCGTACTGTGAACTTTAAAAATGTACAAAATGATCCGTTCTCTGGTGTCTCCCAAAAGTCATATGACGAAGCCGTACGACGAGCAAATTAAACTTGTCGAAGCTCATTTCTCGCCTAGACCCTATGAAATCTTCCAGAAATTTCTCTTCTACCGAAGAAATCAACAATCGTGAGAAAGTGTGGGTGCATTTGTTGCGAAATTTAGGAAGTAGTCAGAACATTGTAATTTCGGCAGTTCTTTAGTCGTCATGCTTCGAGACATATTGGTGTGCGGACTCAGAGATGAAGGTCTCCAACGCCGACTGCTCTCCGAAACATTCCGAGTTTTGCTCAAGCACAAGACAAGGCCCTGGAAGCAGAAACTGCTAATTCCCATGTGAGAGAGATCAGAGGATCTGGAACTATATCAGTTATGCCACTCCACAAGAAACAAGTGAGAAACACTAAAAGGCAAAACCCCAAAATACATTCTGAGAAACATCAGAACTGTTCTGGTCGTGGAGGCAACCACTCAAGGGCACAGTGTAAGTTTAAAAACGCTGAATGCCATGCCTGCAGAAAGTGGGGTCACATAAAAAAGGTCTGCAGAACAAACCTCATTCCTATGGCAAAACAGTTCATGAACAGAAATTACAAAATGATACCCAGACCGACTTAACATTGAGTCTAGATGCGTTCCATTTGAGGTATGTGTGTCGTAAAATGTGGAAACCCCAAACATGAAGACAAATGTCCTGAATAATGGTACACCATGTGTGATGGAAGTAGACTTGGGAGCTAAAGTATCCATCATTGACAAAGGTACGTTTTACCAATTACATCCTGAAGAAACCCAAACTTGGACTTGGACACCGCAGGTGTCCCCCTTACCCCCCCCCCGTCCATAGGAGAGGTAAAAGTGGTTTTTTGTGGACACGCTGCGGAAAAGTGGTTTGGTTTAAAACGTGAAGACACTCTTTCTATGGTTTCATGGTCAGAACTTCTCATAATGAGGTTTCCCGGTATGCTGTACATCATGTTTTACTGTAATAATACAAAGTTACATACAAAAAAAAAAGGTCAATTAGTCTGTAGTCGTGGTCAAGATACTCTTGGATTCGGATATGTATAGACACATGAACAGTTTATTGGATGAGGTAGTCTATGTTGTCCGAAAGGAATCTCATGACTGATATTACCTTTGACTGGGCTTGATCGTTACTGGCTGTGTTTTTTGCCCATGTCGCATAATTAACATTGATGGCTGCGTGAGATGATGAGAACACGTTAGGGGGCACTTGTAGATGTATTGATTGGGCGTTGCTGTTTGTCCGCAGGTGCTAGAATTTTCCACATTGAATCGGCTCAAATAGCTGGGGAATGGTCCATGGCCTGTGAAATATGACATGAGGTAGGGACCATACGGCTCTTTTCTGGGGTTGATTTTTGGGAAATTGGGACTGCACTGGTTCGAACCATTATAAATTAAAGTTACAGGCATCCATAGTATCCAACATTCTGTCTTGGATGATGTCATGAGTGAATTCTCTGACGTTTTCATGTTATGTCCAAACAACACGCGTCTCAGTCAACCCAAAACGGCGCAAAATCCTCAATTCCTTTCGCGTCAATGTTATGCCGTAACCATCAATAGTAGCGGTCGATACAGTCATTTCAAATCTGGTAGTGACGTCACTCAACTGAGATCCAACAGTTGTAACGGTTGTATCCACGGCGTATGTGTGAGAAGTGTATGTTGTGTGATCAAAGTTCTTTTTTTGTGCGTTAATTAGGCAATTAAAGCTAGGAAACCATGCCAGCCCCTTGTGTTGTACCTTTGTGCAACTCTAATAATAGAAATGGGCCCAAATATAGAGTTTATTCCTTCCCCCAAAGTGAAGAAGTCCGCCAAAAATGGATTAACGCCATACATCGTGACCATTTTGAACCGACCAAGTACAGTAAGGTAAGGAAATGTTTTATTTATTATTCTTATTGTTATCTCATTGCAAAGTGAATTAAATTATTTTAATTTTGTTTTAGTATGGTAAATTATCAGTTAAATTCTAGCTATGTATAATAATAATACTTTCCAAAAAGTACAGTCAATAATTGTTTTGTTATTATATTCTGCGTAGTATTTATGTATTCTATTAGTTATATTTGCAAACAATAGAAAAGATGGCTTTAAATTATTGATTATTGTCCTAAGGTTTGTGAACTGCATTTTAAAGACAGACTATCTCATTACAAATCGAAATCGAATGAACTTATTTTAAATTTCGTTTCAGTATGGTAAATTAGCTCTATTTGATCAAACAGAAAATATAATAATATCCAAAAGTCAAGACTTACGTTTTGTTATTCTATATTCTGCATAGAGAATTTCGATATTATATTAGTTATGTTTGTAAACAGTGGGAAATATAGAGTTTAATGATTTTGACTATCGTTTTCAGGTCTGTGAACTGCATTTTAAAGAAACAGACTTCATAACAAGTGCAAAAGCTATCAATGAAAAAACTGGAAGAGTTATAGAAGCAGCTTTAAAAATTAGAAGGTGAGTAAAATTTTAATTTGTGTTTATGTGTAACTTGTGTGTGTTTATGCGTAACTTGTGTGTGTTTATACATGTATACAACTTCATTGTTTTAATGAGAGAATGTTTCTTATAGGTTACATCCGAATGCTGTGCCCACGCAGTTTCCAAATATCCCATCTTATTTATCTTCGAATACATCTTGTAGAGACAGTCCAGAAAGCAAGAAAAGTAAAATGGATATCGACTTCTTGAACAAAGCTTTAGAAGCAGGCCTGGATTCCAAAAAAGAATATGATGAGCTACGAACATTCTCCTCTTTGAAAGAACTTCAAGCGCGTTTGAATTTTATCGATAAAGAATATTGGACTGTAGTAAACTGTACCGCTCTCATGATGTTTCTAAATATTGTTTCTCAGCCAGTGCCAATTATTAAAAAATCTGTTGTAATTAACGACGATTTGGAAGTAACGTGTTACAATGATGGATTAAAGTTGGGCAAAATAAGTAAGTTCTCTTTTCCATGTTATATTAAGAACATAAATGAATTAAATGAGGTATTAAATGACTAGAAGAAAATAGACGAGAAGAAAATTGAAAATCAGATACCTGTTATTTCTTTTATTATTGATGCGTTACATTCATTAGAAAATTGTGACAATATTAATGAAAATATGCTGAAATTTATAATTGAACAAATCTCTTTCCTGTGTTGTAACAAGAATGCATTTAGATATTCTAGTGATACTTTTTTTTTTAATATTTGCAACATTATTATATACAATTGCTCCTCAAGCGTATCGATTTGTTAGAAAAAGTGACGTTATTAATCTTCCTCATCCTAATACTGTCCAGCATTTATGTACTTCATACAATTTAGATCCTCATAGTGAACAAATTGATTCTTATTTTCTTTATTACATTAAAAGAAAGTATTCATTGCTAGATGATCAAGATAAATTAATAATATTAATGGTGGATGAAATACATTTAAAAGAGTTTATGGAATATAAAGGTGGTATTATTGTAGGGGCTAGTTATGATTCTGATTCTTGTGCTTCCAGTGCACATGTTTTTATGATTAAAAGTGTTTTATCAAAATATAAAGATGTTGTACATGTATTGCTTGTCAAAACATTATCTGGTGAAACTTTGCATATATATCTTAAGAAGGTAATTTTAGGTCTTGAAAATATAGGATTTAGTGTTTTGTGTATTATTACAGATAATAATGCAATCAATCGAAAAGCTGTGTCACTCTTTCTGTCACCACCAAAACTTCTGTTTGTCTACCCTCACCCTTCGGATAAAAACAAGCCACTTTTTTTTCTTATCGACAGTGTTCACTTACTAAAATGCATGAGGAATAATTGGCTGAATCAAAAAAAATTCCGGGAAATGTTTTTACTATCCAAATTTTAAGGAGGGATTTAATACAGATGATCCACATAATTTCAAAACTGTCTCTTTAGACACTGTCCGTCTTCTTTATGATGCAGAATGTAACTTGCTAATTAAGTTTGGTTTTAAGTTGACTCATAAGGCACTTTATCCTACAAATTTAGAAAGACAAAATGTTGATTTAGTTTTGCGTGTCTTTAATGAATTTCTTGCTCAGGGTTTAATTGAATTGGGTGATAAACACAAGTTGCCACACTTCCAGGACACAGCAGATTTTTTAACACTAATTCTTACATGGTGGCAAATCCTTAATGTCAAATATGCAATAAAAGGATCAAGAATGAATAATAATTATCAGACTCCATTAAAATATGATGAAAATGATGACAAATTAGTCTTTCTTCATAAATTTGCTGATTGGTTAGAAGAATGGGGAAAAATGAAACCTTCGACTGGAATGTTTTCTAAGGAAACGCATGTAGCACTAAAACTTACTGTTCTGGGAATAATTCAAATAACGAAATATTGTAAAGATGAATTAAACATTTTATATATATTGCCAGGTAAATTTCAAACTGATGATTTAGAAAGTAGATTTAGTTTATATAGGCAGCTCGCAGGTTCACAGTATCATATTTCATTACAACAGTTATTGGAGTGTGAAAAAAAAATTGAGGATAAAGTCAGTATTGCAACTTAAAATTCCAACAAAAGCTTTTGGTGAAATAGTAATTAACGATTTTGAAGTTGGTGATTTTATAGATCATTATGATATTGAAGGCAAACATTTTCCTATTACTGTTGAATATTCAGATTTAGATGATGTGAATTCATATATACCAGTATTTATTTATATAGCTGGATATTGTATACATAAAGTATTAAAAAAAGAATACTGTGAATCACGTGCAGAAACTCATTTGTGTAATAAAAAATTGAACTTAAATGTTAATTATGATTTTGTTAAAAACTTAGATAAAGGACAATTAAAGTTTTTTAAAGAACACATAGTAAATGCAGTGTTATATAATTATGTTGTTGTAAATAAGCTATGTACGAATTTTAAATCTGAATTTTTAAAGTTAAAAGATCAGCGTAAAATTGTTTTGTCAATTACTATGTCTATACTAGATGATAATGATATGTTGCTATCTGAAGAAACGTGTGAGAATTTTCATAACATAGGCACTATTCTTAAAAATGTTTTATGGGCATCTTCAAACATCCTTCTTAATAATTTTTGCAAGAAATGTAATGATGATGTAGTAGCATCTAATTATTTAAAAAAGAATAGCGATAAGAAAGGTAAGAAGAAAACTGAAGTTAATGAAGCAAATTGTTCCAACCAAAGAAAGTTGGTCAAATTTATATGATCGTTTATTTATTATTATTTTTTTTTCATAAATTTAAATGCACCAAATATTTTAAAAATTCATTCTTTCCTGATGTTCATAAGTCTATTATTCTAAGTTTTAGCCATGTTGATGTTTCTTAGTTAAATGTATCAATATCTAATGCTGTGTTGATTTCATTTAAATTTTTAATAATTTGTGCTTAGTTTATATATATATAAATTTTAGTTATACCGAAATATTGCTGTTTGGTTTGATAATAAAAATGTTTTTCTGATTTGGTTTTGTTCTTTTCTTGTACTTTATTTCATAAACAGTGTATTTGTGTAACTTTTTTATCTTAAATAAGTCCTTAAATTTTAAAAATTTACATTTTGTATCTCAATTAGGTATTTATGGTCATTATTTAAAACAAGATAAATGTATAGTGTAATTTAAACTATAGCAAGCCTAGAAGTTTTTAAAAGGTTAACTAAAGTAAGCAGTTAGATTTATTCGAACACAACCAAAGTAAAAATGAAGTTATTTTCCTTAGAAAGAAAATATCAGCAGGTACGCTAGTTTTAATAAAGTAGAAAAATAAAACGCATAAGCTCCGGCGAAACACAGCGCGGAGGGATACGACGGACTGGGATCTCAGTCATCGACCTTAGAAGTAACTAGACGGACCATGTGGGCGGAGTCACGGTCGTAAGATCTCAGAAGCGAAGATCACGTGGGTAAGGGAGTTGACTCGGACAGATCAGCTATGTAAGCGATGGATTTAGTGGTTTTAATCATTTTCGAAAACAGAATTATTCAAGGCGTTTAATGTGTCTCAATGGACAAAAAACATTTCCTTTAGAAAGAGAAAAATAGTTTCTCGTAAAGGTACCTACTTTGATCAAAATTATATCAACTGCGAGTGATTAGGTCATGTCTAACAATTTGGAATAAGTACCCTTTAAAAAAAAAGAAACACTAATAAATGCGCGTTTTATGTTAGCAAATAATTTCTTGAAGACTTTAATTGATATACAACACTCTTTTCTCTTGTTTTCATTACCAAATGAAAAATTAAACTTCACTTTGATAAATCTAAAATATTTCGTTACCAAATCACATTTTTCAATTTATAATATGTAATAATTGGATTTAATTATTTTATCAAAAATAAATAATGTTCCATATTTTACGTTCAAACGTGAAAGGAATATTTCGTACCCCGGCAAGAAAAGTGACGCAACTCAAAATTGCAGAATTTGAGTAACATCAATTTAAATACTATAAAACTTATATTGAAATAGTACAAGCTTCTTTTAAATTTTAGGTAAGTATTTATGGTGGTAACTTTTAATATATTCTATAGAATAGTAATATTTAACACGCTGGGGTACCTCATTCCTATTTTTCAATGACATATCAAAATTTTTATTTTTTGACTTGTGCCACTTTTTTCTTGCCGGGGTACGATGTTAAAACATGAAGCTTTATTAATTTTGAATGCAACATATAATATTTAGAAAAGGGTCAAATTCTAGTCTTAAAAAGCTAATTTCCTTAATCTTATAAATTATAATTACTTATATTAAATCACTGCAATAATTGAACAATCCTGTAAACATTTATGAACTCAAGACAAACATATCAAACAGACATTTTTATTCACGAGACACCTATTTTTATTTACATCAAACAAATGTATTTTTATTTACATGAAACATACATATTTTTGTCAAAATTTTCTTTTCAAGACACAAAATAATTTTATTTACAAGTGACAAATCATGTTTTTTATTCAATTGGTTTTGATAGTAACATTTTTTTCAGTTGATAATTTCAACAAAAATTTATAAAATATTTACATATATGATGATTGAGTTTAAAAATTGTCTCATGGAATCAAAATATTCTTTTAGGAGAAATTTTCAAAATGATCATATTTTTACTATGGAACAGGCTTAAAAAACTATAGAAAACAATCAGATTAGTGCGTATCATGCACCACACATGCTTAGCTGTTATAAAATTGATCGAAACCAAATTAAAAAGTTTTTATTATCATATCTTATAAAAAATTGCTTTCTGCATATTCGTAATCTTCAGGTTACCACAATGAGAAGTATGAACTGGGTGGTAACAAAATCCTCGAAATAGGTTCCCCGATTTTACAATTCCCTTAATAAATGTCGTGATTCGTATCGAAAAACACTATCCACATATTTTTAAATATTTAGAGTTAGATGGGGTGAAAGGATAATTCTCCACAAATCCTTCCTTCGAATTGCATGGCACCAAGCCTCACACAAAAGTTTGTCAATAGGAAACCTGTGCAAAAAAATAAAGTATTTTTGTTAAACTAAAAAACAATATGAAAGTATAGGGTAAACTAGTCAGTCATTTCATCTTTTCTCAAAGCTAACTAGTCCACGTATAAACACAACTTAAACTAGAATTCTAACAGCGAAACAACTAGAACAAATTAAAACTAATGTTCATTAATCTACCTTTTCATAGATCAAAATAAAACAAAAGTCAGATATTAATACATAATGATTAATTGAACTACAGTTAATTTTAATCACCTTTTAAGGAACAGGAGTAAAAGACAATTTCAAGACAAGATTTAAGATAATTTCTTCAAAACATCTTTAAAGCACAATTGTGAATTAATTTGGAGTATTTCTTCACGAGTAATGTGCACTAATAGATTGATTGCTGAATAGTTGACTTTAATACTAATATCTTTAATAACCATTATAAACGCAATTTGAAAAGGAAAACGTATCAATGAAGAACAGCGAAACAACTAGAACAAATTAAAACTAATGTTTAGTTATCTATTTTTTCATAGATCAAAATAAAACAAAAGTCAGAGGTTAATACAAAACGATTGATTGTACTCTTTTTAATCACCTTTTAATCACCTTCTTCAGGAAGATGTTTAAAAAACAATTTCAAGACAAGATTTAAGACAATTTCTTTAAAACATCTTTAAAGCACAATTATGAATTAATTTGGAGTATTTTTTCACGAGTACTGTGCACTAATTGATGAATTGCCGAATAGTTGACTTTAATACTAATATCTTTAATAACCATTATTAACGCAATTTGAAAAGAAAAACGTATCAATGAAGAAGGGTATTACATGCATAGCTATAACTAGAACCATCAAGTGCAACTTTTGAAATAGGCATTAGAATGAACTATAGTTGGTCAAACTACACTTTATTGCTAACATAAAATTGTATAGAAATGTCATTTTACAGTTAAAATAAAACTTACTTATGAAAGCAGTATCCTTCACCGGCTTTCACCGTACAATTGTAAGCAACGCAGTAGTTCACCATGTCGAAGTTATGGGAGAAATGGCGACTAGCTCCCACAAACACGTGACCTTCGCCCGGAGATCTTCGAACCAAGCAGTCAGGAGAAATAACATGAAGCTGCGCGCACATGGTCCGTCTATTCCATTAGAAGGTCGATGATCTCAGTTGTATGACGTCAGAAACTAGTTGTGCGGCCATGATATCGATGGTTACGGTTATGCCCAAACAACAAGCGCCTCAGCCAACCCAAAACAGAAGCGGCTCAATCCCATGATAGTACTTTACGCAAGTCCAACTTGATTGGCTAGTTTCACGGGCTTGGCTTCACATGGATATCTCGTCAATCTGATTGTTGTAGTAACCATTTGATTTTGAATATGCGCGTTGTTTCGTAGAAATACAATACTTACACTAGCGCCTCAGTGTACAGCGTAAGTGTCCGACAAGTTGACTCTGATTTGCTCCTCATATATACGTTGTATGGTTGTTGTTAGTAGTATTTCTTGCCAACTTATATAAAGGGTACTTAAACTTTAAAGAGCTTCTTTTCGCGAAGCAACGATGGCCTAATGGCTAAAGTCACCTACTTTCAGATCAGCTTCGGCAGCGGAGGTTGACTTCCCGAGTTCGTACCCAGCTGCTGAAAAAATTTTTAGATCCTCCAAATTATTTTTAAAAAATTCCAATTTAATTCCTTTTTATTCTAATTTACTTTTCCTAATTTTTAATACCCTTTTATATTTTTCCAAGCTTCCGTTGATTTTACATAAATAATCTAAGAACCACTCCTGAACTCACTACCAGCTGATATTTTCCCGCCTTTCTGCCGTCCCCTTTGCTTTAGGATGATGGTGTCGTATCCACCCCCTGGCTTAGGACTATTCTGATGTAACACAAAGGATACATAAAACACTAACTTATATAATTATTAACTTATATAATAAAAGGATACAATTTTCGGCTCCCACCTCTACCCACCCATAGCCATGGATCTGAAAAGAAAAGAAGAAAGCAGAAAGGAAGAGATAAATTGTGCCAAAAGAAAAATTCTCATGACATACGTATCTAGGTCATGTGATCCGATTAGCCAATCAAGCTGAACTTGCGTAAAGTACTATCATGGAATTGAGGCGCCTGTCCCAAAACGGCGCAAAATCCTCACTTTCTTTTCCGCGTCCACTCGTGACCTGTAACCACCAATGAACGTGCAGTCAATCGAGCAGCTAACCAAAGTGACAATCTGAAATCGGTCTTCTTGTTCCTGAGCTAGCACGATAGAACTGCGTCATGTAAAGCTGGTGGTACAAGAATACAAGGCAGAATTTAACAAGAATACAAGCTTATTTAATCTCCCCCCCCCCCTCATACTGTTGTCAGTCAAGCAGAATGTTAGTCAATCTCGTCCGTTGGCCCAATCTATCTTCATGGCCTTTTATCAAATTTACCATCTTTCAAATGTCTTTTATATTGTATGATTATTACTTGTGTTATATGGTTACTTAATATAGAGAAATAGTAGTGCTGGAAGATTATTGATATTTTTATTAATATATTACGAATAAAATAATTTGTTGTTTGTTTTATACAAAAACACTTATGGTGGCTTCACACCAACGGCGACAGCAACAAAGACAGGCAACATTTTGTTGCTTGTTTCTGTCGCTGTTAAAAAAGCCTTCACACCGCGAGCGACAAGAATTTATTTGAGCATGCACATAATCTTTTTCGAAGGCAAAATATTTATTTGATTATTTCTTCTTCTTGCAAGATGGCTGACGGATCACGTCCGCATTTAACAAAACTCCTTTTACAGCAAAGACGATTGCTTTTAAAGCGTCTGATTGACTATGAAAGAAAACAGTGGATAAGAAGCATTAACATAAATCGGAGCATATATCCATGGACATTCACGGACCAAAGAAATTAAAATTTCTTCCACAGTATTTCCGTATATTTCACTGAAATAGTTCGCTGAAACTAAAGCTATAGAGAAAGCTTAGCTGGAACGTCAACAAAAACGCACATAGCGAGTGTCACAATCTTTATTCTGATTGGCTGTTGGTATGGCGAAAAAAGTTGAACTTCTTCCAAGACTTGAAAACACAGCGACAGCGTCAAACCGGGAGAAACAAAATTTGTTTGTAATACGCATGCGCAATAGAGAATAAACATGTATTTCGTCGCTGTCGCCGTTGGTGTGAAGAGAAGCGGCTCAATCCCATGATAGTACTTTACGCAAGTCCAATTTGATTGGCTAGTTTCACGGGCTTGGCTTCACTTGGATATCTCGCCAATCTGATTGTTGCAGTAACCATTTGATTTTGAATATGCGCGTTGTTTCGTAGAAATACAATACATACACTAGCTTCTCAGCGTACAGCGTAAGTGTCCGACAAGTTGACTCTGATTTGCTCCTCATTTTCATATATATGTTGTATGGTTGTTAGTAGTATTTCTTCCAAACTTATATTAAAGGGTACTTATACTTTAAAGAGCTTCTTTTCGTGAAGCAACGATGGCCTAACGGCTAGAGTCACCCACAATCAGATTAGCGTCGGCAGCGGAGGATGACTACCCCAGTTCGAACCCAGCTGGCGGAAAACTTTTTAGATCCTCCAAATTATTTAAAAAAAATTCCAATTTAATTCCTTTTCATTCTAATTTACTTTTCCCAATTTTTAATACCCTTTTTATATTTTTCCAAGCTTCCGTTGATTTTACATAAATAATCTAAGAACCACTCCTGAACTCACTACCAACTGATATTTTTCCGCCCCTCTGCCGTCCCCTTTGCTTTAGGATGATGGTGTCGTATCCACCCCCTGGCTTAGGACCATTCTGATGTAACACAAAGCATACATAAAACACTAACTTATATAATTATTAACTTATATAATAAAAGGATACAATTTTCGGCTCCCACCTCTACCCACCCATAGCCATGGATCTGAAAAGAAAAGAAGAAAGCACAAAGGAAGAGATAAATCGCCAACAGAAAAATTCTCATGACATACGTATCTAGGTCATGTGATCCGATTAGCCAATCAAGTTGGACTTGCGTAATGTACTATCATGGGATTGAGGCGCCTGTGTGTGTAGCCACCATTAGGCTGTTCTTTGTTCGACACCTAAGCATTAGGCGTCGAATATGCATGTTTTACATTTAGTGTATAAAACCTCATTACAATCCGTTGACTACAATGTTCTAAGATATCGAGATATCCAACCCCTTAAACGTACTCAGGGTTCAGTGATTTTTTCTCATATTTAATACTAACCATTATTCACGACGTTTTAGGCCTTGCAGTGTTCCTTATTCGAACCTTTTATTTATTATCGTTAAATTAAATAAAAAGGACACCAAAAGAATGGTGCCGTGTGCCAGTTTTTGTTCGTTTCGAAATCACCGACTGAGAAACTAACACGTTTTATTGGTCGAAAACATCGATGTCTTTGAATTTTTTTTCTCGCATTACCTCTATGCTATATTGTGGCTTTAAAACGTTTCTATGCATGCTTGTCTTATATATTAGTGTGACAATTTTTTTATATAGTTTTGATGTATATACACACACCCGTCGCTTGTTAGACAAAATGTCAGGAACATTTTACCTACTATCAATTCATTCGCTTTAAATTGTGGACTCCTGCATAGGTTGATTTTCTTTCTCGAATACCAAGTAGGAAGATTTTTTTTTCTCATAAATAATACTTCGCTCGTTCAACCTTGAGCAATTAAACTAATGTAAACGGATATTTTTTCACTTTAATTATGGAAGCAAATATCGTTCCTTTTAAAACGAATACTTTGGTTGACTTTCTCCCTATGATCCTTTCTTTTAATGGTTCATCTGGTTATTCGAAATTTTTATTATCGTTCGAGGAAATTGCAAATTACTGTAAATGGGATAATAAAGATAAGACCATAGCCCTTAAGCTCAAATTATCAGGCGAAGCTCTGGAATTCCTACAGTCAGATAAAATTGAGAACAAATGGTGTGTATAATGAGATAATCAGTAGCATAACGGAGAGGTTCTCCAGGCCACACTCTTTAGCAACAAATATATCTCGGATCACGTCTGCCTACCAACTACCGCCGAATCTGCACTACAATTTTTTAGCCGATTAGAAGGTCTTTCCTACACTTGCATCAAAGATGACGATGAATCAGCAGTTTCTGAATACTACAGGTTAGAACTCCTACTCTCTGCGCCGACCAACCGGTATAGTGGTTAAGGTGTTAGCCTCTAGATAGGAAGGTTCCTGGTTCGAATCCGGGTCCGGGCATGGATGTTTGTAAGTGTATGGTGTAGAGGCGGCTGGTGCACCTTAAATCTGTCGTGGCCGAAAGTCCTCACGTTGGGTTGGCGTGGAAGTTTGGAGAGTGGAGTGCCAGTTCAGGTGTTTCTTCGTCATCTGACCGTGGTTCAAAATTACGAGGTGTTGTCCTCGGATCTTTCCCTTAAGGGACTGATCCCGGACCGTCGTCAATAGCCCGTAGTGTTGCTCTAGTACGACGTTAACTAAAATTACCATTACCATTACCTACTCTCTGCAGCCCAACAGGGAATAAAACCAGACATTTTAATTGGCATAGTTGACTCGGAATTTAATTCTCATGCAGATTTTAAGAGTAATGCCTAGAATTTTGAAGAGACATTGAATTTCCCCCATTGATAAACTGCGTAAGTAGATCTTGTGTAAGTAGTAGTGGTGGTGGGTTACAGGCACATGATTAGATTACAAACATGATTAGATTACAGGCACAAATAAACTAGTTGACCATATCTATGGCGAGTCTACAAGCCTCTATCCAAGTTCAAAATATCCGTCCTACAAACAGTCATTCAATAATAGGTTCCCAGGAACCATAAGCAGGAAATCATTCCAAAATACTAACAACCACATGACCAAGCGTTGTACTTGCTACAACCGTGAAGGCTAATCAGTATCATAATGTTTCGTTAAAATCTGTAATTATTACAAGCGACACGTCATCAAGGATTGCTTTTTCAGAGCACGTGCTCCTGTAGAAAATAGACGGTCGAACAGGCAACCATCTGGCTCCCAAAATAATCGCAACAGTCGAAGTAATGTTAAGCTAAAACAAGAGAAAAAATTTTTGTGTGTCCGAGTGTTCCACAGACACCCCAAACATGATACCTTTAAGCAATACTTCAAGCCAGATTTCTGTTCTTCCCCGAGTCGAAATTAATGTCAACCAGAATTGTTTTTCTGCATTGATAGATACAGGGGCATCCATCAATCTAATCTCGAGACAAAACTTGGATAGGTTGCAAATCAAATATAAAATTCAATACTGTAATCTCATTGTGAATAAATTCAATGGCCAAGCCATCCCAATAAAAGAAAAGGTTAATATTTTCTTTCATATGGGAAAAACTATTTTCAAGGTAACGTTTCCAATGGTTCCTTTCCACCTTTCACATTTGTAAGACGTGATCTTGGGTTGTCCATTTCTTTCAGGCAACAAATTGTCTATAAATTTTCAAACATGTTCCTTGGAGGTAAAATCTGTCTATCAAGTGGATGAGAGCTGACCATCCTAGCATATCATGTAATGTTTGTAGTACAAATTCTTCTTTTTTTATACTCTTCTCGTAACTCTGCAATTCCCCGTCCATCCCAGGCCATGGTCCAGGTCAAGAACAAAACCAATATGTCTTGTCACGCCCCAGAGGTGCTCATATCACCTGTTCAAATTTCGAAGCCTAATGGCATTTTTATAGCGAGGGTAGTAACAATATCCAATTCTTCAAATTCATATTGGGTCCAGGTTCTTAATACACTCCATGAACCTCTACACATAACTAAAAATACAAAACTAGCCACTCTCGAATGTGTGAACACATGAACAACATTGTAATGTTGTAGAGCCTCTAGGAGATGATTTCTAGTATTGGGTTGGAAAACTCAAAACCGGTCATCTTGAGCCACACCAGAAATCTAGACTGAATGCCTTTTTGTCCAACTCTTCTGATTTTTTCACCCAATCAGTAGCGGATTTATCCGGGTGTGACTACTCCTCAGAGTAACTCTAACTGATGACAATCCCGTGCGTCATTATAAAACACCACATAATCTAAAAGACGAGCTAGACTCTCAAATCCATGAGCCACTAAATGTTGGTATCATTAATCATAGTCAATCTCCTATGCTGTGCCAGTCATTCTAGTTAAAAAGAAAGATGGTTCATACCGACTGTGCACAGATTTTCGAAGATTGAATTAAAAAACCCATTCCGACTCCTTCCCAATTCCAAACATTACTTAATTGGTTGACAATCTTTCAGGTGCAACCCTATTCGCTACACTAGATCTTTGTAGTGGATTTTTCCAGATGAAAATTCATCATGAGGATGCACATAAAACCGCTTTTGCCACAAAGTACGGTTTATACGAGTGGAAGAGTCCCTTTTGAGTTGAAAAACTCTCAGAATAGCTTTCAGAGCCTAATGGAAATTGTCCTTTCTGTTCTCAAACCCCTACAAATTGCAGTCAATTTAGACGATGTAATTATCGCCTCTGGCACTAATATCGATGATCATTTTCAAAAACTTTGCCTCGTGTTTGACCGTTTGAGACAGCATGGATTAAAATTAAAATTCACCAAATGCAACTTTCTTTAATCAAATATTAAATATTTAGGTTTCCAAGTCTCTGATGGGAAGGTTTCCCCCGATTCTTCGAATCTTGACACAGTCAACAATTTCAAAATCCCTAAGTCCCAAAAACAGGTCAGAACTTTTCTGGGATTGACCGGTTTCTATAGAAGGTTCATTTCAGATTATGCTAATACTGTCTTGACAAACTTGACCAAAGAGACATCTAATTTTCAGTGGAGCAAAGAAGCACAGGAATCATTCAACAAACTCAAGGGAGCCCTATTGAGCCATCCTTGTCTTTCTCTTCCCAATTTCAACAAACCTTTTTCTATTTGTACAGATGTATCCAAATATGCTCTTGGTGCTGTCTTATTGCCAGTAGAAAATTAAAGGATGCTGAGATCAATTATTCAACTGCAGAAAAAGAAATGCTAGGAATAGTCAGTCTTTGGAGTGTCATGCTTCAAACAATATTCGTATGGTGGACATTTTTCTATCTATTGTGACCAGGCAAGTTTTTCATATGCTCTAAAACGTAAAGACCCCACATCTCGAGTAGCCCGCTGGGTTTTGACTCTCCAGCAATATGATTATAAAATCATACATAAACAGGGCAAGTTAAATGTTACTGACAGTGATCTTTCTCTAAAAGTTAATAATATAAGTACCTCTCTCACTGCCATTTGTTTTGACCATCAGCTTCTCGAGAGAATTAAATTACATCAGAAAGATGACCCTTTCTGTCTTAAAATACTGAATAGTATAAATTCTTCTAACACCACAAATACAGGTGTTATGATTTTTTGTGTGTGTCAAGAATGATGTTTATATGCCCTTCCAAAGAAGAAACTGTCAAAATCCAATATATCCGATAGATTGTTGTGCCAAATGTTTTGATTCTCGAGGTGTTATCCCCTGTCACGATTCTCCTGTCGTTACCCACCAGGGTTATCATAAAACCATCGGACGTGTCAAATCTTCGTTTTTCTTTCCGCGTATAAAAGACCACTTGGAGCATTATATTAAATCTTGTCAATCATGCAACTAGAAAAGGGCCCATCAACCGTGTAAATTGGAACCTTTGCAAAGAGTTCCTTTGGCCAGTAGACCAATGGAAACTATTGCCATTGACGCTCTCGGTCTTCTACCCATGACCTATTCAGGTAATAAACATATATTAGTCATATCTGACCGGTTGACTCGTTGGCCAGAAGCTTTCGCTGTACCAAATCCGACACTGTTGATTATATTCTAGATAAATTTAATTTCGCAACATGGCATACCAACTAATCTTTTTCCGATAGAACGTCGGATTTCTTATTCAAGTCAATTACCCATGTGTATGCAAAACTAGGCCATAGATAAACATACAACTACAACCTATCGTCTTCAGAGTGATGGTGTGGGGGAACGATTGAATTCCTTGATTGAACGATTGAAACGTTTATTAACGACCCTGTTAAATAAACTCTCCTTCTTTCACATCTAGTCAATGACACTCATGTCGACTGGGACCGGCACCTTCCATTTGCTTTACTCACTCATAGGTCAGCTGTTCATACTTCTACTGGGTTTACACCATCTTTTCTTTTATATGGCCGAGATGTTCAGCTGACCTCTTAACAGGAAAGATTCCTTTTCATATACTGATCATAGAGATTACGCCCAGGACATGACTATAATTCGTTTGGGATAGTTAAAGAAAACTTATGACTGGCTGCAGAGGGACAGAAAAATCCAGCAAAAGTAAGCAAATAAACATTGGACTCCTGGCCTTTCAAAAAAGTTTTATCGCCCCAATTCTGGACCTTTTGAGGTAGTTTCACAAAATTCTGCGATGAATTTTACAATACGATTGCTAAGAGATGACACTCGAACCGTTCATATTGATCGTCTTTCGAAAACCCAGAGTCGCGATAGATTGACAAGCCTTCAACGTCAAATACAAGATTTTTCGACAAAATTCCAGAAAATGATGTCAAAAATAATACCTCCAACCAAAATAAGAGCTTATTCCTAAGGTCACGTCCACATGCATTCAAGGTTACCACTCGGAATTGTCAACCTTCGACAAACAACCCATACAACCTGCGCCCAGGCATACTCTGCGCCTCCCTAAGCGATAGAGTTTCATAAATATTCATCCTTGGGAATCTCGTGTGTGTGACCATTTATACTTCTTAAATATTAATTAAAAAATTTTTTTCGTCATTCTCTCTCAAAGATCATAAGATACAGTGCTCTGTACAACGCTATAGAAATGGAGAGTCTTCACTTCACGTTGGCCAGTTAAGACTCACACGACAACCACAGTCAATGTGTATGTGCTTGTTTCACCTCGTCCAATACCATATCTCTTCTGTCCTTTCTGCTAGAGACATTTCAAAAATGAGAATGGGACTGTTCTATGATTTGTTTCTTTTATCTAGTTTTGTGTGAGAGAGACATTGCTAACGTTTAGAATGGGACATTTCTAAGATCTGTTCTTGTTGAGTTTCCATATAAAAATGTAGGTCGAGTGGTGATGGTTCATACACATGTGATCATGCCGAGTTAACCCAATATACGTTTCTGTCTGTATCTTTAATACAGAATACCTGAACGAGTTGTGTGTGTATGTTAAATAACTCATTGTCTGAATACACCAATGTACACATATCATTCCCATGTGGATTTATTGGAATTTTGCGGTTCAGCTGTCCTTGCGGATTATTTCCCATCAAAATTAAAAAAGAATCGTTCGGTCTCAAAGGAAACCATCTCTTTTAATACCACCACAACAATACAGTCAAAGAAAGGATATAGAGCACCCTCCGTGGTCTTTCATGAAATCATTCGAATCTCGAGGAGGTCAACCGATGAGGATGTATTGGACTTGACATGAAGATCGCGTGATGCTGAGTTACTACCTCTTCAATCCTGAAATAAAAGTTCCTGTTTTTCTCGACATGACTTCCTGTATATTTCATCTCCAGACGATTTCATAAATCAACTTTACAGATTAACACAAGACACAATTCTTGGAGCACTGAAACCCAAATCCGACTTCAATGATTTATCAACTATGCAACTCCACCCTCAAACATCAATCTGAGAAGGACAACAATTTCTCTAAAGATATAATCATATTTTAGAGGAGTGGCTGTCGATCCCACTACTCTCTCAGCTATCAATTTATTCCTACTAAGGCAGCGTCCCTTGGCTTCCTGGTTCGAGTCTCGTATTTCCTCATCTTTAGGAGAAACTACATAAGAGAACTGTGAATTATTCAATGTTATTCTGCACGGGCCTTCTTTTTAACACTCCTGTGGATATCATCTTGGAACTACAGGTTGTATTTTCTAGTTGCTTTGATTTTTTTATATTTTTGAATCACCTTTCTTTAATGATGGGAGACCTCGAGTTATTGTTCCAGAATTCCTCTTTCTATTTAGGAAATCAGGAATGAACTTCTGACAATAACAGACTCAATTGCAATAGTTACTACCACTGATTACTATCACTTCAACTTCTAACAAGTTCTTCAAGTCTAAAAGTTCGAAAGCCGTTAATGTGCACATTACATAGCTAATCTGCAGATTAACTGATTTGCTCCCTTAACCCATTAACGACCGCACTACTTTTCGCTTGAAGGAAATGAACAAAAATCATTTTTAGACGTATTAGAGTCTAATTAAGACAAAAAAAAAAGTAACACGAAAAAACATTTATTTGTATAAAAGATACAAAATGTTGCGAAAACGCAACGTCAGTCAAAACCGACTACTTTTGGGAAAGATGTAAATCTTTGAAGCACTTGCTATGTAACGACACATTACATTTTTTGCATACAGTTATTGTTTGGCTACTACAATTTTTGCATCCTTTTTTTGGGGGGGTTTGTTGGATATTTCTCGATACTATGACTTTTGGGATCCTTTGTCACCACCATTTCTTTCCTTTTACTTGCACTCTATACATTGCAACGAAATTATCAAGCAGCTCCACCCCACCCATATGTTTGTTGCAATCCCCGATGAGTTTAGGTTGCTTTACAGATGCGGATTTCTTTATTTTCTTGAATATCTCTATTCCATTGAAGATGGATTGACTGTATCAACGGAATTTTTGTTCCAACGAACTACTGCGATACTATGCTCCTTATCAAAGACGAAGTCATGTGTTCCACATTGTTCTTTTTTCATTTTGATTACAGGTGTAATATGACATTTTCCTAATCTGTTTTCATGGATCATTCCAGTGGCATGAAACCATGACTTTTTCAATTTCGACAGCAACACATGTGTTGTAAAAAGTTTTCAAAATATACATAGTGGTTTGAAGGAACTTCGACTACACTTAAATGACGTTTCCACTTAACCCAAATCCGTCGTTTTATCTGCATATTTACCTGAGTATATATCAAAATGATATAAGTACCCTTCAGAAGAACACAAAAGACAAACTTTATACTTGAAATGAACGGGTTTTAATTTCAGAAACATTTTGCACGAATTCTACCAAAAAAAGGTATAATTTCTTCATCGATAGAAAGATTTGATGAAAAAACACACGCCACTGCATGAAATTGGCATTTAAAATGTTTACACACGGACGAACTTAAGCCATTTTATCTGTTTTTTCCAATACATTTTTATCCTCTAAATGCAAATTATGTTTGATAGCAGTATGCATAGAACGTGTTAGTGCTGTACGTATTAATGGACAACTGACATCTTCTGCAACTGAACAGTAAAGTCTCTCTTGAGGAAGACAAACATAGCCAATGTAAAGCAGAAATCCTATAAAACGCTTCAATATAGGAACAGAAAGAGGAAACATTTTAAAGATTTTCTGTTGTGAATATTTATGCTTTCTTGAGTAATATGTTCCAAAAGATTCTGATTGTATAATTGCAAAAATACATCTACTGGCTCTAGATCATGCAATTTTTGTATAATGACTTCTTTTTTGCTTTTTCTACGGTTTCTTTGTCAGCAGGCATTAGTGTGTATATAGGAGGCAAATTTCTCCAAGCAATATTTTTTTAGGTGATTTAGACAAATGTTTATCATTTTGTGATGAGTCCAATAAATTTTAAAGTTTTTTTAAAGAAAAAAGTTTGATATCACCAGATATGTCTTTCGGTCACGGCAAATTATCTCCTAACATATCGTCATCAATGCATTCCTCGTCCGTCAGTAAGTCAGGAGGTCGGGGGGGGGGGGGGGTCACTACTATATATGCTTGACCTTGATCTGATGAAAATCTTCATCTGATGAAAATTCAGAAACATTGTCATGATCTAACTCTCATATATAAAAAAGCTTCATTCACAATTGAAAACCGTTTTCGGACAAACGTTCATAAAGACACTGCTTTGGACTGACGTTGGGTTTTCGCAACATTTCAAAAAATGCATATTTATACAAACACAGACAAAATATTAACCTTATTTTTTATGCCATTTTGCAGACCTATGTTTCTAAAACGTAAGCGTTTCTTCATGTCCTTTAAATTGTTCTGCAATATGTGAGATTTTTTCAAAATTAGAGTAAAAAAATCGCAAAAAAATGACAATTTTAGAAATTTATTTTATAAAATCTTGCATTGAGAGATAAACAATATTTTTTCCCTGGAGACATTGAAGCTTTGTCTACAATATACAAAAAAATTATAGATAAAAAAAAAACGCAATACAGAATAAGAAAAAATGTTTTCACTAATGTTGCGAAAACGCAACGTCAGTTGTTAATGGGTTAACGTGAAAACTCTTGGAGTTTTCCGCATTTAAACTAGGTAAAATGCATATGAACTGCTTCCGTATCGTTAAAGTTCAGAATATGGATATGGATCAGAATATACAGCGTTATGAATCCAGGAAAGGTTTAGAAAAGCAAAAAAAAGAACATGTTAGCAGTTTCTAACGCAAAGCACCCAAATGTCGATAAAGGTATCACTGTATGAATTAAATACACGAAGTAGCAAAAACTGATGCCCGCCCGATTTCAGCTGTGGTTCTTAGTAAAACAGTGGATGGTTTTTATAAACTTGGTACTGAAACGGGTACTTAAAGCTATTGTATGCAAAATCTGAATTCAGTGTTTGCAAAGAGAGATTTTAACGAAAAAAGATGTTCCTACTGTAAAAATATCTTTACGTCAAACAGCAATAAAACAATCCCTTGGTACTGGGAAGGGTTTCAGAAAATGTGACTAAAAATCTAAATGTACCACAAATAGGTTTGCTTGTCGCCAAAACCAATTGCTATGTAAATCAAAGTGTCACCAATCTTTAGATTGCACTAATAAGTAAGCATAATTTTATCATGTTTTCAAATTCATTTCCTTAACTGTAATAATATTTTAAACCGGTTGATTCTTTCTATTATAGTTTTTTAATTGATTGATAATGGATTCTATCAAGTAATTTGTTGATTGTTTGATTGTATTAACTTGATTCTTTAGGTATCGAAAAATAAATAAATAACCTTATATTAATTTAAGCGTACAGAAACGTTGCTGTTGTTCCAGCAAAGATCGTATTTTTACTTTTACGAGTGCGTAGTAGGTAATGTGCAGATTATCTAGGTAATTTGAGAAATAAAGCAATTTTCGGCACTTTAACGGTCACCCTAGTTAATCTGCACATTACCTAGATAACCTGTAGAATAACTGTATACTGCACTTTAGTGGTAACATATATATCTCAAAAAATATAAATTTAACATTACATTTGGTACCGTTACCTTTCCCAAGGTGATTTCTTGAATTTATAAAAAATTATTTCATATTTAAAACTTATGTTTCATGCCTAAAAACTGATATTGTATTTGTGTTCCTGCATTCTACAAGATATAAATCCCTGATTTTGTCATATACTGCTCTTGTGAAAATTTACTGTGCCATGGTTATCTGATCAATTGATTTTTTACATGCCACTCAAATCTTTAATTGTCAAAAATAACGTGTCATTTCTGATTATTTTCATTAACTGTTGATTGCTTTCAACCTCTAATTGTTATAAAAAAATAACAACTTATCAAATACCCATCCTATAGATACATAAGAAATTCTTTCATTTGTGCATTTATACTGTTTAGTTAAGATTTTTGCTGTTTTTATTTGGTACTGACATTTAAGACCTTACCTTAAATTCAATATGGCGTAGAAAGTCAATAATTTCTCAATACAGATTGCCCCATATGAAGGTGATCCAACCACCTTATGTTTCTTCAAAGAACAGGTGTTGGACACCATTAAAATTAACGGTTGGTCTGAGGAACAAGCCCTCACTTTCGTAAAATCAAAATTATCAGGTGCTGCTTTAAGATTCTATGTTGAATCTATACACCTAAAAAAATCAGCAAAGTACAAGAACGTTTAGACCAACTCGCTGTATTCTTTGCTCAAAAATCAAATGCTACAAGCATTCACCACCTAAATAGTCTCGTAGTATTACCATCTGAGACAATCAGAAATTTAGCCCATCGAATTGACATCCTTGTAAACAAAGTGTATCCAGACATCAATGAGAAATCAGCCCTCAATAACATCAAGTATGTTAAGCAAAGCCATTGAAAAAGCACAAAATCTACAGGACCTTTCGATCGAAAACACAGTCCTAAATCGAATTAACACACAGAACAATCCCCTTGAACTTTTGGCTGAAGTTAATGCTCTAAGATAAGAACTCAAAAAATTCCTGATTGAAAACACAAACATAAAGGTCAACCATATCATTTCAGTTGACAACCATTGGGATAATCCCAACCGAAAGCACTTTGAGAACAAAAGGGGTAGGATTCAATTTAAACCCTACAACAGATTTAACCCATTAACTCCGGCTAGTAAGAAAATTTGCCGTTCGAAATTTAATTTTTTTTCTTTGCCAATATATGACGGGAGTGGTTCCGTTCAGTGTTTTTTTATTTCTAAGAATCAATCAATCAAAATGATGTTTTGGTTGTGTATTTCTCAGATAGCTTTGTCGGTGAAAACGTGTAGCAAAGCTAGAATTTCTTGCGAGCGCGAATGATGTATCGTCTATCATCTCTAAAGAGGCAAAAAGTTTCTTTTATTACTGTTTTTTATCTATTTTTTGTGCTTTATAGTAATGACAGGAATCCATTGTTAATATTAATACACTAAAAATATTCAAAAAAATTTATTTTATTATAGGTAGACGTAGTGTTGATTGGCAAGTAATCTTTCCAATCGTCGGATGTGTGAAGTTCGGTACTATCAGTAGTTACCTATTACTTTAAAGGTTCCAATACCGATTTGATTATTTATTTTAATTTGAAAGCTTAAACAGGGTTAAAATTTAATTACGATCTAAAAATAAAATATTTTAGGTGAATATTTAATTTTTTTTAACAAAATATTTAGCCCCCCCCCCTTCTTTTTTTTTCAGTCTGACGCTAAATGAAGATTTAGATGAGTTTAGATGTGTTAGTATGATACCAAGAAAAGCCCTTGAGATTATCTATCACACTATTCGTGACGTGATGGATAATAACATCCCGTTCGGCGGAAATACATTTATCCTGGGAGGAGATTTCGTACAGGTGCTACCCGTTATGAATCAAAAAAGCTAGCCGACATCAAATCGTGGCCGAGTGCATAAAGTCATCTAATGTGTGGACACTCTTTCAGATTCATCACCTGAAGATAAACATGAGAGCGACTGTTGGACCTGCAAATTTTGCAGACTGGCTGTTGCAGTTTGGTAATAGAGACCTCGATGAACTCAGCGTGGAAGAATCTTCAGAATTTGCTTATGCGGATTGGGTCGATTGGTTTTTTGAACAAGTAACAGATGTTACCATTGACCTTCTCACCAGATTAATACTGTCTCCTCATAACGACGAAGTCAACCGAATAAATGAAAACATTTTATCCAGGATTCCCAGAAAGGAAGTAGCCAGATACAGCATCGACAAGGCAACTTTTATTGGAATCGACAAAAGTGATGCAAGAGAAGAAGCCACTCTTAGGTATGCGGACAAGTATCTGCATTCATTGACGCCTGCTGGAATGCCAGTTGAAGTTAAAAATTGTCTGCATCGTAACGCTGTTTAGAAATCTCTGCATAGTTGATGGCCTCTGCAATGGAACGGGTCTCTTGGTGCAACGAATAGGCAGCAGAGTTTGAACTGTCAAGATAATCACTGGGGATAAAAAAGGAAACATCGTGGACATACCTAGAATTCAGCTCAAAACTTCAAATGGACATTCTCATCTGCCCTTTGTTTTGTACCGAAGACAATTTCCGGTTCGCCTTGCATTTGCGTTAACAACCAAGAAGTCACAAGGTCAGACTTTTGAACATGTAGGTAATTACATTGAACGTCCTATATTTGCACATAGGCAACTATACGTTGCTCTGTCGAGATGTGTGTCTGCTGAAAACATTAAGATCTTTGTAAAAGATGGAAAAAAGATACAAAATAAAGTGTATAAGGATTGGATTGGATTGGATTGGATATGATTTTGTGGCATTGAGTCCTCTTGGGACATATTATGCCAAACTCAAGATAAAAAAATCAAATATAAAATATAATAATAAAATGAAATGAGTCAAAACATAATGAATGAATACTACATAAAATTATATGTGATGGATAAAACCAATGTCATGTAAAAAGCTAAAAATATTTGGATGAGGATTCTCTCCAATCATGTCTTCTAAAGTCAAGTTATAAGAACTAAAATGTATAAGTCGTTGCCTATTAAAATGAGAACATTCAATTAAAATGTGTTTTACTGTTAGTGGGCAAATGCAGTAATTACAAATGGGATGATCTTCTCCGAGGAGGAGGTGTCTATGGGTGATCCTAGTATGTCCAATACGGAGACGTGTTAATATGACATTTTGACTTCGTAAAGGTAGTGGTTTCCATGGAGTAATATTTCGTTTAATAGCATGGAGTTTATTCTCCGTTTGTTCGTTCCATTCGTTCTGCCATTTGTCTTCTAAAAATTTGTAAATGATAGATTTCAAGTCAAGATAAGGGATGGTATGGCTAATATAATTTACGGCCGATTTCGCGGCTTTGTCCACAATTTCATTTCCAGATATCCCAACATGAGATGGGATCCAAGAAAATACCAAGTTAAAATCTTTGGATGAAAGATGATAAATTCTTTTTAATGACTCTAAAACAATGGGATGACTGTCATGATCGGGATGTTTCAATGATTGTAAAACGCTTAATGAATCTGTAAAAATAATACATTTTTTATGAGAATAATATATATTCTAATGCTTTATATATGGCCATGATTTCAGAAGTAAAAACAGAACATGAAGAATGAAGTTTAAAACTGTGAACAGAGTTATTAATAGTGAACGCAGCTCCAACGTAGTTTGCCTTTTTAGACCCGTCAGTATAAATATGTATAAAATTAGAGTATTTTTCTATGTGCTTTTGAAAGAGTTGTGTGTAGATAATATCAGAGGTATCTGATTTATAAAATTTTTTTAACGGGTTTTGGAATTCAAAATAATGATTAAACCAAGGAGAGAAATAATACAGTTTTTTCTGGGTGACGTCAAGTGAAGAAAGTTCGGATCCGTTCATCGCATCCAGCATTCTTAAGTGGAATGTAGTGATGAAGGATGTTTTAGCTTGATATAGGCGTTTTAAATAAGGACTGTTATGAATGGTATGCAATGGGTGATGAGGGGTTGAGGTAATTCTAAAATAGTACTCTAGTGATAACAACTGTCGTCTTAAGTCCAGGGAAGGTTCAAAAGAATCTACATACAAGCTGTTAACGGGTGAAGTTCTAAAGGCACCAGAACATAAACGCAAAGCTGTGTGATGGATAGTGTTCAGTGTTTGTAGAGCAGATTTTCTGGCTGAGCCATACACCACGCAGCCGTAATCTAATTTAGATCTTATTAATGCTCTATATATTTTTAGAAGACAAGTTCGATCAGATCCCCATGATAATTTTGATAAAACCCGTAATATATTAAGAGCCTTTTCGCAGCGTTTGCGTAGATTTAAAATATGCGGTTGAAAAAGTCAACTTCTTGTCAAATATGATACCTAAAAATTTTAAATTGTCCACAACATTAATTAAAATATCTTTGAAGAATATTTCAGGGTCAAGATGAAGATTTCGTTTTCTGCAGAAATGAACACATGCAGTTTTTGAAGGTGAAAAGCTGAATCCATTTTCATTTGTCCAATTAGTGATTTTGTTAACGGCCTGTTGAAGTTGTCTCTCTATTAAACGAATGTCATTTGCTGCGCATGAAATTTGCAGATCGTCAACGTAAATAAGACTTTTAACTGATGGAGGCAATTGAGAAACGATATTGTTAACTTTTAAAATAAATAAAGTTACACTTAAAACACTGCCCTGTGGCACTCCCTCCTCTTGTATAAAAACATCCGAGAAAATAGATCCAATCCTTACTTTAAAATATCTTTTTTGTAAAAAATTTTGAATAAAAATATATAGGCAGATTTCCTCTTATGTCATAGTTAAAAATGTCTTTTAAAATTCCATGTCTCCACGTTCGATCGTACACTTTTTCAATATCAAAAAATATCGAGACGAGATGTTTATTTTGAACGAAAGCATTTCTAATTTCAGTCTCGAGAGCAACCAAATTGTCAACAGTGGATCGACCTTTTCGGAAACCACTTTGAAGTGGAGAGAGACATTTATCTGTTTCTAAAATAAAAACTAATCTCGCGTTGACCATCTTTTCTAGAATTTTGCATAAGCAGCTTGTCAGGGCTATTGGACGGTAGTTCGAAGGATTCCTGGGGTCTTTATTCGGTTTCAGTATTGGTATTATGGTAGCATACCTCCATGACTGCGGAAAAGTGTGCTCATTCCAAATTCTGTTATAAAACTTCAGGAGGTTATTTAGAGAACTATTTGATAAATGTTTAAGCATGATATAACTAATATTATCTGGGCCAGGAGTTGATTTGTGAACTAAGGATAAAGCCTTTGTCAATTCGGGAAAAGTAAAATCACAATTATATGATAATATACGGTTTGAAGTGAAATTAACTTTATTCTTTTCAGATGCAATTTTAATTTTTTTAAAACTTTCAGAGTAGTTAGTGGAGCTGGATATTTCGGAAAGGCATGAAGCAATTGCGTTTGCTATATCTTTGGGTGCTGATAGTACTTGGTTATTGCATTCTAGAATCGGGATTTGTCTATTGGGGTAAACACCGGATATTCTTTTGATCCTGTTCCATAGTTGTTTACTTGTGGTCTTGCTATTTATACTGTTTACATAATTCACCCAAGAATCCCTCTTACTACGTCGTTGTATTTTTCGAAATGCCGCTTTTGTTTTTTTATAAATAATATAATTTTCACTTGTTGGATATCTATTGAAAATATTCCAGGACTTCCTTTGTTTCCGGTAAGCATTGCTACAATCCTCATTCCACCAAGGTTTCTTCTGTTTTTTAGGCTTATTAATAACTTTTTTAATTGAACCGTCAGCACTATCTATAATTATGTCTGTTATTTTATTAGTAACTTCATCGATATCATCATTTTCTACAGTGTTAGTAATGTCAGCAAGGCTAGTAAAAAGTGGCCAGTTCGCAGTTTCAAAAATATAATTGGATTGGTTGACAGTGAGAGGTTGGCATTGACCTGCATATTTTAGTTTAATTGGATAATGGTCGCTATTGTAAAGGTAAGAATCCACAGAAAAGGTCCAAAATGGTAAAATTGACGGAGTGCAAATTGCGAGATCTATTGAATGGTAAGTAAGTGAAGGTGAGTGAAAGTAAGTAGGTTGACCGTCATTCATAATACATAAATCATTATCTGTTATTACTTTTTCAATTTGTTTCCCTCTATTATTAATATCTGAACTGCCCCAGAGAATATGATGGCCATTTAGGTCACCAAGTATGACGAATGGTTGTGGGAGCTGATCTATTAAATTATTTATGTCAGAAGTGGCGATATGGGTATTAAGAGGTAGGTATAAATTGCATATTGTTAATAAAATATTGACATGAAGTCTTACAGCAACAGCTTGGAGATTTGTTGCAAGGATAATTTGGGTCACAGGAAAGTCATGGGAGGTAAGCATTGCAACACCTCCACATGCTCTTTGGCCATCATCGTAATTTTTTCTAAATATTGTGAAATGACGAATGTTGATGGTATCATTGCTTTTTAGATAGGTCTCCTGGAGGGCGATTGCAGCTGGCTTATGTTTGTTTATAATGTCTTTTACATCATCACATCTGTTACGAAAACCCCGGCAGTTCCAGGAAAGAAAGGAAGCCATAAAAAATAAGTTTAAAAGAAAAAGAAAAACTACTTGTGTTTTCTCGCTCTAGGACGAGGTTTGTCCCTCCTTGGCTTGGGTGGCGAAGTCTCCATCACCTTCTACAGAGGAAATATCACTTTCGGTATTATAAAGGTTTATCAAGTCACTGGTTGAAGGATCAGTTACTAAGTTTCTGGATGAGACATCAGGCTGAAGAGAGGTTTGTGAGGAACTTTTTTGTACTTTAAAGTTAGTTGATTGTGATGATATAGTTCTTTTTAAAGAAGTATTTGTAGGACGATTTGTTTGGTTTATGTGTTTTGTATTTGTTGAGGCTGTAGCTGATGCTTTAGAAAAAGAAGGCGTTATGGGTTGGTTGAATGAAGTTTTATGTTGGTCAGATGGCTTAAATATAGTTACATCGGTTTGAGTAGAGTTAGTTTTGAAGGTTTTTTTAACTATTGAAGAGTAAGATATTCCAGGTTTCGGGGTGCGGTCATTAACAATTTTTCGGGCCTCCGGAAATGAAATATTTTGTTGAACTTTAATTGTTTGTATTTCTTTTTCGTTTTGAAATTTAGGGCAAGACCTGGCAAAAGCTGGATGATCACCTTTGCAGTTGACACAGCAAAGGGATGACGATGTACAGATATCGGTCTTATGATCTGTACTAGAGCATTTTGCACAGGTCTCTTTGCCACGGCAAGCCATGAAAGAGTGGCCAAATCTTTGGCATTTAAAGCAACGGACAGGATTTGGTATAAAAGGTCTAACTGGGCAATTCATATAGGCTATTTTTACGTGTTTTGGTATGCTTGGTGTATTGAAGGTTATTATTAAGTGTTTGGTGGGTATTCTTTGGCCCTTTCTTGATATAGTTATTCTTTTTACATTGATTACATATTGATTGGACAGGGATTCTAAGATTTCTTGTTCGGTGTCATGAACTAAATCGGATTCAGATATTACGCCTCGAGATGAATTTAAAGTTTTATGGGGTGTTACAGTTACTTCTATTGGACCAACGGATTTGATTTTTTGTATGTTTAAAGATTGTGTTTTATTTAATACTTCTATGAGTACATCTCCTGCTAGTGTTGTTTTTATATTTTTGGTCTCACCAACCATTCCCAATATTGTTTTGTGAAGCAAGATAGCGGATAAGTTTTTTAAATTTCCTTGGTTACTCTTCATTATAAAGAATTTTTGTTCCGGTATATTTTTATCATTATATTTTTCACATAAATGCTCCACTGAAGGAGAAGCAGAATTTTGATTTTCCATGTTTTAGAAAGAATTATTCAGTCCCCGGCGGCACCACCCACCATGGAGTCCAACGAGGGGATACAGGTTTCTGCACCGGTGCTAGCCAGGGACTATACGAACCCAACTCACCCCTGTGACTGCCCTAAGGAGCTAGTTGGTGAGCGGGTCCTTAGCCCAAGTAGGATATACCCACCAGCCGATTAATGTACTGGGACCGAAGTACATTTCCTGTTTATTCGAAGCAGGAGCCGAAGCAATGTATTGAGGCGTTATGTTGTCCCTCAATCACCAGGATCACCTTTTCCGAAGACACAGGTCTCCACGCACGGCAAACACGTGGGTGATATAATCCCCAAGAGGAGCTAAATGCACAGACTGGCGAAAAGCTTCTCAAGGGGAGCCCTCACCTCCGAAGAGGCAACCACAATGAGGGAGGAAGAAAAAGCAAAAAGCAGTAGGGTAGAAGAGAGAGAAAAGGAAAGGGAGTAAAGATCACTCAGGTTACCCGGGGTTGTGAAGCCCGTACAAACCTAAAGAAGGAATGCCTCTGGGGGCTAAAGTGTATAAGGAAATGTAGCATTGAATTTATGTTACTCTGTCGAGATGTGTGTGATTAAAACAATAAGATCTTTGTAAAATTATGGAAAAAGATGCTAAATATAGTGTATACGGAAGTATTGCATTAAATTTATGTAATTCATACACACACAAAATTAGGCCACATGCCTTTGTTATGTCGGGTGATGGTGGGACTGATTCCTAAAATTGTTTATTTTCTCTCTCAGAAAAATAATAAGGCGACTTGCCGGTGTCATGTTGGGCAGCGGTGGGACATATTCCTTATAATTTAAACTTGTACAGCAAGCAAGCCTTTATTTCGTGTGTTGGTTTGCGAAGCAAACCAAATGGGACTGCGTAGTAATCACCAGGAGTTGGCGAGCTTCAGCGAGAAGGGGGCGGAGCCCTATTGTCTGATAAAAAAATAGCTTTAAAGTTTTTTTAACCTTAAAATTTGATTGACTTTGAACTGAATTTTTTTAAATCAATCACACGTTATTAGGTTTACACCCAGTCCTCTTATTATGCGAATTTTATTTACATGATTTTTCACTTTTACGCAATTTTTTGGGTGGCACGATTTTTACTTTATGAGCGATTTATTCCCGCAAATTCACTTAGATATTACACGATTTTATTTGCAGGAATTCAAAGAACAATTTTTGTTTTCTGGTGCATTTTTGATACTATTTTACACGATTTCTCAATGGTGGGAACCAATCTGTCCAATTTACAATAGGTTGTAATTTTTTACGCGTTTTTATTTTAAGATTCATTTTCTGGAAACAATGTATTGCGTTAAAACAGGATTGGGTGTATATTTAAAAATATCTATATATATGTAGGAATACTAGACAACGGTAGTTGTCTACTAGTCTGGAAAGAACTCATTATAAGAGCAACGAGACTGGTAGGAGTCAGTTGCATTGTAGTAGGAATGCAAGGCAAGACTGTCACGAGCCATTCACATTCTGGTATTCAGTTACGAGAAAATTAATAGAACAGACACTTTTTCCCCTGGACGCCATTGAGAGCTGACGTATTTTTTCCGAGCAGAGACGACTGCTGCCGATAATGACGGAACTTTTTTGAAATATAACTCAACTGTACATAATAATTGTATATATTTATTCATTAAATGTCAATGTGCTGTAAGATTCGAAGTCTTTAATATAGACCTTACCAAACAGAACAACACGAATCTTACAAAAAATGAGGGTTCGACCGCGATGTGAAAAACCGTTGACGACCGCGACGATTCTCCTCCTTCGTACGAGGGCTTGAACGACGGATTAGCAGACCCCGAAAGCAGTGACGATTGAACAGGCCGGCGGAATGTTTTGACTACCTATGCAAACCTGGACTTCTGTTTTAATCATCTGCAAGAACAGTTTCATGACTTCTCCTGACGTGGTGCTGATGATAGACTGAAACGACAAAAAAGAAAACGCGTAGACGAAAAAACGCGTAGACGAAAAAGACGAGTTGACGGAAAAGACGGATAGAAGGAACTTTCGAAACTGTGAGTACAGAATTTTGTTTTAATTGATGACATGGCATATTTAACTAAGGCCCGAAAAGCAGATTTGCTAACATTGATTGACGAATTAGGCCTAATAGTGCCAGCGAATCCCAAAGTAGCGCAGTGCTCGAAACTTATAATAGATTCTGAAAATTATGACGAGGAGATAACAAAAAATCTGTTGAGTGTTATTAGAACTGAACGCGAAGAGAAAATTGAAGCCGAAAAACGCGCAGAGAAAATTGAAGCCGAAAAACAAGCCCGCGAATTCGAATTAAGGAAACTCGAAATCGAAACTGCTAACGGACAAGGCAACAGTTATGGTAAAACTACCAGCCTATACAATAACGATTTATTGAAATTGATTAACCGTTACGAGACGAATAAGGATATTAGCTGTTATTTAACTTTATTTGAAAGACAGATTAGTCGTATCGAAATACCAAAAACGGAATGGGTTACACATTTGTTGGGGTTACTCCCATTGGATTTGGCTAATCTTATCACGCGTGAGCCTGACGAAAAGGCTAATGACTATGAAAATGTCAAGAGATTATTGTTGAAACGTTTTAAATTAAATCCGGAACAATTTAGGCAAAATTTCCTTTCGCATAGAAAAGAAGCGTCTTCTACTTGGAATGACTTTGCTCATGATCTGAAAAATTTCTTTGAAGAATGGACGAGTGGGTTGGAAGTATCAAATTACCAAGACCTTAAAGAACTCATGATTACCGATCAACTAAAACGAAAAATACCCAATGACGTTCGAGACCATTTTATAGACGAGCTACCGAAAATAACGAAAATAGACCAACTCGTCAATAAATTAGACGAATATGAAGCGGCTCGATGTCATTTAAAAACCAATAGAGATTCGAAAACATCCGACGATAAATATAAGAAGCGTTTCAATAGGGATTTTGACAAATTAAAGCCTCGATCTTTCGTGCGCCCTGAACAAACTAACACCAATCATATAAAATGTTACAACTGCAATGAATATGGACATAGGTCGATAAATTGTGAAAAGAAAACTGAGGGTGTGAGATGCTTTAAATGTAAAAATTATGGGCACAAGGCCGACGTGTGTCCCAAAAGAGATGTAAATAGAACTTTAATTAATAGCCCTTTTAATTCTCGTACTAAGCTAAGAAAATATGTTGAAATGTGCGGGAAAAGATCTAATGCGCTAATCGACACAGGAAGTGATGTGTCAATGATAAAATATAAATTTTATGTTGAAATTGGATCCCCAAAATTGAGTTTTGATAATGTGACTTTAATGGGTATAGGAGGAGAACACATTTCTCCTCTAGGTTTCTTTTCTACTGAAATTATTATTGATGACTGCATTATTGTTACTGATGTTTATGTTTTAAAAAATTTACCTGATCATATTGTTCTTGGGTTCGATTGCATAAATAAGTTAAATCTTACTTTATCAGAGAGCGGAATTCATGTTTTGAGCAGACGCGATAATTTTCGAGTGAATTACGCAAGAATTGTTAATTTAGCGAACACTTCAGATTCAACTAAAATTCAAACCGAAACTCATCTCGAAGTAACTAATCGTCTGGAACCAAACACTAAGTTGGAGACAAAACGAACCATAGCAGAAGATAACATGTTTTACTTTTCTTGTCACCACAAATCAGAAAATGTTAATTTAGCGGAAAGTTTCCTAACTACAATGTTTAACGCTGTGACATTTGACGAATTAGATCTAAATCATGTTTCTTGCGTTAAGCAGAAGGAGGAACTGACAAAACTTATCAGCCAATATAAACCGTGTAAGACGAGAAGCACGAACTTGGAAATGAACATTATTTTGACTGACGAGGTCCCCATAAGCCAGCGTTCACGCAGAATGCCGTTCGCTGAGCAAAAAATAGTTGAAACTCAAACACAACAGTGGTTGAAAGATGGCATCATTAAGCCTAGCTGCTCTGATTTCTCAGCCCCTATCGTGTTGTGTAAGAAGAAAGACGGTTCTTCTAGACTCTGTATTGACTATAGGAAATTGAATAAGAAAATTATTAAAGATAGATTTCCCTTACCCCTAATAGAAGACGTTTTAGATCATTTGGAAGAAGCTAAAGTTTTTACTTCCCTTGATTTAAAAAACGGATTTTTTCATGTAGATGTAAATGAGAAAAGTACCAAGTATACATCTTTCGTTACACATGAAGGGCAATATGAATTTCTGAAGGTCCCTTTTGGTTTATCGGTTAGTCCCAGTGTTTTCCAGCGGTACATATACACGGTATTTAGAGATCTTTTAAGGGATAACACTCTCGTTATCTACATGGACGACATGATAATTCCCTCACGAGATCAGAAAGAAGGAATCGAGAAACTTAAACGTGTTTTAAAAATATCATCGGAATATGGATTAGAATTGAATTTTCAGAAATGTCAATTTCTTAAACGAAAAATAGAGTTTCTTGGTTAGGTAATAGAAGACGGGACAATTCGACCCTCCCCAGCTAAGACGTTGGCTGTACAGAAATTTCCACAATCACAAACAACTAAACAATTGCAAAGTTTCCTTGGTCTTTCAGGATACTTTAGGAAGTTTATTCCTCAATATGCCAAAGTGGCCAAACCTTTGAGTGATTTACTCAGAAACAATACAGAATTTAGGTTTGGGCCAGAACAAAAAGAAGCATTTCATATTTTAAAGGAAATGTTGTCACAAAGCCCAGTACTACACATTTTTCGCCAGGGAGCGACTCTAGAACTGCATACTGATGCAAGTAGCCAAGGATTTGGGGCGGTGCTCCTCCAACAGTCAGACGACGGGAAGTTTTACCCAATATACTATAAGAGCAAAAAAACAACACCTCAACAAGAGAAGTATAGTAGTTACGAACTAGAGGTACTTGCCGTAATTGAGGCTCTTAAACACTTCAGGAACTACCTTTTAGGCTCGAAATTTAAAATATTCACCGACTGCTTAGCATTTCAGAAAACTATGGAAAAAAGGATTTAACCCCTAAAATTGCAAGATGGGACTTTTCTGATAAACAGCATAAAATTTAGATTTGAAAAACATTTCTTTGGAATATCATATTTTGTTAACAATTCCTTCTGCTAGGACACATGTCTTCATTGATGCGAGCGAAGCGAGCATAGGTTCGCGCAGCGAACCAATGAGGATTGCGAAGGAATCCTCTGGGGGTTGGCGAGCGTTAGCGAGCAGGGGGCGAGCCCCCTAGTATATATAAATGAATTAAAATTGAATTAAAGTGTAATGATTTTCGTGCATATAAATTTAGTCTGATTACTAACAGCGTGCAGTTTTGTCCATTTTGACAAAACATTTGTTCTTATTACAAATAAGAAAAATGTTTTGGATGAAGCAATGAAAGTGATAAACTATGTAAAATCAAGACCACTTCAATCCAGATTATTTAAAATTTTTTGCGATGAAATGGGTAGTGGACACAAAGCAGTTACAGTATATACTGAAGTGAGGGGAAGAATTATTTATTATTCTATGGGGCTCCGCCCCTTGATCGCTTACGCTCGATCTGATCAGTACTTTCTCGGGAAACTGTCTAAGAATCGAGCTAAACAACACAGTTTTCAATCCTGCGTCGGCATCGGCGGTAACTTTTTTTTTAATGTAGACAGATAATGAGAACACTTTTATATATACTGAGAAGAAGCTATCCAAAGGAAAAACACTATTAAGACTTTATGAACTTCGAAGTGAGTTATTGGTCTTCTTGAAGGCACAAAATAATTCAGGACAAAATTTTGCTGAAGTTTAAACAAATCCTTCATGGTTAATAAAACTTGCATATCTGGCAGATATTTTTACCAAGTGCAATGAAGTTAACTTATCATTGCAAGGGAAAAGTATTACAATCTTTAATACAAGAGATAAAATTGCACCTTTTGATAAAAAAAAATACAATTTTGGATTTTATCAGTTGAATCAAACAGTTTGATTGTTTCCTGCCTTGCATGAATGTTTGAATGAATTAAATTTTGAAGTAGGTGAAGAAGTTTCCAAAGTATTTTTAGAACACCTACATAACTTGAAAACAACTCCTTTGCATTATTTTCCGAAAACTAATGAAGACGATTGTTCGGAATTCATTTTCCGTGACAGCTAAACTACACTGCTGGCCACCCAAATTGTAACACCAAGAAAGACAAGAGATATCACAACAAAATTTATTTTGTATATAACATGTTGACCAAGTATCAAATGATTAAATTTATAGGCTTCTGTGAAGTGTGGTTACTGCCAAAATCAGTAGCCAGAGTAGCCGCTATTGTTGGAGATCACAGCTGCCACACGCCTCGGCATTGATTCAAAGAGACTTTGGATGTGTACTTGGGGTACAGCAGACCAAGCAGCTTTCACACGTTGCCAAAGTTGATCTGGTGTGGCAGTTGGGGATGCAATATGTGTCAATCGTTGAGCAACCATGGACCACATGTTTTCTATCGGAGTAAGATCCGGAGAGCGAGCTGTCCAGGGAAGCAATTGAATCTGACGATTGACGAAGAACCCTTGGACAATGCGTGCCACGTGTGGTCGCGCATTATCCTGTTGAAATATGGCTGTGGGCAAGCCCTAAAGGTAAGGAAGGACAACTGGCTCCAACACCTCGGAGATGTAGCGCTGGCTGTTTAAAGTACCGGCAATGCGTACTAGAGGAGTGCGAGAGTGATATCCAATACCGCCCCATACCATAATACCCGGTGCAGGACCAGTGTGGCGGTGCATAACGCAGCTGTTCAGCATCCTCTCTCCACGGTGTCTCCAGACTCGAATCCGACCATCGTGGTGTTGCAGACAGAAGCGTGACTCGTCTGTAAAGACAATTTCATTCCATTCTGCCGTCCACATCCTTCTTTCATCGCACCATTGGCGGCGGAGACGTCTGTGGTTCTGTGTCAAGGGTAGACGAAGCAATGGACGTCTTACGGACAGACCACTCTACTGTAAACGGCGTCGAATGGTATACGCAGACACTGGATGATGCGTTACAGACTGAATGTGCTGTGCTATGGTTCGTTATGTGGCTGAGCGATCCGTCACTGCCATACGCACAGTATGCCTGTCATCACGTAAAGTGGTACACTGAGGTGGATGCGATTGAACACGTCGGTCCGTCGTACCCTCCTGCATCCAACGATCACATATCCGCATTACAGTTGTTTGGTTTCGTCCAACACGACTACCGATTTCCCTGAAAGATAATCCACAATCTCGGTAGGCCACTATCCTTCCTCTGTCGAACTCGGATACTTGAACAAAAGATGATCGCTGTTTTCTACTAGGCATAATTGATCGTTTTTTTGAAAAAACCACAAGAAACACAATTGCCGTACTTGAAATCGTCGAAATCTCCAAGCGCTAATAGCGCTTTGAAGTGGCGCCACAGGCGCGCGTGATGTGCGTCTGTGCTTAAATTCTAATCATTTGCATATCTCACCTCCTCTAATGCATGTTGTAAATTTCACATAATTTGCATGCTTCTTTCAGGGTGTTGCATTTACGCCGGCCAGCAGTGTATCTTGGATATTGGTCAGTCCAATAAGTCAAACACAGTTTTTGCCGTGACAGACGTTAAATTTTTTTATTATTTGCGCATAAAAAACCATATTTATATACAGTTAGGTTTTACAGTGGGGCCCAGATAGTGTTGATCACTGGTGAAATTTAAAAAAACAATAGGTACATAAAAATCGCCTAAACTTTGGGAAAAAAGGTGCTTTTCAAAATCACACTGACTTGACGCGCAATAAAAGAGATGCAGTCGGGTTTTGACAATTGAAAGCTACAGAGACGATTCTGCTTTAAAATATACCCCTAGTTGCATAGGCAGGGCTGCTAGTCAAAGCACTTGTGAAAAAGCGTACTTGAAATAGTCGAAATCTCCAAGCCTTAAATAGCGCTTTGAAGTGGCGCCACAGGCGCGCATGATGTGCGTCTATGCTGAAATTCTAATCATTTGCATATCTCACCTCCGCTAATGCATGTTGTAAATTTCATATTATTTGCATGCTTCCTTCAGGGTGTTGCATTTACGGTGGCCAGCAGTGTAGTAGGCTTAAGCGTAAGTGACTATGAAAATCGAATTGATTTAATTAGTGACTCTGGTGTGAAACAAAAAAAATCAAAGATCAGTCTTTAAATTATTTCTGTTTGTCAAAAAAGTACCTCAATTTTTCAAAACAAGCTATTATTGTTTTACTTCCGTTTTCTACAACTTATTTATGCGAAACGGGATTTTTCTATTATGCTGCAACGAAGTCAAAGTGTGCAGGAACAGCTCGATGCCACACCATATATTAGAATGCAACTTACCAATAGTGTGCCTGATATCAAGAAGATATGCAATTCAAGGACTCAAAGTCATTAAGTGCGTTATTTACATTTTATTATAGTTTTATATTTAAAAATAATTACTGAATAAATAATGTGTTTCAAAAACTTTATTTTTTATTTTTTACTAGTAGTAATTACTTAATTTGCAAAATAAGCTAAGTGTTCCGTTACAATTTCCGGATTTGCAAAGTGTTCCATTGCAGAAAAAGTTTGGGAAACCCTGTTCTACAGTCTTCTTTTGACATTTCTTTAGAGATTTCTAGATGTTAATTTCCAGAGCTGATTGATAAACGGTCCTTAATTCTATGGGAGTCCATAGAGATATTTTTATAGAATTCTATAAACCAACCACACACGAGTAGGATTAATAATTCAAACGCAGAAGAAACCCAAAATGATATTTTTAGGTCGATGAAAGACATGCATTTCGTCATGATTTCAGATTGTGACTTGTACAACCTTTCAAATAGCAGTAACCCTGTTTTCAAAAGATAGAGTAGCTTCTGATTAAGTTACATGACTAGTAATCATTTGCAACGATATTCAGGAGAGAGAAAATCGCTACGATCTCATAAAAACAAAGCCAAGTCGGGCTCAGTGGCACATTGTAACTGGTTCGTTGCTCTTTGCCTGGGGCAAATGTGTTCACCCAAACCGGCTAGATCTAATGCAACAAAAACATTTCTTTTGCCTTGTCGACAGTGAAAGCTTCATTTTTGACATACCACTCAGCTGGCCGATTCATTATTTTCCTTTTCAGTTTAAAAAACATCTTTGAAATCGTTTTTGTTGGTTTCTAGCTGTTGTACTTGATGCAGGATCGTTCACTAGTCTTCGTAGTTTGGAATTTTGTAGAGTGTTGTGTAAGCTCAGGTGTTGACCTCGTCATCCGAGACTGTGGGTCGAAATGACTGGATGTTGTCCTCGGTATTTCCCTTCGGGTTTGATCCCGTAACGTCGCCAATAGACCTTTGTGCTAAAGCCTCCAGAATACTTACCTCAAATATTTAAAGCATAAAGACGAATCAGTTAACAATGCACGGTTTTCGTGGTTTCATTTTACTGTATTTATTTTTTGTTTCTTTCACTCGGAATTAATTTTGAATTTATAAATTTTGTGCATTTTTTGGTTGTAAGTTGTAACAACTGTGCGAGATCAAGAGTAAAAAATAATGACAAATTTATAACTTTAGAACAATTATTATCCAGACAGCTTTTATTTCGCAGTTTTCTATTTTAAATATTGATTACTTTAATAAATTGGCATTTCCTTTTCATCACACTCAACACCATCACAAAGTATTCGATTTAATGTGGCAGGTAAGTCAAAATAAAGCAAGGTTTAAATGTAATTTTGCCGTTATTGAAAAAAAATGTTTAAAATATTCCGAACTAGAACTTTTGAATATTCTTTGTCTTAATGACAGAAGGTCAGGGTGGATTACTTTGCGAGTTGGAGCTATATTTTAGCAACTTGTTATACAGGATGATTCTACAGTCATGTGACAAACATTAAAGGATCGGGTACAGCTTAGTAAAACATACATTTTTCGTATAGGAATGTAGAGTCGAAAGTGACGCGCGGAGGCACGAACACAAAAAAAAAAGAGACATGAAGAGAAAAACATTGTTTATTTACAACATCATTGCAAAGTGCTTCTTTGCAGCAATGTGTACTACTCATAAATGTTCAAAATTGCGACCACTAACATTAATACAAACTCGGCAACTGTGATTGACTGGTAATGCTGTGTGGCAGTAATTGTGCCTGGCCATCCGTGGTCTGATTCATCTGCGGGAAAATGGCATTTGCAACTGTGCTATCGGCCGTGATGGGAGATTTTACAAATAGTGAAAAGGCGGACATGCATATGATGCATTTTATAAAAAATGATTATATGCATGATACCCATATGATGCATTTTATAAAAAAACATCGATGTATTTACCATCGATATATTGGAGCCGATGTTTTTTTAACATCGATGTTTATACTTGTCGCTGTTTTTATTTTTTCATGAAAAAAATACCATTATAAAAATTAAAAAAAAAATAACCAAGCAGCATAATTTTCTTAATCAGTAAATTGAATATACTTCTAGACCAAAGTGGCCAAGGATGAAGTGTCTGAAAAGGACGAGGATGAAAAGGGAGAACGATGCCCCTATCAACTAGACAATAGGAATGCGACATCGATGTCCATGTCTTCAAAACATCGATGTTTTATAAAAAAACATCGATTTATTGGAGCTGATGTTTGCTTAACATCGATATTTTCACATTGTCGATGTTTTCACTCTGTAGATGCTTTATTTTTGAACCAGTACTTAATCAGTTTAAAAAAATGGAGAAAAAAAGCTTGAATACATCGATGTTTAAACGCATCGATGATTTGGGTAAGATGTATTTTTAACATCGATGCTTTAATATTGAACATCGATGTTTTGTTGTCGATGCCGCATCCGTAATGTGAACGGCAGAGCAGCGCTACGGCTGTATCAAGAACATTTTCCGAACAGGCGTATGCCGAAACACAAAATGTTTGAGCGGTTGCATCGACACATTTGTGAAAATCGTCGCCAGCTCTGACGGAAGAACTAGATCAAGAACTGTACGACATCCAAACATGGAAGAAACCATCGTGAACACTGTGGATGAAACACCCCAAATATGTACAAGAGCTATTGACGTAGTGCACATCTAAGTCAACCCATCGTTAGGAGAGTCTTGAATGAAGAACGTTTACAACCATTCTATATTCAGAGAGCCCAAGCGTTACAGGCAAGAGATTTCCCGCTGCGCATTGAATTATGCCAATGATTCTTGCAGAAGTGTGCGTTGCAACCGGATTTCTCGGCTTCTGTGCTATACACATATGAGGCGACTTTTACACAGGAAATTGTTTTCAATGTGCACAATACTCATGTATGGGTAACAGAAATACACACGCTACACGCCCACATACATTCCAAAAAAACTTCTCTGTGAATGTTTGGGCGGGTGTTGTGAACGATTTTCTCATAGGCCCATATCTCCTACCAACGCGACTCAATGACTCACAATATCATATTTTTCTCGAACAGGTTATGTCAGAATTGCTGCAAGATGTTCCGACTGTCGTTCGTAATCACAAGTGGTTTCAGCATTATGGTGCGCCAGTCCATTTCAACGTGGTTGTCCGCAATTCCCTGGTTGCCAGTTTTGCACGGCGATGGATTGGGCGTGGTGTCCGATGGCCACTCCGATCGCCAGATTTATCGAGCATCGATTACTTCGAATGGGGGCATCTGAAGACCATCGTTTACGAGACTCCAGTTGACTCAGTTGAGGTCCTCGCTGTTCGACTATCCATTGCGGCTGCAAGCGAGTGCGAAATGCCTGGCATCTTTGGAACTGTTCGCAAATTACTTCTTCGACGCTATCAAGCATGTATTACTGTTGGCAATTTTGAGCATTTATTGTAAAAATAGTTGCAAAGAAGCACTTTGCAAGGATGATGTAAATAAAGAATGTTTTTCTGTTCATGAATCATTTTTTGTGTTAGTGCCTCCATGCGTCACTGCCGACCATACATTCCATTACAAAAAATGTATGTTTTAGTAAAATGCACCACCCCTCCAAGTTTGTCCCATGATATTATAATCACCCTGTATATGTTAAATGCTTATTGAAAATAATGATTTTATCTTATAAAAACTATGTCAAATTGATTTACCATTTTTTAAATGGTAATTGGTTGCATTTGTAGGTCTATACTGAAGACATTCAATTTTAAAACAAGTTCTTTTATTATTAAACGTGCCAGAAAATGTAACTTTCAAGAAAAAAATTATTCGTTTCAAAAAAACTTTCCAATGAAATTAATTCTCTAATGAAATTAATTTTGTCATCTTTCCTTTAGAGATGGCGAAATTCGACAACGTCACATACCTGATGCAAGAGTGCCCATGTAAAAAAATATTGTTTTATTGACTGCGAGAGCATTTGCCTTCGATTCGTCATTTTCATGAATTGAGTTGAGCATGAAGAGAACTTAAGACAGGAAATTTCAACACCCCTCAAAAATCGTCTTTTGTATAGAGATGTAAAGGCTGCAAAAACCGGGTTTATTCCGGGGAATAAAACCGTTTTTTTGGGATGGGAATTTTGAATATTCCCGGAAGTTTTCAGAAAAGAACAACTCAACTCCTGATTTACATTCCACTGTTTTCAAATATTAAAGCACGTTTTCACGATTTTAGAGTTTTTCTTCCACAAAAATTTTTTGATTACTCTGTTGGTTGTTGCAAAAAGGTAAGTGATTTGAAGTATTTTTCATATATCCTCGTACTTTTTTTGTATAATTTTAATTCTATGACTTGGATTTCGGTTTAAGCCAGAAACAGAAGTAAGCGATATATTATAAAGCTCCTGAAATGATCTAAATAATTTAAAGAAAGAACTTTAAATTACTAGTGTTTGATCATGTTTAAAATATCAATTCTTGATTACAATTTTCGACTTGCAAAAATAAAATTACACTTAGACAGGAAATTTAGCAATTTTTCATTTTGATATTCTCTTTGCTAATTTGCTAAAGGTTTTTTTAGAAGAAAGAATTTTTTCTCAGAAAAACAATTACATTTAGACGGGAAATTTAGCAATTTTTAAATTTGATGTTCATTTGAGCTAATTTGCAAAATAATTTTTTTCTCAGAAAAACATGGGGAAAATTTTTAATTTTGAAATTGACAATTACTAGCCATCTTGTGTACTATGGTTAAATTATTAGGAATCTATAATATCTATACATCTACAGTTACTGTTTCACTAATTAAAAGATCCATTGTTATAAATAAAATTTTGTTTTAGTAATATCTGTTCAACTTTGAGTGCAGTTGTCAAACGAATGAAGTCGTCTAAAAACATTCTAAAGTAGAGTTTACAAATTCACACAATCTAAATATAAACTCAATAAGTAGAAATAATAAAATATATGATCAAAATCATGAATGAAAAAATCAATTCATTTGAGATCATGACTCGATTCAAAATTGTTCATTCATGCAAACATATTTTTAGCGATTTTTAAGTTTGTTATTGTTGTGAACCATTTGTAATAAGAGCTTTAAATGAACATAAGTAGAAATTAAAGCATTCTGTCTTAATAGCAGTTTGATTCCTCTGAACAGCTTTATTATAGGTTTTCGTAACATTTCAGTTTGACGAGTGTTTTGTAATTATATTCTTCAACATTCTAAGTTACCAGATTCAGATTTTCTCCGAATTACACATTGTAAAAAATCGCCAAATCAGAAATATTGCCAGTGGGTACCTATACTAAAGTTGTACTGATTCCTCTACTATAGTTTACTTAAGAGAAAGCACGTATAACTATGGGAAGGAACCAGAAGTTATCTTGTGACTTTCACATTACAGTAGTTTTTCAAAATAGTTATGTTACTATTACAATCATAATAAATGTAATTGCATTATTTTTTTTTTCAGACATCATGGTTCGACCATTATCTGACGTGTGGATGCATTTTATAGAATACCGTGAAGGTAATAAAAGAAGGACCAAGTGCAAGTACTGTGGAACTAAGTATTCAGTCCCAAATGCAACTAAGATGTCTAAACATTTGGAAACTTGTAAACAAAAGCCCATAGTTCTATCCGTACCTGTTTTTTCAAACATTGATGGTGAATCATCACATGTGGGAAACCAAGAACTAATTCTTGAACAAGGGAGTGTTTGGGATCAAGACCAACCAAGAGAAATCAGCACTACTCTTCCTACAACAGATTCTCTAGCTTCTCCTGCTTTTTCAGTGGTTTAATCACCCTTAAGGAAACCTATTCTTAGGTCATTTTTTGACACAATGACCAAAGTTGAGTCGGAGAAATTGGAGTCATCTTTCGCCAAGGCAGTATATTCGTCCAATTTGCCTCTATCATTTATAGAGAACAGTTATTGGCAACAGTTCTTCAAACAGATCAGGCCATCATTCAATGTTCCAAGTCGTTATGATCTAAGTAACAGGCTCTTAGATAAGGAGTATGATGAAGTAACTGAATGTGTTAAAGAAAAAATAAGAAGTGCTGAATTCATTTCTATTATTACCGATGGCTGGAGCAACATTAGAAACGAAGGAATTATATCCTACATTGTAACAACGCCTGAACCTCTGTTTTTCAGATCTACTGAAACTAAGGCTAACCGACACACAGCTTCATACATTAGCCTGGAAATAATCAATGTTATAAAAAAAATTGGACCTCAGAAAGTAGTAGCACTGGTAACTGATAATGCCAGTAACATGAAAGCAGCATGGGTTCTGGTCCAAGAAAATTACCCGCAAATATGTACTATTGGTTGTGCTGCTCATGGCTTAAATTTGTTACTAAATGACATCTACAAGGTTCGAACTTTTCAAGTTATTATTTCAAATGCCAAAGAAGTGGTCAAACACTTTAAAAACAAGCAGGCATTATCAGCTGTTTTTACTTCCAAGCAAAAAGCTAAAAAAGGTTCAGCTGCATCTACGCTTAAACTCCCAGCAGAGACAAGGTGGTGTAGTACCTTGATTATGTTTGAGAGTCTTCTAAATGGGAAAGAATCTCTTCAAGAGACTGTGCTTATTGAAGAACTCGATGTTGACAAGAATATTAGGCAATTAGTTCTTGATAACGATTTGTTCTGGATGAGTATTCAAAGTCTTGTAAATATGATAAGGCCTATTTGTGATGGAATCAAGCTTATTGAGTCCGACTCTGCCACATTGTCTGATGTCCCTTATGTCTTTTTAAATGTAAAAGAATCTCTGGAGTCGCTTGTTTCAACTCCTTTACAGACAGAAGAGGAAGAAGCAGTTAAAAATTTAGTTGAAACACGCTGTGAAATGATTTGTATGCCAATTCATTATGCAGGATATATTCTAGATCCTCGTTACTTTGATAAGGATTTGGCTGATGACAGTTTTACATCCGGTTTGGATTTTATATCAAATCTAGCTATGGCGGAATTAACTTCCAGCATCATGACAGATTTTGCTCATTTTAAAGCACAGTATGGGGCATATAAAAATGTTTCTGTTTGGCAAAGTGCAAAATTGTTACCGCCTCAAGTATGGTGGAAGGGTTTTTTTAAGGGTCAAAGTTTATGTTCTCTTGACTTGCGGTTATTTTCAATCCCACCTTCTTCAGCTGCTTGTGAGAGAATCTTTTTTGCGTTTTCTCATACTCTGCAACCCGAAACAGGTTGGGTAATGAAAGAGTGTCTAAGCTTGTCTCTGTCAGATCAAATCTACTCTTGCAATCAAAATTAGAGTAGATTTGATCGGGACCAATGAGATGGAAAGCAGGGTTGGATTTTTTTTTTGGTTTATACCAGGTATTTTTGGTTTAAACAGGATTCTTTTTAGAAAAACAAAGCAGTAAAAATAATTCAAATTGGTTATTATTATGAAATTTATGCTAAAATTAATTAAAGTAAAATAAATTAGCTGATTGTCAATGTCAACTGGTTGATATTCTAATGTAATTAAGCCTTTTTATTTTAAGATAAGATTATGATTAATTGATATTAATTACCACTTGTTATTTGGTTTAAACCAATTGGTTTCATGGAAAGTGTATGATATAACCCTGATGGAAAGTGTGAAAATAAAATTTTTTTTTTCTATGTGTGTTGTTTAAATGTTTATTGAGATGAAATCAAACATAATATAGAATTTCTTTCAGCTTGGGTTTCAGCACCTGTCCTTTTTAGTAAATGAACAAGTTGATTTTTCAGGATGATGTGATGATGCATAGTTTTTAAAATACAATTATTTTTTGTTTGATATAACTTTAAAAGCAACCTTTGAAATGTTTTATATTATTGTCTTTAATGATAGTTTGAAACAGGGTTTAATTATTTTATTACTTTGTAAGTAAATAAATGTATCATGCTTAATTAGAAAAAACTCATTGCATTGCTATTCTTACAAAATTTGTTTAAATTTGTACTGGGCAAGTTGAGATGAATTTCGAGGTTATTTAGTTATTATTTAACGGTATGAAAAATGTTAATAATAAATGTCATTTTACAGCTTTGTCATACAGCAAGGGTGCGATTCATGTGAAATTTATTCCATGGATAGATATGCATGGGTTGGATTTGTGTTCAAAGTAAGTTGTAGACATGTTAAAGCTGTCCCGAAAAAGTGTTAAAATATTATTTTATTGTGCGAAAAATAAAGATACACATAAAAACAAAGAAGTATTTTGGATTCTGACAATGCTATTCGCAATTACAACAGATACTTTAGTAATACAGGGTATCTATTATTTAAGTTCACTCATTCTAAGCAGTACTTCTGAAACATTCTAAAACATATTAATGAATCTATAAATCTATTTAATCCCCCAGGGTCATTCCTTCTTTAGGTTTGTACGGGCTTCTTCAAACCCGGGGAACCTGAGTGATCTTTTCTCCCTTTCCCTCTCCTCTAAACCTCTGCTCTATGCTTTATCTTCCTCTCTCATTGTGGCTCTTCGGGAAGAAGGGCTCCCCTCGAACCAGTCTGTGCTTTCAGCTCCTCTTGAGTACTAAACCACCCACGTGTTTGCCATGTGTGTCTTCGGAAAAGGTGATCCTGTGTGATTGAGGAACAACATAATGCCCCAATACATTACTTAGACTCCTGGGTCCATTCCACGTCAGTTCAACCAGGGTCCGACACCCATGGTCTCAGATTTTGATGAAACTTGGCATGTTTGTTCCTTTTATGAATTTAAGAACAGGTATAAATTTTTTTTGCTCTATCTCAAATGGCTTATGTTTTATAGCCTGTTAAAGTTTTTGGAATTTTCCGGTTTTTATCGATCACAGACGGAGGAAACCAAATTTGTTTTTTATAGAAAATAAATTATATCTCCCTTGTTTATCAACCAATGATGATGAAATATTTTAAGAGTTTACATCAATATGTAAGGAGTCCAGAAAAAAATTAATTATACCTGCAAGTATCTTATACATAGTCACAAAAAAATTCCAAAGTTCTATTTAAAGATTTAAAAAATAAAATAGCGAGTTCTACGCTAAGTGGAATATCTTAAAAAGGGTTAAGGACAATAAAAAAATATTTTTTGTATTCTTGTTCTAAAAGATATGCTCTACCACATGGAAAAATAAAATGAATGGTTTTTTCACTCCTTTATTATTTTTACTCACTTTAAGATAAAAATCACTTAACTCACTAATTTTCTTAAAAACGTTCGATTAAAGTTACAATTTTAGTAAAAGTTTAACTACAAATGTCACATATCAACCAATTGCAAATAAAATTAGACAAAGTTAACACAAATTTAAAATTATTAAAGTAATATAGTGTAATTAATATTGTTAATCAGGCCTGTGTGTTTGTGTGCAAAAAATGTTTTAAAATAGGTTATCCACAATTATATCTTGAGATTATTTAGAAATAAGATAATTACTTTCTTTATTTTCAACAATTAGGTCTAATTAAAGTAAATAAAATTACATTACAATTTAAATTTAGTTTTAAAAACTAGTTCTAAACTAGTCAACTCACTAACCCAGTAACTTATTTCAAGAAATATTATAAGCAATAAATACACTCAAGCTATGACAAAAAAGATGTGTCTTCAATTTTGATTAGTACCTGATATGGTGTGTTTTGGCTGGTGCCACTAGCACAGACTTAGTGTATGTTTGCACAGTACATCAAAATGTGATTTTATTGATTCACTGAGCAGGTATTGAAGAGGATTACAAAGACCTTTTTCGTATATTGTTTGTGAAGGAACAGTAAGAGAATATATGCTAAGGCATTGCGACAAGTGTCCATCAAAATATAGCCATGTCCAGTTTTTACAGTCAAAATTTGAGAATTATGACGATGAAGACCCTGTCGAGTACAATCAGTGGGTTTTGAGTGATCGAACATAAATGATAGGGTGATCGAGCTCAGTTGATGAGGTTAGTGATAACTTAAGTAGAAAAACTGAACAGGTCAATACCTCATTCATACATTGCTAAATCACAAGATTCATTTATTAAAAGTTTAAAGGAAAATTTTCTTTAAATACAGCTGTTATCTCTGGATTTTAGTGAAAATTATGCTTTCACAATACAAAAAGAGGCGCAAGGTTACCACTGGACCTCAGATTCATGCACTATTCATCCTGTCATTATTCATTCACTGCACTGATGCAAGCAATAAAAAACTGAATTTACCTTTGTATCAAATCTGATGACCTTAAACATGACGCGAGTATGGTGTATGAGATCCAAAAAACTGTAACTACCTTTCTGAAAGAACTACCCACATAGCAAACATTCACTACTTCAGTGACTGATGTTCTCTCTCTCTCTCTCTCTCTGGGCAATATAAAAATAAATACAACTTCATTAATCTGTGTCTGCATGAAAAGGACTTTCAACTAAAAGCCCAGTGGTCATTTTTTGCAACTAGTCACGGTAAAACAGAATGTGAAGGATTATGGGCTTAACGTAAGACACTTAGCCCCCCCCCCCCAGGAAGGAAAGTCTTCAATGACACCTGGAAAGACAAATTAAAACAACAAATGAACTTCGAGTTTTGCAAATCCAACATTACAAATATTAACTTCTTATTTTTAAGACATATCCTGGATGTTTTATTGCTTGTGTTTATGACAGCTTATGGTATTTTGGTATGGTGAGTGAGGTGAATGCAGAAGAAGATTCCACTGTAAAGTTTTACATCCTCACACGGACTACCACCATCATTTTTCTGACCCAAAAGGAAAGATGAATGTGTTGTACCGATCCCTCACGTCATTGCAATTGTGGAACCCCTAAAACAATGACTGAAAGAACCTACAAATTCTCTCAAGTATGCATGATGCATGTTCAATCAACCTTATGAAAGCACTGTAGAAAATTAAAAAATTATTACCTAGAATTTGAAATATCACTCAAATAGGAAAATCTACATATTCGGTGACAGTCAAGCAGCCTTAAAGGCAATACACTCATTCCAAATAAGCTCCAAACTTGTTTGGGAATGTAGGAACCTTCTACATGACTTGGGGACCCATAATAGGATTTTTCTTACTTGGGTACCAGGGCATACTGGTGTAGAAGGAAACGAAAATGCAGATAAGTTAGCCAAACTGGGGACTGCAGACCTACCTTTAAGCTCTGAGCCTTTTTGCGGGATCTCTAAGACTACCGCAAAAAGGGTGATAGGAGAAAGAATGCTTAAAGAAACTACAAAAAAGTGGAAGCAAACCACCGATCAAAAACATGCAAGGCTTATGATTCAAGAACCTTCTATGAAAACATCATCTCAGATCCTTCGTCTTAGCAGGGATAAGATGAGGGTGATAGTTGGATTTATCACGGGCCTCTATCACCTAAGAAAACACCTTCATAGGATGGGAATCTTTAAAGAAGAACCTCTATGCAGAAAATGCAATATGGTGGAGGAAACTGCCCACCACATACTTTTTGAATGCGAAGTCCTGCTTCACATAATGTACTCAAGTCTAGGTCTTGAAACAGAACTTGATACAATTCACGAAGAACCTGTCAAAAGCCTTTTGGCATTTCTCAAGGAATCTGGCTTTCTCTGACAGGAGTATCGAAAAACAATGGGGTTTGGTGCAATATTTTCTAGTGGAATCAGCACCTAGGGCTTTCCTGACCTCCCCACTCTATATGACTATGACTATGACTATGACCGATCCCTCACGTCATTGCAATTGTGGAACCCCTAAAACAATGACTGGAAGAACTTACAAATTCTCTCAAGTATGCATGATGCATGTTCAATCAACCTTATGAAAGCACTGTAGAAAATTAAAGAATTATTACCTAGAATTTGAAATATTTCAATGGTAAGTTTTGTAATACATTTTCCATTCCAGAAGCATTATAAATATTCAAATTTTATGATAATTTCACTAAAATTGTTATTCTAATTTAACGATTTCAAGAAAATGAGTGAGTCAAGTGATTTCTATCTTTAAAGTGAGTAAAAATAATAAAGGAGTGAAAAAACCATTCATTTTATTTTTTTATGTGGTAGAGCATATCTTTTAGAACAAGAATACAAAACAAATTTTTGATTGTCCTTAACCCTTTTAAAGATATTCCACTTAGCGTAAAACTCGCCATTTTATTTTTAAAATCTATAAAAAGAACTTTGGAATTTTTTCTAACCATGTATAAGATACTTAAAGGTATAATTTTTTTTCTGGACTCTATACATTTTGATGTATACTCTTAAAAAATTTCATCAAAATTGGTCGATAAACAAGGGAGATATAATTTTTTTTCTAAAATAAAGAAATTCTGTTTCCTCCATCTGATCGATAAAAACCGTAAAATTCCAAAAACTTTAACAGGCTATAAAACATAAGCCGCTTGAGATAGAGCAAAACAAATTTACATGTGTTCTTAAATCCATAAAAGGAACAAACATGCCAAGTTTCATAAAAATCTGTGATCATGGGTGTCAAATCCTTTTTTTTTCTGGATGATTTGACATGGATTGACCCTCCTACATTACTCGAACCAGTCTGTGCTTTCAGCTCCTCTTGAGTTTTAAACCACCCACGTGTTTGCCATGTGTGTCTTCGGAAAAAGTGATCCTGTGTGATTGAGGAACAACATATTGCCCCAATACACTACTCAGACTCCTACATTACTCGAACCAGTCTGTGCTTTCAGCTCCTCTTGAGTACTAAACCACCCACGTGTTTGCCATGTGTGTCTTCGGAAAAGGTGATCCTGTGTGATTGAGGAACAACATATTGCCCCAATACATTACTTAGACTCCTACATTACTCGAACCAGTCTGTGCTTTCAGCTCCTCTTGAGTACTAAACCACCCACGTGTTTGCCATGTGTGTCTTCGGAAAAGGTGATCCTGTGTGATTGAGGAACAACATATTGCTCCAATACATTACTTAGACTCCTACATTACTCGAACCAGTCTGTGCTTTCAGCTCCTCTTGAGTACTAAACCACCCACGTGTTTGCCATGTGTGTCTTCGGAAAAGGTGATCCTGTGTGATTGAGGAACAACATATTGCCCCAATACATTACTTAGACTCCTACATTACTCGAACCAGTCTGTGCTCTCAGCTCCTCTTGAGTACTAAACCACCCACGTGTTTGCCATGTGTGTCTTCGGAAAAGGTGATCCTGTGTGATTGAGGAACAACATATTGCCCCAATACATTACTTAGACTCCTACATTACTCGAACCAGTCTGTGCTTTCAGCTCCTCTTGAGTACTAAATCACCCACGTGTTTGCCATGTGTGTCTTCGGAAAAGGTGATCCTGTGTGATTGAGGAACAACATATTGCCCCAATACATTACTTAGACTCCTACATTACTCGAACCAGTCTGTGCTTTCAGCTCCTCTTGAGTACTAAACCACCCACGTGTTTGCCATGTGTGTCTTCGGAAAAGGTGATCCTGTGTGATTGAGGAACAACATATTGCTCCAATACATTACTTAGACTCCTACATTACTCGAACCAGTCTGTGCTTTCAGCTCCTCTTGAGTACTAAACCACCCACGTGTTTGCCATGTGTGTCTTCGGAAAAGGTGATCCTGTGTGATTGAGGAACAACATATTGCCCCAATACATTACTTAGACTCCTACCTTACTCGAACCAGTCTGTGCTTTCAGCTCCTCTTGAGTACTAAACCACCCACGTGTTTGCCATGTGTGTCTTCGGAAAAGGTGATCCTGTGTGATTGAGGAACAACATATTGCTCCAATACATTACTTAGACTCCTACATTACTCGAACCAGTCTGTGCTTTCAGCTCCTCTTGAGTACTAAACCACCCACGTGTTTGCCATGTGTGTCTTCGGAAAAGGTGATCCTGTGTGATTGAGGAACAACATATTGCTCCAATACATTACTTAGACTCCTACATTACTCGAACCAGTCTGTGCTTTCAGCTCCTCTTGAGTACTAAACCACCCACGTGTTTGCCATGTGTGTCTTCGGAAAAGGTGATCCTGTGTGATTGAGGAACAACATATTGCCCCAATACATTACTTAGACTCCTACATTACTCGAACCAGTCTGTGCTTTCAGCTCCTCTTGAGTACTAAACCACCCACGAGTTTGCCATGTGTGTCTTCGGAAAAGGTGATCCTGTGTGATTGAGGAACAACATATTGCCCCAATACATTACTTAGACTCCTACATTACTCGAACCAGTCTGTGCTTTCAGCTCCTCTTGAGTACTAAATCACCCACGTGTTTGCCATGTGTGTCTTCGGAAAAGGTGATCCTGTGTGATTGATGAACAACATATTGCCCCAATACATTACTTAGACTCCTACATTACTCGAACCAGTCTGTGCTTTCAGCTCCTCTTGAGTACTAAACCACCCACTTTTTTGCCATGTGTGTCTTCGGAAAAGGTGATCCTGTGTGATTGAGGAACAACATATTGCTCCAATACATTACTTAGACTCCTACATTACTCGAACCAGTCTGTGCTTTCAGCTCCTCTTGAGTACTAAACCACCCACGTGTTTGCCATGTGTGTCTTCGGAAAAGGTGATCCTGTGTGATTGAGGAACAACATATTGCCCCAATACATTACTTAGACTCCTACATTACTCGAACCAGTCTGTGCTTTCAGCTCCTCTTGAGTACTAAACCACCCACGTGTTTGCCATGTGTGTCTTCGGAAAAGGTGATCCTGTGTGATTGAGGAACAACATATTGCTCCAATACATTACTTAGACTCCTACATTACTCGAACCAGTCTGTGCTTTCAGCTCCTCTTGAGTACTAAATCACCCAATTGTTTGCCATGTGTGTCTTCGGAAAAGGTGATCCTGTGTGATTGAGGAACAACATATTGCCTCAATACACTACTCAGACTCCTACATTACTCGAACCAGTCTGTGCTTTCAGCTCCTCTTGAGTACTAAACCACCCACGTGTTTGCCATGTGTGTCTTCGGAAAAGGTGATCCTGTGTGATTGAGGAACAACATATTGCTCCAATACATTACTTAGACTCCTACATTACTCGAACCAGTCTGTGCTTTCAGCTCCTCTTGAGTACAAAACCACCCACGTGTTTGCCATGTGTGTCTTCGGAAAAGGTGATCCTGTGTGATTGAGGAACAACATATTGCCCCAATACATTACTTAGACTCCTACATTACTCGAACCAGTCTGTGCTTTCAGCTCCTCTTGAGTACTAAACCATCCACGTGTTTGCCATGTGTGTCTTCGGAAAAGGTGATCCTGTGTGATTGAGGAACAACATATTGCTCCAATACATTACTTAGACTCCTACATTACTCGAACCAGTCTGTGCTTTCAGCTCCTCTTGAGTACAAAACCACCCACGTGTTTGCCATGTGTGTCTTCGGAAAAGGTGATCCTGTGTGATTGAGGAACAACATATTGCCCCAATACATTACTTAGACTCCTACATTACTCGAACCAGTCTGTGCTTTCAGCTCCTCTTGAGTACTAAACCACCCACGTGTTTGCCATGTGTGTCTTCGGAAAAGGTGATCCTGTGTGATTGAGGAACAACATATTGCTCCAATACATTACTTAGACTCCTACATTACTCGAACCAGTCTGTGCTTTCAGCTCCTCTTGAGTACTAAACCACCCACGTGTTTGCCATGTGTGTCTTCGGAAAAGGTGATCCTGTGTGATTGAGGAACAACATATTGCCCCAATACATTACTTAGACTCCTACATTACTCGAACCAGTCTGTGCTTTCAGCTCCTCTTGAGTACTAAATCACCCAATTGTTTGCCATGTGTGTCTTCGGAAAAGGTGATCCTGTGTGATTGAGGAACAACATATTGCCTCAATACACTACTCAGACTCCTACCTTACTCGAACCAGTCTGTGCTTTCAGCTCCTCTTGAGTACTAAACCACCCACGTGTTTGCCATGTGTGTCTTCGGAAAAGGTGATCCTGTGTGATTGAGGGACAACATATTGCCCCAATACATTACTTAGACTCCTACATTACTCGAACCAGTCTGTGCTTTCAGCTCCTCTTGAGTACTAAACCACCCACGTGTTTGCCATGTGTGTCTTCGGAAAAGGTGATCCTGTGTGATTGAGGAACAACATATTGCTCCAATACATTACTTAGACTCCTACATTACTCGAACCAGTCTGTGCTTTCAGCTCCTCTTGAGTACTAAATCACCCAATTGTTTGCCATGTGTGTCTTCGGAAAAGGTGATCCTGTGTGATTGAGGAACAACATATTGCCTCAATACACTACTCAGACTCCTACATTACTCGAACCAGTCTGTGCTTTCAGCTCCTCTTGAGTACTAAACCACCCACGTGTTTGCCATGTGTGTCTTCGGAAAAGGTGATCCTGTGTGATTGATGAACAACATATTGCCCCAATACATTACTTAGACTCCTACATTACTCGAACCAGTCTGTGCTTTCAGCTCCTCTTGAGTACTAAACCACCCACTTTTTTGCCATGTGTGTCTTCGGAAAAGGTGATCCTGTGTGATTGAGGAACAACATATTGCTCCAATACATTACTTAGACTCCTACATTACTCGAACCAGTCTGTGCTTTCAGCTCCTCTTGAGTACTAAACCACCCACGTGTTTGCCATGTGTGTCTTCGGAAAAGGTGATCCTGTGTGATTGAGGAACAACATATTGCCCCAATACATTACTTAGACTCCTACATTACTCGAACCAGTCTGTGCTTTCAGCTCCTCTTGAGTACTAAACCACCCACGTGTTTGCCATGTGTGTCTTCGGAAAAGGTGATCCTGTGTGATTGAGGAACAACATATTGCTCCAATACATTACTTAGACTCCTACATTACTCGAACCAGTCTGTGCTTTCAGCTCCTCTTGAGTACTAAATCACCCAATTGTTTGCCATGTGTGTCTTCGGAAAAGGTGATCCTGTGTGATTGAGGAACAACATATTGCCTCAATACACTACTCAGACTCCTACATTACTCGAACCAGTCTGTGCTTTCAGCTCCTCTTGAGTACTAAACCACCCACGTGTTTGCCATGTGTGTCTTCGGAAAAGGTGATCCTGTGTGATTGAGGAACAACATATTGCTCCAATACATTACTTAGACTCCTACATTACTCGAACCAGTCTGTGCTTTCAGCTCCTCTTGAGTACAAAACCACCCACGTGTTTGCCATGTGTGTCTTCGGAAAAGGTGATCCTGTGTGATTGAGGAACAACATATTGCCCCAATACATTACTTAGACTCCTACATTACTCGAACCAGTCTGTGCTTTCAGCTCCTCTTGAGTACTAAACCATCCACGTGTTTGCCATGTGTGTCTTCGGAAAAGGTGATCCTGTGTGATTGAGGAACAACATATTGCTCCAATACATTACTTAGACTCCTACATTACTCGAACCAGTCTGTGCTTTCAGCTCCTCTTGAGTACAAAACCACCCACGTGTTTGCCATGTGTGTCTTCGGAAAAGGTGATCCTGTGTGATTGAGGAACAACATATTGCCCCAATACATTACTTAGACTCCTACATTACTCGAACCAGTCTGTGCTTTCAGCTCCTCTTGAGTACTAAACCACCCACGTGTTTGCCATGTGTGTCTTCGGAAAAGGTGATCCTGTGTGATTGAGGAACAACATATTGCTCCAATACATTACTTAGACTCCTACATTACTCGAACCAGTCTGTGCTTTCAGCTCCTCTTGAGTACTAAACCACCCACGTGTTTGCCATGTGTGTCTTCGGAAAAGGTGATCCTGTGTGATTGAGGAACAACATATTGCCCCAATACATTACTTAGACTCCTACATTACTCGAACCAGTCTGTGCTTTCAGCTCCTCTTGAGTACTAAATCACCCAATTGTTTGCCATGTGTGTCTTCGGAAAAGGTGATCCTGTGTGATTGAGGAACAACATATTGCCTCAATACACTACTCAGTCTCCTACCTTACTCGAACCAGTCTGTGCTTTCAGCTCCTCTTGAGTACTAAACCACCCACGTGTTTGCCATGTGTGTCTTCGGAAAAGGTGATCCTGTGTGATTGAGGAACAACATATTGCTCCAATACATTACTTAGACTCCTACATTACTCGAACCAGTCTGTGCTTTCAGCTCCTCTTGAGTACTAAACCACCCACGTGTTTGCCATGTGTGTCTTCGGAAAAGGTGATCCTGTGTGATTGAGGAACAACATATTGCTCCAATACATTACTTAGACTCCTACATTACTCGAACCAGTCTGTGCTTTCAGCTCCTCTTGAGTACTAAACCACCCACGTGTTTGCCATGTGTGTCTTCGGAAAAGGTGATCCTGTGTGATTGAGGAACAACATATTGCCCCAATACATTACTTAGACTCCTACATTACTCGAACCAGTCTGTGCTTTCAGCTCCTCTTGAGTACTAAACCACCCACGAGTTTGCCATGTGTGTCTTCGGAAAAGGTGATCCTGTGTGATTGAGGAACAACATATTGCCCCAATACATTACTTAGACTCCTACATTACTCGAACCAGTCTGTGCTTTCAGCTCCTCTTGAGTACTAAATCACCCACGTGTTTGCCATGTGTGTCTTCGGAAAAGGTGATCCTGTGTGATTGAGGAACAACATATTGCCCCAATACATTACTTAGACTCCTACATTACTCGAACCAGTCTGTGCTTTCAGCTCCTCTTGAGTACTAAACCACCCACTTTTTTGCCATGTGTGTCTTCGGAAAAGGTGATCCTGTGTGATTGAGGAACAACATATTGCTCCAATACATTACTTAGACTCCTACATTACTCGAACCAGTCTGTGCTTTCAGCTCCTCTTGAGTACTAAACCACCCACGTGTTTGCCATGTGTGTCTTCGGAAAAGGTGATCCTGTGTGATTGAGGAACAACATATTGCCCCAATACATTACTTAGACTCCTACATTACTCGAACCAGTCTGTGCTTTCAGCTCCTCTTGAGTACTAAACCACCCACGTGTTTGCCATGTGTGTCTTCGGAAAAGGTGATCCTGTGTGATTGAGGAACAACATATTGCTCCAATACATTACTTAGACTCCTACATTACTCGAACCAGTCTGTGCTTTCAGCTCCTCTTGAGTACTAAATCACCCAATTGTTTGCCATGTGTGTCTTCGGAAAAGGTGATCCTGTATGATTGAGGAACAACATATTGCCTCAATACACTACTCAGACTCCTACATTACTCGAACCAGTCTGTGCTTTCAGCTCCTCTTGAGTACTAAACCACCCACGTGTTTGCCATGTGTGTCTTCGGAAAAGGTGATCCTGTGTGATTGAGGAACAACATATTGCTCCAATACATTACTTAGACTCCTACATTACTCGAACCAGTCTGTGCTTTCAGCTCCTCTTGAGTACAAAACCACCCACGTGTTTGCCATGTGTGTCTTCGGAAAAGGTGATCCTGTGTGATTGAGGAACAACATATTGCCCCAATACATTACTTAGACTCCTACATTACTCGAACCAGTCTGTGCTTTCAGCTCCTCTTGAGTACTAAACCATCCACGTGTTTGCCATGTGTGTCTTCGGAAAAGGTGATCCTGTGTGATTGAGGAACAACATATTGCTCCAATACATTACTTAGACTCCTACATTACTCGAACCAGTCTGTGCTTTCAGCTCCTCTTGAGTACAAAACCACCCACGTGTTTGCCATGTGTGTCTTCGGAAAAGGTGATCCTGTGTGATTGAGGAACAACATATTGCCCCAATACATTACTTAGACTCCTACATTACTCGAACCAGTCTGTGCTTTCAGCTCCTCTTGAGTACTAAACCACCCACGTGTTTGCCATGTGTGTCTTCGGAAAAGGTGATCCTGTGTGATTGAGGAACAACATATTGCTCCAATACATTACTTAGACTCCTACATTACTCGAACCAGTCTGTGCTTTCAGCTCCTCTTGAGTACTAAACCACCCACGTGTTTGCCATGTGTGTCTTCGGAAAAGGTGATCCTGTGTGATTGAGGAACAACATATTGCCCCAATACATTACTTAGACTCCTACATTACTCGAACCAGTCTGTGCTTTCAGCTCCTCTTGAGTACTAAATCACCCAATTGTTTGCCATGTGTGTCTTCGGAAAAGGTGATCCTGTGTGATTGAGGAACAACATATTGCCTCAATACACTACTCAGACTCCTACATTACTCGAACCAGTCTGTGCTTTCAGCTCCTCTTGAGTACTAAACCACCCACGTGTTTGCCATGTGTGTCTTCGGAAAAGGTGATCCTGTGTGATTGAGGAACAACATATTGCTCCAATACATTACTTAGACTCCTACATTACTCGAACCAGTCTGTGCTTTCAGCTCCTCTTGAGTACAAAACCACCCACGTGTTTGCCATGTGTGTCTTCGGAAAAGGTGATCCTGTGTGATTGAGGAACAACATATTGCCCCAATACATTACTTAGACTCCTACATTACTCGAACCAGTCTGTGCTTTCAGCTCCTCTTGAGTACTAAACCACCCACGTGTTTGCCATGTGTGTCTTCGGAAAAGGTGATCCTGTGTGATTGAGGAACAACATATTGCTCCAATACATTACTTAGACTCCTACATTACTCGAACCAGTCTGTGCTTTCAGCTCCTCTTGAGTACTAAACCACCCACGTGTTTGCCATGTGTGTCTTCGGAAAAGGTGATCCTGTGTGATTGAGGAACAACATATTGCCCCAATACATTACTTAGACTCCTACATTACTCGAACCAGTCTGTGCTTTCAGCTCCTCTTGAGTACTAAATCACCCACGTGTTTGCCATGTGTGTCTTCGGAAAAGGTGATCCTGTGTGATTGAGGAACAACATATTGCCCCAATACATTACTTAGACTCCTACATTACTCGAACCAGTCTGTGCTTTCAGCTCCTCTTGAGTACTAAACCACCCACGTGTTTGCCATGTGTGTCTTCGGAAAAGGTGATCCTGTGTGATTGAGGAACAACATATTGCCCCAATACATTACTTAGACTCCTACATTACTCGAACCAGTCTGTGCTTTCAGCTCCTCTTGAGTACTAAACCACCCACGTGTTTGCCATGTGTGTCTTCGGAAAAGGTGATCCTGTGTGATTGAGGAACAACATATTGCTCCAATACATTACTTAGACTCCTACATTACTCGAACCAGTCTGTGCTTTCAGCTCCTCTTGAGTACTAAATCACCCAATTGTTTGCCATGTGTGTCTTCGGAAAAGGTGATCCTGTGTGATTGAGGAACAACATATTGCCTCAATACACTACTCAGACTCCTACATTACTCGAACCAGTCTGTGCTTTCAGCTCCTCTTGAGTACTAAACCACCCACGTGTTTGCCATGTGTGTCTTCGGAAAAGGTGATCCTGTGTGATTGAGGAACAACATATTGCTCCAATACATTACTTAGACTCCTACATTACTCGAACCAGTCTGTGCTTTCAGCTCCTCTTGAGTACAAAACCACCCACGTGTTTGCCATGTGTGTCTTCGGAAAAGGTGATCCTGTGTGATTGAGGAACAACATATTGCCCCAATACATTACTTAGACTCCTACATTACTCGAACCAGTCTGTGCTTTCAGCTCCTCTTGAGTACTAAACCACCCACGTGTTTGCCATGTGTGTCTTCGGAAAAGGTGATCCTGTGTGATTGAGGAACAACATATTGCTCCAATACATTACTTAGACTCCTACATTACTCGAACCAGTCTGTGCTTTCAGCTCCTCTTGAGTACAAAACCACCCACGTGTTTGCCATGTGTGTCTTCGGAAAAGGTGATCCTGTGTGATTGAGGAACAACATATTGCCCCAATACATTACTTAGACTCCTACATTACTCGAACCAGTCTGTGCTTTCAGCTCCTCTTGAGTACTAAATCACCCAATTGTTTGCCATGTGTGTCTTCGGAAAAGGTGATCCTGTGTGATTGAGGAATAACATAATGCCCCAGTACACTACTCAGACTCCTACATTACTCGAACCAGTCTGTGCTTTCAGCTCCTCTTGAGTACTAAACCACCCACGTGTTTGCCATGTGTGTCTTCGGAAAAGGTGATCCTGTGTGATTGAGGAACAACATATTGCTCCAATACATTACTTAGACTCCTACATTACTCGAACCAGTCTGTGCTTTCAGCTCCTCTTGAGTACTAAACCACCCACGTGTTTGCCATGTGTGTCTTCGGAAAAGGTGATCCTGTGTGATTGAGGAACAACATATTGCCCCAATACATTACTTAGACTCCTACATTACTCGAACCAGTCTGTGCTTTCAGCTCCTCTTGAGTACTAAACCACCCACGTGTTTGCCATGTGTGTCTTCGGAAAAGGTGATCCTGTGTGATTGAGGAACAACATATTGCTCCAATACATTACTTAGACTCCTACATTACTCGAACCAGTCTGTGCTTTCAGCTCCTCTTGAGTACTAAATCACCCAATTGTTTGCCATGTGTGTCTTCGGAAAAGGTGATCCTGTGTGATTGAGGAACAACATATTGCCTCAATACACTACTCAGACTCCTACATTACTCGAACCAGTCTGTGCTTTCAGCTCCTCTTGAGTACTAAACCACCCACGTGTTTGCCATGTGTGTCTTCGGAAAAGGTGATCCTGTGTGATTGAGGAACAACATATTGCTCCAATACATTACTTAGACTCCTACATTACTCGAACCAGTCTGTGCTTTCAGCTCCTCTTGAGTACAAAACCACCCACGTGTTTGCCATGTGTGTCTTCGGAAAAGGTGATCCTGTGTGATTGAGGAACAACATATTGCCCCAATACATTACTTAGACTCCTACATTACTCGAACCAGTCTGTGCTTTCAGCTCCTCTTGAGTACTAAACCACCCACGTGTTTGCCATGTGTGTCTTCGGAAAAGGTGATCCTGTGTGATTGAGGAACAACATATTGCTCCAATACATTACTTAGACTCCTACATTACTCGAACCAGTCTGTGCTTTCAGCTCCTCTTGAGTACAAAACCACCCACGTGTTTGCCATGTGTGTCTTCGGAAAAGGTGATCCTGTGTGATTGAGGAACAACATATTGCCCCAATACATTACTTAGACTCCTACATTACTCGAACCAGTCTGTGCTTTCAGCTCCTCTTGAGTACTAAATCACCCAATTGTTTGCCATGTGTGTCTTCGGAAAAGGTGATCCTGTGTGATTGAGGAATAACATAATGCCCCAGTACACTACTCAGACTCCTACATTACTCGAACCAGTCTGTGCTTTCAGCTCCTCTTGAGTACTAAACCACCCACGTGTTTGCCATGTGTGTCTTCGGAAAAGGTGATCCTGTGTGATTGAGGAACAACATATTGCCCCAATACATTACTTAGACTCCTACATTACTCGAACCAGTCTGTGCTTTCAGCTCCTCTTGAGTACTAAACCACCCACGTGTTTGCCATGTGTGTCTTCGGAAAAGGTGATCCTGTGTGATTGAGGAACAACATATTGCCGCAATACATTACTTAGACTCCTACATTACTCGAACCAGTCTGTGCTTTCAGCTCCTCTTGAGTACTAAACCACCCACGTGTTTGCCATGTGTGTCTTCGGAAAAGGTGATCCTGTGTGATTGAGGAACAACATATTGCTCCAATACATTACTTAGACTCCTACATTACTCGAACCAGTCTGTGCTTTCAGCTCCTCTTGAGTACTAAACCACCCACGTGTTTGCCATGTGTGTCTTCGGAAAAGGTGATCCTGTGTGATTGAGGAACAACATATTGCCCCAATACATTACTTAGACTCCTACATTACTCGAACCAGTCTGTGCTTTCAGCTCCTCTTGAGTACTAAATCACCCAATTGTTTGCCATGTGTGTCTTCGGAAAAGGTGATCCTGTGTGATTGAGGAACAACATATTGCCTCAATACACTACTCAGACTCCTACATTACTCGAACCAGTCTGTGCTTTCAGCTCCTCTTGAGTACTAAACCACCCACGTGTTTGCCATGTGTGTCTTCGGAAAAGGTGATCCTGTGTGATTGAGGAACAACATATTGCTCCAATACATTACTTAGACTCCTACATTACTCGAACCAGTCTGTGCTTTCAGCTCCTCTTGAGTACAAAACCACCCACGTGTTTGCCATGTGTGTCTTCGGAAAAGGTGATCCTGTGTGATTGAGGAACAACATATTGCCCCAATACATTACTTAGACTCCTACATTACTCGAACCAGTCTGTGCTTTCAGCTCCTCTTGAGTACTAAACCACCCACGTGTTTGCCATGTGTGTCTTCGGAAAAGGTGATCCTGTGTGATTGAGGAACAACATATTGCTCCAATACATTACTTAGACTCCTACATTACTCGAACCAGTCTGTGCTTTCAGCTCCTCTTGAGTACTAAACCACCCACGTGTTTGCCATGTGTGTCTTCGGAAAAGGTGATCCTGTGTGATTGAGGAACAACATATTGCCCCAATACATTACTTAGACTCCTACATTACTCGAACCAGTCTGTGCTTTCAGCTCCTCTTGAGTACTAAACCACCCACGTGTTTGCCATGTGTGTCTTCGGAAAAGGTGATCCTGTGTGATTGAGGAACAACATATTGCCCCAATACATTACTTAGATTCCTACATTACTCGAACCAGTCTGTGCTTTCAGCTCCTCTTGAGTACTAAACCTCCCACGTGTTTGCCATGTGTGTCTTCGGAAAAGGTGATCCTGTGTGATTGAGGAACAACATATTGCTCCAATACATTACTTAGACTCCTACATTACTCGAACCAGTCTGTGCTTTCAGCTCCTCTTGAGTACTAAACCACCCACGTGTTTGCCATGTGTGTCTTCGGAAAAGGTGATCCTGTGTGATTGAGGAACAACATATTGCCCCAATACATTACTTAGACTCCTACATTACTCGAACCAGTCTGTGCTTTCAGCTCCTCTTGAGTACAAAACCACCCACGTGTTTGCCATGTGTGTCTTCGGAAAAGGTGATCCTGTGTGATTGAGGAACAACATATTGCCCCAATACATTACTTAGACTCCTACATTACTCGAACCAGTCTGTGCTTTCAGCTCCTCTTGAGTACTAAATCACCCAATTGTTTGCCATGTGTGTCTTCGGAAAAGGTGATCCTGTGTGATTGAGGAATAACATAATGCCCCAGTACACTACTCAGACTCCTACATTACTCGAACCAGTCTGTGCTTTCAGCTCCTCTTGAGTACTAAACCACCCACGTGTTTGCCATGTGTGTCTTCGAAAAAGGTGATCCTGTGTGATTGAGGAACAACATATTGCCCCAATACATTACTTAGACTCCTACATTACTCGAACCAGTCTGTGCTTTCAGCTCCTCTTGAGTACTAAACCACCCACGTGTTTGCCATGTGTGTCTTCGGAAAAGGTGATCCTGTGTGATTGAGGAACAACATTATGCCCCAATACATTACTTAGACTCCTACATTACTCGAACCAGTTTGTGCTTTCAGCTCCTCTTGAGTACTAAATCACCCACGTGTTTGCCATGTGTGTCTTCGGAAAAGGTGATCCTGTGTGATTGAGGAACAACATATTGCCCCAATACATTACTTAGACTCCAACATTACTCGAACCAGTCTGTGCTTTCAGCTCCTCTTGAGTACTAAATCACCCACGTGTTTGCCATGTGTGTCTTCGGAAAAGGTGATCCTGTGTGATTGAGGAACAACATATTGCCCCAATACACTACTCAGACTCCTACATTACTCGAACCAGTCTGTGCTTTCAGCTCCTCTTGAGTACTAAACCACCCACGTGTTTGCCATGTGTGTCTTCGGAAAAGGTGATCCTGTGTGATTGAGGAACAACATATTGCCCCAATACACTACTCAGACTCCTACATTACTCGAACCAGTCTGTGCTTTCAGCTCCTCTTGAGTACTAAACCACCCACGTGTTTGCCATGTGTGTCTTCGGAAAAGGTGATCCTGTGTGATTGAGGAACAACATATTGCCCCAATACATTACTTAGACTCCTACATTACTCGAACCAGTCTGTGCTTTCAGCTCCTCTTGAGAAACCACCCACGTGTTTGCCATGTGTGTCTTCGGAAAAGGTGATCCTGTGTGATTGAGGAACAACATATTGCCCCAATACACTACTCAGACTCCTACATTACTCGAACCAGTCTGTGCTTTCAGCTCCTCTTGAGTACTAAACCACCCACGTGTTTGCCATGTGTGTCTTCGGAAAAGGTCATCCTGTGTGATTGAGGAACAAACATATTGCCCCAATACATTACTTAGACTCCTACATTACTCGAACCAGTCTGTGCTTTCAGCTCCTCTTGAGTACTAAACCACCCACGTGTTTGTCATGTGTGTCTTCGGAAAAGGTGATCCTGTGTGATTGAGGAACAACATATTGCCCCAATACATTACTTAGACTCCTACATTACTCGAACCAGTCTGTGCTTTCAGCTCCTCTTGAGTACTAAACCACCCACGTGTTTGCCATGTGTGTCTTCGGAAAAGGTGATCCTGTGTGATTGAGGAACAACATATTGCCCCAATACATTACTTAGACTCCTACATTACTCGAACCAGTCTGTGCTTTCAGCTCCTCTTGAGTACTAAACCACCCACGTGTTTGCCATGTGTGTCTTCGGAAAAGGTGATCCTGTGTGATTGAGGAACAAAATATTGCCCCAATACATTACTTAGACTCCTACATTACTCGAACCAGTCTGTGCTTTCAGCTCCTCTTGAGTACTAAACCACCCACGTGTTTGCCATGTGTGTCTTCGGAAAAGGTGATCCTGTGTGATTGAGGAACAACATATTGCCCCAATACATTACTGAGACTCCTACATTACTCGAACCAGTCTGTGCTTTCAGCTCCTCTTGAGTACTAAACCACCCACGTGTTTGCCATGTGTGTCTTCGGAAAAGGTGATCCTGTGTGATTGAGGAACAACATATTGCCCCAATACATTACTTAGACTCCTACATTACTCGAACCAGTCTGTGCTTTCAGCTCCTCTTGAGTACTAAACCACCCACGTGTTTGCCATGTGTGTCTTCGGAAAAGGTGATCCTGTGTGATTGAGGAACAACATATTGCCCCAATACATTACTTAGACTCCTACATTACTCGAACCAGTCTGTGCTTTCAGCTCCTCTTGAGTACTAAACCACCCACGTGTTTGCCATGTGTGTCTTCGGAAAAGGTGATCCTGTGTGATTGAGGAACAACATATTGCCCCAATACATTACTTAGACTCCTACATTACTCGAACCAGTCTGTGCTTTCAGCTCCTCTTGAGTACTAAACCACCCACGTGTTTGCCATGTGTGTCTTCGGAAAAGGTGATCCTGTGTGATTGAGGAACAAAATATTGCCCCAATACATTACTTAGACTCCTACATTACTCGAACCAGTCTGTGCTTTCAGCTCCTCTTGAGTACTAAATCACCCACGTGTTTGCCATGTGTGTCTTCGGAAAAGGTGATCCTGTGTGATTGAGGAACAACATATTGCCCCAATACATTACTTAGACTCCTACATTACTCGAACCAGTCTGTGCTTTCAGCTCCTCTTGAGTACTAAACCACCCACGTGTTTGCCATGTGTGTCTTCGGAAAAGGTGATCCTGTGTGATTGAGGAACAACATATTGCCCCAATACATTACTTAGACTCCTACATTACTCGAACCAGTCTGTGCTTTCAGCTCCTCTTGAGTACTAAACCACCCACGTGTTTGCCATGTGTGTCTTCGGAAAAGGTGATCCTGTGTGATTGAGGAACAACATATTGCCCCAATACATTACTTAGACTCCTACATTACTCGAACCAGTCTGTGCTTTCAGCTCCTCTTGAGTACTAAATCACCCACGTGTTTGCCATGTGTGTCTTCGGAAAAGGTGATCCTGTGTGATTGAGGAACAACATATTGCCCCAATACATTACTTAGACTCCTACATTACTCGAACCAGTCTGTGCTTTCAGCTCCTCTTGAGTACTAAATCACCCACGTGTTTGCCATGTGTGTCTTCGGAAAAGGTGATCCTGTGTGATTGAGGAACAACATATTGCCCCAATACATTACTTAGACTCCTACATTACTCGAACCAGTCTGTGCTTTCAGCTCCTCTTGAGTACTAAACCACCCACGTGTTTGCCATGTGTGTCTTCGGAAAAGGTGATCCTGTGTGATTGAGGAACAACATATTGCCCCAATACACTACTCAGACTCCTACATTACTCGAACCAGTCTGTGCTTTCAGCTCCTCTTGAGTACTAAACCACCCACGTGTTTGCCATGTGTGTCTTCGGAAAAGGTGATCCTGTGTGATTGAGGAACAACATATTGCCCCAATACATTACTTAGACTCCTACATTACTCGAACCAGTCTGTGCTTTCAGCTCCTCTTGAGTACTAAACCACCCACGTGTTTGCCATGTGTGTCTTCGGAAAAGGTGATCCTGTGTGATTGAGGAACAACATATTGCCCCAATACATTACTTAGACTCCTACATTACTCGAACCAGTCTGTGCTTTCAGCTCCTCTTGAGTACTAAACCACCCACGTGTTTGCCATGTGTGTCTTCGGAAAAGGTGATCCTGTGTGATTGAGGAACAACATATTGCCCCAATACATTACTTAGACTCCTACATTACTCGAACCAGTCTGTGCTTTCAGCTCCTCTTGAGTACTAAATCACCCACGTGTTTGCCATGTGTGTCTTCGGAAAAGGTGATCCTGTGTGATTGAGGAACAACATATTGCCCCAATACATTACTTAGACTCCTACATTACTCGAACCAGTCTGTGCTTTCAGCTCCTCTTGAGTACTAAATCACCCACGTGTTTGCCATGTGTGTCTTCGGAAAAGGTGATCCTGTGTGATTGAGGAACAACATATTGCCCCAATACATTACTTAGACTCCTACATTACTCGAACCAGTCTGTGCTTTCAGCTCCTCTTGAGTACTAAACCACCCACGTGTTTGCCATGTGTGTCTTCGGAAAAGGTGATCCTGTGTGATTGAGGAACAACATATTGCCCCAATACACTACTCAGACTCCTACATTACTCGAACCAGTCTGTGCTTTCAGCTCCTCTTGAGTACTAAACCACCCACGTGTTTGCCATGTGTGTCTTCGGAAAAGGTGATCCTGTGTGATTGAGGAACAACATATTGCCCCAATACATTACTTAGACTCCTACATTACTCGAACCAGTCTGTGCTTTCAGCTCCTCTTGAGTACTAAACCACCCACGTGTTTGCCATGTGTGTCTTCGGAAAAGGTGATCCTGTGTGATTGAGGAACAACATATTGCCCCAATACATTACTTAGACTCCTACATTACTCGAACCAGTCTGTGCTTTCAGCTCCTCTTGAGTACTAAACCACCCACGTGTTTGCCATGTGTGTCTTCGGAAAAGGTGATCCTGTGTGATTGAGGAACAACATATTGCCCCAATACATTACTTAGACTCCTACATTACTCGAACCAGTCTGTGCTTTCAGCTCCTCTTGAGTACTAAACCACCCACGTGTTTGCCATGTGTGTCTTCGGAAAAGGTGATCCTGTGTGATTGAGGAACAAAATATTGCCCCAATACATTACTTAGACTCCTACATTACTCGAACCAGTCTGTGCTTTCAGCTCCTCTTGAGTACTAAATCACCCACGTGTTTGCCATGTGTGTCTTCGGAAAAGGTGATCCTGTGTGATTGAGGAACAACATATTGCCCCAATACATTACTTAGACTCCTACATTACTCGAACCAGTCTGTGCTTTCAGCTCCTCTTGAGTACTAAACCACCCACGTGTTTGCCATGTGTGTCTTCGGAAAAGGTGATCCTGTGTGATTGAGGAACAACATATTGCCCCAATACATTACTTAGACTCCTACATTACTCGAACCAGTCTGTGCTTTCAGCTCCTCTTGAGTACTAAACCACCCACGTGTTTGCCATGTGTGTCTTCGGAAAAGGTGATCCTGTGTGATTGAGGAACAACATATTGCCCCAATACATTACTTAGACTCCTACATTACTCGAACCAGTCTGTGCTTTCAGCTCCTCTTGAGTACTAAATCACCCACGTGTTTGCCATGTGTGTCTTCGGAAAAGGTGATCCTGTGTGATTGAGGAACAACATATTGCCCCAATACATTACTTAGACTCCTACATTACTCGAACCAGTCTGTGCTTTCAGCTCCTCTTGAGTACTAAATCACCCACGTGTTTGCCATGTGTGTCTTCGGAAAAGGTGATCCTGTGTGATTGAGGAACAACATATTGCCCCAATACATTACTTAGACTCCTACATTACTCGAACCAGTCTGTGCTTTCAGCTCCTCTTGAGTACTAAATCACCCACGTGTTTGCCATGTGTGTCTTCGGAAAAGGTGATCCTGTGTGATTGAGGAACAACATATTGCCCCAATACATTACTTAGACTCCTACATTACTCGTACCAGTCTGTGCTTTCAGCTCCTCTTGAGTACTAAACCACCCACGTGTTTGCCATGTGTGTCTTCGGAAAAGGTGATCCTGTGTGATTGAGGAACAACATATTGCCCCAATACATTACTTAGACTCCTACATTACTCGAACCAGTCTGTGCTTTCAGCTCCTCTTGAGTACTAAATCACCCACGTGTTTGCCATGTGTGTCTTCGGAAAAGGTGATCCTGTGTGATTGAGGAACAACATATTGCCCCAATACACTACTCAGACTCCTACATTACTCGAACCAGTGTGTGCTTTCAGCTCCTCTTGAGTACTAAACCACCCACGTGTTTGCCATGTGTGTCTTCGGAAAAGGTGATCCTGTGTGATTGAGGAACAACATATTGCCCCAATACATTACTTAGACTCCTACATTACTCGAACCAGTCTGTGCTTTCAGCTCCTCTTGAGTACTAAACCACCCACGTGTTTGCCATGTGTGTCTTCGGAAAAGGTGATCCTGTGTGATTGAGGAACAACATATTGCCCCAATACATTACTTAGACTCCTACATTACTCGAACCAGTCTGTGCTTTCAGCTCCTCTTGAGTACTAAACCACCCACGTGTTTGCCATGTGTGTCTTCGGAAAAGGTGATCCTGTGTGATTGAGGAACAACATATTGCCCCAATACATTACTTAGACTCCTACATTACTCGAACCAGTCTGTGCTTTCAGCTCCTCTTGAGTACTAAACCACCCACGTGTTTGCCATGTGTGTCTTCGGAAAAGGTGATCCTGTGTGATTGAGGAACAACATATTGCCCCAATACATTACTTAGACTCCTACATTACTCGAACCAGTCTGTGCTTTCAGCTCCTCTTGAGTACTAAACCACCCACGTGTTTGCCATGTGTGTCTTCGGAAAAGGTGATCCTGTGTGATTGAGGAACAACATATTGCCCCAATACACTACTCAGACTCCTACATTACTCGAACCAGTCTGTGCTTTCAGCTCCTCTTGAGTACTAAACCACCCACGTGTTTGCCATGTGTGTCTTCGGAAAAGGTGATCCTGTGTGATTGAGGAACAACATAATGCCCCAGTACACTACTCAGACTCCTGCTTCGAATAAACAGGAAATGTACTTTGGTAATCCTGCTTGGACTAATAACCTGCTCACCAACTAGCTCCTTAGGGCAGTTATAGAGGTGTCTTGGGTTCGTCCCTGGCTAGTACTGGTAGAGGAACCTGTACCCACTAGTTGCACTCCATGTTTGGTGATGCCGCCGGGGACCGCAAATTTACTTTCAAACATGGAAAGCCAAAAAATCGACTTCTCCTTCAGTGGAGTGTAGTATTCACCCAGTAGATGGCGCTCCACTCTGCCGTAGCGCAGAGTTGTATATAAAGTCGGTCTTTGAATACTAACACCAGCAGACGCACTCGTACTGAAGGCGAGACGAACCATGTAACTAACCTATTATTGTTTATTAAAGTTCTTGTTGTTCCTGTTCCCGAAGTGCATTCTTTCTGCAACCATATACCGATCTCAACATGGTGACCCGGAGCTGAACATTTAAATTATTCTTGAATATTGCTTTGTTCCAATCGGTTTGTTTTTACTGCTTACTTTCCCACTTCACCACTGATTTCTGGACTTCCCACCATGGAGAATATTGCCGCCGTCAAGATTCCGATTTACAACGACGCGGATCCAACCCTTTGGTTCGGTATGTGCGAAGCTACCTTTGCCCTCGCCACGCCCAAGCCCATCACGGATCCGAAAACTAAATACAACTACATTGTTGCTCATCTACCACCCGGCGCAGCTTCTACAGTGCGAGATGTCATCTTAAACCCGGATCCAACCAACCCCTTTCAGCACTTAAAGGATCACATTACTTCTCGTTGTGGCGAAACCAGAACGCAACAAATACGGAAACTTCTAACTGGAGAACAGCTCGGTGATCGTAAACCTTCCGAACTCCTCCGTGTTATGCAAAGACATGCTGAATCGCACCAGATTGCAGATTCGCTTATGCTGGAATTATTCCTCTCACAACTTCCCGTCAATGTCCAAACAATTCTAGCCTCCATGATGCCAACTACATCGCAGAAGGCCGCTGAAGTTGCTGATCGCATATTAGAAGTAACGCCAGCCGAGGTAAGTGGAATTTCAATTTCATCTTCCACTGCCGAAGCAGGTCCGAACACTTTGCAACAACTCATGGAAGAAATACATGAACTACGTAAAGAAGTAAGCACTCTTCGTCGATCACGTAGTTTCTCCTGCAATCGTAACTCATCCCGCAGAAGCCACAGCACTTCGTCTGAAAGCTCTGTTTGTTGGTACCATGGGAAGTACAAATCCAAGGCCAACAAATGTGTGCAGCCCTGCTCGTTTACGGGAAACGAAAGCAGGCAAGAGTAGAAGCGACATACTTTTTGCCTACTCGATCAAGTCGCCTATTTGTTAGAGACAAAAAAACGAATTTAAACCTTTTGGTCGATACTGGATCAGATGTTTCGATTATCCCTGCTACCAAATCGCAGCGGAAACAACATCCAACTCGAACCTTTAGTGCTGCAAATGGCACAACAATTCATGTTTATGGTCAAAAACTATTATCTTTAGATTTTGGTTTAAGACGCAATTTTGTTTTCCCATTTTATATTTGTAATGTTACCACAGCGATTCTTGGTGCAGATTTTTTGCATTATTTCAATTTAAAACCTGATTTACGGCGTAAGCGTTTAAATGATTGTACTACTAATCTGAATTCTCACGGTCTTGTTAATAATGCTAATATTTTTTCTGTCAAAGTTGTTTCATTGGATAACGATTTTTCTAAATTATTGGTCGATTTTCCTAATATTACTAAAGTGCCATGTGCAAATCAACCTGTAAAACACAATGTCCTGCATCATATTGAAACTCATGGCCCGCCAGTGTTTGCTAAACCTAGACGTCTTGCTCCCGATCGATTAAAAATAGCGAAAACCGAATTTCAATACATGCTTGATTTGGGTCATATGCGACCATCCAAAAGTAATTATGCGTCACCTCTATACATGGTATCTAAAAAAGGATGTGACGATTGGCGTCCTGTGGGTGATTTTCGAGCTTTAAATTATCAAACAGTCAAAGATAAATATCCAGTTCCTAGTATATTAGATTTTACTAATGAGCTGCATGGAAAGAAAATATTTTCGCAAATAGATTTAATCAAAGCTTTCCATCAAATTCCTGTTGCACCCCAGGACATCCATAAAACAGCCATTTGCACCCCTTTTGGACTATTTGAAAGTACAAGGATGCAGTTTGGGTTATGTAATGCTTCAAGCACTTTTCAAAGATTTATCGACGAGGTTACACGTGGTCTGGATGGTGTTTTTGCATTTATAGATGATATTTTAATTGCCAGTAATACTAGCGAAGAACATATGATTCATCTTCGCGCACTCTTTGAACGTCTTGATCATTATGGTCTTACGTTAAAATCATCAAAATGTACTTTCGGTGTATCGTCTCTAAATTTTCTTGGCTTTAAAATTTCAGAGCAAGGATTAGAACCACTCCCAGATCGCGTAGAAGCAATTCAAAACTTTCCCAAACCAACTACACTCACTCAACTTCGTAGATTTCTAGGTTTGTATAATTTTTATAGACGTTTCATACCCAGAGCCTCTCACATTTTAGCACCCATGATACAACTTTTAGAAGGTAATCGGAACAAAAGGAAACCTACTCGAACTAGTAAATCCCTTGAAATTCCACTTGATTGGACAACTGCTGCAGATACTGCGTTTTCTGATGCAAAAAAGGCACTTGCCAAAGCAACTTTACTTAGATATCCGATTCCCAGTGCTCAACTTAGTCTTTGGACTGACGCATCGGACGTTGCAATTGGTAGTTCTCTGATGCAATCAACCAAAGGAAAGTGGGAACCTATAGCATTCATGTCCATAAAACTTAACAAATGTCAGAAAAAGTGGTCTACATATGATCGTGAACTTCTAGCAATTTATTCATCAATAAAAAATTTCGACATATGCTAGAAGGCAGAGACTTTTTCATCTATACCGATCAAAAACCGCTAATATTTGCTTTTCAACAGAAAGCAGATAAATGTTCACCACGCCAGCTAAGACATTTAGATTTCATTTCGCAGTTTTCCACTGACATTCGGCATGTTAGTGGTAAAGACAATATTGCTGCAGATGCTTTATCTCGGATCGAGATTGATGCCATTTCAAAAACTCCTTCACTTGACTATAAAATGTTTGCAGAGGAACAACTGCACGATGAGGAACTTTCAAACTTACTCAACTCAGAAACATCACTAAAATTGGAAAAACACTACTTTCCACTTGAAGATATACACTTATATATTGTGATAAATCCACTGAAAACCCTCGCCCATTTGTTCCGAAATCTCTGCGACTTACTGTTTTTGAAAACCTTCATTATCTCTCCCATCCAGGTATTTTAGCTACAACTAATTTAATCTCTGGCCGATTTGTGTGGCCTGGTATGAAAAAGTTCATCAAAGACAAAGTACGTGGTTGTAATAAATGTCAGAGAGCAAAAGTATTTCAGCATACCAAAGCTCCACTCGGCACATTTGCTTTACCCGACGCGCGTTTTGCGCATATTCACGTTGATTTTATCGGACCTTATCCACCTTCCGATGGCTACCGATATTGCTTAACCATCATTGATAGATTCACCCGATGGACTGAGGCCATTCCCACCACGGATATGACAGCAGAAACCACTGCTAGAGCTCTCCTCCACGGTTGGATTTGCAGATTCGGTACACCAGTCACTATTACTTCGGATCAGGGACAAAATTTTAAATCTAATCTTCTTCGTGAACTCACAAATACTTTAGGCACTGATAGAATTCTTTCTTCTGCTTATCATCCTCAATCAAATGGGATGATTGAACGCTTTCTCAGGCACCTCAAAGCAGCCATAACAGCTCATGAACACACTAAGTGGACGGAAGTTTTACCCATAGTTTTATTAGGTCTACGCTCTTCTCTTAAGAAGGATATCAATGCGACCAGTTCTCAACTTGTTTATGGTACTACTTTACGTTTACCATCTGATCTTTTTACAACTGATTCCGTACCCCAATCCCTTACTCCTACTTATGTGTCCAATTTCGTTTCAATGATGCGAAAACTAAATCCTATCTCATCTACAAATCATGGTAATACTAAAGTTTATGTAAACCCATCATTAAAAACATGCACCCATATATTTTTAAGAATCGACAAAGTTCGACCTCCTCTCACACCTCCTTATTCTGGACCATATCTGGTTGTTAACCGTACAGACAAAAATTTTGTCATTGAGTTAAATGGTAAGAAAAACACCGTTTCCATCGACAGAGTAAAGCCAGCTTTTTATTTTTCGGATACCATGGAATCCCCAAAGCTATCTTCCCACATTGACAAACTTAAATCGGTCACACCTAAGCCACAATCTAAAACACCTGTAATTACACGATCGGGACGGTGTGTACATTTCCCCGATAGACTTGTCATGGAGAAATAACTAACATTTTTTCCCCTCATTGTGTGTACTTCATTGAATTGTGAATAGCTACATTACTATTTAAAATTGTAAATATCTTCAATTGTATGTGTACTCATTTTCTTATTTTGTCTTGCTTATCTGTGCTGTATTATTACCTATGTTTATCGTTCCTTCGTCACTGGAGGGATACTCTGTAGTATTCACCCAGTAGATGGCGCTCCACTCTGCCGTAGCGCAGAGTTGTATATAAAGTCGGTCTTTGAATACTAACACCAGCAGACGCACTCGTACTGAAGGCGAGACGAACCATGTAACTAACCTATTATTGTTTATTAAAGTTCTTGTTGTTCCTGTTCCCGAAGTGCATTCTTTCTGCAACCATATACCGATCTCAACAGGAGCACCAGGCAGCAAAAAAAAAAAAATGAAAACAATATATCGGAACAAAATTTTTTTTATCATGAAAAGAAACGAGGGAGTCAACAATTTCACTCCACAAAACTATATTAGGAATGGTTGGAGAGAAAAAAACCACTAGCATGTTATGTATTCGTAGAAGTTTCATATAGAACATAGGATTTTTAAACATCCAAAAAATAAAATTCGTCGGTCCAATAGAAATAACTGTGAAATAGCCTCAGTAGCCGAAATATTATTATCGCGAACATTCCAAACAGGAGGTTTAAACTGAAGGAGACATTCTTCGAAATAACGAAAGAAGTTGTGGCCCGTCTTTTATGGGGGTTCAGAAAAAAGGAGGGGGGGTTGCAGAATTACCGTGGTTCTGGTGGAGGTTGGTAGAGATCGTTATCCTCGGATTGAAGTGAAGCTGTCTCAGTAGCAGGAGTATTCCTATCGTGAACACTCCAATCAGGAATAATTTTACATTGGAGGAGGAACTTTTCGAATGAACGAAAGCAGTTGTGGCCCGTCTTTACTGGTGGTGACGAAAAGTGGTTTGGGAGGATTTTGCGTTGTTGTGGTGGATATTGGGCGAGGTCCTTATCCTCGGATTGAATTGAAGTTGCCTCAGTAGCAGAAGTTTTTTTTATCATGAATACTCCAATCAGGAATAGTTTTTCATTGGAGTAGCAACTCTTCGAATGAACAAAAGCAGTTGTGGCCAGTCTTTTCTGAGGTTGAAGAAAAGTGGAAGGGGGCGGAATTTGCGTGATTGTGATGGATGTTGGGAGAGATCCTTATCCTCGGATTGAAATGAATCTGCCTCAGTAGTAGCAGTTTTCTTATCATGAACAATCCAAGAAGTAATAGTTTTACATTGGAATAACAACTCTTCGAATGAACAAAAGCAGTTGTGGCCAGTCTTTTCAAAGGTCAACGAAGAGTGAAGGGGGTGGAATTTGCGTGGTTGTGGTAGATGCTGGTAGAGATCCATATCCTCGGGTTGAAGTGAAGCTGCCTCAGTAGCAGAAGTATTCTTATCGTGAACATACCAATCATGAAAAGGTTTAATTTGATGAGCAACACTTCGAATGAACGAAAGAAGTTGTGGCCAGTCTTTTCTGCTGGTGACGAAAGGTGGAGGAGGGCGGAATTTGCGTGGTTTTGGTGGATGTTGGGAGATATCCTTATCCTCGGATAGAAGTGAAGCTGCCTCAGTAGCAGAATCTTCTTATCATGAGCACTCCAATCAGAATGGTTTTACATTGGAGAAGCAACTCTTCGTATGAACGAAAGCAGCTGTGGCCAGTATTTTGTGGTGGTGAAGAAATGTGGAGGAGGCGGAATTTGCGTGGTTGTGGTGAATAATGGAAGAGATCCTTATCCTCGGATTAAATTGAAGTTGCCTCAGTAGCAGGAGTTTTCTTATCTTGAACACTCCAATCAGGAATAGGTTTAATTGGAGGAGCAACTTTTCGAATGAACGAAAAAAGTATAATGGTTGAAGAAAAGTGGAGGGGGGTGGAATTTGCGTGGTTGTGATGGATGTTCGGAGTGATAATTTTCCTCGGATTGAACTGAAGCTGCCTCAGTAGCAGAAGTTTGCTTAGCATGAACACTCCAATCAGGAATAGTTTTACAATGGAGGAGCAACTCTTCGAAAGAACGAAAGCAGTTGTGGCCAGTCTTTTTTGGTGGTGACTAAAAGTGGAGGTGGTCGGAATTTGCGTGGTTGTGCTGGATGTTCGGATAGATCCTTATCCTCGGGTTGAATTGAAGCAAGTAGCAACTCTTCGAATGAACGAAAAAAGTTTCGTGGTTGCCAAAAAGTGGAGGAGTGCGGAATTTGCGTGGTTTTAGCGGATGTTTGGAGATATCCTCAGCCTCGGATTGAAGTGCAGCTTTCTCAGAAGAAGAAGTATTCTTATCATGAACACTGTAATCAGGAATAGTTTCACAGGGAGAAGCAACTCTTCGAATGTACGAAAGCAGTTGTGGCCAGTATTTTGTGGTGGTGAAGAAATGTGGAGTAGGCGGAATTTGCTTGGTTTTAATGAATAATGGGTGAGATCCTTATCTTCGGATTAAATTAAAGTTGCCTCAGTAGCAGAAGTTTTCTTATCATGAACACTCCAATCAGGAATAGTTTTACATTGGAGTAACAACTCTTCGAATGAACGAAAGCAGTTGTGGCCAGTATTTTCTGGTGTTGACGAAAAGTAGGGTGGCCGAATTTGCCTGGTTGTGGTGAATGTTGGGAGAGGTCCTTATCCTCTGATTGAAGTGAAGCTGCCTCAGTAGCAGAAGTATTCTTATCTTGAAAACTTTAATCAGGAATAAGTTTCGATTGGAGGAGTAACTCTTCAAATGAACGAAAGTTGTTGCCAGTCTTCTCTGGTGGTGAAGAAAAGTAGAGGAGGCGGAATTTGCGTTTTTAAGGTGGATGTGTGTGTGTTGGGAGAGTTTCTAATCGACTGATTGAAGTGAAGCTGCCTCAGTAGCAGAAATATTCTTATCGCGATTGTTCTAATCAGTAATAAATTTAGATTGGAAGAGTAACTCTTCAAATGAACGAAAGAATTTGTTGTCAGTTTTCTCTGGTGGTGAAGAAATGTGGAGGAGGCGAAATTTGCGTGGTTGTGGAGGATATTGGAGAGATCCTTATTCTCGGAGTGAAGTGAAGCTGCTTCAGTGGCAGAAGTTTTGTTATCATGAACACTCCAATAAGGAATAGTTTTACATTGTAGTAGCAACTCTGCGAATGAACAAATGTTGTTGTGGCCAGTCTTTTCTGAAGTTGACTAAAAGTGGAGTGGGGGGGGGTATTTGCGTTTTTGTGGTGGATCTTCAGAGAGAGACCCTTATTCTCGGTTTGAAGTTATGCTACCTCATTAGCAGACGTTTTCTTATCATGAATACTCCATTCAGGAATAGTATTAATTGGATGAGCAACTCTTCGAATGAACGGAAGAAGTTGTGGCCAGTCTTTTCTGTTTTTGAAGAAAAGTGGAGTGGGTGGAATTTGTGTGGTTGTTGCGGAAGTTGGAAGAGATCCTTATCCTCGGGTTGAAGTGAAGCTGCCTCGGTAGCAGAAGTTTTCTTATCATGAACAATCCAATCAGGATGAGTTTTACCTTGAAGGAGCAACTCTTCGAATGAACGAAAGCAAATGTGTCCAGTCTATTCTATGGTTGACGATAAGTGGAGGGGGGGGCGGAATTTGCGTGGTTGTGGTGGTTGTTGTGAGAGATCCTTATCGACTGATTGAAGTGCAGCTGCCTCTGTAGCAGAAGTATGCTTATCGAGAATACTCTATTCAGGAATAGGTTGAACTGGATGAGCAACTCTTCAAATGGACGAAAGAAGTTGTTGCCTGTCTTTCTGGTGTTGACGAAAAGTAGAGGGGACGGAATATGCGTGGTTGTGATGAATGTTGGGAGAGGTCCTTATCCTCTGATTGAAGTGAAGCTGCCTCAGTAGCAGAAATATTCTTATCGTGAATGCTCTAATCAGGAATAGTTTTAGAAGGTGTTACATATCTTCGAATGAACGAAAGCTGTTGTGGTCAGTCTTTTCTGAGGTTGACGAAATGTGAAGGGGGGCGGAATTTGCGTGGTTGTGGTGGATGTTGGGGGATATCCTTTTTATCGGTTTGAAGTGAAGCTGCTTCAGTAGCAGACGTATTCTTATTGTGAATATTCTAATCAGTAATCAGTTTAGATTGGATGAGCAACTCTTGGAATGAACGAAAGCAGTTGTTGGCACGCTTCAATGGTGGTGAACAAAAGTGGAGGAGACGGAATTTGCTTGGTTGTGGTGGATGTGTTGGATGATGTTAAATGTTCGTAGAGATCCTTATCCTCGGGGTTTAGTGAAGCTGGCTAAGTAGCAGAAGTTTTGTTATCATGAACAATCCAATCAGGAAGAGTTTTACATTGAAGGAGCAACTCTTCGAATGAACGGAAGCAATTGTGGCCAGTCTATTCTATGGTTGACGATAAGTGGAGGGGGGGGGGGGCGGAATTTGCGTGGTTGTGGTGGATGTTGGTGGAGATCCTTATCAACTGATTGAAGTGAAGCTGCCTCAGTAGCAGAAATATTCCTATCGTGAATGCTCTAATCAGTAATAAATTTAGATTGGAAGAGTAACTCTTCAAATGAACGAAAGAAGTTGTTGCCAGTCTTCTCTGGTGGTGAAGAAATGTTGAGGAGGCGGAATTTGCAATGTTGTGGTGGATATTGGGAGAGATCCTTATTCTCGGAGTGAAGTGAAGCTGCTTCAGTAGCAGAGGTATTCTTATCATGAACACTTTAATCAGGAATAATTTTAGAAGGTGTTACATATCTTCGAATGAACGAAAGCTGTTGTGGTCAGTCTTTTCTGAGGTTGACGAAAAGTGGAGGGGGGCGGAATTTGCGTGGTTGTTGTGGCTGTTGGGAGAGATCCTTTTCCTTGGTTTCAAGTGAACCTGCTTCAGTAGCAGAAGTAATCTTATCATGAACAATCCAATCAGGAATAGTTTTACATTGGAGGAGCAACTCTTCGAATAAACGAAAGGAGTTGTGGGCAGTATTTTCTGGAGTTGACGAAAAGTGGAGGGTGGGGGGCTGATTTTGCGTGGTTTTGGTGGATATTGGGAGAGATCCTTATCCTCAGAGTGAAGTGAAGCTGCCTCAGTTGCAGAAGTTTTCTTATCATGAACACTCCAATCAAAATTGTTTTACATTGGAGGAGCAACTGTTCGAATGAACGAAAGAAGTTGTGGGCGGTATTTTTTGGTGGTGACGAAAAGTGGATTGGCTGAATTTGCGTTGTTGTGGTGGATATTGGGTGAGATCCTTATCCTCGGATTAAATTGAAGTTGCCTCAGTAGCAGAAGTATTCGTATCGTGAAAACTTTAATCAGGAATAAGTTTCGATTGGAGGAGTAACTCTTCAAATGAACTAAAGAAGTTTTAGCCAGTCTTCTCTGGTGGTGAAGAAAGGAGGATCAGGTGGAAATTGCTTGGTTGTGGTGGATGTTGGATGATGTTAAATGTTCGTAGAGATCCTTATCTTCGGGTTTTAGTGAAGCTGCCTAAGTAGCAGAAGTTTTGTTATCATGAACAATCCAATCAGGAAGATTTTTACATTGAAGGAGCAACTCTTCGAATGAACGAAAGCAGTTTCGGCCAGTATTTTATGGGTTTGACGAAAAGTGGACGGGGGCAGATTTTGCGTGATTGTGGTGGATATTGGGAGAGGTCCTTATCCTCGGAGTGAAGTGAAGCTGCCTCAGTAGCAGAAGTTTTTTTATCATGAACACTCCAATCATAATTGTTTTACGTTGGAGGAGCAACTCTTCGAATGAACGAAAGCAGTTGTGGCCAGTTTTTTCAGGTGGTGAAGAAAAGTAGAGGAGACTGAATTTGCGTGGATGTGGTGCATGTTGTGAGAGATCCTATTCCTCGGGTTGTAGTGAAGACTCCTCAGTTGCAGAAGTATTTTTATCATGAACACTCTAATCAGTAATAAGTATAGATTAGGGGAGTAACTCTTTGAATGAACGAAAGAAGTTGTTGCCAGTCTTCTCTGGTGGTGAAGAAAAGAGGAGTAGGCGGAATTTGCGTGGTTGTGGTAGATGTTGGGAGAGATCCTTTTCCTCTGATTCAAGTGAAGCTGCCTCAGTAGCAGAAGTATTCTTATCGTAAATACTATAAGCAGTAATAAGTTTAGATTGGAAGAGTAACTCTTCAAATGAAGGAAAGAAGTTTTTGCCAGTCTTCTCTGGTGATGAAGAAAGGTGGAGCAGGCGGAATTTTCGGGGTTGTAGTGAATGTTGGATGATGATGAATGTTGGGAGAGATTCTTATCCTCGGGTTTTAGTGAAGCTGCTTCACTAGCAGAAGTCTTCTTATCATGAACACTCTAATCAGGAATAGGTTTAATTGGATGAGCAACTCTTTGAATGAACGAAAGAAGTTGTGGCCAGTCTTTTCTTATGTTGACGAAAAGGGGGGTGGAATTTGAGTGGTTGTGGTGGATGTTGTGTGATATTCTTATTCTCGGATTGAAGTGAAGCTGCCTCAGTAGCAGACGTTTTCTTATAGTGAATACTCTAATCAGTTATAAGTTTAGATTGGAGGAGAACCTCTTCGAATGAACGAAATCAGTTGTGGCCAGTATTTTCTGTTGGTGACGAAAAGTGGAGGGGGTTGAATTTGCGTTCTTGTGGTGGATATTGGGTGAGATCCTTATCCTCGGGTTGAAGTGAAGCTGCCTCAGTAGCAGACATTTTCTTGTAATAAACACTCCAATGAAGAATAGTTTTACATTGGAATAGCAACTCTTCGAATGAACGAAAGCAGTTGAGGCCAGTCTTTTCTGGTTTTGAAGAAAAGTGGAGGGGGCGGAATTTGCTGGTTGCGGTGGATGTGTGTGGAAAAGTGGAGGGTGGGGGGCTGATTTTGCGTGGTTTTGGTGGATATTGGGAGAGATACTTATACTCAGATAAAGTGAAGCTGCCTCAGTAGCAGAAGCTTTCTTATCATGAACACTCCAAACAGGAATAGTTTTACATTGGAGGAGCAACACTTCGAATGGATGACAGCAGTTGTGGCCTGTCTTTTCTGGTGGTGACGAAGAGTAGAGTGGGGCGGAATTTGAGGGGCTGTGGTGGATGTTGGGAGAGATCCTTACCCTCGGGTTGAAGTGCAGTCGCCTCAGTAGCAGAAGTATTCTTATCGTGAATTCTCTAATCAGTAATAAATTTAGATTGGATGAGTAACTGTTGAAATGAACGAAAGAAGTTGTTGCCAGTCTCATCTGGTTGTGAAGAAAAGTGGAGGAGGCGGAATTTTCGTGGTTGTGGTGGATGTTTGTCGAGATCCTTATCCTCGGGTTGAAGTGAAGCTGCCTCAGTAGTTGAAGTATTCTTATCGTGAACACTCCAGCACGGAATAAGTTTTGATTGGAGGAGCAACTCTTCGAATCAACGAAAGAAGTTGTGGCCCGTCTTTTCTGGGGTGACGAAAAAAGAAAGGGGGTGCAAATTGCGTGGTTAGGGTGGAGGTTGGAAGAGATCTTTATCCTCGGGTTGAGGTGAAGCTTCATCAGTACTAGAAGTATTCTTATCGTGAACATTCCATTCAGGAATAGGTTTTGATTGGAGGATTAACTCTTCGAATGAACGAAGGAAGTTGTGGCCCGTGTTTTCTGGAAGTGACGAAAAAAGGAAAGGGTACGGAATTTGTGTGGTTAGGGTGGATGTTGGAAGAGATCCTTATCCACGGGTTGAAGTGAAGCTGCCTCAGTTTCAGACGTATTCTTATCGTGAAAAACTCCAATTAGGAATAGGTTCCGATTGTAGGAGCAACTATTCGAATGAACAAAAGCAGTTGAGGCCAGTCATTTCTGGGATTGACGATTGGTGGAGGGGGGGGGGGCGGAATTTGCGTGGTTGTGGTGGATGTGGGAGAGATACTTATCATCGGGTTGAAGTGAAGCTGCCTCGGTATCAGAAGTATTCTTATCATGAACACTCGTATCAGGAATAATTTCCTTTGGATTAGCAACTCGTCTCTTTATCCTTCGATTGCAGTGACGCTGCCTCAGTTTTAGAAGTATTCTTATCGTGAACACTTCAATCAGAAATAGGTTTACATTGGAGGAGAAATTCTTTCAATGAACGAAAGAAGTTTTGGCCCCTTTTTTCTGGGGGTGCCGAAAGAAGGAAGGGGGCGGAATTCGTGTGGTTGTGGAGGTTGGGATAAATCCTTATCCTCGGATTGAAGCGAAGCTTCCTCGGTATCATAAGTATTCTTATCGTGAATACTCCAATCAGGAAAAGGTTTAATTGGAGAAGCAACTCTTCAAATGAACGAAAGAAGTTGTGGCCAGTCTTTTCTGGAGTTGACGAATAGTGAAGGTGGGGGGCGGAATTTGCATGGTTCTGTTGGATGTTGTGAGAGATAATGTTCCTCCGTATGAAGTGAAGCTGCTTCAGTAGCAGATGTATTCTTATCGTGAACACGTGAACACTCCATTCAGGTATAGGTTTAATTGGAGGAGCAACTCTTAGTATCAACGAAAGAAGTTTTGGCCAGTCTTTTCTGGGGTTGACGAAAAGTAGAGGGTGGGGGGGGGGCGGAATTTGATTGGTTATTGTGGATGTTGGGAGAGATCCTTCTCCTCGGGCTGAAGTGAAGTTGCCTCAGTAGCAGAAGTATTTTTATCGTTAAGGGGTCTCATACCTTTTAAAAGCTGCAAAATGCTGGAAAAACATACATTTTGCGAACTTCTGTATTTTTTGAAATATAGTTCATAGGAATGAGAAATTTGAGGATATGAAAGAAAACATATGGAACTACTAAAATCAAGTTCAAATTTGAACTAAATATTTTAAAATAAAATTTTATAACAAATTTAATTTAAAAAAAAATGTTTTTAATTTCTGATTGACTTTTGCTACGCGCAGCTTTTTTCAAAAAGATTTCAATATTTTTGCTCAAATATTTTTTTAAGCACAGAATAGTATTGACTCTTTGAAATGATGAAGAATAAAATCTCTATTCAAAGTCTTTATATAATTAAAAAATTTTTAATTTCAACGTTCAAAATTAAAAAAAAATTTCAATTAATTTGTAATAATTTTAATTGGTTTTGACAGAAATTCATAAATGTTCGTCATTAAATCTAGATACATAGTGAGAACACACAGTAAAAATTTCATGCATTTCTATGAAACGGTTTTGGAGAAATCATGCGCGTAATGCAAGAAAATGATGTTTTGAGAAAAATGATGTCAAACATAAAAATTGATCAGAATACAATATACAAGCAATTTTGTTTTAGAAAATGATCAGAAATAATAAAATAAATATAATAAAATACTTTGGTAAATATATAAATACAATTAAGTTTTTTTTAAAATTATTAACCCCTAATATTTTAGAGAAAATCACGGTTCGAAGCATGTGAAAAATTCTCAAATTGTGTTTGCATGGTTAGTAGCACAATGGTTCATAATTTAGTAACATGTACATACACGGTACAATCTTTCTATGTTATTTATTAAAAATATTACAAATTATATTTTAATTAAAAATAGTTTAATTAATAAAATTTACCCTAAAATTCTCCTGCCGCATATGTGGTCCCATCCTGTACAATCAAAGTATTGTTCTTGTGAATGGTTAGTAATTTAGTAACATGTACATACACAGTACAGTCTTTCTATGTTATTTATTAAAAATATTACAAATTAAATTTTAATTAATAAAATTTACCCTAAAATTCTCCTGCCGCATATGTGGTCCCCTCCTGTACAATCAAAGTATTGTTCTCGTCCCTCATTCTCATTCGTTTGGCTTGACGTACCTCCCTGGTATTCATGTTAAAATGCTGCTCTGCAGTTTCAACTCTTTTCCTGTCCATTTCTGAAGTAAAATTCTTGGCATTCGATCCAATAGTCAAGCCAAAAGTTTCCATAATCTGCAGTCGACCCGAGTTTCCCTCATTAAACAGAACAATTGCTTCATTTGTAGCAATCTCGACAATTTTTCTGCCACAACCAAAAGTTTTTGGACACAATTTCCATATGAGCGAATTTAGCGACTCATTGTTGTTTTGCGTTTTTCCTCCAAGACATCTTTGCAGAAGTTTTGGTTGCGACAAATCATTAAAGATGGGCTTTATGGCTGGCATCACAACCGCTGGAAGTTTCTTTTCATGTTTGAACGTCTCGACACTTTTTCCTGCAACTTTTCTTTGGTATTTGCACCATGAATCAGATCCCATGGGGCAAAAACTGTGCAATGGTTCTTCATCAGTCGAACTCGTGTGAAAAAACACTGCCCAAACAGCCTTTCTCATTGCAGATAAATTATCTTTGTTAGATCTGATGGCATTTCCATAGTAATTGGACATCAGATCTATCACTTTATCTGTCAGTCTCCCTCTTCCACTGATAGATTTTCCATCACTCAGTTTTGGACAAGTTTGCTTTAATTTCCGCAACCGAGTGCCCATTCTCTTTTGGATGTGACCAACGCACTCCAATTTGGTTATGGAAATGTCGTCATACGGTTGCGATTCTACAACAGCAAGAAAGGTTTTCGCGTCCCCATCGCCAATGTAAGAAATGTACCTTGCTGAACGTTTATCTTCAGAGCGTTGAAATATTCGCACCATCCCAACCGTTTCCATTTTTCCTGCGGAACCGGTATGGTTTCTCAGACACATACCCTCGTGCTGCACACGCCAATTTTTATACGCAAGGGATCCTTTCCTACGCTTCCAGGAATCACAGCCTTTACAATAGGAAGACAAAACTTCAGTATCGATAACTTTGCCACACTTATCACCGACAATAGTGCAAACACCGACACGAGATGTATGGCCACGTGTTTTCCACGTTCCATCTCCACTTACCACTATGTCAGATGAATGAGTCAGAGCAATTTCCTCTGAAGTAGCCCTCATCATTGAAGCTTCTGCAACTTCCCTTGAGCACGAGAGTAGTGTGTGTACTATGGCATTGTAGGATTTCACAGAAATAGGTGGAGGAAAGTCCATAACACCGCAGAAGGTTTCAGTGGCTGTGTGGCCTCGTCCAATGCTTCTCATAGCATACGTGAAACGCCTGTTAATTTCAGGAATATTCTTCCTTTTCCCCAACATTTCAGAGTTACGAAAAGAGCACAGAAGACTACAGTTCTTACATTCAAAAGAAAATTTGCTAGAAAGGCCTCTGGTACTGTTTTCCGAAACTGTGACATCGCCACCACACTTTTTACACGACAGATTATTTTGAATATTTGAAAACAATATCTGTTTATCAAAGATTCGGTAGCCATCAAAGCAGTTGTTGCTTTCCAGCGAGGAATCTAATAGCTGGATTTTTCTTCCCGAGGCACTGTGGTTGAGAGCACCAGAATCGTTTTCAATTTTGCTTCTGGTGTGTATATTGCCAGTAAACTTCCGTTTTTTGGGACGTTGACCAGATGGACGTTTGGCTGAAGCACTCATATCAACTAATAAATCAAGAATATTAGAAAATCTAAAATAAATGCGCTTCTGATTTCAAAATACAATCAGAAAAAAAGTTAGCGTTCTGCACGGTCAAAAACTGCGTGAGAATGTACCAAAAGTAAATAAAATAGAAGTTAAAGTTATTAATAGAAAGTAGAAGTTACAGTTAAAATTGTTTGAGTCAAAAAAAGGTATAATTATTTAAGGCTCTGCTAATAACACTCGAATTCAAAGCAAACCCAAACCATCTGCTCGTAGTCTGACAGCAAGCAGCTGATTGCCAAAATGTAAACAAACCCAAAATCGTGACGCGGACTATTTTTATTTTCCCTATAACATCGGTTCTAATAGAAATTTTTGAACGCGGTTTTTTTTAATTAACTCAGAATTGTTGAAACAATTTTATAAAATAATAAAAAAAAATTCGATTTTTTTGATGCCTTAAAAGGTATGAGACCCCTTAATACTCTAATTAGGAATAGGTTTAAAGTTTAGGAGTAACTCTTCGAATGAACGAAAGAAGTTGTTGCCAGTCTTTTCTGGGGGTGAAGAAAAGTGGAGGGTGCGGACTTGCATGGTTGTGTTGTAGGTTGAGAGAGATCCTTATCTTTGTATTGAAGTGAAGCTGCCTCAGTAGCTGGAGTATTCTTATCGTGAATACTCTAATCAGGAATAGATTTTGATTGGAGGAGCAACTTTTCGAATGAAAGAAAGAAGTTGTGACCAGTCTTTTCTGGGAGTTACGAAAAGTTGAGGGGGGGGCGGAATTTGCATGGTTGTGTTGGAGGTTGATAAAGATCCTTATTCTCGGATTGAAGTGAAACTACTTCAGTAGCAGATAAACGGAACAGACTTATCAATTTTGGATTACGTTGTAGAAAAATTCGACCATACACATGAGAATTAATAGAGAGTTTAGGATTGTTAACAGTAATTGGTGTTTAAAGCTAAAGGAAGTGACAAAGCAATTTGAAAAAGGTGCATAATTGAGATAGAAAGATCACGATGAAGATGGGTTTTGGGTCTCTTACGAGATTTGTCCAGGGAGTTGTCATAAGGATGTAAGTTTTTCAAAAGTGGAAAGTACAAGTGGGAGAGTGGTGAAATATGTATTCGAAAATTGGTTCGATGTTAAAATCATTATGAATAATTTCATGGCGTACATAATAAAGAGCGTTGGCCATTTGGAGGAGAATAGTATTTTGAAGGGACTGGAGGTATTTGATATTGGTTTTACATGTAGAGCCCCTGATGGGACAAGCGTAGAGAATAGAGGGTCTGATTATAGATTTATAAATGATGATTTTATTTTTCAGTGAAAGGTGGCTCTGGCGTCCAATGAGAGAAGAAATGTTAGATTTAAGAGCAAGACTCTTTTTTCCAGAAGTTTTAATACGAGTGGTGAAAGTAAGTTCGAATTTCAAAGTTAGGATCAAGGGTCAGACCAAGATATTTATAACTTTTGACAAAGGGGATGGGTTCGTTATAAAATTTAATGTTTTGAAGTTCAGAAGGTGTTTAGTTAGAAAACATAAGGAGAGCGCATTTAGAGGCGTTAATTTTGATTTTCCAGTCGGTTTACCAGAGCTAGAGTTTCCAACGTAATTTTGAATTTGTTTCAAAAGAAATCTCCTGTTGTGATTTTGGTACATAATAGCAGTATCATCAGCATAAATGGCGAGGGAAGTTCTAGGACCAGTGGGGATGTCATTTATGTAGATGTTAAAAAGTAGGGGTGAGATGAGAGAGCCTTGGGGAACATCTGCTTGAACACAGCGATGATGAGATAAAGTGGGGTTGACTTTAACTTAGAAAGTGCGTTGAGATAGAAAATGTTGAATAATTTTGATGCGTTGAAGGGGGACTTTAAGTTGTACGAGTTTGTGAAGGAGGCCCTCATGCCTAACTATTCAGAGAAAAGTCAGAGGCCAAACTCTACATTGGAAATAGGTTTATTAGAATAACGAGAAAACGCAGGCACGCCGACGCATCCAAGCACATGCGATTGAGAGATACATAAACACAAAGTGGAAGTTGTAGTTACAGCGTGGTGGAAAGGTGTTGCCAGATCTAGATTACACAAAGATTGAATACTTCTCAACACCCTCCCTTAATCAATATTTGCTTGAAACAAAATATGTAAGACAAATACAATAGGGTATACTAGTAACTAATAAAAATCGAAACACTTAAATCTTAAGTAGAATTAACCTCAAAGAAAACACTTGCAATATAATTACACTTGGCAATAAAAAATACACGAGTCACACTTTACACAGATGAATTACATACACTATACAATTAATGATCAGGCTTCAATAACGATTTGCACATTTTTCTCAACTTACTGAGCCTTGGTTTAGGTAATGCTTTTGTAAACAAATCAGCTATCTGATTTTCAGTTTCAATATAAACAAGATTAATATTATACAATTTAACAATATCCCTCACATACTTTATCTTAATATCTAGGTGCTTTAACCTAGCACAATTGTTTTCATTTAGTACAGCCTTAATAGCTGATTGGTTATCTTCGTACACATTTATATTTACATCACCCTTTAAAATTTCTCTTGTAGTGTTATACAAAACAACTACATCTTGCATGGCTTTCGCCAGGGATAGAACTTCTGCCTCCGTAGAGGATAATGCAATTGAAGATTGCTTCTTAACACACCATGTTACAGGACAGTCATTAAAGAAAATTATACACCCAGACATTGACTTCCTGTCATTGGCATTAGGCCCCCCCCCACGTCTGCATCAACATACACATCAATTACATAACCCTTGGCTGAAACACCAAATACCAAAACCATATCAACAGTACCCTTTAAATACCTAAGGATTATCTTGAGCCCTGCCCAAGCACTATTATCATGGTATCCCTTTGGTTGCTCCATGAACAATGTCTCATGGAGATAACCATTAAGAAATGCTGTCTTGACATCCAGGGCATATATACTGAGTTCTTTATGCAGAATTATGGCAAGCACCAATCTCAGCGAGGATATGCCATTTACTGGGGCATAGGTCTCAAAATAATCTATTCCTGGTTTCTGTTCGAAACCTCGGACCACCAGTCTAGCCTTATATACGTTATCTCTTTTGAGACGAAGGACCCATTTGCACGTCATTGGTCTTTGGTTGCATGGTAGGTCCACAAGTTCCCACACTTTATTTCTTTGAAGGGACAATATTTCATCGTCCATTGATTTTTTCCAATACACTTGCTCTTCTGGAGAAAGCTTTTCCACATCTTCAAAAGTAATACATTCAATATTACTTGCCACTGCTTCATAGACGAAGTAGTCGTTTAGCCGTCTAGGTGGTCTAATGACTCTTCTTGGCCTGGTGGCATCATCATCTTCATCAGGAGGAGGATCCACTTCCACCTCGATATCAGTGGTCTCAGGGTCGATGGAATCTTGAACCTCGCCATTCACCTCATCTAACCCAGAAACGCTTGTCTTGGGAACAGTAGGATTCAGAGCCTCTTTGTTATCATTGCTGTCTCCTTAATGGCCATTCACTTCTTTTCTTCATTGAACTTAACATTGTATGACACAGTGATTCGCCTAGTTCTTGGATCCTTTAGGCGATAACCCATACGTGAGTACCCAATGAAAATCATCCTTTGCGATTTAGGGTCAAGCTTCTAGCGATGACAATCATGAACCCTCACATATGAATCACATCCAAAGACCCTGATACTACTTAGGTATGGCTCCTTTCCATGCTTTAAAGTGTAAGGCACACCTTGGATCGACTGATGGGGAGTCCTGTTCTTCAGGTAAGCTGCTGTTTGGACAGCATATCCCCAAAAAGATTTGAGTAATCTCGCATTGTACAAAAGCGCTCGGGCTTTCTCAACCAAATACCTGTTGGCCCTTTCAGCCACGCCATTTAAGGAAGGGCTATAAGGTGGAGCAGGGTCAATTGTCACACCTTTATCCTTGCAAAGTCTAGCAAATTCTCCAGACACAAATTCTTTAGCATTATCGCACCTTATCTTACATAGCTGAGGGTTTGTCTTTAGAAAATCTTTTAACGCATGCACAACATCATTTTTGCATCTCAACAGGTGAACTTCACAGAACCTGGAGTAGTCATCTGTGAGAGTAAGAAAGTACTTTTCTCCATCACTAGTGCAGGGATCAAAGGGTCCACAGATGTCAACATGCACCGACGTCATTGGAGTTGATTTTCTACTTCTTGGGCCCCTGCCCATAGGTGCATTGGAGTGCTTTACTGTAACACATTCCTTGCAGAAGGACCCATCTCCTTTAACACACTGCTGGATGAGTGGCCCAATCACCGATGCCAGAGATCACCATCAGCCTTAGCAGCATGAGCCGAAGCTCTCTCATGCTCATTTAAACTCCACATTGCCTCTTTGCACTGTAGCTGTGTCATCCTTGAAGATGACGCTGTACCCAGTCTTTTGAATGTTCTTCACAGCAATCAGATCTTCATTTAACTCGGGGACATACAAAACATCTGTTAAGGTGATGTCTATGCCATTGACTTTTCCAGTAATGGTACCAACCCCTTCAACCTTCAAGACATCAGTTTTCGAAGCACACGCTACTGTCCCAGATGAAGCTTTTAATTGCGAGAACCACTCTCGATGGCTGCTCATGTGAGCTGATGCTCCTGAATCAAGCAAGAAGAACTGACTGGCCCTACAGTCTCTTTGAAAGTGACTAGTTCGTCCACAGCTATAGCAAACTGGCTTGCTCCGGCACTTCTTAGCAATGTGCCCCTTTTTCTTACACTTATGACATACAATGTCCTTCTTATGGGTTGAAAAAGCTGCATTGCCCACGGGTGAGTCATCAGAGCTCTTTTCCTTTCTCAGAGCTTCGGCATTAATCAGTCTTTTAACTACAAAGTCCAATGATAGAGTCTCATTCGGCTGATTTTCAATTGTAGCTTTGATAACGTCATATTCTGGCGGTAGGGATATAAGCAGATACACATCAATGTCCATGTCCTTCACATCTCCTCCGAAAAGCCGCAACTCATTAGCAACAGCTAAAATTTCATTCACATGCTCCTGCATGCTCTGCTCAGGACGCTTGGTCATGGTGGCCAATTTTTTCCGGACCAGGATTTGACTACCAGCGCAAGTCCTAGCGTACTTTTGAGCAAGACCTTGCCACATTTCCTTGGCAGTCTTTTCAAGCACCATCGCTGCCAGTACGGTATCGTCCAAGTAAGTCAGAAGCATCGTGTACGCTTTCTTGGCATCCCTCACCTCTTCGCATTCTTTCTCAAGATAAACATCCAGTCCTTTCGCCGAGAACGCGGCCTCCACTCGTCGCCTCCAGATGGGATAATTCTTCCCACTGAAAGGTTCAATCGCCAGCCTTGTGCTTTCCGACATTTAGGCCTAACTCGTGTCGCTTCTTTCGTTCAACGAAATTTCTAAACCAATTCCTACTCAAAAGTCTCCAGCGTGTTCAGTCGTAACCTCGCTCTGCTATTCAGAGAAAAGTCAGTTCAGAGAAAAGTCAGAGGCCAAACTCTACATTGGAAATAGGTTTATTAGAATAACGAGAAAGCACAGGCACGGAAAGTAGCGGGCTGAACTTTCAGGATATTAAATTAGTCACGGGACGTAAATAATAGGCAGTTGTGAAAAAGTAATAATGATAGGTTAATTTTATATACACTCATTGACATAAAAATTTGCGCACCTAGAAAAAGTCGTCAAAATGAAACGAAATTTTACACATGTAAGAACTACTTTGATATAAGTAAGTGATTAAAAAATCAAATAAAAAGGATCATTTATTGCAGAAAAGTACAAATGAACGGAAGTTTTAGTACTCTGTTGGACCCCTCTAGCGCGAATGTACGATGCGATACGAGCGGGCATTGAGCCATACAAGTTCCGTATGATGTCCTGAGACATCTTATTCCACAGTTGCTGTAAACGTACCTCTAGTTCGACCAAACTCGTAGAGTGTCCAACTTGCCGTCCTAAATGATGCCAGATATGCTCAATTGGTGACAAATCTGGGGATCGAGCAGTACAGGGAAGGGTGGTAATGTGGCGGAGACAGTCTTGTGACATCTTTACTGTGTATGGCCGAGCATTGTCTTGTTGAAAATGGCTCCTGGAAGCCCTGCCAAGAGTGGCATCACATGTGGCTGAAGGATGTCATGGACGTACCGCTGGGCTGTCATTGTGGCATGGATCAATATTAGGGATGATCGTGTATCGTAAGCAATGGCACCCCATACCATCACACCAGCTGTGGAGCGCTGTGTCGCTGTAAAGCTAAGGCAGGATTGAGGCGTTCACCACGGGGCCTCCACACACGAACACGATTGTCATCACTGCTCAAATTGAATCTTGATTCGTCGCTGAAGACGACCTGGTTCCATTCCGTTACAGTCAAATCCCGTCGTGCGCGACACCACTCCAAACGGAGACGTCCGTGGGTGGGTGTCATTGGCAGCACACGTAATGGGCGCCGCGATACCAGATGTTCTTCAACAGGCGCCTTGCGATGGTTCAGGAAGACACAGGGCCCCGTAGTGAAGGTGCTGCCTGTGTCTGGATAGCGGCCAATGAGGCAGTTGGCTCTACGCGTGCGTTTCGTATGATGTCACGGTCTTCTCGACGACTGGTCTGTCGAGGGCGTCCTGAGCCTGGTCGCCGTGTAAATGACGTCTATTTTGTTCACTGGTCCCAACACCTCGTCACAGTAAAATCAGAACGGCCTACTTGACGAGCTACTCGCCGAGCTGACCACCCAGCTTCCATCATCCCGATGATTCTTCCCCTCTCGAACTCTGCTCATATTGTCTTCCATGGCGGCGCAACGGCATGTCTACCTCAGCGTTACCTTCGCAAAAGATTAAGTACACTCAAATAAGCTCTGCTTACCTGTTTTATACTACAAGGAGAACGAAGTTCAACGCCCTGTAGTGGCATTTTGCAATGAGCAATCACGCTGTATTTCTAATCATTTGCATATCTGGCCGACATGTACCTTCATGCCAAGTTTCGTTACGATCCCACAATTATTTCTTGGTGCGCAATTTTTTTATGGCAATGAGTGTATTTATAAAGTACAATGGTAAAATTTTCAATAATATCGTATTGATTAAGTATTTACTTACAATCACCAAAAATTAATGAGAAGTTTGAGCTTGAACTTGAGAAACAAGATTATCAATGTTGGAATCAATCCCACTAATACACAGGCGCAGAGTGTTTTCCAAATTTTCATCTGTAAGCCTGGTTCGATACTTCGATTTATTAGTTTTCATCATGGAAAAGAAGTGTTCACTTTTATAAGTGCTTCCAAATGCGCAAATCATTTTTCTTACAAATGCTCTCAGCTGTTGGTACTTTTCTTCGGCAAGGTATGTTGTGTAGAAATCACTTAGCTCCACGTCTTCAAATTTTGACTTCAAATGTATATATTCGTGAAGCTCGATCAACTCCATTTGAAGGTGTGTGGCAGTCTTCATGCCCGCCGTAAGAGGGCGTGCAAGGCGTGCACCGCACGCGGGCGGAACGTCCAAGGGAGGCGGCAAATCTAGCGACCGATCACGTAACATTTAAAGTCATTGTCATAATACCCACCTTTAGTTTTAGAAATGTCATCGCACGGAGGAAAAAATCCGACCGCCACGAAATTAATATTTTATTTTATATTACTAGGGGGCTCCTCCATGACAAGACTAGCGGAACCTTAGAATACGGGTGGCGTATTTAGAAACCCTGGCGCTTCCAGCACAAACGGAAATACGTCATATACATAGATGCACAGACGCGCCCGCGCAAGCAAACCCGCGCGCCGGCATACGACGCCACGCCGTTGACGAGTCATTTCACCGTGAACTGGTCTCATGTACTTTTGATTTCATTCTAACTATTAGAATATTTTCTTGGTGAAAAATACAATCTACTCAACAATTACAACATGTCCATGCACATGATAAAGGAATTACCATTTTTTAGAGGTTTTGTGTTTACTTACACTGCTGTGTCAACATTATTCAGGCAGGTGATTTTGACATGCTTTCATGTAACTTTCATTTAATTCTTTGTAATAAACTCCTTCCAAGTTATACAAAAGAAAGAACACAGTAAAATAAAGTTATTAAAGTCAAAATATTTTGGAAAAAGCAAAAAATAAAAGTTTTGGGTCTCATAAGTGTCTATTCACCTTCGTCAATGCATTTGCACTGAGTACTTGTTTCATGTACCTTTTAATTAATTCTAACTTTTTAAAATGTTTTCTGGGTGAAAAAGTGAAAGCATTTATGATTTCCAACCTGTCAATACAAAGGGAATCAAGAAATTATCACTTTTTAGAGTTTTGTGTTTGATTCTAATATGCTCTGTTACCATTGTCAAGGCAGGGGATTTTGACATGTTTCCATGAAACTTTAATTTATTTCTATGTAATAATATCTTTCCAAGACAAAGAACACAATAAAACCAAGTTATTCACGCAAAAAATTGTGTAAAAAACAATAAATAAAAATTCTAGGTGTGAAAGTGTCTGTGCATCTTTGTCGAAGCATTTCACCGTGAACTTGTTTTCATGCACTTTTTTAAATAATTCAAAGTTTTAAATATTTTTCTTGGTCAAAAACACAAACTATTGGATAATTGCAACGTATAAATATTAATGGAATGAGGAAAGTAGTCGTTTTTAGACGTTTTGTGTGTATTTTAAATTGTATGTGTTAACATTATGAAGGCACCTGCTTTTGACATGTTTCCTTGAAACTGTATACTAATTCTATGTAATAAACTATTTACAAAATATACAAAAGAAAGAACATAATAAAATCCACTTATTGATGAAAAAAATATTTCGGTAAAAGCAATTAATAAAAATTCTAGGTCTGGATGTGTGTGTTCAGCTTTGTCGATGCATTTCACTGTGAACTTGTTTCATGTACTTTTTACATAATTCCAACTTTCTAACCGTTTTATTTGTGAAAAACAGAAAGTATTTATCATTTGCAACCTGTCCAAGCAAAAGAAATCAAGAAATTGGCACTTTTTGAATGTTTTGTGCGTCTTTCTAACATACTGTGTTAACATCATGAAGACAGCTCATTCTGACATGTTTACATGAACCTTTGTGTTAATTTTAATTAATAAACTATTTCCAAGGTATGTAAAACAAAGTACACAATAAAAGAGACTTAGTGATGCAAAAATATTATGGATAAAAATATTTATAAAAATTTGGGGTATGAATGTGTTTGTTCAACTTTGTCGAAGCAGTTCATTGTGTAGTTTTATCATGCAACTTTTGGTTATTTCCTACAATTAAACTTATTTCTTGGTACATAATTCAAAGCAAACACAGATACGAATTTATAAATGCTAAAAGAAACATGAATAAAGCTTTTTTTTTAATTGGCTCTGAAAGTACTTTGTTGACCCAGCTCACCGTGAACATTTTGACACTAATCCTTTAGTGAAATTCTAGTGTTAATGTTTTTTCTTTGTAAAAAGGTGGAACCATTAATAAAAACAAACTTTTCCATCCCAAAAGTAAAAAGAAGTAAGCATTTTTAAAGAAGTTGTGTGTGAAAATGTATATGCTGCCTTGTGAAAGGGTTAACCGTGAACTTTCTCACTCCTCTTTTAGTAAATGTGAATTACTAATGGTTTTTCTTGGTGAAAAAATGAAAGCAATAATTAATTCGAACTTCTTAATGTCAAAATTAAAAAGAAGTAAGCATTTTTAAAAAAGATGTGGGAAAATGTGTGTGCAGCTTTTTTGAAGGATTTCACCGTGGACTTTTCATTTATCTTTTAGTAAATTAGAACTATTAATGTTTTTCTTGGTGAAAAAGTGAAAGCAATAAATAATACTAACTTTTTACTGCCAAAAGTAAAAAGAAATAAATGATTTTAAACATTTTGGCTCTGAAGGTACTTTGTCGACAGAGCTCTAAGTGACCTTTTTCATACTCATCTTTAAGTTAATTCCCACTGCAAATTGTGTGTGTGTGTGTGCGAAAAAGAGAAACGAATAATTTATTCATACTTTTTAATGCCCAAGTAAACAAGAAGTAAGATTTATGAAAAACGTTGTGTGTGAAAGTGTGTACCGTGTAATCCACCTTCTCTCTTCAAATTCCAGACACACGTGTTTGTTTAAATGGAGTTATGCTACACACAAAGTTGTTCATTATGGCTTTATTTAATACATTTTTCATTTGCGAAAAGAAATGTAAACCCAATAATTATTAATTTTTAGATAAAACGGCCATTACACAGCTCTCAATACAAATACAAATACAAATACAAATATTGACGACCAGCTACAGGCTCAAGCCCAACAAGGCTGGTCCTTTGTTTATGAATTCCCCAATTCCCACTGACTATCCAATTGTGTCTTAAATTCGTACACTCCCTTTGAATTAACTATATTTTCTGGCAACGCATTCCAACTGTCTATTACCCTATTAAAGTAGTAGTTTTTCCTTAAATCCCGATTAAAATGTGTCTTGTTCAATTTATACCCATGGCCCCTTGTTCTGTTATCCCTATTGAAATTTAAGCCCTCTGTGTCCCCTTGTTTTACAAACTTGAAAAGCTGAATCAAATCCCCCCCCCTCCTTCTTCTTGTTTCCAGTGTATACATGTTTAGCTTACTTAAACGTTTATTATAGTCGAAATTCGCTAGCCCCTTAATTATTTTTGTAGCTCTGTGCTGAACCCTTTCAATTGATTCTATGTCCTTTCTCATATCTGGAGCCCAGAATTGTACAGCATATTCTAGATGTGGTCTTACTAAACCCTTATATAACGGCAAGATTATATTCTTATCCCTTGAAGTTACAGTCTTTTTAATATACCCCAATAACCTATTAGCCTTTTTACCCGCAGCTGAACATTGATGACCCATTTTAAAATCCCTGTGAATTATCACCCCAAGATCCTTGACTGTTTCTCCCTCCTTTACCTTTACTCCCTGCAGCCTGTACTCGGCTCCACTGTTCCTGTAACCCATATGCAGAACTTGACATTTCCCTACATTAAATGACATACCCCATTTTACAGCCCATTCGGATATCTTATCAAAATCCCCTTGTAAATTCTCTATCTGTAACTTGGTATCCACTGTCCCCCATATTTTTAAGTCATCTGCAAATATACTGATTCTATTCTTGATCCCCTGACCTATATCATCTATGAAAATTATAAATAAAATTGGTCCCAAAACTGATCCCTGAGGCACCCCACTTATAACTTCTGTCCACTGTGAATAATTTCCTTTTATCTGCACTCTCTGCTTTCTACCCAATAACCAATTATTTATCCATATTAATGTTTTTCCCTGAATCCCCAGCCTTTCCAATTTAAACAGTAATGCCTCATGAGGTACTTTATCAAAAGCCTTTTGAAAATCTATGTACATGATATCCACACTGCTCTTATTATCCAGCTCCTCAGTAATTTTTTCGTAGAACTTCAAAAGGTTTGTAGAGCAGGATCTGCCATTCCTAAACCCATACTGATTCTCTGATAACAGTCCCCCCTCCTCCAAGTATAACATTATATGCTTTTTTAACAGATATTCAAATATTTTGCAAATTACGGATGTTAGACTTACTGGTGTATAGTTGCCCGGATCACTTTGTATTCCCTTTTTGAAAATTGGAGTTATGTTGGCCAACTTTCAATCCATTGGTACCCAACCTGTGCTATATGTTGAATTAAATATCGTGTGAATTACTTCCCCCAGTTCTTGCGCGCATTCCACTAGTACTCTCGGATAAATATCGTCTGGCCCTGGTGCTTTAGATGGCTTAATTCTTTTCAACTGATGTACTATTTCTTCCCTGTTGAATTTGATTCTTTGATTATACCCCCTGCAAAGGCTCCATCCTTGGGATCCTTTTTTAAATTATAGTTGCCATTGAAAACCCCCAGAAAAAAGTCATTTAACACGTTTGCCATTCCCACCTCGTCTTGAATTAATTCACCTCCCTTCCCCTCCAACGGGCCCAGTGTAGTACTAAATTTTTTTTTACCACTTGCATATGCAAAAACTTCTTTTGGGTTTATATTTATTTCCCTTGCTAATTTTTCCTCCAGGGACACCTTTTGCTTCCGACTAATAGTTTTAAACTCTTTTCTGGCTTTCTGATATGCCTCCTTGTCCCTGTCGTTACCAGTGCTTTTATATACACTGTATGTTTTTTGTTTTAATTTTAAAATTTTGTGTGTTTCCCCTAAAAACAACATAGGGAGCAATTTGATTGATTTTCCTTTTTTCCTGAACGTTACATGTTTTTTTAACACCCTGTCTAACTTATTCTTGAATTCCTCCCATTGTTCAGAATGATGCGGTGCTAATAATCCCCCTCTGAATGTTTCCTTTAACTCTTCCCTTATCTTATGAAAATTTACCTTTCTGAAATTTGGAATTATCCTACTATTGATTGTGTATGCTGACTGAAAATTTATACTTAATCTGATACTTCTATGATCACTTTCTCCCAGTGGCTCACCTATAACCAAATCCTGCACCCTATCCTTATCATTGCTGAAAATCAAATCCAATATTGCATTGTCCCTAGTATCCTCATACACCATCTGGTACAAAAAACAATCCTGTATCACTTCCAAAAATTCTGCCCCTTTCCCATTTGTAGCTAGATTGTTTGTCCAGTCAATATTTGGATAGTTATAGTCCCCCATTAAAATTAATTCTCCTTTTTGACGCTTCGTTTATCAGATTGCACACGCCCTTTTCCTGCTCTTCACTACCAACAGGAGGTCTATATATATTGCCCAGAATTAGTCCTTTGCCTTTGTCTGTATTCAGTTTCACCCAGACTGATTCTATCCCCTCAGTTTTACTATTTAACTTAATTTTCGTACAGTTTAAGAATTCTCTCACATAAATCAAAACCCCACCCCCTTTCCTATTCACTCTGTACTCCCTAAACATTGTGAATCCACTTAATTCTAAAATTTGTGCATCTTCACTGCTTGCCCAACTTTCAGTTATCCCAATGATATCTATATCCTCTGCTTGTGCAATTCCCCTGAGCTCATCCATTTTATTTCTCACACTGCAAGCATTACAATAAAATACTTTTAGCTTATTTTTCACCCTTATTTTCCACTTTCCCCTTGTATTATTAGTCTTTGGTATCGTTTTTCTCCCTTACATTGCACTTTTCCTTTGTATTGTTTGTCTCCTGTAATTTAGACCCTGTTAGTTTTCCTAAGCAATTACAGTGTACTGTCAACCCTCTATGTACTTCCCATCCCTGCTTGTATACTAGTTTTTTGACTCCAGAATATTCAAAACCCGCTTGCCAACCTCCCTATTACCTATCAAGCTTAAATGCAAATTGTCCCTGCTTATCCAATCCCTCCTACACTCCTTCCAAACATCTAAAAATCTAACCTCCTCCCTCTCACACAAATCCCTTAACAACCTGTTCATCTTATTGGCCCTTTGATTTAACCACCCATTACCTAACCCATACCTAGGTAGTAATCCTAATACTGTTACTTCTGCCCCATGAGACTTAATGCCTCTTAAAAGTGTTTCTGCTTCCCTCTTAAACTCAACATTAGTAGTCCTCTCTATGTCATTTGTTCCCACCCACACTACTGCCTTTTCCTCCCCTTTAACCACACCTGCCTTAACTGCCTCAACTACATGTTTTACCCTGGCACCTGGCAAGCAACACCTTGCAAAATTGCGCTTTTTACGCCCTACCATTTCTCCCAAAACCCTAACCATTGAATCACCAACCACTACCCCTCTAGTTACCTTATCCCCCTGATCAACATGCCCCCAAGTCTACACATTGGACACCCTTTTCCTATTACGAGCGAGGATCATGTTTAAATACGACGATTAAATTACGATTAAATACGAGCGAGGGTCGTGTTTCGGCTCGGGGACCTGACCATAGTAAAGATAAGGACCAGATGCGCACAACAAAGGCGGCAATATTCTTCCATTTCTCCAGTCTTGAGGCGAAATCTGGTTGAAACCTCCCCGTCTCGAAAAGGCTAAGAATCCCCACAGAGCTTCCTTCTCAGTTTGTACTTGTACGCATTCGAACAGTACTATCGCACATCAAGTTGCAATTATTTTGTTAATAGTTCTTCTGACGTTAGTCTAGGTATAATTAATGATATTTTAAATTGGTTAGAGTTTTTATAATTAAATGTATCATCCGTCAGTGTAAAATATATAAGTGCAAAGAAATCGTAATTATGGTAAGTACATACGTTTATTTATAGGCTTATCACAATAATTGCTACTCCTTGTAATCGTCTGTTTGCAGCACATATACAATTAAATCTTTACGAAATTTAAAATTAAAAAACCGGCCAAGTGTGTGTCTGACAAAGCACAAGGTAGGGTTCCGTAGTTAGTACAGGCTCTACAAAATTCTTTCAAGACATCTGAGCCAAAACTCGATGTGTTTAAAACTACAAAGTTAATTTTACAGTTCATTTATACGGAACTAGCAGAAATACCCGGCTTTGCTCGGGTTGAATTAATAACATGTTGATTGAAAAGTCATCATCAATTCTTTTTCATAAAAGAATGTTAACATCATTTAAGTGTACGGGAAAAAAATTAATACCAATTTAACTTCTCCATCGCTTCTACAATTTTCTTCGGACGCAAATATGCATATATCCATTCATACCATTAACCATTCCACCATTTCATATTCGTCACACTTCTGCTGAAGTTTTATTTTAAGTTTTCGAGTGACTACGAATATTCCCGTGCATTCAATTTCAGTAAAAATGGCGAAATTTCGGTGGATAGTCTTGCATTTAGTTTTCCTATGAATATGTTTTCATTGTGCCATTCTTTCACCTAGTATGCGATATTTTCGAATTTCATCATCAATATGAGAAGATGGTAAGTTAAATTGTTACAGCATTCGTTACTAATTTAGTTTGAGGCAAAAGCAATTTTTCTTGAAAATTCCATTCAGCGGCCGCTGGAATAATGGAACTTCTGTTAGATATTTAAAGCAGAGTTGACGTTTGTCTGTTCTCTACACTAATCCACCTTTTGACCAATCCACACATTTGGTACTCTTATATTTTAAAACCCTGCGGACGTGATAGGCTACATATTAACCGGCGTTCTATTTGTTCAAGGGGGCTAAAAATATACGGCATTCGTGACTAATTTAATTTGAAGCAAACGGGTACTTTTCCCAGAAAATTCCATTCAGTGGCATGTGAAATAACAGAGCTTTTGTTAGAAATACATGTCATCAATGTAGACAAATTAAACCCAATCGATAACAATTAAAAAAAAACAGAAGGTTGATTTTACAGCCCTTTTACAAAAAGAATATCACTTTCAACGAACGATTCACATGTATCTAAGTTGCGTAAGAACAGCTTCAATAAATAGAGTAAGAAACCTCGACTTTCTGCCTCTTAAGACATAAAATTTCAATTTTCAAAATTACTTAATGTGATATTATTCCAAGATCAACAAAGTCTTGTTAAAAATTCCCTTTTTTCCAACACACATACAGTTTTAAATTGAACCCTTATGGTGCTTTTTAAGATCAGAAATTTGGTTTCTAAATGGAAAGCACGTATCTATTTAGTAGTAGTTAGTATATTTAGATGTAGTTACTTGACTATGGATTACAGCTTTCAATAATACCCATGAAACACGAAAAACAAATGAAATTTAGTTTATTTTAATCGTCTTTCAATGAAAAGCTAGATCAAAATTTTGAAATATATTATAAACTACAAAGTATGACTACCAGTTTTAATTTAACGTAACCCATCTTATTAAAAGTAATTTTTGAAATCTTTCATGTCATTTTAAAATAACAAATTACACATTAAAAAATATTTTGATTTATAAATTTTTTTTTAATCTACACACTATTACGTATTCAACCAAAGATTTAAAGAAAGTTAGTGGAAATATATATATATATATATACTACCACGAAAGTACTCGTGTCTAGTGATATTTTGCAGGAAATAAATAAATAAAATCCATTTCCTAAATAATAGATCTGGAATAGGTAATATACCGGAACACATAATGCAAACAGAAACAAAATTCCAATCCTTAAAAAAGTAAGAATTCTGAAAAAAAAAATCTGTTCTAGTGTGTTGAATTTTGACTTCCTGGATATATTCTTGTTGGTTTGTGTAAGTACATTTATATTTACCATGTTGGCAACACCTTGTACTTCTTCTGAGAGATAGCAATGGTCGTTGTGTGTGTAATGTTCTTCATGTGTTGTTAAGTTCTAATAAATAATAGATAAAGAAGTTGTGCATCTGTTAACGAGCTTAAACAGGCCGGTGCAACCGTGACTGAACAAGAAAAACTGAATTACATGTTAAGAGCATTACCATCAAACTACAGTCATATTGGTGATTTAAATGATGCTTTACCGGAGAAGGACAGAACAGTTGATTATCTAAAAAGTGTATACAAGTGAGCCAGTAATTAGCAGGGTATACAAGTGAGCCAGTTATTAGCATGGTATAAAAGTGAGCCAGTTATTAGCAGGGTAGAAAAGTGAGCCAGTTATTAGCAATATAATACTACTCCTATATTGTAAATCATCAAAATAAGTAATAACAGATTTGTTAAGGGCGGGCTACCAACTGCGTACTTCATAAAAAAAGCGCCCACCCCGTGCATTTTTTTACAAAAAAAAATATCCAAAACTATTATTTAAACAATTTTAAATAAATCCATTCAACAACACGCTGGAGAAAAGTCATAAAACTTTCTGATAAAACCTTTGTAAAAAGTTTTTTATGTTTGTGGATATTGAGGCATGTGTGTGTGGAGATGTACGACGGAAATGAATGCGGTAATTGTTTTATTTTAATTAAATGATCTGCAGTAATTTGTCAATGTCGTCGAAGGGTCGCCCAACTATCTTGAGTACATGCAGAGTGTTGACAATGTACGAAAACCTTCATGCCCTATAATTTTTTATTTGTTTTCATACATTATATTTTTCTTTACACTAATTTTTGCGCCCCACCCACGAAATCGGCTGCCCAGAGTAAATGCCAAGTTTGCACTCCTCTAGATCTGGGCCTGCATCTATTGACAGGAAATGAAATTAGAGTCCAAATTTGCTTTAACGGTACTTTTTAATGTTACTTTTGAATTTAAAATGTTAATAATGTTAACTGAATGTTTGTGTGTGTGGAGGGGCGAAATATGGCTTTCGCCCCTTCTCCTCAGTGACAGGAGGGACAAAATACCCCTGCCCCATCCCCCTGTTGGCACGTACCTGTTTGCCTTCCTCTAGATCTGGGCCTGCATCTATTGACAGGAAATGAAATTAGTCCAAATTTGTTTTAACGATACTGTTTATTGTTATTTTTGAGGTTCAAATGTTAATAATGTTCCCTGATAGTGTGTGTGTGGAGGGGCGAAATATGGCTTTCGTCCCTTCTCCTCAGTTACAGGAGGGACCAAAACCCCCCCTGCCCGCATGTTGGCAAGTGTCTGTTTGCCCTCCTCCAGATCTGGGTCTGCATCTATTGACAGGAAATGAAATTAGTAAAAAAATTTTTCAACGGTACTGTTTAATGTTACTTTTGAATTTAAAATGTTAATAATGTTCCTTGATTGTGTGTGGGGGGGGTGGCAAATATATGGTTTTCGCCCCTCCTCCTCTGTGACAGGAGGGGCCAACCCCCCCCCTGTTGGCACGTGCCTGGCTGTTAGTCAAATCCTGGTCCGGAAAAAGTTGGCCACCATGACCAAGCGTCCTGAGCAGAGCATGCAGGAGCATGTGAATGAACTTTTAGCTGTTGCTAATGAGTTGCGGCTTTCCGGAGGAGATGTGAAGGACATGGACATTGTTGTGTATCTGCTTATATCCCTACCGCCAGAATATGACGTTATCAAAGCTACAATTGAAAATCAGCCGAATGAGACTCTATCATTGGACTTTGTAGTTCAAAGACTGATTAATGCCGAATCTCTGAGAGAGGAAAAGAGCTCTGCTGACTCACCCGTGGGCAATGCAGCTTTTTCAACCCATAAGAAGGACATTATATGTCATAAGTGTAAGAAAAAGGGGCACATTGCTAAGAAGTGCAGGAGCAAGCCAGTTTGCTATAGCTGTGGACGAACTGGTCACTATCAAAGAGACTGTAGGGCCAGATCCAGAGAAACTGCTGCAGTCACTTTCATGGCTGGGGAATCAAGTCAGTTCTTCTTGCTTGATTCAGGAGCATCAGCTCACATGAGCAACCATCGAGAGTGGTTCTCGCAATTAAAAGCTTCATCTGGGACAGTAGCGTGTGCTTCGAAAACTGATGTCTTGAAGGTTGAAGGTGTTGGTACCATTACTGGAAAAGTCAATGGCATAGACATCACCTTAACACATGTTTTGTATGTCCCCGAGTTAAATGGAGATATGATTGCTGTGAAGAACATTCAAAAGACTGGGAACAGCGTTATCTTCAAGGATGACACAGCTACAGTGCAAAGAGGCAGTGTGGAGTTTTAATTTCCCTGGCTTAATGGCAAGGGACAATATATCAGCCATTTTGAGCCTGATAGAGCTACGGCTGATGGTGATCTCTGGCATCGGCGATTGGGCCACCCATCCAGCAGGGTGTTAAAGGAGATGGGTCCTTTTGCAAGGAATGTGTTACAGTAAAGCACTCCAATGCACCTATGGGCAGGGGCCCAAGAAGTAGAAAATCAACTCCAATGACGTCGGTGCATGTTGACATCTGTGGACCCTTTGATCCCTGCACTAGTGATGGAAAGAAGTACTTTCTTACTCTCACAGATGACTACTCCAGGTTCTGTGAAGTTCACCTGTTGAGATGCAAAAATGATGTTGTGCATGCGTTAAAAGATTTTCTAAAGACAAACCCTCAGCTATGTAAGAAAAGGTGCGATAATGCTAAAGAATTTGTGTCTGGAGAATTTGCTAGACTTTGCAATAATAAAGGTGTGACAATTGACCCTGCTCCACCTTACAGCCCTTCCTTAAATGGCGTGGCTGAAAGGGCCAACAGGTATTTTGTTGAGAAAGCCCGAGCGCTTTTGTACGATGCGATATTACTCAAATCTTTTTGGGGATGTGCTGTCCAAACAGCAGCTTACATGAAGAACAGGACTCCCCATCAGTCGATCCAAGGTGTGCCTTACACTTTAAAGCATGGAAAGGAGCCATACCTAAGTAGTATCAGGGTCTTTGGATGTGATGCATATGTGAGGGTTCCTGATTGTCATCGCTAGAAGCTTGACCCTAAATCGCAAAGGATGATTTTCATTGGATACTCAAGTATGGGTTATCGCCTAAAGGATCCAAGAACTAGGCGAATCATTGTGTCATACAATGTTAAGTTCAATGAAGAAAAGAAGTGAATGGCCATTAAGGAGACAGGAATGATAACAAAGAGGCTCTGAATCCTACTGTTCCCAAGACAAGCGTTTCTGGGTTAGATGAGGTGAATGGCGAGGTTCAAGATTTCATCGACCCTGAGACCTCTGATATCGACGTGGAAGTGGATCCTCCTCCTGATGATGATGATGATGCCACCAGGCCAAGAAGAGTCATTAGACCACCTAGAAGGCTAAACGACTACTTCGTCTATGAAGCAGTGGCAAGTAATATTGAATGTATTACTTTTGAAGATGTGGAAAAGCTTTCTCCAGAAGAGCAAGTGTCTTGGAAAAAGGCGATGGACGATGAAATATTGTCCCTTCAAAGAAATAAAGTGTGGGAACTTGTGGACCTACCGTGCAACCAAAGACCAATGACGTGCAAATGGGTCCTTCGTCTCAAAAAAGATAACGTATATAAGGCTAGGCTGGTGGTCCGAGGTTTCGAACAGAAACCAGGAATAGATTATTTTGAGACGTATGCCCCAGTCAATGGCATATCCTTGCTGATATTGGTGCTTGCCATCATTCTGCAGAAAGAACTCAGTATATATGCCCTGGATGTCAAGACGGCATTTCTTAATGGGGATCTCCATGAGACATTGTTCATGGAGCAACCAAAGGGATACCATGATAATAGTGGGCGAGTGCGCAAGTTGTGACAAGCAAGGCAATGGTTTAAAAAGTTCACGGATTTCCTTATCAGTTTAAATTTTCAACAGTTAGTGTGTGAATCGTGTATTTTTATAAAATGTCATAACCAAAATGAAATTTATATTGTATTATATGTTGATGACCTACTTATTGCTGGCACAGATGAGGGTCAGGTTTAGGTAGTAATTGAAATGTTCAGAAAAGAGTTTGAAATGAGCAATGCAGAGCCCCTAAAGACTTTTTGGGCATTAATGTCAAAAGTTCCACTAGCCAGCTCCTTTTAAGTCAAAAGGAATATGTGATTAAAGTATTTCCAAAATTTAGTATGGAAGTGTGTAAACCTACAGATACTCCTATGGTGCCCAAATCTACATCTTCCAGCTTTGTAGACAGTGAAAATTCTCAGGGTCCTTATCGAGAGCTGGTGGGGGCTTTACTTTACTTAGCAATGACAACTAGACCGGATATCCTATTTTCAGTTAACTGCCTAAGTCAGGTTCAAGAGCAGTAAAAATTGCGAAAAAAACCCCAGAAAAAACGATTATTTTGAATTTTTTTTTTACAAATACAAATATTGACTACCAGCTACAGGCTCAAGCCCGACAAGGCTGATCCTTTGTTTATGAATACCCCAATTTCCACTGACTATCCAATTGTATCTTAAATTCGTATACTCCCTTTGCATAAACTATATTTTCTGGCAACGTGTTCCATTTGTCTATTACCCTATTAAAGTAGCAGTTTTTCCTTAAATCCCGATTAAAATGTGTCGTATTCAATTTATACCCATGACCCCTGGTTCTGTTATCATCCCTATTGAAATTTAAGCCCTCTGTGTCCCCTTGTTTTACCAACTTGAAAAGCTGAATCTAATCCCCCCCCCTCCTTCTTCTTCTTTCCAGAGTATACATGTTTAGCTTAACGTTCATTATAGTCTAGATTTGCTATCCCCTTTATTATTTGTGTATCTCTGGTGCTGAACCCTTTCAATTAATTCTATATCCTTTCTCATATATGGAGCCCAGAATTCTACAGCATATTCTAGATGTGGTCTTACTAAGCCCTTATATAACGTCAAGATTATATTCTTATCCCTTGAAGTTACAGTCTTTTTAACATACCCTAATAACCTATTAGCCTTTTAACCCGCAGCTGAATAGTACTCAGCTTCACTGTTCCTGTAACCCGTATGCAGAACTTGACATTTCCCTACATTAAATGACATACCCCATTTTACAGCCCATTCGGATATCTTATAAAAATCCCACTGTAAATTCTCTATCTGTAACTTGGTATCCACTGTCCCCCATATTTTTAAGTCATCTGCAAATTTACTGATTCTATTGTTAATCCCCTGACCTATATCATCTATGAAAATTATAAATAAAATTGGTCCCAAAACTGATCCCTGAGGCACCCCACTTATAACTTCTGTCCACTGCGAATAATTTCCTTTTATCTGCACTCTCTGCTTTCTACCCAATAACCAATTCTTTATCCATATTAATGTTTTTCCCTGAATCCCCAGCCTTTCCAATTTAAACAGTAATGCCTCATGAGGTACTTTATCAAAACCCTTTGGAAAATCTATGTACATATCTACACTGCTCTTATTATCCAGCTCCTCAGTAATTTTTTCGTAGAACTTCAAAAGGTTTTTAAAGCAGGATCTGCCTTTCCTAAACCCATACTGATTATCTGATAACAGTCCCCTCAAAGTATAACATTATATTCTTTTTTATCATCATTTCAAATAAATAATAGAAAAGGCCATCCTCGTCGCAGTCGTTTTTATTTCTGGACCCGCATCAAAACAACAGCCTCTGGATATCCGCTGCTTGGGCAATTCCCCTGAGCTCATCCATTTTATTTCTCACACTGCAAGCATTACAATAAAATACTTTTAGCTTATTTTTCACCCTTATTTTCCACTTTCCCCTTGTATTATTAGTCTTGGTATTGTTTTTCTCCCTTACATTGCACTTTTCCTTTGTATTGTTTGTCTCCTGTAATTTAGACCCTGTTAGTTTTCCTAAGCAATTATTGTGTACTGTCAACCGTCTATGTCCTACCCATCCCTGCTTGTATTCTAGTTTTTTGACTCCAGAATATTCAAAACCCGCTTGTAAACCTCTCTATTACCTATCAGGCTTAAATGCAAATTGTCCCTGCTTATCCAATCCCTCCTACACTCCTTTCAAACATCTAAAAATCTAACCTCCTCCCTCTCACACAAATTCCTTAACAACCCGTTCATCTTATTGGCCCTTTGATTTAATCACCCATTACCTAACCCATACCTAGGTAGTAAACCTAATACTGTAACCTCTACCCCATGAGACTTAATGCCTTTTAAAAGTGTTTCCGCTTCCCTCTTAAACTCAACATTAGTGGTCCTCTCTACATCATTAGTTCCCACCCTTTTAACTACACCTGTCTTAACTACATGTTTGACCCTGGCGCCTGGCAAGCTACACCTTGCAAAATTGCGCTTTTTACGCCCTACCATGTCTCCCAAAACCCTAACCATTGAATCTCCAACCACAACCCCCTGATATACATGTCCCAAGTCTACACACTGAACACCCTTTTCCACTCCCTCAGCAAACCTCACCTTCAAAGCCTCCAGCTCCTTCCTAAAATCACCCACCTCTAAGCAATTCTTACAATTAAATTCAACCTTCTCTGACATTTTAACCCCACTCACACCACCCTTTCCTGCCTCAACCATATTCCCACACAAGTCACATTCCACATAGAACTTCCCACTGGCTCCCTCTGTCCTCATCTCCTTGAACATACTAACTAAACCCATGCTAATCCAAAGTAACAATCAATGCACAGAAAAAGCAGAACTTAACAAAATCATACATACAGAAAAAGCACTGCACTGAAACAAATATACAGAAAAAGCACTGCACTGAAACAAATATACAGAAAAAGCTGGAATTAAATATCCTATAACGTTATAGTAGTCAACTAACCGAATGTGAACAAACAAGACACACAAGAATTAGGCCCAACGAGACAGACATGAATTAGGCCTAACGAGACACACTTGATTCAGGCCTACTTAATAAGTCAAAAACTAAGTGGTACTAGGACTATAAAAACACTTCTAACTGTTTGAGCTGATAGGAATACAAGTAATACACTGAAGATAGTACTAAAAGAATGAAGAATAACGCAAAAATAACTTAACTTCACCGGAGCTCCGAAAACGCGAAGCATACTGCTCAACTCCTAGCGGCGGACACAATTTTTTTACAATTTAAGACGACAAATTTTCCTGCTTGCTACAAATGTTCATGTTTTAGAGCTTTTCACCTCTCAGAAGAAATTTAATGGTTAAAATAATCCTTTTCCTCACTCCAAATCAAATTTATGTCCAAAAAATTATATCGAAAAGTTATAAACATAGGGGGATGCGTCCCCATAAAATGGTGGGTGATGGGGGAAAACGGGGGTCATATTCGAAAGTTTCTTTTGGGTGCGAAATGGCAGCGCCTAGGGGCACTCTAGGTTGCTATAGAATTTCGGAGGTTGCTATAGACTTCGCGGTTTTGGCTCAAAAACTTTTTTGGCATGGGAGCTAATTCAATTTAAGCCAATTTCGATTTTGGAATACAGTGGAAAATCACGCCAGTCGCTCACGGTCACGACCCTCGGTGCCTGTCGGTGGGTTTGATTACCCTCCTTGATATCTCGAAGCTTGCCTGGAATCGTTTATCCTTTTTTTACAAAATATTTTGTTATTTTAAAAGTTATTTTGTTCATGGTATTCATTTTTGTGTAACCTGTATTTCTTGTGTTTGTCAGTTCTCAAATATTTTTTACTGTTTGCTTTTCGCTTTGTTGTGTTTCCATTGTTCGTTTTCGTGATTTTACTCTTTGTTGAATTATTTTATGAGTTCATTTTGCATTTTAAAAATTGAGTGATTGCATTTGTGCTGCAGTCTTTTTTTTTTTTTATTGTTTTCTTTGACTAGTTTTTGCCCTTCTCTTAATTTCTCCTCCTGGATGTAAATTGTCCAAAATTTGTAGTGTAACTATGAAGGTTTTAATTACTGGTGTGGATTGGATGGTCAAATACGGAGTAATCGGAAATCAGTACGGAAAAATCAGTATTTACCATCACAATGACATGGTAATGTAATATATATTCTAGCTTTTCTAGGAACCACCATTGAGCGTGTAACGGAAAAGGTTTCATCTTTAAAAGAATCGTGACCTGATTCTGCTTCATGTAAGTACCAATAACACCTATGATTGCCTTTAGAAATGCTTCTCAAAATTTGAGGATCTGAAGCTGTAATGAAGAGATGTGCATTGTGATTTCAGCTATATTATCTCCCGATAATTACCTCTCCTTTGAAAAACAAGCTATGAGACCTTTTCTACAGAAAGTGAACACAAAAATTATCTTCTAAACCATAGGCTGTTTTTCTACTGCCAAAAGAAGCAAAATATTTCTTTTTGTAGATCCCAGTCATTAGGAAAGGTAGTACGGCAAGGCCCGGTCACTTGGAAAGGTAGTATGACAATGCTGCTCAGTTTACATCTCAATTCTTCATCTGAGAGTTTAATTCAACCTATGATCCACCTGAGCCCAAGACTGTTGAACTGAATTCTGCAATTGTTACAGAAGGTTCTGTTCAATGCAGGTATTAATCTCTATAATATTATACATCAAATATTATTAAATGTGTAACGTTGTTTCCGAATGCATTCTTTAGATGAGGCTTGGATAACAAGTTCACTTTTTTTCACTAAACTTCCTAGTTCTTAATATAACAATATAGCATTCCAACTTTCAGTAGTAAGAACCCTGAAGGTAGGATCACTGTTTTGCAAAGCATTCCAGGATTGAGGAGTCTCAAATTTTCCCGACAGTGTTATTGATGGACTTTTATGATTCTTTGTGGCACGAATTCCACAGCTGCCAGGTGCTTAGAAACATATTATATCTACAAGACTAATGAAATATTATCTCAATTGGCTAGAGAACAATTTGCCCATAATGAATACTTATTTATACCGTTAAATGAAAATAATCTGGGTTCTAGCTATTGGTTAAAAAAATTTGATTTCTATGAACCCCGCGGTACAACTTCTGCTCAGAATTACAAAGATTCCATTCAATTACGGAAAAATAAAATCTGTAAAGGTTTAAATCTTCTGGAAGATTGTTTAATTTCATGCCCTCCTCACTTTAACTAGAGAGATAGAACTAAACTCTGTAGCTACTGATTGCCCATCTAGCAATAAACTAGTTTCATTAAATGTTGAGAAGACAAGACAGATTCTGTTTGTAAAAATTTACTTCAACAATTGGCTTTGTCAAGATTATAAAATGTAATAAAACTTCAAGATTTTTGAATTTAAAAAAATTGTCGAGAAATATTTCAACTAAGCAGCAAATAAGTATTGATACAGTAATCTTGCATATTCTTAAGTCTAGCTACTGCTAAGAATTAAAGTAGAAAATTCGATATGTAGCGATTTCAAGATATGCCAATCATTTGCATTGTGGTGATTATAAGATGTAATGAGGTCAAGATTGTTGGATTAAACTGTCAAGAAATATTTAACATAAGTAGGAAGTGAATACGAATTATCTTAAAGTAATCTCAAACATTCATAAGACTCACTTCTGCTATAATTTTAAGTGGGAAATTCGAGATGTAGCCATTCAAGATATGCCCTTAAAATTCTGGTAGTTGAAAAGCATGGCAACTACTTGAGTGTAATTATAAAAAAAATTAGTGTGTAAAAAGAAACAATTCTTGTTTTTAGGATTCTATTGGAAAAGTTTGTATCATTGTATTTTTATGCAAGTGGAAACATAATTCATTTTTCTTTTTCAGGATAAGGGTAAACAGAATGAATTTTTCTTTTTCAGGATGCAACTCCAGAGCTTTGTATCATTGTATTTATGAATAATTAATTTCCTTTAGTTAAGATGGCTAGTAAAATATTTTGCAAATTCAGGAACAATTCACCTGAGCCTGTAAAGAATTTCCCTGCACCATGATTATAAATTCACACTGTTGACTTTTTCATCAAAACAACTGTTATGTTATGTAGAAAAATAGAACAGGGGTTAATATATAAGAGCCAATGTTTTCTACAGGATGAATGTACCTACCATATGGTTGGTGTGAATTCTTCAGTGATCGTTAAAATAATCTAAAAATATAATTCCCTTGAGGATTTCGAATTGTTTTTAAATCCCACTGAACACCTAGGTCAAATAGAACTGGGGTTTATATGTTGCCTACGTTACCCTCAGAGTTATGAAGAATAAGTGTTTTCCAAATTTGGAGTGGACTGGTCAAACCGTGTAGATCTGTATAGAGGACAGAGAGACGTCAACTCTGCTGTATCCCCTTGAGGTATTATGCGACAAATTTATCTTGAAACATATTTTGCTTCTTATCTGAAACTGAAATGTTTATAATTAAATGGTAGTATATGGCAGAGATAAAATAAAAAAAGCTATACACTTTTGATTTGAGGAATTCAGATTTTAAAAAATTTAGTCACCTGCTAGCATGGTGTGAAAGAATTTTAAATACGGGTATGTAACGAACCAGCTTTGGGTTTAATCACTCCTTAAAGGTCATTTGTATAAGTTTTAAGTATAAGATTGGTAAAAATGTTAACACTTTTAGGGTGGTGGAACGTCTCATTATCTTCAGTATTTTAAAGTATAAATGTGTCAAATTTGGTGTGAATTAGTCAAACGGAGTAGATTTGTATGGAAAATAAACACAAACACGTCCTTTTTTTTTATATATATAAGTAGATTACAATCCCTTTTTTTTGCGTTTTGTGTTCAAACGGTACTACGAGTTAAGAAACGATACAATTATTTAATCAGACCAAATTCTTCATTTTCAGAAATAACGAGAAATCGCGAGTTTTATAAGAACGCTTATTTAAGTCCTCCATTAACTTATGCCTCACAATCGGACAGGTAAGTGTTTAATATTGAAAAAACACCTTACATGCTTTCTTGGGGGGTATGAATATGTTTTGCATCCACTTTATTATTAAATGTTTTATTTCTATTTCTTGAAAAATTGCGAGAAAATAAACAGTTTTATTTTTTTTGATTTCAGGCCATTATTGAATCGCCAGAAAGGCAGCTAACATGAAAATAAATATAAAATTGATTCCAAAACACGTTCTGTTACTTCAGAAGGAACGCCGCAACATGGAAGTAAAGCACATTCCACAAGTATATTTGAGATTTGAGGAATGTGCACATAAACAGCACTAGAGTTGTTTTTTAAACCAAAAACCGGAATATTTTTGCGTGAATGAAACAAGAATTCGTCAATGAAAAAATTACAAATGTTTATGTCTAGAGTTTCATGACGACAGTTCATTTGACAATTCATACACCCGAGAGAGATTTCGACAATTTGTATATGATATATAAACCTAATACGAGGTTAATTAATGTCTCACTTCAGCAACGCACTATTGACGATGCTCCAGGATCAATCTCGAAGGGAAAGATTCTACGACAACGCTTCGTCCTTTTGAACCACGGTCAGAAGACGAGAATGCAATGAAATAGTATTGTGAGTAGAGCAAGAGCGCATCATTTCATATATGCTTTTCTTTGGTCTGTGTCACTGCCTTCAAATGTAAAATGTAAAATCTATAGGACCCCTTCAAACATATATATATATATATATATATATATATATGTGCAACCTAAATCTTGTTTGGGATTCCCTAATAATTTTCACACGTTGGGACCATCCATCAACGTGTGCTACCCTTTAACTGTTACCTAAAGGTCAAGATAAAGGTATCTTGACTAGAAATAAACTAACTGCTTCACTACTTCAAAATAAAAATCGAATTGATACTTATTTTCGATAACTCTCGGAGTTGAATATTCTGATTTCGATTTAATTTCTATTTATTCCATTGCTAATCCAATGCTCTTTCAACTGTTCAAATGGAGAAGTTTACTTTTAACACTACTATGACGGCATCGAACATTTAAATATTGCTGTTAAGGATTTGTTTTGATTTTTCAATACTTTTTCTGTGGACACTCTAAACAATGGCCATGAAGAAATGAAATCCAAAATAAACATCTTAGCTTATCTAAGATGCACTCCCCCAAACACTATAATTTTATACCAAAACAAATAGTGAAATCTGAGCGAGTGGGAGGGAAAATTTCCAATCACTGTCATCATATCTTCAAATATGCACCACTTTGATCCATTAATACTATTTCTTAAACTCTCGAAATACTTTTTATTTTAAAATTGAATTCGAAGAACCTATTAGAATTGAATTTGAACAAATATAGTTTTGATATTTCATCAGTTCTGACACAGATTTTTTGTGCTGTATAGACCTCCCTTCCCTTCCATAGCCTTGAGTTCCACCGTGGCTTAGTAATTTACCCACTGTTCTTGTAAACTACGAGTTGTAGGCGATGCTGGTTCGATTACTGTAACGTACCCCGGGAGTATTTCTTTCTTCTGCATCTGTAAAAATTCACATGTACGTTCATTTATTTGATGTTGTCTGGACAAATATGACCCTTGCGTCTTAAAACCCTAACATCCAATCCAATCCTCGTCCATTCATAAGCCAAAATTAAATAAAACGAAATTTCATGCCCCATCTGTTTATATGTAACTGGTTTTATAATAGAAAATTTTGTTAATTGATCACTACTATTGAAAACGGTCATAAAAATTAACTGTCCATTTTAGAAATTTAAAATTGACAGTATTATTTTTATTCAGTACAATCCAGTGGATAAGCCATATGTATAATTATGTATAAAATTGATGTATTATGTAACAATTTTATGTTTTTTTCTAACCGTTAGTTACATACGCTTCAGTTCGTATTGCAGGAGTTGAAAACAAAAAGCAAGCAACTATAATAATAATAACCACCAACCTAAATTCTAGTCTAGACGATCCCGATGCAAAGCAAATGCAACTAGAAGAAGTAACAAAGACAGGAATGCCGGGGTTGGGATCTTTATCGCTCCTAAGATCCGCACCCCTCACATAGGAGGGGGGTCTCATTAGAGGACACGAAATTTTGAAACTTCTGTGTGAGAGGGAAGAATGAGCTATTGCCAAAGGAGATGGATGTCCGCAGCTGTCTTGACAAAAGGCCGGACGGCTGACCTAAGTAGACACTTTTCTGAGAAATCTTCTGTACCCCCATTGGGAAAGATTCCAATTGTACATCCGGTCGGTGCTACTGAGCCCTGAGGGGCAGAACATGAAAAGGCAGGGCATACTCTGAATCTATTTTGGAGTGGAAATGGAAAAGGAATGAACAAACATCAATTTAATTTATTTATAGTGGATCTCGTTTTTTGAACAACTTTTTTTTCTACGTTAGTCGTATCTGGGATTTGGAGTATAGCTTCCTTAGTATGGTTGGAGAGTTTTGCATAGAAATTGGTATTGAGTTTAATTATAAACTCTTTGATCTCATATATGTTTATTGTTGTTAGTTACTCCCTAATTTTTATATTGCGGTAGAATAATGGGCTGTCTGTAGCTATTCGAAGGGTGATGTTTTGGAGTGTATCTGTTTTTTCATGTGAGTTTCAGCGCAGGAAACCCCAGACAGGACTAGCGTAAGTGACCATTGGTCGCAACATGGAACTGCGAAATCGCGGTCACAAGGTAGAAACGAATGTCTCTGAGAAACTAATGCAAAGCACGTGCTAACAGTAGAATGGATTTTTTTTGTGCCCCACAACCGTCTGAGAAAATGTGTAAGAGCTTGATCTATTCGATGATTGTTTTAAAAATAATTTGACGCAAGTTTAATTTGAAAAAAGTCAATGTCTCATCAACTATCGATACTTTCGTACAATAGGAATAACTTTTCAGTTTTGTTTCTCTCGCATTTATTATTTGGAGCTGTTTTAGTTAAGGGGTAGAGACATCGCAAATAAATGACGTTTTATATATATATTTGAAAAAAAACTAAACTTACCGGAAGTAAGATTTTAAACAAATGTACAGAATCTTTAAGCAATACTCAATGTGGAATAAAATCTAAAAACTAAATTTATAACTCAACGTCTGGGAAAATTACACAATTCTTTGTGAGTTTGCGTAATCAAGAACTGATCTAGTGTCGTCGAGTTCACGGGATGCCAAAACAAATTATTTGGCTTCTCATTGGAAATGCGTAACACGGTTAACCATGCGACTACGAGAAGGTTTTTAAAAGTATTAGAAACACACACAGTTTCTTTATCATAGCCCGCCTTATAGGGGCCGCGGTAACCTTGTTTGATAAGAGTCGCGGATTAGCAAACGGAGGGTTGGGAATTTCAACTAACTAAAAGACCGTCGTGCAGGTGGGGACTCGTGCACGTTAAAACTGTCGTGGCCTCAAATTTTCGAATTTTGGTTCGGTGTAAAACTTTGGAGAGTGGGTACTAACTCAGGTGTTCACCTCGTCATCGGACCGTGGCTCAAAATTACCAAGTATTGCCCTCGGATCTTTCCCTTTGCGATGGATCCCGGACCGTCGCCAATAACCCGTGTGTTTGTTGCTTCCAGTGCGAGGTAAACTCAACAACCAACTCCACACATTACAAAAAAAAATATTCCACGGCTTGCAAAGCCTTGATTGTTTTAATTTAATGATATAAAAATAACAAACCAATACTAGAAGGAGACCCCTCGACTATACTGTAATATGCCGCCTTTCTGTATGATAAAAGAAATCTTGGTTCATAATTTAATAATTCACCTCCCCTCAGTCCCCTTTCCATAGAAATTTATGGATGTTTTAAACATGTCCATCCTAACCACAGGGTTAGTTTGTATAGTTTCCCTCGCCTTTATTATTTGAAGTTGCTTTAGTTAACGGGTAGAGGCATCACAAACAACAATTAATGACGTTTTATAGTATTTTTTTAAACAAACTAAACTTATCGGGTGTGAGATTTCAAACAAATGTACAGAATCTCTAAGCACTACTCAATGTGGAATAGTATCTCAAAACTAAACTTATTACTCAACGTCTGGAAAAATCACACAATTCTTTGTGGGTGTGCGTAAACGAGAACTGATCTAGTGTCGGCGAGTAATGAAGGAGCGTAACTGTATCGGAAATTGCAATAATCCCTTATCCACGCATGTCTTCTTGGTCCTTGGTTCGAATCCCGGTCTGGGAAAAGATGTTCGTAATATTTCGGAAGAGGTGTTGAAAAACAGAGTGTGAACATAGGAATTTTATTATTTCATAAACAAAATGGAGCTAGCTTTCTTATAAATTCTTCGTTGGAAAAAATGATAGTCTCAATGCCATATTTCGTGTAGTGTTTTGTTTTCACACTTTCTCACGTTCTTTTCAAGAGAATGCACGATAGCTATAACACACCTTACTGTTCTCTCATTTGAATGTCCCCAAACAGACACAAACCAAAGGGAAAGCCTCTGAAGAAGCCTTTTGGTTGGTTCGAGTTTCGAACTCCAAACCTTTTGATTACTAATCCGCTCCTCTAGCAAACAGGTTACCACGGCCCTTGGTGGGAAAACAATATGTTTATACATCATTAAAATTAATTTGCGGTCATACTGATCACTTCCCTACTTCTGGTGGTAATAGTAAAAGTTACTAACTCTTGCTCCATGATAAAATTTCCCTTTGATTTGAAAAATAAGACATATATGTAATGTTCGAATTCACCTAAAAATAGTTTGCAAATGCCTTTAGCTTATTTCTATTAGTACATTCTCTTAGGAATATTTTGGAGTTATTGTTGTATGCTGTTTAAAATAAAGCTCTTTTTCAAAATTTAATTTGCCTATTACCAAAGCGCATACTTTTTACAAATGTTTTAACACGAATCTAATGATTAAAGAATGTATTTTGAACATTATATATGTTCATCATGTTCTTAGTGATACTAATTCAAATGAGAGTAATCAGAAAATTTTTACTTTCCATGCAATCCATTGCTTAGTCACAATATTTCTTGCATGGAGCTTACTTCTCCCAGTGGCGGACTAAGTCAAGTGGGAGCCCCAAGCGGTAAAATTTTCGGGGGCTTCAAACTCAAGGAAGAAAAAAGTTTCAAGAAAGCTCTGATTGAGTTATTAGCAAAAAGAAAATAAAAAATTCCATACCATAACACATAAAACAAATGTATTAAAAAAAAATTTTTACATGAATTTCTGTCTCGGTTTTTTTTGCGAATTCGTCAATTATTTTGGCATTATAAATTCGGTTTTAAATTTTTTGCTCTATCTACAGAATGGCCATATTAATTAATCTTTCTTTTCCCATAGTACTCCTTTATTAATTTTTGACAATCTTTAAAACAAAAAACGATCTTTCTTCTGACGCCCATAACTAAATGAACTGTTAAGAAAAATTTAAATAATGTTTCAACATTCGCAAATGTGCAAAACATTTCTTTGAAGGCTCGATAGATGTCTGGTGTGGGTTTTATGGTGTCCTCGCTTTCTTTTAGAAACATTAAAAAATTGTCAAATTCATCTTCAAAAGTACAAACATTAATGCATTCTTGTAAATTATATATTTTTATAGTTTTTTATCCAACTTCCAGTTAAAGCCTCTTTTATATGGGTGACACGAAGTTTTATAGCTAATACAGCATCTGCCCATCTTGTTGATCATCTTGTATATTAAAAATTATTTTCACTGCACTTAAAAAGAAGCACATTGTAAAGACGATGTCACATCTTTCCTCGAACACTAATGAATAGACATTTTAAGACCTCGGGGGCCACTTCGTAATCCGGGGCCCTACGCGGCCGCTTAGTCCGCGTACCGCTTAATCCGCCTCTGACTTGTCCACAAAGGAAATAAATATAGTTTTGATATTTACTGTTTTAAAATTTTATTTATGGATTATTGACGCGTATATTTTCTATGAATCGCTAAACAAGACTCCAATAACTGAAGAATTCAACACACTTAACCACTATACCGGTTGGTCGGCCTATTAATATGGGGATTTCGTATTGTTTTTAGCGTCTCTGCACGCCCAAGAGAAATATAATGGGGGTTATTATGTAGCCTATGTTACTCGCAGGGTTCTAAAGAGCAAGTATAGCAAATTTGGTGTGGATTGGTCAAACGGTGTAGATTTGTATAGAGAACAGAGAAACGAGAATCGGTTTATGTATTTAATAGTTTTGTTATATAGATTATAAAGACAATTAAGAAGTGGTTTTATATATGTAACTGGTTTTATATTATTAAAAAGTTAATCGATATTTTACTATTTGTAATTTGATTCAAGTTAAATTTATGGGTTCAGGTTTAATACATTTTAATTTCCTGATTATGCATAACTTTTATTTTCGATTTCGAGGTTATACATCGCATTTTTATTTAATTTTTCATTAATTATTTTGTTCAGTCTCATTTTAGAGAGTTGGTATCTGATCAGGACTCCATTGCCTCTCCTTGGTCAAGAATAGGTGCTTTTTATGAAGATAAGGATATAGATAAGGACTAGATAACTTATTTTTATGATGAAGTCAAATATTTAAATTATCAAAAAATATTGTTCGCTCAAGGTCACCTGAAAATAAAGATATTTATTAATTTATACTATGTAAATATACACTGGAAATTGAATTTTACACTGGACATTTAATCTCGGAATTTGTGAAAACAATTTGAATAAATTTAAAGCGTCATAAAAAGTTAATTATCCGACCGCTTAGTCCATTTTTCAATCAATGGAGGTTTGACCATTTCAGTCTGAAAAATGACTACCTCCGTAATTAGTTATATTTGTGGAAAATGCGTATGAAATATTAAAACCCCAACTTTTGATACATTAAATTTACCTATTTTATGCTAAAATTCCTGTGTCTAAACTCAAAACTTATAAATAATTATAATTAATAACATTTGAAATATTTGTTATATTACCAGCTAACACTAATGTTATGCAAAATTTGAGAAACACGACATTTGAAATTGTCAGTACTAATTCATCAATTCTAATTGTAATTAGAAAACGCGAATACACCAGTTAATGAATTTTCGACATATTTATTAATTTTATCTCAGTAAATAATGCATTTCCAAATATGTGAAGACAATTAAAATAGTTCAAATTCAATACAATACAAAATAGTTTCGAAAACGATACACCCACCATGTTAGAATTTTAAACGATCAAACAGTTTTATTTGTCCGAAAAACACTTGATTAAATTTTTCTTTATCAGTCAAAAATCTAGCGAGGGCTGGTAATATTCCTGTTCTCATACCCGTGACAAAATCTGCTGTCACTGCTTCTTGCAAAAAATTGGTTTTAGTGTTTTTCTCTTCATGTAAATTTATCTTTGAAATAAAAAAAAAAGGAATTGCAAGTTTCACAATCAAGAAAGTTTTTGGACAGCTAACAATCGAAATTAAGCCAGTTTTGTCAGCATTTATTCTGAGCAAAGTGGGTTTTGTATTTTGCTCAATCATGGATTAGTCACTCGATGGATTAGTCATATTCGAATTCAAGAGGTCATTTTATATAAAAATCAACAGAAATGGTGTCAGGGCTCGAAAATTTTTTTTTGCTGTTGTTGCAAAGCAGTGTTATTGTTTTATGAAAGAGTGGACTGCATATTTATCATGTTGCATGTAGTTAGATATGATGGCATATGATTCAACAGTTTTGTATGGTACTCAAGCAACCGCGCAGTGTAAATAGTGACGTGCTTGTCTTTATTCCAATGGACTGATTGAACTTCATCCTGAAACTTAATTGAAAATTTTTCACTAAAATCAACTTGCAGAATTATAGAATATTTTGCTTCATTTTCTTTTGCTTTTGTAAAGAATTCAAACTGTTGTTTCTTAATAAAACAATGCTTTAAAATATCTTTAAGCTTTTACTTATTGGTTTCGAGAACATTTCCTATAGTTCTTTAGTTTTTACAACTCCACTATCCACTGAATTCCATCGATACCATATTACTTCGTTGCTTTTTTCTTCTAAAATTTGGTTTGTGGGACTTTCAAAATTTTGAAGATTTCTACATCCGACGCAAATGTTTAACATGTATTCTTCTGTACAACAGATTTCTGGAATAAGTTCTGTGGTACGTTTTGGAAAATTGTGATGCACTGACTAAAGCATCCAATAAGAATTGAATGTTGCTATAGCATGCAGATATATACACTATGTGTTGTCTGAGGAGATAACAACACATGCTCTGGTCTTAAACTTGAAAACTTTGACAACCCAATCTTTAGTTCAGGATTTTTTGTTTTGAAAAGCTCACGAGTTTCTTTCAGTATGAAATACAAATAGTTATTTTTTCTTTCCATTTTTCAAAACAACTGATTTAACATCTTTTCGTCCTGGAGCTTGACATTTTATCTAAAAAAATGAAATCACTGCTTCTTCCTATTCTCTAGGTTATTTTTTAGGAAGAAATATTTTCTTAATACAGACAATTTTCTTAGCAAGTTAGGAAATAACATGAGCCTTTGTAGGACTTTTGGCAGGGCCATTTTAACTCTTTTTATTGCTTTTCCTAATGACTGAGGTGATCTATATTTATCGTCAAATAATAAAAATTACAACAAAAAAAATGGACAGCATGTCAACACAGATATTAGCAAATATATATAAAGTTAAGGCACACAAACTGTCATTTTCCAAAAAAAAAATATTTAAAAAAATTAATTTTTTATTAAATAGCGGAAAAGAAAAAAAATTTATCCGCGTTCTGTCGGATGAAAAAAACTTGGCATGGTTCCAAGGTCTGACTGCAAGGTCACGTGGGTAGGAAAAGCCCTCCGCGTTTGAAGAACCAGGTAGGGAATAAAAACTATTAAATTCATTTAAAAATCTTCTAGATTAAATTTTAAAAATTCGACGTGACCCAAAAATTAAATAGAATCGTCAGGATTTTGAGGCCGCGAAAAAGGCATACTAATACTACCTTTTATGATAGTAGAGACAAGGATGATTTGAAACAAGATTTTGCATATATATGTATGTGTGTTCCACACACCATATATGCTCAAACTGATTGATAGTAACATCAAGAAACAATAATGGGGTTTTGGGATTCAACTTCAAATTGAAAAAAAAAATCTACTTTTGTTTTGAAATTTTTAAACTATACTGAATTTCAATTTCACTAAAAAAGGAATTGGAAAGTCATCTTTAGGATACAAATGGTTTTTTGAGAAATTCCTCATTTATTAAAAAGAAATGAAAACAGACCGTTAAAATCCCAGATTTTGCAAAACTATTTTGTTGTTAAATACTCTTAAGGAAAAAAAAATTAACTAATTAAAAAAAAAATGTTAAAAAAAAAACATAGAAAAAAATTCAGCAAGTAGAGAAGAATTATTCGCTTCCTCGCAGTTTGAAACTTTAATTTTCAATCATTATATGTGTGACCTGTGACGTTTTTCCCGAAAAAAAATAGCGCCGAAATAAAAAATTAACTATCACAAGAGATTCTCATTAGTAAGCCTTTCATCGCGGCATCGAAAAGCTAAGTACCATAGTGGAAAATCCTACATGCGCTTAAGTAAACATCGGAATAGTTGTGTCGATCTAAACCAAAACTAAGACCTAAATTTTCCTCCAATGATGCTAAAAAACACGAAATTTCTGCTGGAAATACTGATTAGGCAACTCAGGTCGTGAGATCGGGAAACAGCGAGATCGGGGAAAATCCCGATGTCACGATGACCGAGAGATCTGCGGCAGCTAAAGCTACGGTTTCATAAGAAAGCGGAGCCGTTATCTAGCTGTGGATGACGTCACTAAAACGTTGTTTATACAAACAGATGGCGTTGGTTTCCTAGGGAGCGTTGTTTGTGGGCGTAACGAAAATTAGCGGAGCCGCCATTTGCATGACGATCGTCAAAGTGGTCTCAAACAGTTGGGGAACGTTTTTTCTCCTGTAGCGGCAGCATTTCATTTCCCGCGCAAAGCAATTCGAGCGGAGGGAAGCAAAATAAACAAAAATTTTTGATTAGCAATGTTTAGATTTTTTTTTTTTAATCAAGATCGTTAAAGATAAATTGAAAATTTCAACAATTTGAAATCTGCGGAAAATTTTACATCATATCAGTACCTTTATTGTAATTTTCTTTAAATAAATAATTCATTATTTTTCAAATGTTAAATAATTTAAACAGAAATCTAGTTTTGGTATCGACCTGGCGTAGAATTTTACGCTGATTTGAAATCCGTTGAAATTTCCACTCTATCTTCAACGATCCCGAAGCTAGAAACTTGAAATAGAGAATAAAAAAGCTATGTTTTGTTTACCACGCCAGCCGTCTGTATTGCCCAATTCTCTGCCGTATTTTTTCCGTCTAAGTTGACACCTCTGTTCTGTTAAGACGGCCGCCTAGTTATGCCTGCGAAATCATGACGTATCACAGCTGCTAGATAACGGCTCCGCTTTCATAGGAAACAGTAGCTTTAAGGATGGCTGTGTAAGATCGGAAAAAATCGCGATGTCACGATGACCGCAAGACTTCCGCAAGCTAAAAAAATCGCGATGTGACGATACATCGCCATCGTGAAACCGATGTGGCGATGTCGACCTCACACAGGTTTTTCATGATGTATCGATACATGGACCAGGCCTACCCCTTAGTACATAAAATCGTCACTAGGACATCCGGTTCTTCAAAGCTTGGAATATACTCTCTTTTACTAGAAACACTAATGACACATCCTATTCTTAAAAACGGGCAAAATCACGTTAGAAAAACGCAAAAAAATGCTTTAAAAAAAAAAAAAACCACCATGGAAAAAAAACAACCACAAAAAGCGGAAATCTGGAAGATTCTTATGCCCGAGCCTGCATCGACGCGATTTCAGGAGTGAACCATATATGACGCGAAGTTGCGGATTTTCGATGCTTTAGCGGAGAAATTCCGGAGCACTTGGCAACTCTGAATATATAAAAACGTCTCTAGAACATTCGGTTTTCAAAGCTTGAAATATACTCTCATTGGCTGGAAACACTGTTGATGTCATATTCTTAAAACCGACCAAAATCACATTAAAAAAACAGCGGAAAATTACTGAAAACCGGAAAAAAACACAAAAAGTGGAAATCCGCGGAAGATTCTCATGCCTGCATATTATTACTGGTGATTTAAAAGATTGAGATATTATATGATCCTCAATCAGAAATATGGTAATAAATATGATATGCCTAAACCAAGTGCTAAAGTAAATATTTTTTTTTATCACACTTTAAATGACTTCTTTTATTTAAAGAGGTATAAAATTACCATTTGTTAATTGATTCTAATAGCCAGACAAATTACCTTTATTTTGATGTATAACACTTATTATTTTACGCATTTTAATTTTTTTGGTCTTTGGTTTACTTAAGCGTGGAAATGCCCGTACACAACGGTCTTCGGCTGGACGGAATTTCAAACTCGGCCCCCTTTAAGAAAGAGCTCCTACATTCGTTCAAAATAGTTTATTAGAAGATATAATGGAAACATGGGATATTTACATGACGACTTCGATACAAAAAAAGGAAGAAAGCTCCCCATTGTGTCCAATGAACGCAGCACTCAAACAGCCAGACTCTTAACGAGAAGCCTTCTTGTGGACGTTGGCGGAATGCCTCTGCATGCTGCTCTTAGTCGTGAAGCCCCTTTGACACACAGGACAGTTGAAGGGTCGTTCGCCCGTGTGTATGACCTGGTGCTCGCGGAAGTGTCCTTTGGTGTTGGTATGGTAGTTGCAGTACTCGCAGAAGTAGCGGAAAGGTCCGTCCATTGTCCTCTTCCTGTCCGTCCAACCGTACAGGCATTCCAGCGAACCTGCAATTTAAAGTGCCCGGAATCAGTCAGTGTTCCAAGCACACAATAGGAATATGGGATTGAAATTCAACTGTTTTCTGTCTTCCACTCTCCTGCCGCTAAGTCTGAGCGGTTTCCATAGGAACCAGGGGCCGCTGTAGCGCGATTCAATGGTAATTAATCAACGACAATTGGAGGAACGATCGAGGACAACACCACGTGTTTTGTTGCAGTTGACAAGGTCAGCACCTGAGCTGGTACCCCACTCTTCAAACTTCCTAGCCAACATGGTGAGATTGACGTGCAACGGTTTCCCATGTGCAGAATGGCCTTGGGGTGGATCGAGTTCCAAACTGGCAAGACTATGGTTGTTAATCCGTTACTCTTCCAGCACTTCCACTAAGTACAAGTCATTGACGCAGGAGAGCGTAAAACATTAGTGGACCGAGCATTGCCAGTGGGGTACTTCAAGAAGAGCGACCGCCCTGAAAAGTTGACTTGATTTTGCATCTTACACCCCTTGCTCGGTGGCGTGTAATACCTTACGACAGAGTAGAAGTGTATATGTCATTTCTATAGCGGCGACTAAGGTGGTGGTCGAATTGCAAGTCTAATTTCCCATGGACCCATCAGATGACGAATGTAAGACTCCACCCGGCAGACAAAAGTAGACTAAGGGTCACGCTACTACTAGTTTTGGTCGGGTGCATAGAAAAGTTGGGGCAACTCAGACAATTTTGCATTGAAGATACCTCCAGTCACCAGGGTTGCAAAATAGCAGCAGAGTCGCCTGCAATAGCACTGCACGTGGACGGTTGGTTCTAATGTTTTTTTTTTCCAACATCGATTCATAGACTCGATATTAAACAATGGAAGTTTCAATGACACAGAAGAGAGAAAGCCAACCAGGGAGAAATTACACCTCCTACGACTTGAAGCTCAGTGGGCATCTGAGCCACGACGGCGGATGGTTGGTTGGGTGGCTCGAGGGCCACAATCGGTAGAACACACGACTTCCAAGTACCACGCAGTAAATGCATTGTGGATGTATTCCTATCAAGTACTTATTCCTATTACTCACTGAGTACGGCAATTTGACAAGTTCTAGTGCATTTTCTCAACCATCCTGAAAGAAAAATGGGATTAAGTCCGTTTCTTCGGAAACAGACAGGCAGACTTTTTGGAGTGAGCTGTATTCATACTAGACAAACAATACTTTCAATCAATAAAAAAAGAAAAATTTAGTGGAAAATTAAAAAAAACAAAAAACATTTACACAGATTAAGTTCAATTTTTAAAATAATATAGGTACACTATGCAATGACTAGAAGCTAATGGGTAACATTATTTTTTAAAAACATAATTAGTATTGCACTAACAGGGTCAATCAATAAAAATACTTTTTTTTTGTCGTACCTTTTTCGAATAGAAGGCACGCAGGCGAAATTTTTAATGCACTGTATGAATGTTAAAACTTAGATAAAGGTAATTATAAAAATGAATTATAAAAAGATAATTCTCCAATCACTTTTCTACTTATAAGCATATAGCTTGGCAATACATTTTATAAACAAGTTGCAACATTTTCACTGTATTTCAGCACATCAGTATATAACTATACTACACATAGAATTAGAAATGTACTATGTCAAAATAAAATATTCATGAAACACATCTAAACTTTTATAGGTAGTTTTAAGTATCATTGCTCTTTAAAACTACTTTCCTTTCCAGATTATAATATTCATTTTTCAAACATTCAAAAATACATTTAACATTATTTTTTTAAATATTATTAAATGTTTTTTTTTAAACATTGTCTTTTTAAAATGGCAACACACATTCGCTTCTTTTCAAACATTTTTAATTGATATCTTTTCAAGTTGCAACAAAGAACGAAGAAAAGAAAGTCAAATTCTGCAGCTTTGAAAACGATTAATTTGAAATCACCATCACCCGACAACAAAACGCCGTCACAAACCAAAGTCACAGCTCAAACCCTGGTTCGAGTGACATGATGAACGCGCAGGAGGTGTTGGTTCAAGTTGCTCTTGTAAGCAAAGGCTTTCCGACACAAGGAGCACGAATACGGTCGCTCTCCCGTATGCTTCACACGATGCAACCGTATGTTGTCCAGTCGAGTAGTGGAATAGGTGCAGTGACTGCACTGGTACCATTTCACGTGAGTGCCGCAGTTGAATGTCTCACTCCAATTAGACGACACTGAAAGACAAATCGTTACTCACTTTTTAATGAATGAGAACAGATTTTCGATAAGAATAGGGCTACCACAGCCTAAGTACTGGTGAAAAAGTAGCATAAATTTAAAAAAAATAGTAGCAATAAACTAATTATTGCAGAAGCAATTTTAGCTCATAATCCACAAGGTAGATAGTTCAACTAACGACCCTAGAGGAAATATAAAAGTAGAATGAACAATGGTTATTCTTTCGGGTAGAAGTAACACATACCTCAGATTGATTTCTCAGAAGGGTGGAACCTAACATTCATCATCTGAGGGGTGCACTGGACGACAGAAGATGCCTGTCCATTGATTGATCATTTGGTAATAGACTCTGGCAATTTCACCACTATAGAAAATGTGTATTCACACACCTACCTTGTCATAAGATGTTACGTGGCCAAACAATGCGAAATAGGCAAAACATGTCAATTTTCAAGTGCAGTCATAGGACTTCTAGTCGACATGTGGTCACTCTTTGCTTCCCTCAGTAGCAATGCTCAGTCCACTAAATATTTCACGCCTATGGAAGCTACATGAGGGGCTATTGGTGATGGTCCAGGATCGAGCCCGAAGGGAAGGATATCAGAGGGCAACACTACATAATTCTGAACAATGGTCAGATAAAGAGGACAACACCTGACATGGCACCCCACTCTCGAAACGTCCGCACCACGGCAACAGCAGGACATCTGATGGGACAGAATAGAGCAATATTTTAAAGTTGTTTCTAAGTTTATTTCTAGTAAACAAAAGCAGTGTCGGAACAGCGTTTCGGCTCCACTGCGCCCTTGATGCCAAAACACAAAATGTGCTCATTAAGTATGAAAGAGACGCTGAGGATCTAGCCATAAAAATTTAATTCTTAAAACAAATTTTCTGGTTTTCATGACAATTTAGCAACCAGATTATGATGGGATTCTTCATGGCTGAAACGGCCTGACACCAAAATGTGGAAAGACATTTCAGGGTTCCTACTCTTTTTTTCCAACTAAAAATAAGGACTTTCTAGGACAAAATCAGGACTTTATAAGGACTTATATAAAACATTGAAGAAACCGTATTATACAATGTAATACCTGACTTTCGACCAAATGGGGATGCTGTTACAGATTAGTTAATCTTAAAAGAACAGTAGTATGTAAAAAATTTAATATTCAAGTCTATTTTCTAAAAATTATACACAAATAATGCCACACAAAAATGAGATTTTTCAAAATAGGACATCTGATTTTAACAAAATTCAGCAGTTAATACATGGGCATTTACGTGGAAACGTATTAGTGATATGTGTAAGTACATAAACACATTATTATATAATGGAGACCGCAAGAAAAAAACTTTGGATGTTTTTCTTTTACCTCTTCGCAGTGCATTTGCTTTTATAAAAAGGGAAAGAAAGAGTTAAGTTTGATGAGGACCGGACTTGGTGTTGTCGGTCTCCCAGCTGCTGTTACGAGTTTGATTTCATTTTCTTATTCTTTTCATATTGTTTTGTTTTTACTTTTTAATGGTCTTTAGGAAAGTGTATGAGCAATTTTTTAGAATATTGCTGCTCATGGGTAGGAAACACCATTTTATGTTGTCAGGGTCAACTCCTCTTTGATCCACCAACTCTTTCATTTTTGAAAAATTCCTAATTTTTTTTTTTGAAATTATAGTGTTTACTTTGCTATATCTGCAGCTTTAGCCTGTTTATGAAATGGAAATTATTCACCCCATTAATTATTTTATAACACACTTTCATAAATTCATAATGAAAGAAAGTAGTAAATTCAATTATTGGTATCATCGAAGGTTTCAATAAAATAAAATTAGTAGCAAACTATTCATTTACTAAAAGGATGTAAAAGAATTGCAAGTTGCATATGTCAGAATCAAATTTGACTGGATCGAAGACCGAAAGAGTTTTGAAGAAAATATTTTTTTTCCCCCATGAACCAAAACAAATCATAAGAGTTATGCAAAAACTATGATAAATTTATAAAATGGTTAAAAAAATAAAATGCAATTTTATTGAATTAATATTCAACTAGTTGCCACCGTTCCAGCCTAAGGCATTCGGTGTATTGCCACATAATTTTGAACCACGTTGAGATGACGAAAGAACTGAGCTGGCGCCTCACTCTCCAAACTTACACACCAACCCAACGTGAGGACTTTTGCCCACGACAGATTTAAGGTGCACCAGCCGCCTCTACACCATACGCTTATAAACATCATTTTAATGAAACAAAATAAATCTGAAAACAATCATCTAAGCTGACGATGAAAACAGATTGAGCATGACATAACAAAAGCAAAGTGAAATTCAAGCACAGTCGGCCATTGAGTATTTGTCACCTGGATACAAAGTGAGAAAAATTATAAAGCATTGAAAAATTACTTTCTAGTTCGGTCAGCGGCCAAATACAATAAGAGTCCGAAATTTCCAGTTTTCAAACTACTTTTCCCGATTCATGAAATTTCCTGATTGTTCTCCAGCACTCTGGTTTAAGTTTTAACGATCTTTTTCTCCAATGTTTTTTTCAGTCGAGCGGGTTGGGTTTTTTTTCGGAACTGATTACCGATTGCTTCACATTTTCAAAACAGAATCACACCTGAAAAACTTCAAAATTTTTCTTTATATATCTTTGCTGGGATAGTTTTTACAAAGAATTAGAAGCATAAAAAAAGCTAGATCAAAAAAAAATTGCAACACATCAGGTTGCCACTCAGCAGTATTATTAAATAAATTATATTTATATTGTTTTCGATTCACCTACACGCCTAAAAATACACTTCCCCATAGTTATAATAAATTTTTTTAAACACTGCACTTGCGGTTAACTGAATAAAACAAAATTAATTAACATTTGATGATTGTATTCTAGTTTCCTCTATCAGGGCAACTATTTTGTGCATTGCAAGAGCCACTCACAAGTCGAAAACAGACCGATTTTCATGGGTTTTCAAGTTTTTAAAGTGTATTATGTGCTCATCAAGATACATACTCATCAAGAGTCGATCGACGATTTGTATACTGCATATCAAGGGTTGCCATTCAAGCAAGCCAGTTCCTGAATCATCACCCAAACCATACTTGTAAGCAGTTTTATCGCCGATCAGCCGCTAAAAAGAGGTCGAATATATTGTGAAAAAATATCGTCATTTGAAAATTGAATTTTGTTTTCAAAGGAAAATAAGCACTTTCTAAGGACTATTGATGAAAAATAAGCACTTCTAAGGGCTCTTAGAAATGGAAGGTCAAAATAAGCTCTTTCAAAGCACCTGTGGGAACCCTGCATTTCTTTTGTCCGCTATTACTGTCTCCTATATCCTAGCTGGAAGAGCAACAGATTAGCAACTGGATGGTTGCGAGTTCAATCTGTCATGGCCTCAAATATCCTCACATTAGCGTGGATGTTTGGAGAGAGGGGAGCCAGCAGCTCAGTTGTTGATCATGTCATTTGTCTGTGGTTTAAAATAACAAGGCATTGTCTTTGGATCTCTTCCTCAGGGAGTGATCCTGGATCATCACCAATAGCCCGCTATGTTGCTCCACTTTTACGTTAATTAAAAACCTACCAACCTGTCATTGGTTGCTAGTTAAAAGGGACTAAATTTTCGTTAATGAGGTAATTTTTCAAAATTGCTAAAAAGTTTTGAAAAGTGAGCAAAATTTTGAAAATAGGAGTGTTTGAATGTTAATTAGGAGTGTTAATTTAAAAGTCGCCAATGTTGAAATATAGTCGCCTGTGGCAGCCCTGTGAGAACATTAGTTAAAACAAAGGAGAAAAAATTGGTATGATGCACACAAATACACAGAATAAAGGATCAAACATATATAATGAATATCACTCTTTACATATTTTATTTTAAACAAAACTCAATTCTTAAATTTTTTGTAACATTCCCACAGTGAACAAAGACAAAAAAATTTTTTCACAAAGATTTCAAATTACCCAATTTACATCTAAAACACACATCAAAATAAAAGCAGATAGGGACGGGTTAAAATTAGAGGTGTTAGTCACTTTTTCAAAATATAAAAAAAAGGCACACACATAACAGAAACCCGATTTAATGTAACCAAATTCAACTTTAGGTAGTTAGAGAGTAGTATAGTGGACACAGAAACCATATTTAGATAAGTCAATCTGTTAACAGAAAAGGTGAAGTAAATCAGAGCTTCATTCAGCTTCCTACAGATGGAAGATCTTTTATTTTGAAAAGTGCATTACTAGGACACAAAATGTGCAAATGAAGTATGAAATAGGCATTGAACATCTCACCAAGGAATTTAAATTTTAAAATTAAAGTACATATTTTCTTGGAAAAGGTTGTTATGACAATGTAGCAACCAGATTCCAATGTTGCTTCATGGCTGCCAAGGCTTGGCGCCTAAACATGGAAATTGACAACCCTCCCCAAAAAATATATTTTCTGTCTGGTAATAGTTAAAAAAATAAATAAAAATTTTCATTGACTTATGGTTAATTTAAAAAAATGTTGCCAAAAGTTTCGAAATTTCGCCAACTTTTTAAAAAGGAGCTTTTGAGACGATTTTGCTTAAAAAGATACCTCAAGTCACCATGACTTATAGCACAATGTTGCCACTGGTAGCTCCGGAATTACTTCACGATTTTGTAAGTAAATTCATTATTGAAGAATCTCACCTGCACTATAAAGAATTGAGGAGACAGTAAAAATCCACATAGAAACAAAGTCACATTATTACAAAGAAAATTGAACAATAAATCCATATAGCATTCACAATTTAGATTATCTTAAGGACAGTTAGAGGGTTCTCAAGAAACAATCAATATTTTCACATTTTAAATACATTTAAACAGATGGTAACATTAATTTAATGAACACAAAATGCTATTTTCCACTAAAAAAGTCATGTAGGAACTAGCGAAATAATAATTAAATTGGAAATACTAAATGTAAAGCAGAGTTTTGAATAGAAATGAGTGGCATTTATTTATAAAATATAAATAACGAAAAGAAATTGGAAGATAAAAGAAAATTTTAACTATCAACTGTCGTGATATCAATGAGTTTAAACAAGTGTATCAAGTTGGTTACCCCATCAGAAGAAAAAATTTTCAGTTAACCAATGAAAATATGGAAAATAAATTAAAGAGCAGATGACAGTTAAATTCTCACGTCATTGTGCATTCTTGACCTGTGCCGACACTCATGTTTTCAAACTTCCTCACCATTCCGATGTGAGGACATTTGACATGCACCCTGCACAATGAACCCCGAAGAATGAGAACTGTGCTGGATTACGTTACCATGGATACGATTTAATATTTTCAATGATGATAAATTTAAAATCTCTAACAGTAGACTTTTCATTGTCATTGCAAAATGATTGAAGTGTATGTTCATTTTGAGGTATGTATGTAGATATTTCAATTAATGTCTCACTAGAGCAACACAACTGGCTAGGATCAAACCCGAAGGGAAAGATTCAAGGACAACACCACGTCATTTTAAACCACGGTCAGATGTTTGAGAAGATCACACAATTGTTTCTTAAATGTGCAAAACCTTTCCTTTAGTAGCATAGTGAAAATATCTGTTTCTTGCTTAGTGAAAGCAACTGCTCAAATTTGAAAGGGCGGTAGAGGGGCCTAAAATAAACATTATTTGTCAAAGGTGTCTGGTCAGTTGTAAGGTGGTTTATGACGGCCATATTTGGCCAAGATGTGCCAAACATAAGACAAGTAAAAAAATGTTGTGAGAGTACTATGGAACAGTTTCTCGCTGCTAGATTTGAATAATTATATGCGAGAAGTACCTGACAATTCTCTCATCCAAACAAAAAGCCAAAAAAAAAATCAGAAACAAATAGCACCCAGAAATAAGCAAAAATGGGGCAAATTGGCACTGAAGTTTATTGGTAAGGCTGTAAGGGAAATAAAAGTATTGCACCAGTGGATCTAATTTTTAAGAGTATCAATGATGTAACACAACTATTGAAATTGAATGAAATTGGGATGCGACAACAGAAAGTGCCTGTTCATGCTTCCCTTCTGTGAAAAGCACTTGCCACAAGCCGGACAAGAGTGGGGCCGCTCGCCCGTGTGCTTGACTTGGTGCAGTCTGATGCTGTATACCCGCTTGGTCGAGTACGGACAAAGCTTGCACATGTACCGCTTGTTTGGAAAGCCAGAAATGCATCGGTAGAGTTTTCCTGATGGTTCATATAGAATTTCTGAAAGAAAGAAAAATTACCAAAGTGATATAAACATAATACTGATATGAAATAATACACTGATAAGAAACAATATACTGAAAATAAACAATATACTGATAAGAAATAAGGGCAGAATGATTTTATTGCAATTTCTTTAAAAATTGATTCATGTCGGCCGAATTACTCTTGAAATAGCATGAATGTTGAAAAATAGTGGTTAAAAGTCTCCTTTAATCAATTTTAGTTGTTCAGATGCAAAAACCTTGCCAAGAAATTTAAATAAAATTTTTTTTTTAATATTTTCTTTTGGTTTATTGGATTTTATGGCACAAGGGCCATAATTCAGGTAGGTAGTTAATTGACATTCACTGGAGCAACACAACGGGCCATCGCTGACGGTCCAGGGTAGATCTCGAAGAGAAAAGATCCCAGGACGATGCCACGTCGTTTCAAACCATGCTCACACAACGAAATAAAAAAATGTGAGTTGCCATTCCACTCTCCAAACAGGACACATTTAACATGCACCTGCATATGCTATGGTCTCAGGCTGCTCAGAGTCAAAACACAAGACTTGTATCTAACAGCATAGAGATCCAGAAATTTACTACCATGGTTTAGATGCAACCAAAATTGAGAGTGTTCACTCATATTGGTTAGGACGTTACCATCGGTTCTTATATTCAGGTATATATTACATTATGTACATTGTACAGTGGATTTTAATCAGGAAGTGTCCAGAAATACCATTTATAAAAGGAAATAAAGATTAATTGATCATTACAAAAAACTTGGGACAAATCATAAGAGAAAATGAGCTTTAATGAAAGTCTTTTCTTAAACCTATTTTAGTGGAAATTTTAGGTGTTCATATGCAAATACCTGGTCAAGAATTTTTTATTAAAGAATTTAATAAATATTTTCTTGTCTTTCAAGGTTGATTGCTTTGTTGGATTTTATAATGCTAGTGTCATACTTGGCCATGGAGAGCCAAACACCAGACACCGTCAAGTAAGGGACATACACACATGAAAATTGTACCAACAGAAAACGGAAATACACACATAGAGGAGGAAAACCCGTGAAGCCCACAGCTGATATCTTTAGTTTTTTTTATATGAAAATCTAGCAACCAGATTAATTTTTTACTTTCTTGGTTGCCATGCCTTGCTGCCAAAACTTCGATATTTGCGTCGCTTGTAAAATGTTACCCCTTAAACAAAATCTCTTCCTCCCCTGAACTTTTTATGGTCCTTTGGTGAATTTTCTAAAACATTGATAGAATTTTTGAAGTCACCAAAATTTTGTAATTATGAGGTTTTGAGACGATTTTGCTTAAAGATACCCCTAGTTGTACCAAGATTGGAAAATACAAGCAAAAAGTTATTTGTGGCAGCACAGCTAATTTGTCTACAAGTTGTTTGTGACAGGAATGAAAGCAAAAGCACGTTATTTCCAAAAGTGCCAAAAGATGTGGTAAAAAAAGTCTCCTTTTAAACCAATTTCACTGACAGTTTGAGTTGCTCGGATACAGAATGAATCAGCACAAAATGTGCTCATTAAGTATGAAACACAGTTGTTAAAGATCTTGCCAAGAAATTTAAATTTTAAAACTAGATCTTTTCTTAATACGAATTTCACAACAATCGAGCAACTAGATTGAGATGTTTCTCATTCAGGGTTGCCAGTTGGGTGCCAAAACTTTGAAATGGGTGTCTCTTGGAAAATTATCTCTCGAAAGAAAAACACGATTACTTTTCAGTCAGCTATTAGTGAAAAAAAGGGATTAAATTTTCATGGGTGACCTTTGGTGAATTTTCAAAAAAATCACCAAAAGTTTTGAAACTAGGAGCGTTAGAGACGATTTTGCTTAAGATATATCCCTAGTCGCTAAGGTTGAAAAATAGTCACAAAATGTAGCCTGTGGCAACCCTGCCTTAATCTTAAAGGGAAATAAAAAAAGCAAAAACTGGAACAAAAAGTTACTTTGGGGTCTTAACACAAGAATACAACTGCAAAAATAATGAATAAAACTAGACAACAAATGTCATAATTTTCATAAACAAATAAAATCACAAGTCGCTGCTCTATCTCTTCAGACACATTTTAATATCCAAATTGCATTTTTTATATCACTTTGAAAGTGAGTTGGGTTCCAGAAAAACAAACCTAACACATTTCAAATTGACAAGCATTTTAACAGAATCATGATATCTTGGGTATTTCTAAAATGTAGCGTCAATTTATCAAATCACAGAGGTGACCCCATTCGGTCGAAAGCGAGACTATACGGTCTCTGAGGATTGTTTCAAATCTTGTGGATGCATTTCACGTGCAAGTTCAGACTGCTCTTTTGCGAGAACCTCTTGAGGCAGATGGAGCACTCGTAGGGTCGCGCTCCAGTGTGCTTGACCTGATGACGACGCATGTTGTCGAGTCGTCCGGTTATGTAGGGGCAGAAGGGGCACACGTGCTTGACGATCTTCAAGCCCGTCACCTGGTCGTACAGATGGCTTGTCTCAATGAAAACTAGGAAGAAAAGGATGCGTTGTAGAACATATAAGCACAAATGCTGTTTAAAATTAAATGAAAAAGGTTGGGCAGTCACTTTCTAACCCTCCTGGGGGTTTACTCGCCAAACTTTTTCATCACGATATCGCATAGTTACAAAAAACTGCCCATAATTTGATCTTGCCACTCACAAAATTGGTATTAAGGTTGGAAAATAGTAGCAAAGAGTGGACAGTTCAGTCCTCATATCAATGTTCTGGACACTGGAAATAATTTCCCCTAAATATTCTTGACTTGGTATTGCCATCCTATTCAGTATTCCACTATCGCCACACCCATACATATCAATCATACTTCAAGATGATGGATCATGCATCCTCTGGTTGCCACTTGGATCAAACTAATTTTTACTTAAAGTAATCTAATGTAATTTCATTTATAGATTTTTCGATGACTTTCTATACTTTAAAACTAATTTGACATCATTATTGCTGCGATTAAATGAAAATAAGAGCTCATTTTTGCCTAGTTTAAACACAATTTAAAGAAAAAACTTTTGTGTCAAAATATTATAGTAAAAAAAAATGTTTATTTTTTACAACGTCATGGGCACCAATTTTTAGGGGGCTGAACCTTTTTGATCTCCCTAAAATGTGAGACAAACAATATACATACAGAAAGACCACAGTATATATATATTTCTCCAGTGCCTCTATAGTTTTTAGAATTTAGGAGTTGCAAAACAGATAATAGTATTTTTAGAATACAATTCTGAAGTTAAAATACAAAAATATAGTAGAATATTTAAAACTAAGAATACAATTTTTAAGTTGAAATACAGATAATAGAATTCTTAGAACTAAGGATACAACTTTAAAGTTAAAATACCATCATTTATACAAAAAACTTTTATATCTACAGATAAACAAAATTTCATTTATACAGAAAAAAATAAAACAAGCTCACAGATGCTATAGAGAAAATCTATTCATAAGTAAAGTTGTGAAGGAAAAGAAATGAACTTCTATAAAATTCTATACAGGTTTCTACAGATATTATATAGATTACTATAGAGGTTACTTTATACAGTTTATAAATAATTGCGATAATTCTATAAACCATTCTATAGAATTCAATAGTAATTTTCACAAGGGTAGAACAAAACTTTGTAGTTCAAGTACGGATAGTAGAATTTTTAGAATTTGGAATACAATTTTAAAGTTAAAATATAGATAACAGAATTTTTAGAATACAAAATCAGATGAACAATCGAAGAATTACTGTGCAACAAGTGATACCTCACAAAAATATTTATTATGAACAAGGTATTTATATAAAAATGAAACACGAACAAATTAGATGCATAAGTAAACTAAATACGTCTTTTTTAACAAATGTGATGAAAAAAGCTATACTGACTAAGGAACAAATCTAACGGCAGGATCAGGTAAGTAGTTTCAGGGTTCCCACGTTCCTTGAATTTTTTTTTCCTAACTAGGGGTTCTTGAAAATTACGAAACTTGGTAAAAAGTCCTTGATTTTTTTTTGACTAGTACATAATTGTGTAATTTTGTCTTGCGTTGGAACTAGTGTCCAAACTCGTTTCCTTCACTGCAGGTGCGCAATTTGAGCGTCATTCTGAGGTGTTTTGCGCTTTGACACTATGAACAACCACAATTGGTGATATATACATGAACCACGTGATATATTTATGAACACACACAAGGTCATAAACCATGTTTCACTGACACGTCGTCCCATTGCTTTTTAGCATAAACTATACAAACATGAAAGAGTTCCGCCTCTTTGAACATTTTTAAAAGTCTCGGAGATTTATGAAGAAATACAAAGAAAATATTAAGGTTTTTGAAGGGAGTCACTGTTTTTCTTTCCCTTTTACACTGTCGTTAAAAAATTTGTACAATTGACGTCGTACGTACAAGAATGGAAACTCAACAGTTTTGGATTACTGAACTATCCGTTTTAGTAAAATGAGGAAGATTCTTTAAACAAGCGTAGAATTCGGGCTTTGCATAAAATTCAGACTATATGAAGTATCAATCTGGTGTAAAATTTTCCGCAGATTTTAAATCCGTTACAATGTTCACTCTTATCTTTAATGATCATGATGATAGAAAACCTCTAATACACCTTTTTTTTGTGTTCGTAACGAATATCTTCGTCAAATGTGGCCTAATTCGTATTGCGAAAATATAAAAGTTACAGTTGAAAAATTATTTATTTACAGAAAAGCACGTTTAAGGTATCCATGTAAAATTTTCGGCAGGTTTCAAATCCGTTTAAATTTTCACTATCTTTAACGATCGTGAAGATAAAAACTTGGACTAGAAAATAAAAAAACTATAACGGCAGTAAAAACTTTGGATTTGTTTTGTTTCTCAAACAAAATAAACCACGACAGCCGTCTGTTGTAGTGGCAGTGGAAATGAGCAAAACGGAGATTGTGTCGTGTGTAGATCGAACCATGTGCAAGCTCCCATACTCTTCTTCGTGGCACCAAAGAATTCATCGTACGATATTTTATCGCTTAACCGAAATCGATGTGTGTACAAGTAGCATGATAGTTAGCATTGAGACGCAAAACCCACTTATCAAAAAATTTCACAGGTTATGTGATAAAAGAAAATTTAAATTTTTACCAAAATTGATGACAATCTTTCCTTTTTCACATTTTTCTTTTCAATTGACAACTTTTCCACGTGCTTTGTTTTAGGTCGCAAAATAAAATTTTAGGTCCTTGAAATGTTTTTTTTTTTTTTGGTTTTGAAAAGTCTTTAAAAGTTCTTGAATTTTTTTTGGACAAAGGTGTGGGAACCATGAGTTTATTAATGTCGCACTGGAGCAACACAACAGGCTATCATCGACTGTCTGGAACCCATATTGAAGGTAAAGAACCAAGGACAACACAGTGTAATTTTGAATCACAATCAGAGGACAAAGTCCCACCTGAGCTGGTACCCCACTCTCCAAACTTCCACATCATGACAACTGTTGAGGTTGGTTGTTTTGGAGTTTTTATGGCACAAAGGCCATAATTGGCCAAGCTGGGCCAAACATAAGACAGACACCACAGTGAGGAAGGAAGAAAAAGCAGAAGGGTAGATTATGGTAAAAATGAAAGGGAGGAAAGATCACTCAGGGTTGTAATAATTGTACACACTTAAAAAAATGCCTATGAAGGCAATGCCATTTGAGGATATGATGGATTTAACATGTCCCCCCCCCCATACACACAATGGTCTTTGGTTGAATCGTGTTCAGATCTCGCAACCCTCAGGCTGCCAAGCCACCACTCTTAAAAGTGGGCTACCACTAATCAATCCCAAATTGAAAGATCCAATCTAGGTCAAAACGTAGCATGCTACTTTCTCAGATGTTACAGTAGTGCAAGAAATAAAAAATACAATTGAAAAAGGTACAACAAAGAACATCACAAATAAAGAAAATATAAAGATAAAACCTTCATCACTATAAATTAATTGTAGCAATTCCAAAAATGGAACATTCATGGCATGAAAAGATAATTTATCCAAACATAACTTTGAAGGGTAAATTTTGTCAAGAAGTACACATGTACCTTTTTTTAATTATTGTAACAGTCAAACCTCATTAAGATGAACTTGCTTAAAACTAACTACTGATAATAGGTACTAAATTCCAATTGCCGTCAAAATGAACATTCAAATAATGTTAACTCATTAGCATAAGAATTCGCCAGTTGAGACAAACATTTTTGAAATACAAGGGCGAAAAAATTTTTTTTGATTGTATTAACAGAAACATAGAATGTGACACTGAAATTATAGATTTACTCGTGGAAAAACACAAGAAAGAATAAACAAAGCTTCCGATGAAGTAGAAGGAACAAGCGCGCCTTTAAAAAAAAATGCAACTGTTTGCTAAGAAATTGTTTACTGGTTTTGTAGGGCAGTGAAAATTTATCTGCTTAATTAAACAGCACTGATTGCATCAAAGATTTTCTTAATGAATGTCCCAAAAATCAATAACAGAAATATTTCAAGACAAAATTTGTATAATCAGGAAATATTTGTGTGATCAAAAATCATCTGTATAATCAAGAATCGTCTATATAACCAAGAATCAGAATCATCTGTATAACCTTTGTAATGAAGAATGCCATCTGCGATTCAAGAATTGCACAGTAAGTAATATAAATACATTAATATTTAATTTTAATGTTAAAATAATGCTTTTTTTATGAATTATGATAACACAAACTAGTTGAAACAAATTTTTTAATGATCACTTGAAATTCGTCTCAATGAGGTTCGACTGAAAATATCTATATAAATAAAAATGGAGTGCTTGTTTAGCAAATGCAATATTTAAATTTTCTGTGCTTACATGTTTAGAAATGCTTAATGCTAAAACATTTGAGTAACTACACTTAAATCAACCATAATTTGGTAATTTTGGAGAAGCTGGAATGTATTATTGCAATTACTTGGATTGTTTTACCAATCCATCGAGAAAAGCATTTATTTTTCCAAAATTAGTTACTTTATTTTGAACCATTTTAAATCTGAATAAAAACTATTTCTGAATATTTCGGACAGAAAATATTTTGTAACCAACGGGAACTTAAGTTTGTTGACCACATGTAGTTAGTTTTTTTTACTTTGAATTAACATTGTATTTTTAAATTTTATTTTATTTTTAGCTGTAAGTTGTGGTAACTATTAGAGATCAAGAGATAAAAAAAGAACATGAATTAATTTCTTCAGAATATTTTTTCTAGATAACATTACTTTAGTTTTATTTCGCCGTTTTCTATTGTAGATTTTTACCCTCAGCTGAACATTGGTGACCCATTTTAAAATCCCTGTGAATTATCACCCCAAGATCCTTGACTGTTTCTCCCTCCTTTACCTTTACTCCCTGCAGACAGTACTCGGCTCCACTGTTCCTGTAACCCATACGCAGAACTTGACATTTCCCTACATTAAATGGCATACCCCATTTTACAGCCCATTCGGATATCTTTATCAAGATCCCCTTGTAAATTCTCTATCTGTAACTTGGTATTCACTGTCCCCCATATTTTTAAGTCATCTGCAAATTTACTGATTCTATTCTTAATCCCCTGACCTATATCATCTATGAAAATTATAAATAAAATTGGACCCAAAACTGATCCCTGAGGCACTTCACTTATAACTTCTGTGTCCACTGTGAATAATTTCCTTTTACCTGCACTCTCTTCTTTCTACCCAATAACCAATTCTTTATCCATATCAATGTTTTTCCCTGAATCCCCAACCTTTCCAATTTAAACAGTAATGCCTCATGAGGTACTTTATCAAAAGCCTTTTGAAAATCTATGTACATGATATCTACACTGCTCTTATTATCCAGCTCCTCAGTAATTTTTTCGTAGAACTTCAAAAGGTTTGTAGAGCAGGATCTGCCCTTTCTAAACTCATACTGATTATCTGATAACAGTCCCCCCCTCCTCCAAGTATAACATTATATGCTTTTTTAACAGAGATTCAAATATTTTGCAAATTACTGATGTTAGACTTACTGGTGTGTAATTGCCCAGATCACTTTGTATTCCCTTTTTGAAAATTGGAGTTATGTTGGCCAACTTCCAATCCATTGGTACCCAACCCGTGCTATATGTTGAATTAAATATGATGTGAATTACGTTTAATTCAACATATAGAACGGGTTGGGTACCAATGGATTGGAAGTTGGGTTTATTGTAATGGGTTAACAAATAACTTCATTCGGTTTTTCTTTGGAGCCGAATATCTTCTATTCACAATCTCTATTGTACAGCGCAACTAACTAGCTCATGTGACGTCAATAGCATATAATTTGCATATGCACGCCAGGTAACTTAGATTATTGTGTGAGCTGCGTGCTTGTTGTGTCGCCACATTTTTTTCAACTTTCAAAAAGTTAAAAAAGCTGCAGAAGTGCATAAAAAGATTTGCAATGTGTATGGGGACAATGCCTCAACAGAACATATGTCAAAAGTGGTTCACCAAGTTCCATACCGTGGATTTTGAACTCAATGCAGTACTCTGCTTCGGTCGTCCAATGGAGATTGACCCAGCCATAATAAAGGCTACCGTTTGTAAAAATTCATCCTGAACTGCACGGGAGATTATTATGGAACTCAATATATCCCACACAAGTGTAGAAGACCAGTTGGGATTCTGGTTGGTTTTGACACATTTATTTCTGGCCTCAATGTTTGCTTGCCACACGAGTTTACTGAACACAACTTTATTGCTCGCATTTCCATCTACGACATACTTCTTAAATGCCAGGAAAAAGATCCATTTTTGAATCAGCTGCTTATGGGTGATGAAAAGTGGATTGGCTGGTCGTCAACATTTGTATTTGTCTTTGACAACATCATTCGTATAAGATCATGGGGAAAAAGTAGCGAGCCACCACAATCAACCTCGAAGACGGGCTTGCACCAGAGGAAAATTAAGCTCTCAGTGTGATGGGATTATAAAGGTATCATTTATAATGAGCTCTTGCCATAAGGCAAGACAATCAACTCAGACGTATACAGCTCCTTGTTAAAAAAATTGGATCAAGCCAAATGTTCAGAATTGGCAAATTATAAAACCGCTGTCTTTTAACATGATAATGCATACCCCATACTTCATTAAGGACATGTCAGGTATTATAAAGACTCGGCTGGAACGTTTTGCTGCACTTTGCCTATTCTCTAGACCTTGCGCCCTCGGATTTTTACCTATTCCAATCGCTACAGAATTCTTTGAACAGTATAAAGTTGGTTAATGCCAGGGCTGTACAAAAGCAAATTAATAAATTTTTCGCCAGTAAACCTCATGTGTTTTATGAACGGGGCATTTTGAAGTTGGTAGAGAGATGGCAAGTCATAGAAAAGAATGGAAAATACATAATTGATAAGTATTTTCTGTGTTGGAGAAATTGTATTTAGGTAACTCAAAAAAACCGAACAGACTTATTTGCCAACCCAATACACATATTATATATTTGTGGAAAACAATGATTTAAAAAAAAGCATTGCCAAATCGATTTATCTTTTTTTAAGAAAATGATAATGAAAACCTTTACTTTGTACGTAAGACATACAATCTTAAACAAGTTTCTTTATTATTTATTCTCTGTACCACACAATAAATTTTTTAGTAGAAATGAATTCGTTCAAACATTTTCCTATGAGTATCTTATTAATTTAATTTGACATCCTACCCTTAAAAATGACAAAATTCGATAATGTGACACGGCCATGGTTCCCACACCTTTGTTCGCAAAAAAATTCAAAGACTTTTCACAACCAAAAATTTTTTTTCAAACACCCGAAATTTCTTATAACGACCTAAAACAAGGTATATGCAAAAGTTGTCAATTAAAAAATATATATATTAAAAAAAAAAGACAATTTTTTTTACTCCGTTTTCTTCACCCATGCCTTCAACTGTGGTTAGTCTGATATATATCATGTGGTGTCAAAGCACGTAACAATGGCTTTTTACAGAATGATGCTCAAATGGCGCACCTGCCATGAAGGAAACTAGTTTGGACAAGTTCTAACGCAAGACAAAATTACACAATTTTGCATTAGTCAAAAAAAAAAAAAAATCAAGTACTTTCAAGGACTTTTTACCAAGTTCAGTGTTTTTCAAGGACTTTCAAGGGCCCCTAGCTCGGAAAAATAAATTCAAGGACTTTTTAAGGACTGTGGGAACCCTGATGACTAGTACAAGAGTGACACAAGGTAACAATATTGGTAGGTAAACTATGAGAGCAAGAATATTTGTCATAGATACATTATTTTTAGGAATCGAGTATTATAACGGAAAAGAACTTAAGAAGAGAAATTCCCAACCCTCCCTTAAATTAATATTTTTTAGTAGTTACCTTACCGTCATCTTTTGCCATTTTTAATCATTAGCAGGGTGTGATGTATGTGAAATGGATTACATGGATAGATATGCATGTAAAGAATTTGTGCCCAATGTAAGATGTAAAAATTTTAAAAATGTCGAAAAGGTGTGCAAAATTATTTTACTTTTATATAAATCATTTGGCTTGTCTACAAAAGAGGTAATTAAGAAGCGGTTATTCAAACCAATTCAACCCGAGTGAGGCCCGGTAATTATGCTAGTGTATAAAGAGAAAACTTTCATCACCATAAATTGATTGCAGTAATTTAAAAAGTGAGAGATTCATAGCATACAAATATTATTTATCCAAATGTAACACCAGAGGGGTAGTTTTATTTCGGATGACCCGATTTCAGTCATTTTTCACCATGGCACTAACAAAACTCAATCAGGGTTAAAGGTCAACTCATTTGATGGACGTTATCTGGTGTCTTGTAGACGACACAGTTTTGCATGTCGGTTTAAACTGCTGCGTTGAGAGAAGAACTTCCCGCACAGGAAGCACTGGAAAGAACGCTCGCCTGTGTGCTTCACTTGGTGTCGTCGCATGTGGGTGATGTTGAGAGTCGTGAAAGGACACACGATACAGTGGTAAAAGCGTCGGAAGTCGGCGATGCTCGAGACAAATCCATCCCCAGATCGACTTGGTGCTGTAAAAACAGAATGAATTAATCTCAAGATGATAAATATGCTAGTTTGAATACATTGCTGCTCGATTATGAAATTTCGGCATAAGGTACATTGGCCTTGTAGTTTCGGGGTTGACACCTGAGCTGGCATCCCACTCTCCAAATGCCAATGTGTGGACCTTGGAGGCCACAACAAATTTAACGAGCCCCCATGTACGTGTTGGTTGGATCGAGTTTCAAACTCCCAACTCTATTGGTTGCAAATCCGCTGATCTTCCAGCCGGACCACAGCAGTTATAAGGAAATGTGTAGCATTTCTTGCAAAATTCTAACTGCGTCCAAAAGTTGGTTGGGTATTTTAAGGCACAAGGGCCATGCCATCAAACATACAATATCAAGTAATGGACATACACACAAGAAATGTATTACAGACACAGAAGAGAAGAAATACACCCAGGGTGAAATCAAACATGTGCCGCCTCCAATTCATAGGTTGCTAGCACAATGAGCATACCTAATTTAACCTTATGAGTGGTTATATCAAGGTCTGAATAAATTTTCTAATGACGAGATGCATTGTCATGATGATTTTTTTGACAAGATCACGATCGGGCCAGCTTTATCCTGAAGTAAAAGATTTGCAGCATTCCTTTCCACTCTTGAGATACTGGGAATAATGTAGAAAATATGAATTTTTGAAATTTTTTCTAACTGAAATCTCTAAAACATTTTCCTTTTAAGATAACTCTTATATCCTAAGTTAAGACCCCCTTCAAACCAAACATAAAAATCACAATGCCAATTAAAAAACACACGTTAAGACTTATTGAAACGGCTGTATCTCTGCTTCTACTCACCATACATACAAAATCCAAACAGTTTTGTAAAGAAAAAGTCAAAATATTAAAAACATGGAATAAAATAGAATATGGTATAAAATGAAATAAGAATGTTTGTCAGAAAACACCATTTTAATGTAGTCAAATACATTAAATAATAATGAACATCAACACATATTAAGAAATTTGTAATATGCTGTGACTAAAGCAAAAAAAAAAAAAAAAAAAATCGCAATTTAAAATAAATTTCCCTTCAAAACTATCTTTTATTTATGATTGAGATGAATTGACATGGATGTGCATTTTATAGATAGTTCAAATTAAAACCACATTTTGTTAAAATAAATTTATAGCAACTTTATTCATTAAGTCACATAATGCAGGTTTGAAATGAATGAACATAATTTTATTGTTCAGATATTTCCTTTTTTTTTATAAGGATGAAAAATTTTGAACTACACAATACTTTAAAAAATTACTGTTTAAAATACAGAGATTGTTGGCTCTCTAATACAAGAAAGCAAACAAAAAATGTGCACAAACACAACTTTTACTAACTAAAAATAAGGACTTTCTTAAGGACAAAATAAGGACTTGAATAAAACATTGTAGAAGCGCTATTATACAATTTAATTCATGAATTTCGACTAAGTGGGATGTTCTTAAAGATTAGTTAATCTTATATGAACATTAGTATGTAAAAAAAATTTATGTTCAAGTCTATTTTCTAAAATTTATACACAAATTAATGCCATATCAAAATGAGATTTTTCAAAATAGGCCAAGTATGATTTTTACAAATGTCAGCAGTCAAAATACGGGCATAACGTGTACACATATCAGTAATATGTAAGTATATTTACAAATTACAGAATGGAGACAGCAAGAAATAGACTTTAAAATTTACAACAATCTTCAATGTTTAAAAAGTTGCTTAAAATATTATTTACATAAAAAAATCCTGAAATTTAATTATATGAAAGAAAAAGAGTAGTGGAGGGTAAAATTAAAATTCTAATGACTAAACTAATGTGTTGATTGTAACAATTAAAATACATTTTTGTCTGATTCTTTAATATTTTGGATCTTCTTTCTTTTATATCTCTTCGCAGCGTATTTGATTTTATAAAAAGGGAAATACTTTAAGATTTAAAATATTTCTAAAGTTTAATAACGAATGAGGCATTACATTCTTTTTCGAGGTGTCTACTAAATTTCTGTAGGTCTGTTTAGGGACTCTTTCGGGACTTTCTAAAATAAATGCATGATCTGATTTTACATGATTATGTGGATCAGTTAGATCCAATTATACTATGAAATAACACCTTTTTTTTTTTATTGCTTACAACCTAATCTCGAGAAAAGAAGACTCTAGTATCAAATTTCAGCTTTAATATATATATAAATATATATATATATATATATAAGCTGTTTTCTAAATAAAATTTAAAAATAAAGACAACTCATAAATCTTGTCAAAGCAGATGAACATATTAAACAAATACTCTATATTATATTAATTATTTTTGTTTTCTGAAAACTTGAAATTTTAATAAAAATTGAAGGGGAAAAAAATTATTTTAAAAACATTTTGTATTGTAGTTTTTTTATTTTTATGTTTTATGCATCAAATGAAGTAGGTAAAAAGATTATATATCAATTTGTGTATTTAAAAAAATTGTCTCCGAATGTGGTTGGATTGGGGAAGTTACACCATGTTCATTTTCTTTTCAGTTTGCATAATTTCTTTATCTAATTGTTCAATTCCATCATTTGCAGTTTGCATTAGTTGCAATTTCTTTTTTTAATTTGTTTAAGTTCAGCTGTAGCCACCTCTTGTTTTTGCCTTAAAAAATGTTTTATAAATTTTCGGGACAAAATTTATGATTTTGGGGCTTTTTTTGACTAGTTTTCCGTTTCCGGGACCAGTAGACACTCTGTTTTTCTTGTAAGAAGTTTTATCTTCAATCAGGCACTGAAGGGGTCAGAAATATTGCTAAAAAGTTTCGCCATTTGAATATTGAATTTTGTTTTCAAAGGAAAATAAGCACTTTCTAAGGACTATTAACGAAACAAGTACTTCCAAGGGCTTTTAGAAATGGAAGGTCAAAATAAGAACTTTCTAAGACCTGTGGGAACAAAGGGTTGGTTAAGGAGATTTAAGGCACAGGGATCCAATTTGGTCATGCTTGTTGTGTGCCGAATTTGCAGACACCACTTCAATCCGATCTAATCCTTTTTCAAAGTGTCAGCCAAGAATTACAAGGGATAGCCATTTTTTAATGTAATTTCTCTCCTATTTCTTTGCATCATTCTAGTGATGCTCATTAAAAATGTGGAAATCTCCGTAAAAACTTAGAAAAGGAGCCTATCAGAGGAAGCTGACCGCATCCCCTAAGCAAGACTAAATAGGCCTGCAATGCAAAACTCACACTCTTTCCCCTCAAGTCATTGCGTTTAATTAACAAAGAAAACATGCTTTCAAACGTTGAGCTAAACTTTTTCTCTGCTTGTAGGTGAGAGGTCGCTATAACAATATGTTGATGTATCCTTAAAAAACTGATGTCGCCATTATTTTTTTTCTGTCTTAAAATCTATCCTGTGTATAATATTTATGACGATATGTCTACACTACATACAATTAATTTGACTTATTAAAAATCCCTTTCCCTCGTGTAATTCCTAGTCACCCCCTTTCCTTTTATTACTTTTTTTGGCACCACCTCATGTTTTAATCAGTGTTAATACAATGCTTTGTATGAAGTAATTTTTATGTTTATGTTATATTAATAAACTTTAATTGATATCTGTGTCCACCTGACAAATCTATTAGCTTTATCCCCTTGTTAAATAAACCTTTTTGTTGTTAAATTTTAACCATGAATTGCCTTCCTTTATCATTTAATTGGTCTTCAATTGGGACAATAAACACTTTCTTATATTATGATTTGATTGCAATGTGTGGAGATATCTTTACTTCTTTATGTCATTTTAACTTATTCATCTGTCAGTGCAATGGATTCCACGATTTCGGATTCACCAAGAGACGAAAGAGCGGCAATACCATTTCTTTACCAAATAAATATTCTTCACCAAGATGGTGTTCGAATAACCACCTAAAGAAATTAAAATGCGACTATATGCCGAAATAGTAATGTAGCCTTCGTTAATGCCCAAACTGTTGAGTTTTTGTAGCGCAAGGTGCAATAAACAAACATTTAAACTCTTTATCTAATTGAATTTATGTGGCTCTATTCTAAAATGAAATGTTCTCTGCTGTATTAAATGCAAGCACCTAGAAATAAGCACAAATGTACAAAATTAGCATCAAAGTTTATAGGTATGGCTATAATGAAAAGTACCGAAAGGCAGGAATCGAACCTGTGCCATCTACAACTCGCTAGTTGCTGGATGTTTGGGCCTACAAACTGAGCAATGAGGCTCCCTAAATTTGAAGAAAAAACCAGCCAGACTATACGAAGCATGAGGAAATTGCTGGTGACACAAACATGCTTCAAAATGTTCAGTTGATGAGGTGAATGGTCCGCAGATGGAAATTCAAATTGCTCTTTTGAGAAAAGCTCTTCTTGCAAATGGAGCAGTGGAAGGGTCGAGCTCCCGTGTGCTTCACTTGGTGGTACCGCATGTGGCCCACATTAGCCGTCGAATAGGAGCAGACGGTGCAGAAGTACTTGCAGCCCTGGGTGTCTGAACCTCGCACGTATAGGTCGAGGCTGACTCCTGAAAGTTGAAGCAAGAATTGTATTTACTCTTAAAGATATTGTAATAAAGTAACAGTAGAAAGTGAACTCGCAGGAATGGATCTTTTATTTGGTAGGTAGTTGAATGAATGGCGCACTGGAAATGGGCACAACGGATTATCGGCGACGACGATTGAGCTGGAACACCAGTCTCAGAATTTCCGCATCACGGCAAGGTGAGGACATTTGGGGACAAGGCAAATTCAACATGCACACAAAGGTTTTTGGTTGAATCGAGTTTTGAACTGGTAGCCCTCCGGTTCATAAGCGACTATTTTTCCAACTGGGCTACCATGACTAACACATTTTTACAAAAATGTTACCAAGTATGAATACACCTAATTCAGTTTTTATACAAGATCTACGTTCCTGTAGAATCACACCATATTAAAAAAAGTTACAGCAGGATTTAAACCTTGTTGTTTAGCTCGATTCTTAGACGTTATCACGAGAAAGTACTTATCAGAAAAATATGAAATTAATATGGTTTGTTCTTCACTGTGTTTACTGGACAATTGTGAAGATTTTTTTCTGATGCGGCTATTAGCTTCGGGTTTAATAAGTGATAAAATTGAAAGAGCAAAATTTGTAACATGAGTGAGCAAAAGATGTACAAATTTTCAGTCTTCAGTCGTGATTTTGTTAGAATACCTCTAAACGTGAATTTTCGCAGCTTGTCGAGTTTTTTTAGAAATTTCAATTTGGTTCCAGATATTTTATTTTTAATTCGGGAAAAATCGGGACATTTTCGTTATTTTTTTTTAAACCGTCATATCTATATCTTATTACTATTTAGTTTTTAAATTTGAAAACATCACGGAATACCTTAGATTGTACTCTTATTTATGGTAAAATTGTTTTTTTAATTGGTTAATAAATAAACTCGATGGAATTAAAAGTTGGTCATACAATTTTCAGAACTTTTAAATCGTAATTTCCGATACAAAACTAAAACTGTCATATCTATAGCTTAATACAATTAGTTTTAAACTATCATGTGAAAGCTTAGAAATACAGTTTATTACAGTAAAATTAATTTTTAAATTGGTTCATAAATAAATTCGATGCAATCAAAAGATGGTTACACAAATTTCGTATTATTCAGATTGCGGAGCATGTTCCTCACGAAAATGAAGGTTACATATTTGACTATCGAGCTAGCCAGATATAAAATGTATCGTAGTAACAAGTACCATACAAAGGATATATTTTTATTTGGCGAGGAAAAAGGCTTGCTTTTTTCACTCTGTTGTCAGATGGTTTACCGAGAAAGTATAGATCATAAAGTTATGAGATTAACACGGTTTATTTAAAATTATACTAGGAACAAGATGGAGAAGATTTTTTACTGATACAGCTATTAGTTTCGGTTGCATTAAGTGTTAACATAAAAAAAGGGAAATCCCTTGCGAAAAGAGTCTTGGTTTGCGAAGCAAACCAAATGGGATTGCATAGCAATCACCTGGGGTTGACAATTGTTAGTGAGCAGGGGTCGAAGCCCTCGCTGTGACGTCATGGACCGTATTATTAAGATAGTTTCGCCGTCACAGAAGATTGATTCTGCAAAAGATATGTTGCTTTGCAAAGCAAACTAAATGGGATCTGAGAAAGGAGTGTTAGTTTGCAAAGCAAACCAAATGGGATTGCGTAGCAATTCCCTGGGGTTCATGAGAGTAAGCGAGCAGGGGGCGAAGCCCTCGACAGGGTTCATACTCTATCTATGATAGTAAAATTCAGGAGTTATTAAGGAGTTTTTCAGGAGTACAGTACAGAAAATTCAGGATAACGAAAAAAAAACTAAAAGTAACAAACTAACAATAATTTTCATAAACTATCTATCTTAATTGTATACCTTCCATACTGTTTGATTTCTCTTAAAATTGCATTAGCATCAAACACAAAATGTACTTACCATGACAAACATTACAATATCAAAACAGAACAAAAAGATCTCAAATCTTAATTTTAAATACTTTTTAATGCCATATACATTTCATTAAGGTCTTCACATTTTTTGGAGTTCACTCACTTTTTTTTTAGCATGATACTTTAAGGCATTTGCTTTTGGTATAAAGCCGAGAACGCTTTTTTTTCTGCTTTTCCGAATAATCATCAGAAGTTTTATTAAGTTCCCAAAATCATCTTAAAATGTTTCTTTATTTTTAAAATTGTCAACACCTTCGGTTAAGAGTTTTCTTTTTTTCTCAATCCGTTTTATTCTTTTTACATATTTTTTGCTCCTCTAGACAGACCTACATATTTTAGACGAGCACCTAAAGCTGAAATAATCAATTCTTTAAAGATAATCAGTTTTTCCAAATCCAACCACGAACTTATAGGGTCGTCAATTACTCTTAGCCACAATTGTTTTGTTCCTGAGATTTTCAAACCAGTAGGTTTTTCTTTATTGAAAACCCTCTCTCAACACTTGCCTGCCCATTTGAAAGTAGAACTTGAAATGTGATCCATAAATTAGAATACTTTGAGTTTGAAAGAAATTCATAATGAAATAAATCCAGCCAATCTACGAACGGATCAAAAACTGTCACTGCAGCAGTGCTTCAATTGGATTGTAGTATCCATGCAGCTAAAATCTGCAACGAAACTACTGTGTTCTTTCAGAATACTGTCACAATCCACTTGACACATCCTGCATGGGTCAAATAAAGTAATATACTTTGAAGCTCTCTCATGTTTAAATTTGCCTCTTTATTAATAAGCAATTTCCATAAAAATATATACAGGACATATTCCGCACTAGATAAATGTAAGTGGGATTTTTCTATTTTTTTGTTGTTGTTGTTAATTCTAATAAAAATGATCTCCAGTTTAAATAAAACTCCATTTTCTTTTTGCGACTGAACTTATATCTTTACTTAATATTTAAGTAAAGTTAATATTTAACTTTGGTTGCATCTTTTAGATCAGATTTTTTATTTTCAACATTCACATTTAATATTTTCAATGAAGTTTATTTTTTCTTCAAATTCCCTTTTTATAACTTTAACATGTTGATTTTATGTTTTGTCATAATTCTATTTTTTGCTGTTCGATTATTATTTTTCAGGAGACAAAAAGAAATATCAGGAGAAAAACTTAATTTTCAGGAGTTTTCAGGGCCCTTAGAATAAAAAAGCAAAATTCAGTAGTTTTTCAGGAATTTCAGGAGGAGTACGAAAGTCAAATCAGGATTATACAAATTATTAAAATAGTATCGCCGTTCATGAGATTCACTTTGGGAAAGGAATGTTGGTTTGCGAAGCAAACCAAATGGGATTACGTAGCAATCCCTGGGGGTTGGCAAGTATAAGTGAGCAGGGGGCGGAGCAGGGGTGTAAAAAAGACATTGTATCTATGGAAGAAAAAATTGGTTCCTGATGCAAAAAAACAGTACAAATAATTAAAAAATCCATATGAAAATAGCTGTTCAAAGCTTAATATTTTATTTCAACAAAATACACATAATTTGTAATAAAAATGTATCAAAGTAAACTTGCATTTGCAATGAAAATTTTTTTTCATGAATAAGGTTGGTAGGTTAAAGTAAGTAGGTATTTAAATTAACGTCGTACTGGAGCAATACAACTTACTGTCGATGACAGTCAAGGATCAATCCCCCCCCCCCCCTCCCGAGGGAAAGATCAGTCATCATGAACAAAAAATCTGTTTTACACATAACAATATTCTATTTATTTTCCGACAATAAACGGCACATACATTTGCGTACGACTGGAATACCACTACAATCACTAGAAATGTGGACATCTTCTTCCTCTATTGCTTCTCATCTTCTTCCGCTGCTATTTCACTGGTTTTACGAACAAATTCAGTTATTAATTGCAGTATTCGGGTTTTGTTTAGGCTGTTATATAATTCTCTGTAAGAGGCTGCCAACAACCTCATTTTACGTTGAAACTTCCCAGTGGATTCCTCATTCGTCCGTGTAATATAGAAATTATACTAGTTTGCAAATAATTTTTTTTTTTAATTTAAGCAAAAACATTCTTAAGAAATTGGAATGGCCAGCTCGAAGTTGAATCAAAATGGCTTGTGCGAAAAGAGAATTAAATATTTATTTTGAATTCGTGTTAAATCAAATTTGTGTGAAAAATCTTCGTGCGAAACAAAATTAGCTGTATGTGATTATGAATAGTAAAAACAGCTGACACAGAACAAAGCTAATGATTACGTAGATTAAAACATTTAAAGGTACTTAGTTTGAAATCTGAAGGATACAGTGCTGTAACAAAAGCTGATCTCATAAAGCGACAATTGCTCTTAAAGTCTTTTTTAATCATCAATCAGCTTTAGAAACAAAATAAACTAATTCAACATTGAAAAATACATTTTTAAAGGGAATAATAAACAGCATTTCGAAATATTCCCATAGTACCAACGGTTAAGTGTACAGAGAAACACGTATTTTTATCACTTTATTAATTTATCGCACTTTACATTATTCAGTAAAATGTATATAGAATATGGTTTCATTATTTTAAATTTAGTCATCCATTTGCTAAATCAGTATAATCCCTGTTATAAAGTAATATTTTCTAAAATAAAGTGTTAAATTGGAGAATATAAATGCTTAACCCTCCTAACTCTCCAAGTGGTTTTGACGTGCTATGTCATCCATCAAATCGGAACAATTTTGCTAATGACAAGATATCTTGTCAGTAGAACATTGCCATTTTTTTTTTCAATGAGGAAGTGATCGAGACCCAGTCACTTTTCTTCTACAATATCACATCGAGATAACCGTCAGGAGTGTTAGGAATAGCTGTACATTACAGCCAATATTATAATTTATCCAGTCAGGGTAAAAAGAAACAGGTCTATGTGCTGAGCAATCAGGTTGATAGGTCCATTTTAGGTTTTATGGCAAACGGGTCATATTTGGCCAAGCTGTGCCAAACACAAGGCAACGTCAAGTAAAAAATGTTGTGATAGGGAAAACAGAAGGATTGGGGAACATACTAAACGTACCCCATACTAAAATTCAAGAACTACATGACATTTTGGTATTTTAAAAGTACTTTTCCAAGGCCCTGAAAGTCACACAGCTAGGGTTCCATTTGAAGTTCTCAAAGTTCAAAATGCAATTTTTATGCCAAATGACCCTAATAAACGCTTAAAAAGTTTTGTTACTTTATATTAGGTCACTTAGAGAAAATTTTAAAATAAAAGTAAAAGTAATGAGCACATATCACTGTAAGCACAAAGATCACAGTACAGACATGACATTAAAAATGAATTGATACTGGCCAAATATTAGCAATAACACACTAAGCGAATATAGCAAAACTTTGTTTCTCAAATTGACTTTTTATTCTTTAGGGACATTGATACAAGCAAACGTTTGAAATGCTTAGATGGCAAACAAAGTGTACTTACACTTTCATTCTCTGTAGAGAATGATTAATTCAATAAAATAAAATTAATTTAAAACCCCTGTTACTTAAGATCTCTTACAAAAATATTTGATGCAATTACAAGGGTGCCACAACTAAATCACATAAAATAGTAGCATTAAATTTTAATATGAGCAAAAACGTTTGATCTCAAATTCTATTTCTGTAACAAGTTCAGTCAATCATCAAAAACGCAAAATGTTCTGATTAAGTATGAAATAGACGAAATTTAAATTTCCAAATAAAAAATATTTCTCAAATAAGGTATGGTATTTCTAATTAACGTCGCACTGGAGCAACACACGGGGCTACCGGTGACGGTCCAGGATCTGTAGAGACTAAAATTTGCATACGATTACGATACACATGCCCGTCACAGAGTACTAAAAAATTCGAAACCAAACAACTTCTTTAGGGACCCAGATCTCTGAGTCACAAAAATAAATTCCAAGTTCTGTCACAGACCACACACACAAGAACCACAGCAAAATAAAATTAAAAAAAAAAAAAAAAAAAAAAAAAAACACTTCTTTGTGAAATGAGTCAGTTGGGTCCCGTTCTCGTCTGCTTGGTGTGGATTCTTCGGATGTGAAAAGTCATGGTACTCTTATAGGAAAAGAACTTGAGGCAAAAGGGACTTGACACCGTGTTCCAGCATGTGGCCGACGTTGGAAGTGATGTACGAGCAGAACTGACAACAGTACTTGATCCCTGAGCTGGTGTTGAACCGCTGGTATAGATCATGGCTGGATCCTGGAAAAGAAAAACATTATCTGGTTGGTTTGGTATTTAAGCACAAAGACCACATTGGGCCAAGCTGTAGCATACACAAGATGTCAAAACAATCAACAAACACACACAAAGAAACTTTTACTGACACTGAAGAGAGAAATACACCTAGGCAGGATTCAAACCTGACTGGAATCGAACATGCACTGCCAACATCTGACTGCTAAAGTAGTGGGCATATCCACTGAGATATGACATCGCCACACTTGCGATTCAGGGTTGATTGGTTATTTCGACCATATTTGGCCAAGCCACACCAAACACAAAGCAAAAAATGTTGTGAAAGGGGAAAAGCAGGCATTGGGAACCAAAATGTGGGATGAAAACAGCAAAAGATTGCTTGGGTATCCAGGGAGCATGATCACTGGGTTTAATAAAGAAATGGAATGAGATGGTTAGTTGGGTGGCACAAGGACCATATTTGGACATGCTGTGCCAAACATAAGACAGGCAGCATCAAGTAATGGTCAAACACAAAGAAAGTTTTACTGATCCAGAAGAGAGAAATACATCCAGGAATAATCCAAGGATGAATCAAACCTTTACTCCCTACAACACGAAGGTTGCTAGCATTGTGCATATCCCATACATGATAGCCCTTAAAATGAGATGAAACAAACAAAGATCGCTCGGGTATACCAGGAGTGTGACCCTAGTATTTAATAGACAGTAAACCCCATAGGTTGGTAGGTTTTGGGTTTTTTGGCACAAGGGCCATATTTGCCAAGCTGTGTCAAACTCAAGACAAAGTTGCATAAAAAATGGCATGAAAGGGAAAAAAGTGGCATTGGTTAATACAGTAATGGGATAAAAGAAGAGATCGCTTGGGGATTCCGATAGCATAACCCCATGTTTAGTTAAAACAGTGAACACAAGGGCCAGATTGGGCCACACTGCACCAGACAACACGAAGCAATAGACATACACATGCACAGAAAGTTTAACTGACACAGAAGAAAAAAATATACCCAGGGAGGAATCAAACCTTTGCTGCCTACAACTCTCTGGTTGCTAACCCAGTGGGCATAACCAATGAGCCACAATCAACCTAATGAAGTGAAAAGAAAATTCAGAATTGAGTTCTTATTTTTAGAAACTAATATTACTACTTCACCCTCCAACTGGTTGTCTCAATGAGGTGGCTCGTCTCATTAGCAAAATCGGTCAGATCTCTGATGGACGAGAAATCCGCCGAAACTACTCGGAGGGTGATGGTTTGAGTAAATGAAATGTAACCCTAAAAATGTTGTTAACTGCAATTAAAAAAAATTTAAATTTTATCGTTATTAAATATAATCTTCACATGTGTAAAGCATGCATCGACTGTTTTAATAAAAAAGAGAATTAACAATTTTACTGAGTAACAGGATATTGAGAATTTACATAAAAATAAACTTAACACATTTCCATGCATTCAGCAACTAAGCCAATTTTAAAAACTTTGTCACGTGTAGTTCTTTAACTCTCATAATGGTTTCGACGAGATATCTCCTCCAACAATATCTGATCCATTATGGTAGTGACAGTATCTTGCCATTAAGATATTGCCATTTTTTTCATCTTGACAAGATCAAAATTAGGCCAGTTTCTTTTCATTGTTGAGATGACTTGTTGTCAATACAACTCCCATGAAAGTTTAGACGAGGAGTTGTCAGAATAATTATTGATCTTAACACACAATCTTATAGTATTAGTTATATAAAACACATATTGACTTCTAACAATAAATCTTCAAAGATGATACCAGGATCAGTCCATTATTTACATTTTTCTTTCAAAATATTAAATTCAATTTTGTCTTTGAAAAATGCACTAGTAAACTTCTAACATGTCTATGGTTGGTTTGGTTTTATGGCACATGACATATTTGGACATGATGTGCCACACAAGATGTACAACATACACCCACAAGGAAAGCTTTGCTAACACAGAACAGAGAAATACACCCAGAGAGCAATCGAACTTGTAGGTTGCTAATGCAGTGCCCCCCCCACTGAGTCACAATGGTCCATAAAATGTGTGATCCTGGATATATGTTACTTCAAGATCTAAGCTCAAACTGAAATTCTAATAAAAGTAAATAAAAGTGTGTTTTGTTTAGATCATTAAAATAAATAACATTTATCTTTTTGTACCACAAAAATACAAAAAAATGTTCTGTAAATAATAGAGAAGATTTAAGAAATGTTTAAGATAAAACAGTTAGGGAAATTGTTGAATGCTGCCTTCACTCCATGCTTGCACGACACAAATGATTATTTTCAAAATTCGAATATTTTTCAATCAGCTTTAAATGTTTATTTTGATAAACTTACACATTAGATAAAATACAATATCAAAAGATGTCAACTTCCTCCCAAAATAAATTGAGTTGTACAACATAAAACATTTTTATCCCATATGGGCAGTACCTTTAGAAAATTATAGAAATGTTAATTAAACTTGATAAATATCAGCTGTAGTAAAGCACAGTTCATTATTCTATAATGCTGTTATATTCATACAATTCCTACAAATAACACAAAACTCATTCATGAGAACAAAGGAATTTAAACATATTTTATTTTTATGAATAAATGGATATTACTAAAATATAACAATTTGGTGTTGACCACAACGCATACCTAGTTGAACAAGACAGTTTAACCCTCCGAGTGATTTCGACAAGATATCTGGTCATCAAAATAATGCTGTCTCTTGACGATGAGATCCAAGATCGGGTCATCTTATTTTAAAGACAAGATATCTCGTCCATCAAGACAATGTCAATTTTCTTCTGACGAGGTGATACCGCCAAAGCGACAAATATGCGTCCACCAGGAGGGTTAAACCTCAGTTGACATTATATGCTATCAAAGTTTCTCCAGAACATTTCTCCTGTGAGTACTTGCAAAATGGTAAATCAAACTGCTGTTTTGAGAAAAGCTCTTGCAACAGAGGGAGCACCGAAAATTGCGCTCTCCCGTATGTGTCACTTGGTGGCGTCGCATGTTGCCCAATTTCATGGTACAATACATACAAAGCTTGCAATGGTATTCAACGCCTGCAGTTGTAGTATGACGTACATATGGATCATCACAAGGCACTGAAAATAAAAACAATCAATTACGGGCAGGTAGGTGCAAATAAACAGTCCAGCAAATATAAGCCAAAACCTTAAAATTACAGCTCATACTGTCTGCCTTCCACAAGAACTGATCTTGATGTTAAATTTGGGCGGTAGGTAGTTATTAACATCGCACCGGTACAACACAACAGGCTATTGGTGATGATCTCGGATCCATCCTGAAGGGGAAAATCCAAGCAGGGTTCCCACTCTATTTCAGAAATAAAATTCCGACTTACAGGTTTTCCAGTCAAATTCTTAAAAATTTCAGGTCATACTTAAGCAATTCATGACATTCTTAAAGTGAAATCCCAAGAAATAATTCAACATTTAAAAAAGCCAATAATAAAAAACAGTTTAAAAATCATACACTGTAAAAATTAATACACAAAGCACAAGTAATTTTGCATTAAAATAACTTATTTCCAAATCATACAACATATTTGACAAATTAATTTGTGATTTAATGTATCCTAAGCATGAAATTCTTCAATTTAAACCAGTGGACAGTACAAAATTCTTTACCTGTTAAATATTAGCTGTTTCGTTTAAAATCGGCTGAGAAATTCTATTCATAAAATAAAGTGATACAAAACTGTGTACAAATCTGATTGGTTACTTTTCTCCAAAGCATCTGGAATGCCATGATCAATCATTTTCCAAGTCATTGAGACTATTTTCCAGGTTTTGGGCGAAAATGTGTAATTTTCCCTGACTCATGGGAACTCTGTCCAAGGACAATACCTTGCCATTTTGAACCACGGTCAGATGATGAGAACACCTGAGCTGGCACCCCATGTCCAAACTTCCACATCACACCAACGTGAGGACATTTGAGAACATGACAGATTTCATATATACTAACCTGAAAGTACACAGCAGTCTTTGGCAGGACCCAAGTTTCAAACATGCAACCCTTGTGCACATGCAAGATAAGATGCTCTTAGTATTCTAATAAACACAGCTAAATGTATTCTAATTTATTCTTTAACTGTGACTTTAATGGAATGAAAAATTCTTTACATTTTGAATGCAGAAAAAAATTATTTGCTGTGTTACTTGTTTGTTTTTCTAAAGAGTAACTCATTTTGTAAGTTTTTATGGGTGATCCATCTAGAATATTCCATGTTGAACATTCTAGCTAGAATTAATTAGGTGATTGTCAAATAAAGGCACTACTATAACTGGCAAAGAAAATTAAATATATACTTTTGGATTATTTTTGAGATTAGGATGAATTAAATTTACTTGGAATATTCTAGAAGGAATGTTCCAAATGAAATATTCTGGATGGAATGTTCTACATGGAATACACTAGATGGAATGGTCTATTAGCATTCCATAAATAAAGTTGCTTTTTATCATAAGATGAAAATGTAGTATACAATTTTAAAAAGTAAGTGTTTAATCAACTATGTGTTCACCAAAGTTTTCTATGATCTTCCCCATCTGGTTAACAAGTTTTCTATCCCAGCTTTAAAAAATTTGGGGGGTTTGGATTCAAAATACTCAATCATTGCGTCTTTGATCTCTTAATAAGAATTGCATTTTTTTTTCAGAAAAAAAGTATTGAAAGGACCTAAAAAGACTATAATCAAATGGGGAAAGGTCAGGTGAGTATGAAGGATGGCTAGAACTTCCTAACTGAATTCCCTAATAATTTGTTGAGTTATCCTCAACATGTGTTTTGCATTATTGTGTTGGACGATAGCACCTTTCCTGTTGATCAAAACAGGATGTTTTTCTGCAATGGCTGCTTTGAATCTGTCAAGTTGACCACAATAAATATCTGCAGTAATGGTTTCTACGACATTAAATATCTCAAAGAGAACCACACCACGAGTGTTCTATCAAACACATGCAGGAATCTTGCTTCTATGGATATTGGGCTTTGGAATTTTTCTAGGTGATTCTCCAGTTGAAAGTCATTGTTTTTCATAGAGAACCTATTTCTTGTCTCCTGTTATGATACAGTCAAGAAACCATTCTTTTTATGGCAGCTTATGAGCAAGTTGCATTTAGAGGACCTTTGCAGTTCACTGAGCTTATCTGAGACCCATATACTGCTATGCCACAACTTCGGAATGGATTTCAAGTGGCATTGAACTGCTGACCAAGAAGCATTAATCCTTTCTGAAATTTCTTTAATTATTTGGTGCAAGAATCATATTCCACAATAGCCCACAAAGTGTCTTCATCAAATAGAACTGAGCAACTTCTTGGGGAATCTTTAATGTCAAAAATGCCACCAAAAGGTCTGTTGAACCATAGTAGGCACTTGCAAACATCTAAACAATTGCATTGATATTCGCAGTTGCCATATTGCACTACTATGACAGCAATTCAACTGAAAGAGCATACAATGCCTAATTGAGCTTCTCCAGGTTTAATGTTGTACATTTCGTGAAGGATATTGCTCCACCTATGAGGGGAAGTTGTGAAAAAATGAGATATCTAATCCCCCCCCCCCCGCTCTGATTAGAGTATTTAATTGTTTTGTCATTATTATTATATCTTCACTGGAAACAATGCCTAATTGAGCTTCTCCAGGTTTACTGTTGTGCATTTCGTGAAGGATATTGATGATATATGAAGGATATTGCTCCACCTATGAGGGGAAGCTGTAAAAAACTGAGATATCTAGTCCCCCTTCCTTCGACTAGAGTATTTAATTATTTTGTGTCATTATTATTATATCTTCACTGGAAAAGAAAAAAAAAAAAGCAGAAGCCGATGTGATACGGCCAGCGCCTGATGTGATCGCATCTGTTGCTTGGGCCTCTAACCAGCCCTGTGGTAGATAAATTAACATCACAATGGAGCAACAAGTGCTATAGACCCAGCTCAGGATTTGAAACAATTAAAAAAAATCAGGAAAAGTGAATTTTTATTTAGCCACACTCAGCTGGGGACACAACAGTGACATTTATAAATTAAGCCACTGCGTTGCTAGCCCGGCGTCGCCTGTGCCCGCGATGTAAGGTATTAATCTGGTGTAAAATTTTCCGCAGATTTCCAATCAATTGAAATTTTTACTCTATCTTTAACGGTCTGGGAGATAGAAAAATAACTGACTTCAGTTCAAAGATTTATTGTCTGGCTGGAAATTCATTCGTCCGTGCAAAATCACAGCGGAAATGAAAAAAATAATTTTCTCTACGTTTTGCAGATGAAAAAAACTTGGCATGTTTCCAAACCCTGACTGCAAGGTTACACGGGTAGAAAAAGTTCTCCGCGTTTGAAAAAGCACAATGGAGAATAAAACTATAAAATTCATTTAAAAGTTTTCTAGATTGAATTTTAAAATTCGCCGCGACCCAAAAATTGCAAATAATTTGGACTACCTGTGTGCCAAATTTCATTGCTGTAAGTGCCATAGAATCGTCAGGATTTTGCGGCCCCAAACTGACAAACCCTTTCTTTTATAATAGTAGATTTGCTGCAACTTCCTTTCCAGAATTTAGCTGGCCCAGTTGGAAGTGCTGCGGATTAGCATTCGGTGGGGTGCGAGATAAAAAATCGATCTGCCAAAAGATCATCGTGTACAAGGGGTCAGTTGTCTGTTAAATAAGTCGTGGCTTCATGTTACATTTGGAGAGTGGGGGTGCCAGCTAAGGTGTATGTTGACTTTGTCTGACAGTGATTCAAAATTAAGAGGGAATGTCCTTTGATCTTTACGTTTGGGATCGATCCCAGACACTCAGACTAATAGCCCATTGTGTGTTGCTCCAGTGCAACCTAACTACAACTGCCTACCAGAAATTAAGTCATTTTTATAGTATACTTTTGTGTTCATTATATGCATTTTAAAAACATTGTGTTATGCAATATGGGTATATTTTAGCGCGAACATTTAATAACTATATCTAAAAGAACATTATTAAATATACACATATAAACCACATGCCTTAACATGGAAAACTTGACTTATGACTTAATGTGGGGGTGACTTTAAAAAGTGCCAGCACCGTGACCAGTAGTCTATTGTACTGGAAACATGGGGAACTCTCTTAATATCAATTGGAATACAAAATTAGCTTTACTTACCTCAAAGCTGCAGATAAATTTTAACTTTCTGTCAATATAAGTGCCAAATCGGGTCTTGATATTGACACATATTACTTAAAAACCTGTGATATTTTTTTATTTCCAATGGCTAAGGCACAATTATAAATACAAGAGAAGGATTAAGTATAACACACAAAAAACAAGCAATGAATAATGACTACAAAAAGGAACTAGAAATTAATACAACACACAGAGAAACAATGAAGAAAAGAATGCCTTAAAAGTCCTCTTGGCCCCTAATACCTAGTCACTGTAACGTCCATAGCAATGGCTTGGGGGCAGAAGTCAACCACATGAACCCCTGACTGCAGGCCCCAAATCCCGAACTATATTGGGATAGTCTCCTTCCCATCCACGATGGCCCCTGGGATCAGATGGTTTCATTTTCCGAAAGGAAGTCTCAAAATTTGTTGTTACAGCAATTTCAGAGTCTTTTTAGCAATGCTGTGATAAATTACTGCATAAATTTGGCTTTAGACATAAAAATTTCCCATATAACACAACAAGAAAAAATATCAATTAATCAATGGAGCATTGTTCGAAAAATTTTATATGGAAACTAGAAAAGTTTATAAAGATGTTTGAGTAGGATGTTTAATTTTTCGAAAGGAAAACTCAGAATTTGGTTGTTGCAGCAATTTCAGAGCATTTTTAACAATGCTGTGACATAAATTACTGCATAAATTTGGCTTCTAATATAAACAGGGTGTCAATCAAATTTTGAAAACTTAATTTCCTGACCTGGTACTAACAAATTTCATGACCTTAACTTTTAAATACGCAAATTTTTCAAAGAATTGCAAACATTTTAAAATAATCATTTATGAACCTAACATTTATTAACAAAATTATTCTTTGTATATTTGGTGTTTCACTGACAAATATTCAGTGCTTGTTGGTGCATATCTCTAAAGCTATCCATTTATTTCACATTTAAACAGATACAATGAAAATTTAAATAGCCATGCGCTATGTAACGGAAATGCATAGATTACTATATACATAAAAACACACATACAAAACATTTATCTATGCACTTTTTTCTATATTTTAATAAAACCATAGCCGTCCTACATGCCACTACAGATCTGATCTAATGACCTATCACAAAAAAACCCAGATTAATATAACAGCCTACATTGATTCCAGTCAAAAAGGTTTATTGACACTGCCAAAATAATTGATGAATTTGCAAGAAATAAAAGAAAACGGAGTTGCATGCAAAAATTTTACCGTGGGCCCCACTTGACTCCATCCGCCACTATATTCAAGTCTATTTTCAAAAAATTATACACAAATAATGCCATACAAAAATGATATTTCAAAATAAGCCCAGTCTGATTTTTACAAAATTCAGCAGTTAATATATGGGCATTGGCATGTACACATATTACTAGTCGCTAGGTGGTCAGCACAGTGTTGCCTGTGACAGTTCTTTTCGTGGGGTCAGGTGTGACCACTACTCGATAACCCCCGGTTATTGCTACATCCGCTGAGATAGAAAAAAGCACTGAAGAATGCCAGTCACAAGTTTAATTATTTCTTTTGTTTCGCTCGAATCCGTTGCTCAGGAAATCAAAATGAATGAATCTCGAAACAAACGAAGGTCATTCTTCGTGTTGGCGAAATTCGTATTGGAAGAAATATAAAAGTTGCAATTTAAAAATTAAAGAAAATCATACTTTTAGGTATTGATCTGTGAAATTTTCTCAGATTTTGAATCTGTTGAAATTTTTACTCTATTTTTATCTAGGAGATAGAAAAAACAACTACACAACTCCAGTTAAAACTTTGTTTTTTTTTGTCTGCTGAAAAATCATTCCTCAGAAAATGATTCCTAGGACTCCCTCTTTATGTTGTTGCCATTCTATGGAAAACAATAATAATTAAATTCTAATAAATTAATTTTAAAATGTTCTAGATTAAATTTTTAAATTTGGGCCCGATAGAAAATTCGGACTACCTGTGTGCAAAAAATTCGGACTACCTGTGTGCCAAATCTCATTATTGCAAGTGTCATAGATTTGTCAGGACAGTCCACACACGCACACAAACCCTTCCTTTTATAATAGTAGAGAAGTAGTAGTAGTAGTATTTGTAAGTACATAAACAAATTATAGAACGGAGACTGCAAGAAAAATACCCTGGAATGTTTTTCTTTTATCTCTCTTCGCAGTGCATTTGCTTTTATAAAAAGTGAAAGAAAAAGTTGAGTTTGACGAGGACCGGCGATACCAAGCCCGAAGATCGCCACCAAATGGGGTTGGCGTCTAATTTCCTTTTCTTATTCTTTTCACATCGTTTTGTTTTGTGTTTGCTTTTTAATGGTCTTTGGGGATGTGTATGAGCAATTTTTTAAGCAAATTGCTGCTCATACGTAGGAAACACTATTTTGTGTTGTCTGGGCTAGGCTCCTCCCTGATCCACCAACACTTTCTTTTTCAAAAATTTCCTAAATTTATTTAAAAATTAAATTTTGTTTTTGAAATTAGATTGCTTTGCTTACATTGTTATATCTGCAGCTTCAGTGCGCTTATGAAATTGAAATTACTCACCCCAGTCATTATTTTATAATACACTTTCATAAATCTATATACATATAATTCAAATACCACACACTCACTGATTGACTCATCACTGTATCTCAAGAACTACAAGTCCTAGGAAGCTGAAATTTTGCAGGGTGTTTCTTCTTATACCATAGGGGTGCACTGAGAAAGGATTTTGAAAAATTTGAATCCTAAGAGGCCTAAAATTGACCTAAGGCCTAAGCCAAAAGCAATTTGAAATCGCCATAGAAATAACATTGAGTACAAAACGATTGCTGTACGCATCTCAGATTGCTTTACCAGTGTTGATCAAAAAACAATTTTCTTAAAATAAATTAAATTATAATGTTCTTGTTTGAACTGAATTTTTACTTCTCCCCATGATGAAGATAATATTTATAAATATTTGATTGATGAAGAAAGAATATTTAGAACATTTAATTTCATGTTTACTTAAATTTTATAATGGAGCACGAAAAGCTTAAACGATAAACTCATTGATCATAAAAGCGTAATTTTGCTACTCAGTATCTGGCAACCTCAGAATTATGTTTAATTTGATTTATAATTCTGTTTTGGGGTATTTGAGTTGAAAACGAGATGGTTGCGATCATATTTGAGGATTCCCAAGTATTCTAAATATGTGTTCTTTTTTGCATATAAATCATTGTCTTCATCAATATTCAATATTTTCAAGTTTTCATCAATATGTTCAAATTTTTTGTCGATTTGTTTTACTTCAGAATATATTCCGGAAGTCGAAATTCAACAAGCTAGAACAGATATTTTTTTCAGAATTCTGCCTTTTTTAAGGATTGGAATTTTGTTTCTGTTTGCATTATGTGTTCCGGTATATTACCTATACCAGAAATATTATTTAGGAGTTGGATTTTATTTATTTCCTACAAAATATCACTAGACATGGGTACTTCCGTGGTGGTATATGTATATTTCCACCAACTTTCTTTAAATATTTGGTTCAATACGTAATAGTATGTAGATAAAAAAAATAATAAATTTTGAATCAAAATATTTATTAAGTGTGTAATTTGTAATTTTAAAATGACATTAAAAGTTTCAAAAATAATTTAAAATAAGATGGGTTACGTTAAATTAAAACTGGTAGTCATACTTTGAAGTTCAAAATATATTTCAAAATTTTGATATAGCTTTTAATTGAAAGACGATTAAAATAAATTAAATTTCATTTGTTTTTCGTATTTCATGGGTGTTATTGAAAGCTGTACTCTATAGTCAAGTAACTACATTTATCACTCTAAATATATACGTGCTTTCCATTTAGAAACCAAATTTCTGATCTTAAAAAGTACCATAAGGGTTCAATTTAAAACTGTATGTGCGTTGGAGAAAAGGGAATTTTAAGCAAGACTTTGTTGATCTTGGAATAATATCACACTCAGTAATTTTGAAAATTTAAATTTTATTTTATGTCTTCAGAGGCAGAAAGTCGAGGTTGCTTACTCTATTTATAGAAGCTGTTCTTACGCAACTTAGATGCATGTGAATCGTTCGTTGAAAGTGATTTTCTTTTTGTAAAAGCACTGTAAAATCAACCTGTTTATTAAAAAATTGTTATCAATTGGGTTTAATTTGTCTACTCTGATGACATGTATTCCTAACAAAAGCTCTGTTATTCCACATGCCACTGAATGAAATTTTCAGGAAAAAGTGCTGTTTGCTTAAAATTAAATTAGTTACGAATACCGTAAATTTTTAACCCCCTTGGAAAATAGAATGTGGGTTAATATGTAGCCTATCATATCCACAGGGTTCTAAAATATAAGTGTACCAAATGTGTGGATTGGTCAAAGGATGGATTAGTGTAGAGAACAGAAAAACGTCAACTCTGCTTTATATATCTAACAGAAGTTCCGTTATTCCACCTGACACTGAATAGAATTTAAGAAAAATTGCGTTTGCTTCAAACTAAATTATTAACAAATGTTGTAACAATTTAATTTACCATCTTCTCATATTGATGATGAAATTCGAAAATATCGCATACTAGGTAAAAGAATGGAACAATGAAAATATATTCATAGAAAAACTAAGTGCAAGACTATCCACCAAAAATTCGCCATTTTTACTGAAAATGAATGCACGGGAATATTCATAGTCACTCGAAAACTTAAAATCAACTTCAGCAGAAGTGTGACGAATATGAAACGGATTATATGGTTGGATGCAACATATATATGCATATTTGCGTCCGAAGTAAATTGTAGAAGCAATGGAGAAGTTAAATTGGTATTAATTTTTTTCCCCGTACACTTAAATGATGCTAAGATTCTTTTATGAAAAAGAATTGATGATGACTTTTCAATCAACATATTATTAATTCAACCCGAGCAAAGCCGGATCTTTCTGCTAGTTCATAATAATAAAAATAAGAAGTAAATTCATTTATTGGCACATCGGAGGTTTCAATAAAATAAAATTAGTGGCAAACTATTCATTTACTAAAAAGATGGAAAGGGATTGCAAGTTGCATATGTCAGAGTCAAATTTGACTGAATCGGAGACCGAATGAGTTTGAAGAAAACATTTTCCCATGAACCGAAATGGATCATAAGAGCTATGCAAAAACTATGATAAATTTATGATAAGGTTAAAAAATAAAATGTAATTTTATTGAAAAGATAAAAAAGAGCATTTTAATAAAATAAAATTACATGTGAAAATAATCATCTAAGCCAGGGGTGGCCAACCTTTTACATACCATGCGCCAATTTTTTTCACATACGAGTTCATATGCGCCATACAATTCAAGCACCTTTTCTACCTTACATTTATGGTCTTGCCATATCCTAAGTAACTTTTTTAGTAAAAGTATGTTTACCGGAATTATTAACATTTTTAAATGATTTAACTATATTGTATGTAAAACAATGTCTATTACAGAGATTTCTTCAAATTTGAATCAGTCATTCGCGACCTCGTTTTCATTTTAATAAATTTCATGGATGAAAATGCTTGATCACATCTGTATGTCGTTCCAACAAGACGTATATAACTTTTTGCAATTATTCTTAGTTCTGGAAAGTGTTTACAGTGTAATGAATGCCAGAAATTAATCATGTCAGAAGCATTTTGATCTGAATAATAAAGCTCATGAAACTTCAATTTCAATAATGAATTTGTTTTGAAATTAATAAGTACCATTTGTATGTTACTAGGCATCTTCATTACGTTTTGTTCACTAAGTAAAAATGCTTTATTAATGCGAGCATTTAGTTTTCTTCTGTAGCCATATCAAGAAAACGACTTTCAAATGACCCCTGTAATAACTAATTTTAATATATTTGGTCAAATTGTTATTATTTGCAGCACATCCTCTCTGCTCTTTCAACTGTGGAAATTAACTCAAATCCTGATTTTCTAACTGAGAGATGAACATATTTAATGTCATTTTAAATGAATTAATGCTATTTACTAAGCTAGGAAATAATTTCTTCTTACCTTGTAGCGTCGAATTTAGATAATTGAGATGGCTAGTACATCAACTAAAAATGCCAATTCAAATAGCCAGTTGTCAAATAATATGACTCTTTCATCAGGAAAAATCAATTTCCTGTTATCAAAAAATTAAAAATACCATTTTTTAATTTCTAAAATCTACCCAGAACCTGCGCAACTCACAATAAAGAAAAGGTTCACCATATTCCAAATCTAATAATTCAATTTTCTCTGAATTTTCGGCTGCTTAATGCTCTTGTTTTAATTTTAATCACACATTTCACAACCAGTAACAAAACATGCAGCATTTTTTTAAAATTCTACACACAGTGCCTCTTGGTGTATAATACATTGATATTGTAATGCAGTACAATTAAAAAATTTTTCCAAGCAAAGTTGTAGTATCATTGACGGAGTACCATCAGTACACATACTGATTAGTACAATAATCTAATTTAGATTTTCTTGGCATGATTTTACATTTTAAATATCTCTGATCCTTTTGTTTCATCATGCAATAACTCCAGACAGGCAAGTTCTTCAAAGACATTAAAATTATAATCAATTCCTCTTACAAAAATGCTTATAACTGGACTACATCAAATATGTCCATTGATTTATCCAAAGCTAGAGAAAAGTCGTCCAGTTGTTGAAATACATCCAGAGAGAGTTCCACGATACATCTCGCATTCGTCTGCTTTGGTATAGCAATTTTGTCTGATTTCTTTTCAATACCTTTATAACCAAGATGGCCTGCAAATATTTTGAAACAAGGCTTCTCCGTCAGAATAGGTTTTTTTTTTTTTGCCAATGCTAAAGCAATTCCATAGGACGCTTCTGTCATCACCTCGTCTTCACAACTTACATTAGCAAAAATATTTTGTCTTCTGATTTCCTCCTTTTTTAGTCACATATTCTTTACGTAACTCCGACCCGAGAACAAGTTTACAAACAATGCAAAAAACAGTTTTCCTGATGGACAAGCTGTAAATAACTTCTTGTTTCTAAAATTTTCTTACTGTTGATTGAATTTACTTTTTCTCATACTTTTTACGCTTCTTTTGCTCATTTTCTCTTGCACAGTGATAGATAATAGAAATGTAAAAAAAAAACATAAAAAGTACAAAAAATCTTGAAAAAGAACAAACGGATCACAAGTACGTCGTATCACACAGAATATAAATTGCAAAACTCAAAAAATTGCGACGAAATGAGGAGTAAGAAAGCTCTATGAATTGAACTGAGAGTACTATGGTGTTGAAAATATGAAGATATTTTCAGTTATGGCACCTACTTCAAAAGAATAAGGAGGCACAAGAATGCAATGCGCCACTTGTAATCATCCAATGCGCCAAGTTTGGCGCATGCGCCACAGGTTGTCCACTCCTGATCTAAGCTAACGATGGAAACGGATTGCGCATAACAAAAGCAAAGTGAAATTTAAGTACAATCGGCCGTTGAGTATTGAGGTTGTCACCCAGATACAAAGAGAAAAAAATTATTAAGTATAGAAAAATTACTTTAGTTTTCTGTCAGCGGCCAAATACAATGTATAAGGGTCTGAAATTTCCAGTTTTCAAACAATTTTTCCGGATTCATAAAATTATCTTACTATTCCCGGTTGTTGCGGTTCGTCTAACACTCTAGTTTACGTTTTTGCGATCTTTTCCTCCAATATTTTTTTCAATTGATCCGGTTGGTTTTGTTTTTTGGAACTGATAAGCGATTGCTTCAAATTTTCAAAGCAGAGAATCACCCCTGAAAATCTTTAAAACTTTTCTCTATTCAATTTTACTGGGATAGTTTTTACAAAGAATTAGGAGCATAAAAAACATAGAATTAAAAAAAAAACTGCAACACACACAAATTGGGTTTACTCTCTATTAATTAAAATAAATTATCTTTATATTGTTCTTGTGTTTCACCCAAACCGTTAAAAATACACTTCCCCTAATTATAATAAATTTTTAGAACATTGCACTCACGGGTAACTGATTAAAATAAAATGAATTAACATTTGAAGATCATATTTTAGTTCGTCTAGCAGAGCAACTATTCCGTGGGTTACAAGAGCCACTCGCAAGTCAAAAACAGACAGATTAGGTTTTCAAGTCTTTAAAGTGTATCATCGAGTCTATCGACAATTTGTATATCGCATATCAAGGGTTGCCATTCAAGCAGGCCAGTTCCTGAATCATTGCCTATGCAGTACTCGTATGCCGTTTTATCGCCGATCGAGCCCTAAAAAGAGGTTAGAAATATTGTGAAAAATATATCGTCATTTGATAACAGAATTTTGTTTTCTAAGGAAAATAAGCACTTTCTAAGGACTATTGACGAAAAGTACTTGTAAGGGCTTTTAGAAATGGAATGTCTAAATAACCACTTTCTAAGACACATGCAGAGCACTCTGAATTTTCAGGTTCATAAATATAATAAATAAATGACCCGATTCACTTGGCATAGGTTGATTCATTAATGGGGCAGAAGATCGTACTTGAAATCCAATAGAGGTTTGATTTCCACTTTAAAAAGCATCAGCAAGAATTGTTTCAGAAACCACATTGGAAAATATTGTTATAGATTTATTTCCTTCATGCGCATCAGCAATAGGTCCACAAAAACAATAGCATTCACTGGCATTCCGAACATCGCTAGTTGACGCTCATGACGTTTAACAAGCTTCCGGTGACATCTCAACCATTTCCATAAGTCCATTTGGTATCAAACAAGGTTTTTTTAAAGAACATTAAAATAAAACGGACAAATTTGTGACTGAGAGGCTATTTTTGTGACATTTTCATGATTCTCATGACCATTTTCTGAATTCGTGACTTTCATGACTGGTAGACACTCTGATAAAATTTTCATATACAATAATTTTCATAACATATACATAACATTTCATAACATAAATACTTTTAAAAAATTTTAATATGCAAAACTAGAAAAGTTATTATAGATAGACTGTTGCAGTAGAATGTTTATTTAACAATTACATAATTAATTTTAAATAGAATATTCTAGACGGATAACACAGAAATATATCTACAAACAAGTAACTCTTTGAAAGTATTCAACATTCCATTAAAGTTGCAGTTAAAGAATAAATTAAAATATATTTAGCAGATTATTGGAATACAAGAGACAGTTTGTAAGTACACAAATAAATATTAAATTGAAATACAATACCAGTAGTGGTTTACATGTGCATAGCAAAAATAAAGCATAAAGCTATTGTTCGATAACATCGAGCTTCAAGTCAGAAACCAGCATCAGAATATATATATATATATATATATATATATATATATGTATGTATGCACTTCAATACCTACCATTTATCATACATAGTAAAATATATCATTCCATCTCCACATGTATTAAATATTTAAAATGACAATCTGAAAGGAAAACACACATAAACACAGATGCATATAAATAGGAACAAACCACTAAATTCTGAAGAAATGGATTTTATTTACACAAACAGATATACATCGTTTGATGGTAGGTAGTTAATTAACATTGCACTGGAGCAACACACCGGTCCATTGGTGACTGTCTGCAATCAATCCCAAAGGGAAAGGTCCAACAATGACACCTCATATTTTTGAACCTCGATCAGATGACGAAGTTGACACCCAAACTTACACCACTAACCATGCCAAACTAGAGGGCACAACAGATTCAACGTGCACTAGCCCCCATGAACACAATGGTTTTTGGTCAGATTGGTTTTGAACTAGCAACCCTGTTCGCTAAAACGCAACTTTTTCAACCGGGCTACTGCAAACCATTTATCAACATTAGATAAAATGTTAATAGAATAATTTTTATAAAGCCTCCAAGTGGTTTTGACGACATATTTTGTCCAAGATCTGGTCAATTTTGCTAATGATGAGGCATCTCAGCAAGACAAAATTGCACTCCAAGAAGAAGGAAGGTCTAAGCAGGAAAAACTACCTGCTCCTTGCCTAGGACTGGTGACAGTTCAGAACAGGCTTAGGCATCAGACTCAACCAGTCAAACCATAAAAATCGATAGATCTCGTAATTAGTATTACAAGCAAAATTATATGTCTACATACTTGCCAATTTTGAAAACTGTGCACCAGTAAAACTTTTGCACTGAAGGCCCCTTGCCATAAAACACAACATAAATGCATGATTTAATGTGTATTAGAAATATTTGTACGTCTCAATAACTAGTAGTATTTATAGTTAAAAATGCATAAGTAAAGTTCATATTTTTAATAACTGCAGAAACCTTGCAAAGCAGTAGTGTTTTAATACCAAACTGAACACATCTACTGTAAAAAACATATTCACTTTATGAGTACCTACACATTGCATCCAAAACTGTATATGTTACATACCATTTAAACTCGTGTCTGATCATTAGTGTTCATAAAGCTAATTTACAAGTAGATGAAAAAAATCAATGATCTATTTACAAAGTTGTTTCATTTAGTGTTTTATAGAAAAGGGGTTGCAGAAAAATTCTATGAAGCTGTAGCAGCTTTTTTGGTCTTCTTTAATAATTCTACATTGAATTTCTGCTCAAAACAAGTTTTGGGGTCTTGTGTCTTCACAACAACAAACTTTCCAACGTTTTATTAGAAATGAGGGAGCGGTATTCAGTTCGGTTCTTTCTGACTAGGCTGAAGATTCTCACTCTGCATTGGAATGGGAAATGAGCAGAATAGAAAGCATAATTTTGGCCGATCTGGCGAATTTTAGTCCATCAGCCTCTTTTATTTAACCTACTTCAACCCACTGCACATCAATATGGTCATGTCCTTCTATTATCATCTATTGCTTCGTCTTTGCACTCATGAAGTCCGATAGAACATTTTAGGGGATGATTGCAGAGAATATGGTGTTAAGTGGAAATCCGAAAAAATTACGGATAATCCATAAAAGTTGGCAAATATGTATGTACATTTTTTGTCGGGTTAGCCAAAAATATAACATACTTTTGTTTAATAAACAATTATAATTAACACAATTAGACAAACACATATAAAGTAAAACCCTAAAAATCCACAAATCTTGGCAGCATCCCAAAATTGTTCAGTGCGACTTTCAAATGAAAAAATCAAAACAGCAACAATACCATGAATTCAATTGATCAAATCTGAAGGTGCACGCTTCGGAGGTGGAGGTTCAGATTACTCTTCTGCGAGAAACACTTCATACAAATCGAGCACTGGAAGTTGCGTGCTCCTGTGTGCTTCACCTGATGGTACTTCATGTGACTAGTCTTCGCTGAGGAGTAGGAGCAAAAGGAGCAGGAGTAGTACTTGTGACCATCATCGGTGAAACATGTCACGTACCAAGTACTGTCCGATGCTGAAAAAGAAAGAGGCATGCAGAATCTACATTATCAGACAAATTCAAAAAGTAAACGAACAGATAAAGTAGGCATCTCAGGGCTAGAATTAGGTACAATTTATTTACAACTTTCACTTATTGACCCTTCAAGTTGTTTCAAAGAGATCCATCAAGATCTGACAAATTCTGCTAATGACGAGGTATCACTGAATTTTTGATAATGACGAGATAAAAATGTGGTCTGTGGCTCTGTTTTAATGAGATACATTGTCAAGAGAACCACCAGGTTTAAGAGAGAACATTTAGTAGATAATAAGAAGAACCATGGCTTATGCTCTCGCATGTTCATGCTCTGACATGAAACAGACCAAACTACTTTTTTTACAAGGAAGGGTTGATGGGGTAGGTTGACATGACACACTGAAGCAACACAACAGGCTTATTTACAATTGTCCTGGATCCATACTGAAAGGAAAGATCTGAGGACCTCATCATTTTGAACCATGGTCAGATGACAAGGTTAACACCCACTTTCCAAACTTCCATACCAACATGAACATATGAGTCTTTGGTTGGAAAGTTATGAACACACAACCCTCTGGTTGCTAATACTCTACTCATCCAACCAGACTAACTCAGCCCAAGGGTCACTTTAAGTCCGATGACGTATAGTTGGTCACGCACCAATAGTTCAGTTTGTTACAAACTAAAAATATCCAATTCAATTTTGAAATAATTTACCAATCAAACATTGCATAATCACTTCCATGAACAATAACTGTAATGAGAATAGTTTGGATTTGGCATCAGTCATTTAAATTATTTTTTAAGATAGAAGCAACAAAGCAGAATAAAAACCGAAACAGTTAACTAATAAGAGAAAGTTTAAAAATGTGTTTCATTTTAACTGTATCTATGAAACTATATTTTTAGGCTACCTAAAACCTTTTATCCTTTGGTTTACATCTTTTAAGTCCTCAAGCCGCACACCACATAGAGGTTGGTTCGTTGAAGGTTTTGCAGTGCACAGCCATGTTTGGTCAAGCTGGACCAAACAAGACAGAATACTTCAAATGTTTAGTTCTATCTGTATGTTATACGGGGCATATTTCACTTGATACATATACAGAAGTATGAACAAGGTTTTTATATTAATATGTAGGGTTTTTCCCCCCTACACACACTTCAACAGACACCCCTTGCTACTGTAATTTCTCTATGAGCAAAAAATTTCATGAAAGGAGGAAAAAGAGGGATTGGGGAATAGAATAATGGGATGAAATAGGGAAAGATGGCTTGGGTGTACCCCAGTACTTACTAAAGACACACAAGATGACCCCAGTGTTTACTAAAAACACACAGGTAGGTATATATTTAATGCCACACTGGAGCAACTCAACAGGCTAGCACAGACAATCCCCTATACCGGTTTAATAAAGACAGATTCCCATGGGAAAAGAAAAGTCCACCAAAGATATCATGAGTTAGTGAAGCCAACCAAATGAGAAGTAACCCTACGGCTTCACTTTTCTAGAAGCCTCTTGTAAATAAAATTGGGTTTTCCAGGATACATCCTTGAAAAACATTCCTAGAATTCTTTACAGGATTTTTAAGTGTACGAATTATGTGTAATTGAATAATCAACTAAACATTGTAAAGAAAGATTTTTTAGTTCAGTAGAACCACACTAAAATAATTCACTGTATGAAAAATTCTTCTTTATACCATGATGTCTGTCCAGTTTTTCATGATTTGATTACATGGCATGTGTCTTATCTTACCAGCCTTTGCTTTCAAGTAATTTACTGTGCATGTAAATTATGTTAATACATTATGTTTTATCTTGCCAACCTATGCTTTCAAGTAGTATACTGCACATGTGGGCTACATTTGATTTCCTATTTAAGCCAAAGCAGGGTGATAATAAAATCAAAATTTGCAGTTGACTATTTCATTGATGCTTTCTTCTAACAACAACCCTTGCCGCGGGTACAGCCTGTATATGCCGTACTAGCATGCTTATCCAGAGGAAATTAATGCTAGGTTATTCATATTTTGTAAAAAAAAATATTCATTTGAGTAAACTTTATATTTATTTACTAACTCGGACATTTCACAACACAAATTCACATCTTTGTCATAATTTCAATAAAACAAGCAAAACATTTTCTAACTACAATTACAATGAGTTTTAGGTAGGTTGTTGAATTAATAATGTACTGGAGCACCACAAAGGGCTATCGACGGCAGTTTGGGATCCATCCTGAAAGGAAACATCCAAGGACACCTTGAAATTTTGAACCAGTCAGATGATAAAGACAACACATGAACTGGCACCCCACTCTCCAAACCACACCAATGTGAGGAAATTCGAGGCCACGACAGAATTAACGTTGCTCCCCCCCCCCCATGCACAGTGGTCTTCTTTGGTGGGATCAAGTTTCGAACACGAAACTGTTCAGTCGCTAATCCATTATTCTTCCAACTGGGATACCACAGCCCCAAAGAACTTAAAGAAAATCAATATTGTGAAAGCAACAATAATACTGTGCCAGTTTTAGGAAAAACAGTATTAAAAAGTCTGTTTTCCAGGTGGATATTCAGGTTGCATCTTTGTGAGATGCACTTCATACAAATGGAGCACTATAAGTCGCAGCGTCTTGGAAACGTCACAAGGTCGATACTTTATGCGATTAAACTTAGCTGAAGAACAAGAAGTTGAATTAACATACTGAAACAACACAATAAGCTATTGGCTATAGTCCATGATCAATCCAGCAGTGAAAGAACCGAGGACAACACCCCAGAATTTTGAACCCATCGGATGAGTTGACACCCAAGCTGGCATCTGACTCTAAACTTCCACATAATGAAAACGTAAAGCCACTACATAATTAACATGCACAAGACCCCACTTACACAACGTTCTTTGGCTGGGTAGTTGAATTGACATGGCACTGGAGGAACACAATGGGTTATTGGCAGCATTTCAGGATCAATCCCTAAGGGATTCCCTAAGGATTCAAGGACAATGCCTCATAATTTCAAATCACGATAAGATGAGGTCAACACCTGAGATGGCACTCCACTCTCCACACCATAACATCAACGAGCGTAAAGATCTTGTATACTTCATTTGGTGATTAATTTTGGCATAATAGGTAGTTTAATCAATGTAGCACTGGAGCAACACATCAGGCTATTGGCAACAGTCTGAGATCAATTCCAGAGGGTAAAATTTGAGGACAAGGCCTCATAATTTCGAACCATGGTCAGATAATGAGGTCAACACCTGAGCTGGCACCTCACTCTTCAAACTTCCACACCACACCAATAATGAGTGCAAAGAAATACAATTCTGTGCCAGTTTTAGGGAATAGAATATTGAAAGTGTTTGCTTTTGAGGTGGACATTTAAGCTGCATTTCTGTGAGAAACTCTTCATACAAATAGAGCACTGGAAACTGCGAGCTCCTGTGTGCTTGACTTGGTGATATCGCATGTGGCTAGTCTTGGCCGAAGAGTAGGAGCAAATCGAGCAGGTGTAGTATTTGCGGCCTTCAGGAGTGTAGAGCGCCATGTACAAAGTATTGCTGGAATCTGCAAAGAGAAAAGTGTTGTAGAAACCACAATTGCAGACACACTGAATCAAAACAAAATAAAAATTGTATGGTACAGATCTGATAGACTTTTTGTGGTAACATTTTTGAAGCTAAGTAAATAATTACCTAGCAGTAATTGGAATAATCAGTTGTGTGGAATTTTTTCCTTTAAAAACAATTATTTTTGTTAATTTTATAAAATTATTTTCCTCTAAGCCTAAAATGGTGTCTTCTTCTAAGAAATTCTTCCTTGCCAACATCAAAAGCATTGCCACAAATTTCTACAACAAAGAAAAACGAACATTCTACGCTACAGCTGATACTTTTCATGGCGACGGGATTGGTAATTGAGGTTGAAACTTTGCTGTTAGAACAACGCATTAAAATGTGCAAGCCTCTTTGGGTCGACATATCTGGGAACAAACTTTCCCAGCCATGAATGCTAACAAAATGAAAAATAGGAACCGCTTGACAAATGAAAATTTAGAATTCATTTTGTGCTTGGCTACTACAAAAATCAAACTAAATATTAATACAATTATTGAATCAAGAAAATGGCACACATCAAATAAATTATTGATTTACTTTTATTACTTTCTTCTAGAATTCATTTTGTGCTTGGCTACTACAAAAATCAAACTAAATATTAATACAATTATTGAATCAAGAAAATGGCACACATCAAATAAATTGATTTACTTTTATTACTTTCTTCGTAATATGATAAAAATAGATATAGGATAGACAATTTTCATGTATCCTTTGGTGGTCTTTCCATAAGTCACACTGAATCTATGCACCAGTTGTTTATAATAAGTTTATGCATCTCTGATATAAAGATGTTTTCAAGGCAAAGGCAACTTGTGCTTAGTTAGGCTTATAGCAACATCGCAACTTTCATCTAATGACCATTTTCATTAGTGTGTATTCTTTTCATTTCCATTTTATTGTCCTTTGATATAATTTAAAAAAATTTCCCAATATTTTTCCATCTCCTGTAAATTTGAAGAATTGAAACTGGAGGTTTGTATTTTACATACAGCAGTGCAGTCACATCGGGTAATGTCATTCCTTCCTTTATTTGAATCGCTTTTATTAATTTTTGTAGATCATTAACACATTTTATTTTGCCATGTCTTCTGTATTTAGAACTGCAAATAAGTTTCAGGGTGTTCTTTCGCGAAATTTGAAGTTTCACTTATTTGGAGGTGGGGCAACTTTATGAAATGAAGAAGTTACTAATGGTGTATTTTGTATACATTTCTGTCGGAACAGGGAGCATTTTTTGTATTTTATTACGGAATCAGAATTTAATCAGATTTTAAGTGTGAAAACATTGCTATGGATTTAGATTGGGAGAAGTTGAAAATAGTTGAAAAATTTGAAAATGATAATCAGCTGTGTGGATTTGTTTTTCTATTCAAAAATTTTTCATTTATTTTTACTTACTTTTCACTGAGCCAAAAACAATGTTTTTTCTAAGAAATTCATCCCTGGCATCATAAGCAGAATGCCAAAAGCGTTAGCAAAGTTTTAATTTCAAAGTCGTACCCAATCTAATTCATTTAAAAAACAATTTGCCAACCAACATCGTGTAATCACTCCTCTAAACAATTTCGCTGAGTATTATTTTATTTACAACATTCCATTAGATTCTTATAATTTTTTTATGGGGACCTAAAACATTTGTTTTAAATTCATAAAGCTAAGGTACCATACTTGCTCACATAAAACATCTGAATATGAAATAAAAACTAATTATTGGGTAGATGCAAAAGTATGTCCCGTTCATTAAAAAAAATTTGAAGAAGCTTATTTTATTGACAAAAAATGACAGTTAATCAATATGGTATGAGCAGTTCTATTCGACGACTTTCCCCGCCTGTCCGGAAGCTGCATCGTCCTACCACTCATACGAGTTCCAAGGTTTCTGGCCAAAGAAATGATCCAGCCGACAAAACTTTCTCTATCACTTACAGCACGTGGAAACGTTGATGGCAAGCTCGCCCTACACTACATGTATCTTCTTTTGCATCTGCAAAGTAGTCATGTCTTTTCGAAAATAAAAAAGCATAGTTCGAAAATCCTTATTTTTTACCATTTTAAATGCTTAACACAGGGCCCCTAACAAGTTTCTATATTCAAAAAAGTGACTAATCAAGCAGAAAAAAGTGACTAATTGAGCAAAAAAAAAGTGACAAAAAACAATAATGCTAAATATATTCAAGTATAAAGATAGAAAAGAAAAAGATCCTCCCCAGCCACCGCTATCCTTCTCTTCTTTGGAAGGATATTTTTATTTTCTTCATTTAAAAAGTACATCATTTTAAAATATTAACATAAAAATAACAAAATCGTAGTTATGATTTTTTAATTTGTTTATTTTTGACACACCTTGAAGAATTTCTTCCTTTTCTTTGAAAGATTATGTCTCATTTTTTTTTTGTTGAAAAAGTCTAAAATTAATTTTGTCTTTTTCTTCTCAATAGAAGAATCATTTTTTAAAGTCTGATGAAATAGTGAGTGGGAAGTTTCCAAGTCTTCTTGAATTTGTTTGTATGTTGACCAACGCTTAGGCCACTGATTAAAAAATCTGAATAGTAAAAAGACACATTTTCCCCAAACTCTTTTAGACCTTTAAGAAAAACATTATGTACTGTGTGAATAATGCATGTCCCAATGTTAATTAGTTCTTTTTTTTTTCGGGTAAAAAGTAATGAGTTAGTAATCTTTTTAAAAACTGACTTTCACTAAAAAAACTCAAGAATTTGTAATAATCAACTTCGATAACAGATTGCGATTTTCAATACGTTTGCAACGCTCATTTAATATTTAACCATCTGGATACGGAGACGGACCAAATTTTTCAATTCTCTGGTTATGGAGGGGGTTGGAATCTTACAGCTCTCAAACTCCTGAAGAAACGGCTAGAGTCCATTAAGATTTCCATCCCCTCATTTCTGTACAACAAAGAGAGCAGCGTGTGAATAGCCTCCATTCCGTAGACAAGGATGTCGGTGTTCTCGATGGGGAGCTTCGAGCACTTAGAATGTGCGAGAGGTTGATGATCTATCCCCTTAAAAATTTTGCAAAAGACACCTTCGAGTGTAAATTATCATACATATTGAAGATTCCGCCAATCCTCTCAGAGTTTACCCGCGACGTATCTATACCTTCTAGACATAATCAGACCCACAATAGAAACTGCAACAAGTGATGTCAAAGATACTAAACGCATTACCTCTCCTCCTGGGTTAACGTAGAGTTAATATCAACTTGATCCGACCGGTCTCTTGACCTCTCCATTTTCGTCTTAATCCAGATTCCTAAAATAAAACTGGTCTGTTGAGTCCGCCCTCAAATCTGTGTATGGAAGATGTTATTCCCCCCCCCCCTTTAAGTGACCACTTGCATCGATCCCCATTTACGAGCTGTCAGCGTCTGACCTCCTAGAGGGTTCCACTTTTTGTTCGACCCTGTCGACCGGTGATATCTCTCGCGCACCAAATGATACGCCACACAATACTATGAAAGAAAAGCGTCAGTCGTAAATACCACTCAAGGTTCTATCGCTCAAGTTAGGTAATTAGGCAAGAGGGGTCATATATGCAGATGGTCCTGCTTCCCTTAAACTTCGCCACTTCGTTTTACTAATAGCCTTTTCCTGTGGGAAAATTTCCAGAACTTGCTGCTAATACACCGCGGGCAACATGAAGTATCCTTTTACAATTGAAACGGTACGTATTTGAATTTATTCTTGCGGTGGAACGTAGCGCGCATTTCGAAATTGAATTTGTGCAAACCCTGTTTTTTTTAGAGAAAATATGAATTTTTTTAACTGCGCACCAAAAATTCTTGTTATTCAAACAGAATTAAAACCCCTGAAAAGGTGACAAAAAGTTTAAAAAAAAAAGGTGACATGTGAGGAGCCCTGGTTTAACGAAATTAAAAAAACACACAACCAAATAACACACTTTTCCCCCCCCAAGTACTTGCTGAAATTCATTCTAGCAAATAAGGATGCGACATCAACAACAAAACATCGATGTTCAAAATTAAAACATGGATGTTGATAATACATCAACCAAAAACCATCAACGTTTTTAAACACCAATGTATTCAAACTTACTTTTTTCCTCCAATTTCTTAAAACTTCCACAGACATTAATGTTTGCCTGGGGGAGGGGGGGATTTAATTTTTAATTTGCCGTTTTTATTAGTTAAAACTATGATTTTTTTAAGCTGTCAAAACAAATTTTAAAAAATCAATAAGAACAATTAACAAATCTTTTTTCAGATTGAATAATATAAAATAATATTAACAGCAATTTGACATAGGTACTACCAACTGTAAGAAAAATTAGGTAGGTTCATAACAAACTTATTTTTTATTTAATGTAAATAAAAAACAAGTTTGTTAACTTACTCCACCTTAAACTGACTTATTTTTTCACTAACTATCCCACCAGTTAGGGAAAAAAACTCTTTTTGATGGGACAGATGTCGACATCACTGATAAATACTTAGTTGCAGCTATTTTTCTTAGTTTATACAAGGAATTTTTTTTAAATTCAAAATTAAAACATTGACAAGTATAAACATCGTAGTTAAAAAACATCGGCTCCAATAAATCGACTGTAAATACATCGATGTTTAGAAAACATCGACATTGATGTCGCATCCCTACGTAAAAACAAACATCAAAACTTAACACATGTGAAGTAGATACCACTTGGGTGTTTGCATGCAGTGCCATCTAGGGCCAAAAACGGGACGAACTTCTGCATCGACCCAGTACAATTGTTCACATAAAGACAAGCAAATTAAAAACAATGTTTCTCAAGATACAGTACAAAGTCCCAAAGCCAGACCGTTTTGCTAACTGGCATTTTTTTTTGTTTCGTTTTTCTCACTTTTCTCCATTTTTCTGACAATTTTTAAAGAATAGGAAGTTAAACCTGAACCCAATAGATGAAACAACGCAAAATAACGGACATGTTTAGAGTAAATACCACAGAAAAATTGGGCAAAATGTCAGTAATCCATACTGCCAAATTCTCCAAGCTGGATTTGCAAGTAAAATTTCTTGCATTGAATTTAAAAGTTTTTTTCTTTTTTTAAAATTATTCATATTTATATATCTATTTTACTATTACAAACGCAAAATTTGCACAAGGGAGGTTAGATAAAGTTTTTTTTGACAAAAAATGCAAATAATCCGAAATGGCAGAGGTATGGATTTTGGACTTGGCACTGCACCAAAATAAAACTTATTACACGTAACTGAACCATACATTTGGTTTTGTACATGGATATTTTTAGCAGTTAAACATTCAGAACCTAGTGAAAAATAAGACTCATAACAAATACAGTAATAGCATATTTGGTTATACCCTTTTTAAATTGGCTCCTGATCAATGTTGGGTTTGAGAACCCAATGCTGCCACACCCAAAGCACTTGAGAAATAAAAGCAGATTTAAAAAAATAGTAGCTAAAAGTCTCATCTTAAACCCTATCTGAATAGCAATTTCAGTTACTCAGATGCAAAATGAATTGTCTAAATCACGAAATGTGCTAACAAACATCAAGAATCTTGCCAAGAAATTTAAATTTTAAAATTATAAAAGGCTTTCATGGAAATCTAGCAATTACAAATTCAGAAGTGTTTCTTTCATGGTTGTGACACCTTGGTGCCGAAATTTTGAAACTGGCTTGGAAAATTCTCTAAAGGAAAATATTTTTGTATTTCAAAATATTCTCTTATTTATCATAAAAGGTTTTCAACTTTTTAAATTAAAATTAAAACCAATAATTAAATTTCTCTCAGTGCTCACAATATCACACACCTGAATAGTTCATTGCACCCCAATATTGATGTGTTGCTTGGGGTTGTTGATTATGTTGCAAGGGCCATACTTGGCAAATCTATGCCAAAAACGTGACAAGCAACTTCAAGGAAAATATGTTGGGAAAGGGTGGTTTAATGTCGTACTGAAGCAACACAACAGGCTATTGGTGATGGTTTGTGATCCATCTCGAAAGGAAAGATCCCAGTACGCCTTGTCATTTTGAACCACGATCAGATGACAAAGTCGACACAACAGGCTATCGGTGAAGGTACTGGATCCATCCCGAAAGGAAAAATCCGAGGACAACACCAGGATCTATGGCTTAAAATGGCTTCAGAGCATTTGGATCAAACATTCACACCTAGACTGAGATTCGAATCCAGAGCATGCTCCAGAGCTGAGGCTAACTGTGCGACATCATTTAAGGCTGTTGAGAACAGATCATCTGTGCAGAATTATAAGAACTTCTACAATTGAACTTATGTGAATCAGAACAAGAACTTTATGACATTTTGTACAGTATAGGTAGGTTGTTGATTAACATCACCCTGGACTATTGGTGACAGTTTGGAATCAATCTTGAAGGGAAGGATACAAGTACAAGACCTCATCTGACCATGGTTCCAAATAGTCAAACATTTTTAACCACGGTCAGATGATGAGGTTGACATCTGAGCTGGCACCCATCTCTTAAAACTACGTCAATGTGAGGACATTTGAAGCCAAGACCAATGTGCACCAGTTAACATGTAGATGAATCAGTGGTTGGACCGAGTTTCGAACTCTATTGAGCGAGAAAGGGTAAGAAGGAATAGAATAATGGAATCAGAGTAGAAAAAGATGGCTCGAGTTTCTAAGGAGCACGACAATCCTGTTTAAGTTGTCTCCAAAAAACATGCAAGTATTTTCTAACACATGAAATTCTGTTATGTAAAATTCACATTTATTCGTTATGACAAATATTTCAGCAAACAAAAATTTTAAATAATTCATATGATTAAAAGCTAGAAACCCTTGTGTTCGTAGGAGTCATTGCCAACAGGCAATTCGGCACATATTTTATATACTTTTTAGTGGCAACATTTTAGGAAGGCTTTTTGTAGCGAGTCGTTGCAAACAAAGGCAATTCCCATTTGTTAGGATTATGGCAACCTCGCAGTTATTTGAATACCTTAATTTTTGAAAAGCTTTATTGTAATGATTTTGCTATGCCTAAATAACTCTAAAAATTTTGCTGGAATTAATAATTTTTATAACATTTATATCATATAGCTAGGTTCCATTAGACTTGAAATTAAGAAATGATTTAACTTGGGCTCACTTCAATAACAATACTTCAGAAAAGGTCAAGATGTTTTCATTAAAGTAAATACTTACCAAATAGTAGTGTAAAAAATCAGTTGAGTGAATTTTTTTTTGTATTTTAAAAATTATTATCGTGAATTTTTAAATTATTTTCTGCTAGGCCCAAAACAATGTTTTTTCTTTGAAATTCCTTGATGGTAACATAAAAAGCACTCCCAAAAATGTTGCCGCAAAAAAGCCTTTATATCAAAGCTCTACAGGTAATTTTAAGCCGCTATAAATAAATTTGAAGTAGATTGCAAAAACAAGCATCACTAATCTCCAAAAAACCAATAAATCTTATTCCCCCCCCCCAAAAAAAAAGTATTTATCTGACAGTAAATATTAAATATACCATGGTAATCAAAAATTTGATGCTAAATTCATTGCACTGAAAAAATACAAAATTGATCCTACAGTTTGAAACATAAATCTTCAGTATATACACAGCAAATTCAGAAGACATACCATTGATACTATTACACAGGCAACAAAGTAGTCGAATTCCATTAAAATAAAGCATAGATCATATTCAATAAGTAAAATCATAACATATAAACAGGGTAAAATATATTTTGTACCTTTCAAAAATGTTAAGCTAAATGTTACACAAACACAAATCAAAGCATCACAGCAGAAGTGGTGGCCCTGGTGGTGCTTTGAGCTTTGGTGGTGAAAGGCAGGACCAGACAGCTTTATCTAGGTTCAAAACTGGACACCTTAGGACTCTAAGGTTCTCCCGTGGAAACAAAATCTTCCCCACTTGTACGAAGTGCAACACAAGTGAGGCCACCGCCGAGCATTTGCTAGATGCATTGTGTTATTGCGGGCCCTGGTGTGGTTCTAGGGAGATTGAGGGCGGAGGGACTCATGGACCTGGTCTGATCCAGATCAGTGGGATTAGAAAGAAGAAGCAAATAGTCTCCTCTAAAACCCTATTTTAGCTGCTCAGATACGAAATGAATGGTCTAAAACACAAAAGTGGTAATAAAGTATGAAACAGACATTGAAGATCTCACCATGAAATTAAAAAAAACTTAATATTTTCTTGATAAGGTCCATGGCACCCTAGCAACCACAGATTCCATGGTTGCCATGACTGGGTGTCAAAACCTACCTCTTGGAAAATTTTCTTCTTAAAGGTAGGTAGATAGTTAATAAGCACACTGGAGCAGCACGACAGCCTATTGCCCAAAGTCTGAGATCCGTCCCGAAGAGAAAGATCGGTAAATCACGCCTCGTCGTTTTGGTTCGCCATCAGGTGATGAGGCCCTCAGAGCTGGTACCTCCTTTTCCAAACTTCCATGCCAAAGTGAGGACATTTTAGACCACCACAGATTAAACGCACGCCAGACCCCGCATACACGACGATCTTTTGTTCTAGATGGACCGAGTTTTGAACTAGCAACCCTCTTGTTGTGTGTGTGTGCTAATCTGTTACTCTTCCAATTGGACTACTGCAACCCTTTTCTCACATAAGAAAAATCTCCAAACTATTTTACCTTTCTGTTATTAGCTAAAGAGGACAAAAATTTTGAGTGACCTTCAGCAAATTTTGAAAAGTCACCAAAATGTTGAAATAAGGAGCATTTGAGACTATTTGGTTAAAAAAGATACCCAAAGGGTTAAAAATTGCAACATAAAGGCGCCAGTGATTACAGTATTTTAACAGTTTTCTCACAAATGGACTTTATCAATATGGTATTAAAAATAAAAATATATAAAGAGAATTTGTTTTGATAGGATAAACACGGAAAGATAACCGAGCACGCAGAAAAAATAGTACTTAGAGCAGAATATAAACACAAAAACATCAGAATGTTACATTTTCAATTGGGTTTATTGGGCAAGGGCCATATATGGCCATGCTGTGCCAACCACAAGACAAACAATGTTAATAGACATACACAAACAATGAAAGTTTTAGACAAAGAAATTCACCCATAGAGGAATCAAATCTGTATCACCTACAATTTGCTAGCGCAGTCGGCATATCCACTGCACCACGACAGCCCCTGCATTCAATAAGGTTCCCTACTGTATTTAGGATTCCTCATGGTAATTTTGAATTTTGTTCAAAATGCAGGCAAATTTCATAAATCCAGGGTATAATATTAAGCGTCAAGAGTAAAAGGGGCCAAGTCGGACTTTTGACGAGTCCATAGGTATTAATGTTGCACTGGAGCAACACGACGGTCCTAACAGAATGGTTGTTTGGCACAAGGGGACCAAATTTGGCCAAGTTGCGCCACACACAAAACTACGGCATTAAAAATTGTAATGAAATGGGAAGATCGAGGAAGAGTAGGAAGCTGAAAGCAGGAAAAGAAGACTTGGGTGTCCAGGGAGCACAAGCCCTGTGTTTACTAAAGACAGAAAACACCATTAGAAAAGTAAAGATCACAGGAGTACCTCAAGATCATCAAGCCGATACACCCCTAATGCCCCTAAAGGCCATGATGTGCCCCTAAAGGCCATAATAGAATGCATCACCAGCATGCTTCAACACAAAAAGTGACAGACATTTTAATTTATATCATAATGCAAATAAGTTGAATGAAATAAAATTTTTACCCATACTGGTGGTTTATCTTCGTGTTTACAAGTCCCGCGTAAGGAACGAGTCATTTATCTACGACAATTGGAGGTACAAGGGTCTTTGGTTGGATGAGTTTTTTTAACTAACACCCCTCATTACTGGTGATGGTCCTGGATCAATTCTGAAGGAAAAGATTCGAGGACAGCACCTTGCAATTTTGAATCAAGGTCAGAGAACGAGGTCAACAACTGAGCTGTCACCCCACTCTCCAAACCAAGTCAAACGGGAGGATATTCGAGGTCACAACAGAACCAGCTCCCACGTACACGACAGTCTTCGGCCGGATCAAGTTTAAAACTCACAACCTCGACAGTCGCCATTCTGTTGCAATTCCGACCGGGCTACAGAGGCCCACAGTTCAGTTTTCAAATTTAACAGACAAACTCGTAAGTGCAGAACCTAACATTCAGACAACAAGGACAACATTCAGAAATCCTGTAACTTCATCCTCAAATGAATACTTCTTTGATGGAGGTTCAAACTGCTCTTCTGCGAGAAACACTTGTTGCAAATGGAACACTGGAACGGACGTGCGCCCGTATGCTTGACCTGATGGTACCTCATGTGACCAACATTGGGAGTCGAATACGGACACAACTTGCAGAAGTATTTCTTAGCCTGGAAACTGGAACCACGCACATAAAGATTACTCTGTTCGTGGGGCACTGTAAGGGCAAAATTATGTTATTTATAAAGAACTACATCTTAATGGACAGAAAATATAAATAGTGAGACACATTTTAAGGTGACACAGAAACCATTAAAGTTTTATTTTCACATTCGCAACAAAATGTTTTAGCGTACCTTATTCCAATACCCATTAATTACACATTGTAAATGAGAAAAAACATCATTTTTATATTCACGAAAAATAAAATATTCACTTATGAAATTATTTCAATGTTTCAAAATTATTACTCTGTCTACAAATTTATTTTTTTCAAATATTTCTTTTTATTTACCTTTCAAGAAATGTTTTCAACAATTGTGTACAAATATATTTTTTTTATTAATATTACAAATATTTTTAATTTTATTTACTAACATTTACAACATTTTAATGGATAGAAACTTAATATTTAATATTGAGATATATTTTAAGGGACATAGTACCCTTTGAACATATTTTGTTTTCCTATTTGCAACAAAACGTTTTAGTGTATCTGGTTACAATATGCGTTAAATATCCATTACAAGAAGACAACAAAATTCAGTGGAAATATTTCAATGTTTTAAAATTCCTACTCCATCTGCAAATTTTACCTGCTATACATATATAATCCCCCATAATTTTGTACACGAGATTAAACTATTACTGTAATTTATTTTTGTAAATATCTCTGTAACTAACACTGAAAAACAACAAAAACAGGCATAGTTAATTTCATTAATTTTTGAAAAAATAACTCACCCCACTCTTTAAACATTCGCACTAGGCAAGGAGAAGACATTTGAGGGTACGACAGAGATTACGAGCAGCAGTCCAGTAAACATGGCAGTCTTTTGAATGGATCGAGTTTCAAACCCGCAACCCTCCGGTTGCTGCTACGCCACTCTTCCGATCCAACTACCTCAACCCCAAGAGTGATTACACAACCAAGGAGAGAAAACTGAAGATAGTAAAAGGAAACACTACCCTATTGCAAAAGGAGTTAAAGATCTGTTCCCAAACAGATTACAACCCTCAGGTCCCTACTACGCCACTCTTCCGATTGAACTACCTCTAGCCCGAGAGTGATTGCACAACCAAGGAGAGAAAACAGAAGACAATAAAAGGAAACAATACCCTATTACAATAGGAGTTAAAGATTTAAAATGAGATTTTGATAAAATTTTACTTTATTGAATAATTAAAAACACGGGTAAATATTACAGAGTCAATAAATGTAAAGCATTAAAACAAAGTGTTAACTATCATAACAATATTCATGAAACCTCTTTCACTCACAAGAAACAAATAAATTGTCCCCAATTCCACAAAAACACAAATACAGTTCGTTTTAACATATTAAGGGGTTAGGTACCTTTTAAATGTCAAAATATGCACACAAAAAAAATCACATTTTGAATCTTAATATCTCCATGAATAAATTATTTACATAAATGAAATTTTGCATGCAGATTTTAACTACCTTTATCTTTTGTAAACTTTTTTTTTTTTAATTTCTACCCCTTAAATATATTGTAAATTGGATCAAAATGAAATGCATTGTTTTTGTTGTTAGAATATTATAATTAATAAGCATTACTGTAAGGTTAGCAATTTTCGTCCTCAAAGTCGTCTTACTCGTTGGGACACTCAATTGAGGCCTACCTGTTTAACTCAAGATATGGACTGGGCATTTAATGCCCCTTTCTCCCTTTTCGACTTGCAAAACGCCATCAACAAGTTGGTGAAGGGTAAGAGCGCTGGACCCGATGATATTTTACCAAAATTTTTAATTAATCTTGGACCCCATGGAAAAAAGGTCATTTTGACCTTCATTAACTATACTTGGCATGGCCATTTTCCGAGTATGTGGAGAAAGGCTGAAATCATCCGGCTCCTTAAGAATGGTAAGGATCCCCAGTTTTTAGAGAGCTTCAGGCCGATTTCCCTTACTAGTGTTCTGTGCAAGGTTGCAGAAAGGATGGTTGTGAACAGGCTGGAATATTTTTTGGAGAAAAGTGGAGGTGTCTCTGAAAGACAAGCAGGTTTTAGAAGGGGTAGAGGTACTGTTGAGCAGATTGCGCGCTTTTCGCAGGAGGTGAAGGATGGTTTCCATCGGAAACAAAGTACCCTGGCGGTGTTTGTTGATTTTAAGGCTGCCTTTGACCGAGTTTGGAGAGCAAACCTTCTGCGGAAACTTTTGTGCCTTGGGGTCTCAGGGCGCCTCTTTTGCTGGATGAAATCTTTCCTCAGCCGGAGATTTATCAGAACGAAACTTGAAAATGTCAGGTCTACTTTTGGTCAAACTAAACAGGGCCTGCCTCAGGGATCGGTCTTGAGCCCTTGCCTTTTCAATGTCATCATCAACGATATTATCGATGAACTCTCTACTGCTCAGGGTGTTCAGTGTCTTCTCTATGCAGACGACCTAGTTATTTGGACAACTGGCTCTGCTGTTAAAAAACTCGAAGACCTTATCAATAAGGCTTTACCTAAGTTAGGCGATTGGGCCGATTGTAATGAAATGGTGGTGAACCCAGACAAGACAACCTTCCAGCTCTTCACTCTGAGTACCAAAAATCATTCTCCTGCTCTCTTCTTCAAGGGACAATCTTTACCGTATACAGCAAATCCCACTTATTAAGGCGTAGTTTTGGATCCTAAACTCAGCTGGAAACATCATATTTAAAAAAAAAGAGACAGAGTGCATAAGCGGGTGAATTTAATGAAGAGAAATGCGGGAATTCGTTGGGGTTCAACTCAAGAGGTCCTTGCTAACACCTATAAATCTTATGTCGGGCCCATCATTGACTATGGTTCCGAAATTTTGGTTACGGCTTGTACCAACACTCTTTCTAAGCTTGATGTTGTTCAAAATTGTGCTCTGCGTTTAATCACTGGTGGAGCAAAATCTACTCCAATTCAATCTTTGGAACTTCAGAGTGGCATAGAACCACTGTCTGATCGCCGAGACAGGGCTGCCCTTGTTCTCAGCGAGAAATTGCTTAGAAATGGTAACAGCTACTGGCGGGGGTATAATCCCGCAATAAGCAGACTAAAAACGCAAATAACTTTTCTAAACCGTGTAAGGGAGATCGGCAACAGAATTGACATGTCTGACATCTGTAGACAGCCTTGTATGGATGCCCTTGAGATGGACTGCACATACATTGCCAAGGCGGACTTCCAGTTGGTTCTTCCTTGCAACAAGACAGACTATACTGATGCTGAGTTGAGATCATTCACGATGGCTACCATCTACGAGAGATATCCTCTCCCTGACTGGCTCCATGTCTATACTGATGGCTCTGCCGACCCTGAATCTAATAGGGCGGGTGCTGGGGTCTTTTGCCAATACTTCCAGCTGAGTAAGGCGGTTGGAAATATCTGTGACAACTTTGATGGTGAGATTTATGCTGTTCTTATGGCTGTTGAGGCCCTTGCCACTAGAAGGGATAAGAAAATTGTTTTATTTATCGACTCAACCGCAGCAATTCAGGCTCTTACTGATAGAAACCACGTGTATTCAATGGCAGAGGCACAATGCAAAGAAACTATCAGTTGCCTCATTGAGGGTGGTGGTGAGATTGTTGTCCAGTGGATTCCAGGTCACTGTGGGATAAAGGGTAACGAGGAAGCTGACAGATTGGCTAAATCGGCCCTCTCCCTGCCCCAACCTTCTCCACCTCTCCCTTTGCAGAACTGCAGGACTTACATAAATTCTCAGTTTAAGAAACAAAGAAAACTGCAGTATCAGAGGGATATACAGGGAAGGAGTTGGGATTGCCTATTGAGTAACAAGGGAAGAATCCCTACTGATCTACCAAGAGGGATTGGAGTGGCATGTTTCCGCTTATCAACCGGACATGACTATCTCCAACAACACCTACATAAGATTGGGGTGGCTACCTCCCCGATCTGTCCGTTTTGTAGCGATGGTTTTATGAACAGACAACACCTTGCGGAGTGCTCTAGTTTACAGGACATTGACACCAAGGATACTTCTCCCCAAGGACTTTATTCGCTATATTGGACAGCAAGACAGCGTATGGCCGAAAGGCTTTGAACTGGGCGTAGGATAAAAAATATATATATATTATATGGTGCATTGCGCGCAGTATTCTGGGCAAAATACTTATTATTCTGAGCTGAATTTTTTTATATGCTTAAAAATATATAATATAATTACAATGACGAACTCTTGTATTTTTTTTTTTTAATTTCTTACAAAAAATTTCTCTCTATATTAAAAAAATGTTATTTTAATAAAAAAAAATTGAATTTTTTTCTTTTTTTCAACACAAAATTAACCTTTTTTCAAAAACTTTCAACTAGATAGACAAAAAAGTTGGTCATTTTAAACATATATATGGTTTACATAATCAATTAAAATTTCATGTAATTCTAACCAACCATTCCAGAGAAATCTTGCGTTTAAGTGGTAAAATCACAGTTTTGAGATATCTCATTAAAAACAATTCGCCTGTGAAATTCTTTCGCATTAAAGGAAGGAAACAAATAAAACTAAAAGTAGAATTCAAAGTACATTGTACCCAGATTTAAAAAAAAATTAATTAACCAATGTACATGGAGATGGCTTTAGCAATATAGAGCGTAGTCAAATTACATATTTGTGATCACTGATATTGACAAAGTACAAAATGTAAACAAACCATTTGGCTCTAAATGATTGATTAAGGGCTTCACTCTTTTAACCATAACTTCCGTTCTAGAGTGAAATTTTACACCAGGTTTGTTTTAAAACGTTGCTAAGAAACAGAGCATTAAAATTAGATCATAATATTTTTTTAGAAAATTTAAAAGGTACATAACCCCTTAAGACTCAATAAACAGCCAAGTTTCCAAACAGATTACAACAATTGATTGTAGAAATGTCACCTGACTTTCCCAAACTTAATACAAAGTCTAATGCACAGCAAATTTCCCAAATTGTATTAATTCCTCCCAATGCACTCTGACGAGCAGGGAGTAAAGGTTAAACAAGTTAATTTCACACAAATTAAAACTCAAAATGATAATAAATAAAGGGTTTGTTTAAATATAAAAAGGTATTTTGCCAACTTAGAGAAGAAACTCATTAACTGTCAATTTTTTCAGAGAAGGCGTAGTTCAATCAACCTTCCAGAGCAACACAAAGTGCCATCGGCAGTGGTCAAGGATCAATCCTGAAGGGAAAGGTCTCAGGACAACGCCTTGCAATTTTGAACAACGGTCAGAGAACAAGGTCAGCACCTGAGCTGGTACCCCACTCCAACTTCCACACCATGCTACATCGAGGACATTTGAGGCCAGCACCAGCCCCCTTTGTACACGAAGGTCTTTGTCACGCTGGACTCAAAGCTACTCTCCAGTACTTGACCGTTACTCTTCTGACTGAGCTACCGTTGCTCAGAGTTTGCATCTGGAGAAGGTCTAGTAGAAGACACAGATGACAGTTGCTGCTCGAAGACAGGACTCACACAACCTTGGACCCTACTGCACAAGCGTTTTATATTATTCTAGATCACACAGCTCTTCAGAGTGTTGCAGTCTTGTGTTGTTGTAGCATAGGAAACAAATCAATACCAGGCTGTTTTGAGTCACTTGAGCTGGTACCCCACTCTAAAAATTTGCACACCACACCAAAGGATATTCAAGGCCATGACAGATTTAATAACCCCATATGTATGACAGTGTTATGTTGGATAGAATGGCCACACAACATAGGAAATGAATTAGCAATACGGGGCCCATATTCCAATCACTGATCTGGCATCCCATTCTCTGAACTTCCATACCACACCTATGAGAGGAAATCCAAGGCCACTGCAGATTTAATGTGAAGCAGCCCCCACATACACGACCATTTTTGGATGTATCTAGTGTCCACACAATTGACACTAGTGGGCAGGATGCAATCAGTCAGCTTTGGGAGGTGTATTTTTCAAGTGAAAAGTTTTTAGGTGCTGGTTAAGGCTGCTCTTTTGGGTGAAGTACTTGAGGCACACATGGCACTGGAAGTTCCGTGCACCCGTGTGTTTCACCTGGTGGTACCTCATGTGGCTCAGTTTGGTCGAAGAATAGGTGCAAAGCAGGCAGCAGTAGTACTTCAAGCCCTCGAGGGTGTAGCACTGCTCGAATAGAACGTGCTCGGCCCCTGCAAGAAAACCATGCTAGAATCATACACATTGGTCTCATTTGTATCAAAATACATTCACCATTTCATCTGATTAGTTAATTAGCATTACACCGAAGCAACACAGCGGGCTATCAACGATGGTCCCGGATTGATCCCAGAGGGAAAGGTCCGAAGTCACCCCAGAATTTAGAACCACTGTCAGATGACGAAAACAAAACCCGAGCCTGCACCCAACTCTCCAAATTGCAACACCACGACGATGAGAGGCATTCGAGGTCACAATAAATTCAATGTACAACAGTCCCTTCATACATGTCAGTCTGTTGTTGGATTGAGTTTTGAACTCGATACCCCTCGGCACTCGCCATCTGAATGAATGTCATGCTCAACCCTCCCGGTGGTTGTCTCGGCAATGTATTTAGTCATTAGAAGAAATCTAACTTTGAATATCTTCATAGGGATGTGGTTAGTTTACTTAACTCAGATATGTAAAAATGTATCTTTGTCCGTAAACATATCTTGTAGCCAGATTCTGATAACGAGATATCTCGTTTATAAAAATGTATCAAGATCTGACCCATTTTGCCAATGATGAAATATCTTGTCTTCAAAATACAATACAAAATCAAAAATTGTCCTAAATCCGGATGTTTTGCCGACCAGCAATTTTTTGTTTTTCGCACTTTTTTATATATTTCCGACACTTTTTAAAGAACAAGGAGTTAAACCTGGAACTAATTAATGAAACAACGCAAAATAACGGACATGTTCAAAGTAAATACCACACAGAAAAATTTGAAGACTTGCAAGTGAAATTTGTAGCATTGTATTAAAAAGGTTCTTTCTTTTAAAAATATTATTCCGATTTATATATCTGCCATTTTGCTAGTGCAAACTCAAAATTTGAGCAGGGTGAAGGTGTGACTGAGGTTTTTTGACAAAAAAAAAATGCAATTGATCCGAAATGGCCGAAGTCCGGATAATTCCGGGTTTTGGACTTTGTACTGTAATGCCTATTTTCTTATAACCTCATTAGCCAAATGAGGCATCAAAAAACCACTTGAAGGGTTAACCATACGAATGAGTATTAAAGTACATATATTTTCCCTTTCAAGAATGTATCTCAATCACCACCTGAAGCACTACAGGGTGGCAACAAAATCCTTGAAAAAAAGTTCCCTGATATTTCCATGATTTCCCTGATAGTCTCACAAAAATTTCCCTGATTTAACAATTCCCTTAAGAATTGTGATCCGTATCGATATACACAGTATCCACACAACACTATTTTTTAATATTTAGGGTCAGAGGGTGTAAAAGGGTCATTCTCCACAAATATTTTGTATTTTTTCTCTACAGATATTTTAATTGCTATTGTAAGGGTTTGAAACCTTAATGGAACTCTTATAATTGCAATTGAATAAACTGGAGAACAAATGCAAAATATTTTCATTATGAACTTTTTACACCTGACCCTGCATTGTCATACTATTCATTGAAACCAAATGCAAATATACATAAAAAATTCTACAAAATGTAATTGCAGACAAAAATAATTAATTTAATAAACAGAAAACATTATTTGTAACCCAAATTTCAAATTGTATCCCACAAGTTGTCTATCCACTAGCCTCACTGCGACCAAAACGCTGCAGCCGCGAAAAAAAACCAGCAGCGGCGGTTTTCGCGGTGTTAAAAAATTACGACGCTATGGTTCTTTATTCTAATTACAATTTCAGCAAATACAATTTATTCTATTCTCATAAGCAGTCGTACTTGCACATCTCTAAATAGGACAAACAATAATGGTAGCCGTTTAAATTGTCAAAATTTCCCTGATTTTTGTAAAATGTGGAAATTTTCCCTGATTTTTCCAGGTTCTGTTACCACCCTGCACTACATAAAAGTTTTGTTTGATTAGCCATCGAGTGTGTTTGAAGAAATTTTAGGACATTGATCGACAGGTGGTGTTACTATAGAGCACCTGTCTGTAATATCAAATCTTCCAGAGCATAGCACTGTGCATAAGGTACAAGATAGAAGTGTACACATTGGTCACAATTTAATCAAAATGATACAAAATATTCATATTTCAAATTATCTTGGATGAATATAAATATATATATCATGCTCTCACACATAAGTTATAAACATATTTTATTAAGACATTCAAGCATTATTTGAATAAAATTTACTGCATTGATCAACAGATGGTATAATACGGAGCACCTGCCATGCAGTTACACGAAAAAACCGCAAGATATTTTTAAAGCATGGACTTATTTAAGAGAAGCATATGTGGTAAGGATTTGATATAGCCTTATTTTGCAATTGAGAAGTGACAATTATTGCAATACTCGAATAAGAGTTGGTAATAGATCAACACAGTGGGCCATTGCAAGGCAAAAAGGGTTGCCAAGGACATTACATTAAACAAAAATTAACAGACCAGCATTGCAAACACTACTTTATTTAAAGTGTATGTATACACTAGAAATCATGAAAATCAATCAGAATATTGATTTTTATTACTTCAAAATATTCGTCCACTTTATAGCTTTGAAACGATGCCAAGATCTTGTAAATATTCAGAACATTTTTCTAGTTTCAAAGGTTTTTTGTTGGGTAATGTCACCCTGTACAAACATGTTTCCAAGACATTAAACTCAATTTCTAAAGAACTTTGCTTTTGTAATAGGATCCTTTGTTCAAAGGACAACTCAACAAAGAAATGACCGACTTCAATTAGTTTTGTTTCATTATAATATATGTAATACAGTGGATGTTTTGACTCTCAATCAGAGTTATTAGTTAAGAAATCAAAATGTAATATATTTTCAAAAGTTAAAATTCCCAAAACAATTTTTTTTTAAATATTTTTTTTGTATTATTATTATTAATTTTTTTTTTAATATTTTCTCTAGCAACTTGATTGAGGTTTAAATCACAAAGAATAATATCATATAGGAATAATTTTAACAGGAATTGTCTGTATGAATTTGAGCTATAAACGTAAAAAAAAAAAAAAATAAACATGCTAATTATATCTAAATTAGATAGTCAAAAATTAGCCTAGTCAGATTTTTCAAACTAAAATTATTTTAAGCATAAACCAATAACATTGTAAAAAACTGGAATTACTTCAAAAAGCATGCTATTTAATGTCAAATATTACACTACTAGAATCACATTTTCAAAGTATGAATAAACTCATGAAAAAAGATTTATTATCCAAAATCTTGTATGCAAAACATAGTTTCTTGCATACATAGTTTCATAATAATTTTTGCAGATGAAATACACCAGAGACAACCATACATCAACAATAAATGTGAAAATAAAATGAATATCATCAAGTGAATTACCTGAAACAAAAACAAGACATTAACAAGATGAAACACGAACTAAGATGGGGTATCAACATCTTTGGGTAGGTGAATAAACATCGCATCAGAGCAACACAACGGTCCGGGATCAGTACCGAAAGGAAAGACGCTATTACAACATCCCGTCATTTTTAACCATGGTCAGATGAAGAGAACATCTGAGTTCGCACCCCACTCTCTAAACTTCCACACAACAGTAACAAGGACATTTGAGATCATGACATGTTTAACATATACCATCCCCCGCATAAATGACGGGGTTTGGTTGGACGAGTTCAAATTCTGAACTCCAGTTGCTAATCCTATACTCTTCCAAACGTGCTACCAGCCCATTCATGTTTTTAATAATAATTGCATATAATTGAAAAGATGATGGATAATAAATGTGTTAAACATTTTAAATGGGGATGAAGGAATGTAAAAAGTGACGACTTAACAAATCAGATTTTTTAAAAAAGATGACGAGTATTAAAATATCTTCAACAAAGATGGTTAATACGTGGACATGTTAAATTATGGTGCATGGTTAATGCAGCAGTTTCATCGATAAATAAATGATGGTATAGCTTTGATATACTTTTTATGTCGGTCTTTCAATCTTATGTCATTTTTTCCCAAGGAAGAATTTCTTAGAAAAACATCATTTAAAGCAAAACAAAAAATATACAGGGTGTCCATAAAATCTCTTTACAATTTTATTACAAAGGCAAATAAAAAGACAGATAAGTGAAAATTATTACAAAATAAGACGTATGTATTTAAGTTTATTTTTTTGTCTTACTAGAGGGCTCAGCTCCCTGCTTGCCAACCCCCGGGGATTGCTATGTAATCCCATTTGGTTTGCTTCTTAAACCAACACTCCTTTCGCAGAGTCTGCTGCGATGGCGAAACCTCCGCCCCCTGCTCGCACGCAATCCCATTTGGTTTGCTTCGAAAACCAACACTCTTTTTTGCAGATACAATTTGGTTTGCGAACCAAATTCCAGCCACAAAACTACTTTTGCAAAGTCAATCACCTGCAATGGCGAAACTCTTAATAATCCTAATTTTACTTTCTGATACATGACGTATGTCACAGAGATGGCTTCACCTCCTGCTTGCAAACCCTCTGTGATTGCTACATTCATTTTGCAAGTGATCTTGTTTTTCTTTTAAACTTTAACACATAATGTACCCTAAACTAATAGCCGCATCAGTAAAACACCTTCGCAATTGGTGATTGTAGCTATGATAAATTTGATAGCTGTTAAACCTGTTAGTTAAAAATGCAACTTTTCGTTTCACCTTTTCTAAGCGCAATCAACAATTTGTACACTCGCAAAATTATACTTTTCCTTGCATTGAATTCATGTATGAACCAATTTTGAAAACAATTATACCATAAGAAAGAGCGTATTCTAAGTTTCCATGTGGCATTTTCAAATTTTAAAAGAAATAGTATGAAGCTAGAGATATGATAGTTTTGTATCGGAAATTACAATCTAAAAGTCACAAAATTTGCATGACGAACTTTTCATCGCATCAACTTTATGTATTGTATTAACCAATTAAAAAAATAATTGTACCGTAAGAAAAAGTACATGCTAGGGTTTCCTTCGATGTTTTCAAATTTAAAAACTAATAGTAATAAGATATAAAAATGACAGTTTTAAAAAATGTAACAAAAATGTCCTGATTTTTCCCAAATTAAAAAAATTATCAGGAACCAAATTAAAATTTCTAAAAATAGCATCCTGCAAAAATTTACATTAGGAGGTAATGTAAAAAAATCAGCAGAAGACTGAAAATTGTATGTATTTTGCTCTCTTGGACTAAAAATTTCGCTCTTTCAACTTTGATATTTAATAAACCCTAAACTAATAGCTGCATCGAAAAAAATTATTCGTCTTGTTCCTTGTACAATTATGAACAAACCATGTTAATTTCGTAATTTTCAGATCGGTACTTTCTCGGGAAAACGTCTAAGAATTGAGCGAAAAACACAAGTTTTCAATCCTGCAGCGGCAACGTCTGCAGTAACATTTTTTAAATAAAGATTTAATACACTTCTATATGGGCACCATTCGTTGCACAAATCACATGAAGACGATACTTGTTTTCTTGCCATGTTAGCTGTAGCATACCCTCATTAATGGTGGCAATAATATCAATGATCCTCTGCTTTAGATTAGTGATGTCTCTTGCCTTTGTTCGATACACTGCCACATGGGGGACTGCATATTTGTGGGTTCCTAAATGAAACATTTCCAGACCAGTGGATTTGGAAGGGGTGGCCGAATTCCATTGTTCACCAGATATCACACTCCCTTCGACATCTTTCTATGGGATTATGTTGAAGATATTGTGTATGCCATTGCCACCATTGATGAAGGTATGCTACAGCAAAGATGGCAAGAAATTAAGTACCATCTTGGTGTGCTTTGTGCAACTAAAGTTGCCCTTATAGAGGTGTATTAGATGAGGCAAAAAAAATAAATTAAACATATATGTCTCATTTTGTATTAATTTCCACTTATTTGTTTTTTTTATTTGCCTTTGTAATAAAGTTTTGCAATTGAAAAGAGACTTTATGGACCCTGTATAACAAATTAATAAAAAAGAATTTAAAAACAGAAAAAAAAAATCAACACAACTGATTTTTCTTGCTAGGCAAGTATCTTCTTTTTGTAAAAACAATCTAAATTTTCTGAAATATTGTTACAGAAGTGTCTCTCCAGGTTAAATAATTTATTAGTCTTAAGTTGAATGAAACCAGGGTTTTTAATATCAAAATGCTATAAAAGATCACATTTATTCTGGCCAAATTGAGGGATTTAGGCATGGAAAAATTTAAAGTTAAGGATTTACAAACATAAAAGTGGTCACTGCCCGGACCGAGTCCTGCACTCGCAATCCTCCCGATGCAAATCCGTCACTCTTCAAACTGGGCAACCAGGTCCCCATATACCAATTAAGTGTGAATTTTAAATCATACAGCAAATCCATACATGGAAGACAATATTTGAAATTGACAAATCTCCCCACATTTCAAAATCGTCCAGAAAACAATTCAAAGCACAGCCACCAAAACTACACAAAGTGTTTGATCCTTATGTGTTGGTTGAGGCTGCTCCTCTGGGTGAAGCCCCTCAGGCACACAGGGCACTTGAAGTTGCGCACACCAGTGTGCGTCACTTCATGGTCTTTCATGCGACTCACTTTGGTGGAAGAGTAAGGGCACAGCAGACAGCAGTAGTACTTTAGCCCCTCGGGGCTGAAACGGGGTTGGTAGAGAATGTGATCAGGTGCTGCAAAAATAAAAGCACTGTAAAATTATAATGATACAACGCACTCAAATAAAACAGTTTAAGTTGACAGTACTTTTCGGTTAAAGTACTTTTAATTGTACTTTAGGGCAACAGTCGTAACGTAGGCACGAAATGTAATTAGATAAGAATGACATCCCAAACAATACAAACAGTTTGTAGTAAACTGAACTATTGTCACATTGCCAACTACGGCATCGAACTCTGGTCCTTTTTTTAGCATGTTGCCAAGTGGACCATAGGACTCCAGTCAAACCTTTTCTTCCTCGTAAAAAGTAGTTATATCAGTTTCTTCCAAGTACACAATTGCTCTGTTGTCCCATCTTATCAAATGCTTTCTTTTAACATGTAAAAATCATAAATAAATTGTGCCAATTTGAACCCCCAGATGCTTACTCCCCTTGTCAACTTGTTATCACTGCCTCATTTCCAACAGTTGCTTTATTGCAATATGTTGGTGCGAATTTCAAGATAAAAGATAATATTAATGGCAATCCTAACGATTATTAGTTTTATTTTCAACAACTCTTTCATTTTAAAATGTTGTCAAGAAGATAAAAATGATAGCAATTGCAACACTAACAATTATACAGCTTCATGAAAAGAATGATTATTTTATGTATCCTAAACATAAGCACTAAAGTAAAACAGTTAAAGTAAATTGATAAAAAATAACAATAAATATTAGATTCCTTAGAGCAGGAATGCAGACCGCTGATGGCACACCTGTGTTACTTGAACTTTAACAAGTTTCACAACAGGTATTTTTTTAAAACTGCATATGTGCACAGCTAAATAGTTTTAGTACATACGTCAATGAACAAACTTTTTCATTCATAAATATTAACAGAAAGAAAAAGCAGCTTTCCTTATGAAAATTTAGAACCAAGTTTGCGCTTGACTATAAAAAAATCGAACCAAGTATCGAAACAATTGTTAACTCAATGCAATGTCCCTCATCAAATTAAATTCCTTATTCACTTTTTATTAACTTTCTTTGTAACAAACATGTTAAATGCAAATAAAATAAATGTGATAGATAACTCATGATTTTTGGTATCACTCCCATAAGTCACAGCGAATCTTATGTGACCCTTGGTCTTAATAAGTCTACATCCCTGCCCTAGAGTAATCATAGGATCTCAGTTGCCAAATAAGATTTAACACTCCTGTGCCACTAGACAGAAGACCCTTTTCTGCTGGGACAGTTGGCACTTATGGTCATATTTAAAAGTCTGGGTTAAGCAGAGATCAACAATAATCGTCCAATTGTCAAAAAAACTGTATTCACAATGATTGATCTGAGGCTTACATTGCCATCAGTGCTTAACTTTGATCCTTCACATGCATACTTATAGAATTAGCTTTTTACGAAGGAACCGATGATGTCTATCAACAAAATAAAATGGATAACACACTTCATTCTGTGCCAAACAGAATTCTAAGAATTCTCAAATATTAGGTACGGTAGCCGAGATTGGTACAGAATTCAAAACACGTATTCCTATGTTGCAACACGGATGTCATCAGCTTTCGGAATCGCTATGAACAATTCAGAAGATAATACGATTCGTAAACATGCAGCCGCATGGCATACGTAACTGCATTAAGAAAAAAATGCTTTTGTTGATTCAGTATGTACAAAAGAAAAATTACAATGTAAGTTACTTCACTCTTTGCATCAACACACCAATACTGACGAGTATAAAAGTAATCTGAATTCAATTCTGCCAACAAAGTTTTCGGCCAGTACGGAATGTTTTTAGAACGGGGTGTCATAAGAAATGTAGTCAAAGTCATATGATCGAGACAAGACTAGAAGTCAATCAGTGATCGTATTGCTTTAATGGGTGCATCACATAATCCGTTGTTTGAATACGTTTCTTGGATAACCCCTGGTTTACCTGACCAGCAGATTTCCTAATCCACCGATTAAATCGAGACTTGTGAATACGGTTACAAGTCTTCCACATACAGATTATAGCGACCATTTTAAGATTTATACTTATGAGTTGGTAGACCTAGACAAATCCACTGCTGGTGCAAGCTATTTTATAAAAGAATTAAATGTTTTCTTGTTCCTGTAGCTACTTGTTCACGTCTTAATGCAGAACTGTTGGCAATTAATGCTGCTTTAATGCATTCTTGATTAGATAGTTGGTTGGTTGATTTGGAGGTTTTATGGCACAATGGCCATATTTGGCCAAACACAAGACAGACAACTTCAAATAAAAAATGACACGAGAAGGGAAAACACAGATTGTGGAACTTAGTAGTGAGATGAAAGCAGAAAAGATTATGTGGGTGTCCTGGGTGAATGATCGTGTTTACTACAGGCAGCAAACCCTTTGGAAATAGAAAAGATCACTAGAGCACCTTGGGACCGTGAAGCCCATACACAACTAATGGTTGGTTGTTTTCTGGTGCAAGGGGTGATGCCCATACACACCTAAAGATGTGCCCCCGAGGGCTATTTCCTTGTACTAATTGACTCCATGGCTGCCTTAGCAGCAAAGACCAGGCAACGTCTTTAGAATGGAAGAAATCAGACAACTTTTTGTCTAATTAAAACCACTCTGCAGTGGTTCTAGTGCATCAGAAAGTGTGAGCTTGATGAGTTAGCAAAATTTTCAACCAAAATTGGCCCAGTTCCTTCGACAAAAACAGCACTCTTTCTCTGGGCAGAGAAGAGGCTCGATCACACTTGGGTGTGCTTTACAGAGGAACATTGGAATGATTCGCCATCTTTTTCAATTTCAGAGTGAGCCTAATCACCTCCATTACTTCAAAACTCAGGCCTACTTGAATCATTTTCATTTGGCTGACTTCAACAAGTACCTTATTCGCCTCGATGAGAAAGAGACTTTGGAGCACGTTGCTTTCAACTGCAGTAAAGATAACATTTTTAGAACTTTCTTAAAGAAAATGTGATACGTCTTTTATTCCTCCAACTTTCTGATGTCCATTTTATGCATATTCCTTCGTTGGTTTATAAAATACATCGTAAAGGTAGGTAATTAACCTACCATTGGAGCAACACAACGGGCAGTGTTGGCAATGGTCTGTGCCAAAGGGGAAAGAATTGAGGACGACAACACCCAATCTCGAACAAAAATATGGTGTGCCAACACTTGAGTTGGCACACCACGCCAACGTGAGGACGTCCGAGGCCATGACAGCTCAATGTGCACCAGTCCCCCTCCAACGTCACGCGGCAGTCTTCGTCTGGACCGAGTTTCGAACTCGCAAACGGAGGGTCGGGAGTTCCAACTGGGCTACCAGTCCTTGTGTTTTAAGGATTTTTCAACATGCAGTTATATACAACTAAGTAACATAAAATAAGACAATCAATAGTTATGAACAAAATATTTTGAAATATACCTGTACATTTTTTATGGGCTTAACACAACACTGCATACAATACAAAAATAAAATGGCCATCAGTGATTAGAATCAGCAACAAATCGCAATGGATTTATTTCATTTCAGTTTATTACAAGTATTGAAATAGTTCTGGGGTTGAGAAAAAAGATCAAACAATTTGTCATTCTTAATCAAATCCACCAATTCCAATTCCTACTATCTCTGGACATTTATCCTTTTTGCATTGCACGCAAATCCTAATATAACACACACCATAAACACTTCCCAACATCAATAAAAAACATTATTTCAATTTGACTGCTACAAGCAAAAAGTAAGACTGAAGTATATAATTCCTTTAAACATGAAGGCTAATTTAAACAAATAGATATTTAAATCCTTAATCATATTGAAAACAGAAAAACAATCTATTAAATTGCAATAAAATGCTGATAGGATGAACCACAACTCACAAGAATAATTCAAAAATAGTTCATTGACAAAAAATAATAGAAGTAGAAATTATAGTGGAGAAAAATAAATCATAATTTTCTATGCAAAACCTGAAAATCTCTCAATTCATGTTTTCAGCACGTTATATAGTTTTGTTATCAGTTACAATGGTAGGTAGTTGAATTAGAAAACCATACTGGAATAATACAATGGGCTATTGACAATGGTCCCTAATGGAAAGATGCGAGGACAACGTCTTTTAATTTCGAATCACGAACAGATAAAGCAGTCACTCCACACTGAACTGGCACCCCACTCTCCAAACTTCTGTATCATGTCAATGCATTTGAGCGTGGTTTACATGTCAGTTTATACATTTGAGTTTAGCATATGCTACTCCACCTACTGGGTACCGTTGCTCATTACTGTCTTTAATTTTGCTTTTGTAATATAATTTTTACTATTACTTGTTGGGGCCATGGTTGCCTGGTGGGAAGAGTAGCGGCAACAGGGAGGGTTAGGAGATCGAAACTCGATCCAACTATGCAGCAGATGGGGGCTTGCGCACGTTATATGTGGTGGTTTCAAATGTCCTCACATTGATGTGGAAGTTTGGAGAGTGGGGTGCCATTACAAGTATTGACCACCATGCTATTGAAGCAGCATAAAAACACAAGAATGACAACCACAATTTTGATACATTAAATTTAAAAAGTTGATCAGAACAAAAACTAGAAAAATGCAAACTGCAAAAGATTACGACTGTAACGGCATAGCAAGTTCTGAATGGAAAGATTTTAACCAATTAAAAAAATTCTTCAATCAATCCTTCCAGACTTCTATCATCAATGAGGCACAAAATGTTGAGGTGTCGTCGACAGAACTTTCCACCGAGCCTGTATCATTGCCAATAGTGTTGCTCTAGTTCGATATTAATTCAACTACCTACCTACTTGCCAACCATACTTCTGTTTTAGCTCTTGACAGAGAGCTTAATTGCTATTTTACATCACTACTCTTCCAACTAGGCAACTGCAGCCCCTTTGAATTTCATGGGAATGATGTATCGCAAAATGCCTGCGAAATTGCAGTTCAAAAGTAAACAAAGTGCCACAAATACTGCACTCGGAAGTTCCTCTTTTGTATGCTTCGTGGTACCTCTGTGTTGTCAAACTTTGGTGGAGTACGGGCTAAGGCTGCAACAGAACCTTCTTTGGTTTCTCTGATAATATAAAATGTGGGTCGGGATCACATTCTAGAAAGACATTATCTTTTGTAATTGGGATACACTTGAAATATTTATGCATTTTAGTAAAAATAAGGCTTGCTACACTAACATAAAAAACATGAAAAGTACATGGAAAAAGTATAATTTTACAACTGGGATGCAGACTTGTTAAGATCAAGGGCCACATAGATTCACTGTGTGGCTCATGTCAGGACCACCAAACAAACATGCAAGGTATTGATCACATATTATTTTTTATCAATATTTATTATTTATATAATTGATATTTACAATCTAATTAATATTGTTTATATTTATGTTGTTAGTATTATTTATGTTTATCAATATTTATTATCTATACTGTTACAAGAGAAATACAATAAAAAGTAAATGAAGAATTTTATTTCATGCATTCATTGATTAAACAATTGTTTTAATATTGGGTTCGATTCTTGCAGTTGCCGAGTGTGAAATTTCCAAGTCAACATTTTTATGAGTTGAGCAGTTTCTGTTTATCAATTTGTTAATGCAGTAACTGAAAATGCTTGTTCAAAGATATATGTTGATCCAAACAGGCTTGCTCATTTTGACACATTATTTACAAAGGATATACAGCTGTTGCTAGACAGTGCTAAAAGTTTAATAAATTGTCTCCATTCACTTTATTTCGCAGGTTCTCGTCGTTTTACACGTCAATGCATTCGAGCAGCACAGATGCGGGTGCACTTTCAGGTGAAATGGTTGCGAAATAAATCGAGCAGCGGTTTTACTCTGTGAAAATCAGTTTAATCAGGTAAACAATTCTGGAAATCTAATATCAAACTATCAATCTTTTCAACATATGTAATCTTGCATTCAACTTTTTCAGAAACATTCTTGTAAATAGGAAAATGGATGCCACAGCTACTTTGTTGCGTGCAATAGTAATTTTAAAAATCATCTATTGTGTGACTCGCTAAAGTTAAAATAACACATAGTGAGGTGTCCTGCCAACAAATCAATGGAGGGTCTAACAGTCATGGCATCCCTACTTTAAGAGGTAATTTGGTAATTTTTTGTTTACGTCGTACTAGAGCAACACAACGGGCTATTGACAACGGTCCGGGATCAGTCCCTTAAGGGAAAGATTCGAGGACAACACCTCGTAATTTTGAACCACGGTCAGATGATGAAGCAACACCTGAGAATGGCACCCCACTCTCCAAACTTCCACGCCAACCCAACGTGAGGACTTTCGGCCACGACAGATTTAAGGTGCACCAGCCGCCTCTACACCATACGCTTACAAACATCCATGCCCGCACCCGGATTCGAACCAGGAACCATCCGATCTATAGGCTAACACCTTAACCACTATACCGGTTGGTCGGCCCTACTTTAAGAGGATAATGATAAAAAAATAATGATATTTTAGGCTAAGAGCAGAAATTCATTAACTGACAGTCTTTTTGAGACACTAAATGCTTGTTTATGAGATGAGGTAGGTAGTTAAGTAACATTGCACCAGAGCAACACAACGAGCTATTGGGTACGGTTTGATGCTCAAGGGAATCATACGAGGACACCACGTAATTAGGAACCAATCAGATGACAAGGTGTCTACCCACTCTCCAAACTTTAATGGCAATGCAAGGACATTTTGGGCGACAGCAGATTTAACATGCATCAACCCCCACTTGCAGTCTGGTCAGATTGAGTTTCAAACTCTAGATCCTCCAGTTGCTAATCTGCAACTCTACCAACTAGGCTACCATGGTCCTTAGAGTATAAATGAAGGCATATAGATAGTAGAATTAATATTGCATTGGAACAACACAACGGGCTATTGGCGAGGGTCCAGGATCAATCCCCAAGGGAAAGATGAAAGGACAACGCCTCATTGTTCTGAACCATTGTAAGATGATGAGGTCAACAACTTAGTTTACACTATTCTCTAACTTCCATACCATCCTAACATTAGGACATTTGAAGTCATGACAGATTTAACATGCACCAGGCCCTACTTAGATGGCGATCTTTGGTTGAACCGAGTTTCGAACTCGAAACCATCCAGTTGCTTAACTGTTACTCTTCCAACTGGACTAGAGACCCTGATTTTCAAGATGACAAGAAATTAATAATAATTTATAAACTTTTTAAACAATATGTAACACGTTATTGGAATTTGCTTATAATTTATATTTTTTACCTAAAAACTAATATTTAGTCTTTAACCCTCTACATACGGAAGGTCGAAATATCGTTTTCGCACTTGGTTACGGGCCGACGTAGTGCCTTCCCTCAGGAGGCGTGGAGAGTGTGTCAATTCTTATCATCTAGTGTTGGGGATCTCTTTTGTTAGGTCGGGGTATGCCTGTAAGGCGCAATTATTTCCTGAGTCACTGAAAGGGCGGCAACAACTGAGACATGGCCACTTGAACTAAAGGGATTCTGAAGCTTTCTTCGGCGTCGTTTATACCATGGGAAATCCGTTTTTAAGAGTTAGAGAAAAGGATAATTTTTTCTTTGTAACATTCCTCTTTTGTACCTTCAAGCATAGATTCTTTGTATGAAAACGTGACACGATAATAAAGATTGCTTACCTATAGTTGCATTCAGCACTTGACTACTCCCTGACTTCAGGTGGTGCTGCTTCAATACAGATATCGAGAGAAAATATTCGAATAACAAGAGGCAGAGTATTTTTGAGCCCATCCACCTCTCCACATATACATAAAAGAAGGAAATTAGATGGTGGGAAAGAACTTGTGTCAAATGCCGTGAATAAATTGGATAGTAGAGTTCGTGGTAGTGTGAAATGTGCAATATGCTTTTGCAAGACCTGCTTCCATGAATCATAAATATATCCCACCCTCCTTCCCTGTCCAATGCAGAATTGAATTAAAGGAAATAAAAAAAATGCCTCTTGGGGAAACCGCCTGGCTAATTGCAAAAGGTGAAATTCATCAATAAACCATCCCCTTGGTTGATGAGAAAATCAGTTTGATACACTTTTTTCCAATATAAATGTAGCATAATGATTAAACAAAATCATAGATGATGAAATAAATTTTTAAATGTAATATTAATAGTTTTATCTTTGAAATGTGTACATTGATACAATGCTGTAGTATTGGTACATCATAATACTAGTACAAGTTCAAAATACACGCAAGTATTTCTAGACATGCATTTTTCGTAATACATTCATCATAAATTAAATATCCTCAAATAAAACAGCGCTGAGCTAATATTATTTTATAATGTGCATTATTAAGATGATAATCCATGGAAATTAAGGTGTTAGCCTCCAGATCTAAAAGTTCCTGGTTCGATTCCGGGTCAGGGCATGGATATTTGTAAGCAGATGGTGTAGAGGCGTCAGGTGCACCTTAAAACTGTCATGGCCGAAAGTCCTCACATTGGGTTGTTGGTGTGGAAGTTTGGAGAGTGGGGTGCCAGATCAGGTGCTGCCTCGTCATCTGACCGTGGTTCATAATTACGTGGTGTTGTCCTCGGATCTTTCCCCTAGGTGATTGATCTTGGACCATCGTCAATAACCCGTTGTGTTGCTCTTAGTACGACGTTAATTAAAAATTACCAATTACCATTGATATTATTGAATAAATATTCATTAAACATTCTGGCTGTATAGAAATTATCTAATTCTACGAAAAACTCAAGCTTTATATCAGGTTGCATAAATCATGTTACCTCTGTGACCCTTACCTCTTCCATCAACTTTCTGAGCTACGGCAAGGCGCAAATATTCTATTTTCCCAAGTTGTTAACGGAAATAAAATTCTAATTACTTCATTCTTAAGAACAAAGAATATTATGATGCATTGGAAATTCCCCCATTTTTATCAGTAAATTTTTTTTTAATCGTCACAAAAATTATGAAAATGATAGGAAACGAAAAATCTCTTTGAGATTTGTTCGTACCAAATGAGCGCAATGAGAAAAATAGAATTTAATTGAAAATACCGCACTAATTTTATGGAAGTTTTCCTAGTTGTAAACTTATGCGTAAAATACTTATGGATTTTAAGAGTACAAACATAATTTTTAACAAACTTACAAAGCTTCCAATTTTATTTGCACTTTTAAAAAAATAATAATAAAAGCTCATACAAATTTTTTTTAGATTTACAACTCTTAGGGGGGGGGAGTTAATAATAATAATTTTAATTACATTTCTATATGTTTACGACCTTTAAAAAATTCCACTTTTTCACTGTAAATTATATATTTCAAATCATGTTTATTATTTGAGATACTTGCATTGTTAACTATTTTTGGTTATTGACAATTTTTCTGGAGGTTGTGTTGATGCCATACATAAAATAAGTTTTTTTTTATGATTTTCTTTTATTTAACGTTTACGGTTCAGTACTACACGGCATTCACTATTTCATTGTTGGGCAAAAACCATTGCTTTCTAAACTTGTAAGAATACCATGATTTAAAAAAAGTTTGCATGAACATATTTTGATTTTTAGTTAATAAGACACAATTTACAGAGTATATTTATTTCGTAGATTCTTTAATCTTCTTTCGTAAATGCGCGCTGGAAGTTGCCTTTCACGAATCGTAGTAATAGCTTGAGGTAAACGGTCCCCCGGTATCCCCCTGTCATCAGTGAAATGGTTATTTACAAGGAGGTCTCTTTGTTGCTTAGTAAAAGGGGGAAGGAAACCGTAATGGATTTCGGCCGTCTGCTCCGTAACGAAAGGACATGGAAATCTCGGCCGTTTCGGCTGGCTGCCGTAACCAGAGGGTTAAACAGCTGCACAGTAGGAAACTCATTTTGTAAGTTAATGAGTTTCTGCTCAAATTTGACGATATATCATATAATAGAATGTTGTGCGAAAACGAGCAATGTGAAACAAATATCAACAATACTAGAGATGAAAAATATGTATACAGATATTAATACTCTAGTAAAATAAACAAGAAAAATGCATACAAAAAATTGGAAAATATTTTACAAAAGTAAAAAACATGGGATAAGCATACAATACAAGAATAAGAAAAGTTATCAAAATACAAGATTATATGAATAAACTTTAGTTAGAGAAGTTATCCAAAATACAAAATTATATGGATAAACTTTACAGTAAGAGGAGACACCTAAAATACAAGATTATATGGATAAACTTTACAGTTAGAGGAGTTACCCGAAATAGAAAATCAGTGAACATAAGAGTAAACTTTGGATCGTAAAAAATGTGAAAACTTTTATACAGCTATCCAAACAGCAGTGTTTATTTTTCTTTGCCTAACAGAATTAAGGGATTCATTCAAGTTCTCAACATTCACTATAGGGTTAGATTGGCACTCATGATAAGGTTTAAGATTGACACTCATGATAAGGTTTAAGATTGACACTCATTTATAATGTTTGTTCACATTTTAATAATCAGAATTGTTCCAACTCTTCACATGTCAAAGGTCCTCAACCTCCAATGAAGTCAAATTCAACAGATTAGTACTAAATTTTGTATCAGTGGTCACATTCCAGATATTATAAAAAGCTGACTTGAGCTTTATATTAAGATTATTATTTTTTACACAAGTGTTCCATAAAAGTGAAATTAAAGTTTATTTTCTAAAATTTTTAATAAAATACAATTTTTTTATCATTGTTGACAAAATTCATTTTTTCACCAAATGCTTCTGTTAATGGAATTTAAAGAAAATTTTCTCCAATGAAAATTCGAAAATTATTTTTTCAGTTTGCTATTAGTTAAAGGAAAAGTGACTCAAATCTGATTGGCCTTTGAAGAATTCTAAAAAAAAGTTGCCAAACTTTTGAAAATGGGAGCTGTCTCCAGGTTGAAAAATAGCAGCAAAAAGTCACATTTGATAGCCCTGTAAAAGGGATCAAATATAAAGGATAAGTGCTTACTGTGCCAAGTGTATTAAGCCCAAAACAAAAGAAACGAGCTTTTAGTGGTTTCTTCTAGACATTCAATAAGTCACTTTACAGAGTTTATAGAAAAAAGGGCCAAAATTCAAAAGGATTCTATAGAAAATTTTACAGAATTTTAGAAATTTTTTGCCTAGGAACATACCACTTGAAGTCCTTCTCCTATAACTCAATGATATTTTACAAGATGTCGCGACACGAGATGCCTGCGCAAGCTGCTCTTCACCGTAAACGCAGCACCGCAAATATTGCACTTGAAGTTCTTTTCTCCAGTATGCCTAGCTTCGTGGTACTTCAAATGGTGTCGGTTTTTCGAGACGTATGGGCATAGGCTGCAGCAAAAGAGCTTTATCTGCTGTCCTGGGTTGTCTGGAACAGGCTTGGTGATGGAGTAAAACATGTCGTACCGCTCCTGGTTGTCAACTGCTAAAAAGAAAGACACAATTTTGCATTAGCGTCTCAAATGCAAATCATGTTATTGGCTCGGAGAAGAAACCAGGGCCGTGGAAAACAATTTTCGACTTTGGGCTGCCGAAGCCCAGTTGGAAGAGTAAAAGGTAGGTAACCAGAGGGTTAAAGGTTCAAACTAAAGATCCAATGAACAATCATTGTGTATGTGGGGGAAGGTGCACATTAAATCTGTAGAAGTTTGGAGAATGGGAATCTAACTTGGGCATGGTTCTTGTCCTCCAACTGCGACTCTCGAAACGACGAGACGTCGTCCACGGGCGATATCCTGTTGTGTTAAATACCACTCACCTGCCTTAATTTATACTCGAGATGGACCATGGTCGGTAGGTAATTAACATCGCACTGGAGCACCACGACAGGCTACTGGCGACCGAAAGTAATCCATCCAAGGGGAATGACCAGAGTAAAATGGCTAGTAATTTTGAACCACTTGTACGATGAGGTTGACATCTGAGCCTAGACCCCTACCTCTCCAAACTTCCACACCACACCATTATGAGGACAGCAAGGATGTGCACCACCCCAGGGTATGCATCTTCAACTGGACTAACGAAAAACAAGAAATGCTGGACAAATGAAAACTTTGAATCAATTTGGCGCTTGGCTACTACAAAATCAAACCAAAAATTAAATCAATGCAATGTCGTGCAGAATCAAATTAAATTCTTTATTTATTTTTGTTATCGTTCTTTGCAACAATGCATGATAAAAATAAAGTAAATCATACTTGATAGGGGAAACCTATTTTTTTGGCAGACCTCCCATTAGTTTCAATGAGTCTAGGTGGCCCTTGGTCTTAACAAGTTGGTGCATCCCTATCGTAAATGGACAGAAAACATTTTTTACAGTACAGCTCCCTTTAAAGTGTACAGATACACCAGAATATTTTTTTTAATTTTGCTTTAAAAATCCAGATTTTTTACCACAGGTAATTGGTGTATTCTTAAAATCATTTCAAGGAGAAGAAATCAGACTGTGCAAATAATCAATAATCTGATTAAGATATAATAAGCAAATTAGAATGTTATTTGAAACATGATATCTCAAAATTCCAATTTGTCGAGAAAAACGATTCCTGTTGGAAATTAGTCTTTCATGTTTTGAACCTATATCAAGTTGCTAGAAGAAAGTATTTTTTTTACAATTTCGTAATCAAGAAAGCGTAAAAAAAATAGACATTTTTTTAAAGAATATCAACAGTTAAAAATTAATTAAATATCCATTTCTTGACTAAATACTCTGAAGTTCAATATATGCTTTATTATATAGATCATAATGACGCAAAAATAATTATAATAATAGGTGAATTCATTGTGGAGTTGTGACGTTTTAAACATAACACCCTATTGCAAAAACGCAGTTTTTCAGAAATCGAATCTAAAGTTTTGGAAACTGTCTGTTCTTGGTGACAGTACCTAATGAAAACCCTTGTAAATGAAAAACTTTTTTGAATATTTGCAAGATCTTGGCATTGTTTAAAAGCTAAGTAATTGGAAAATATTTTGAATAAATAAAAAATACATTGATATTCTGGTCAATTTTTGTGATTTCTATACATCTTAAAGACAAGTCATTAAGTTCAAGTCAACAAATATAAATTATACACATTTTCAGTGTTATCTACTGTGTCAGTGTGAAAGGGATTAAAACAAAAGGACTATTCTCAGTGGGTCGTTTTATGGAGCAAGGGTATACTCGGCCAAACAGCCTCAAACACGACAGATAACTTCAAGTCAAAAATGTCCCGAAGGGGGAAAAAAGAGGTATTGCAGAATAGAGTGGTGGGATGAAAGCAGAAAGAGATTGCTTGAATCTCTAAGAAGCATGCTTTCCCCCCCCCCCACGCACACACACACACTTTTACTTAAGGCAGCAAACCCCATGGGAAAAGAAAAGATTTAATGGTTGGTTGTTTTCAGTTTTGTGGCACATGGGCGATATTTTGCCAAGTTGTGCCAAATGTAAGACAGACCACAAAACAGCATAAGGGTAGACAAGGGTCAAAGTGAAAGGGAGGAAAAAACACTCAGGTTCCTCATGGTGATTACTCAGAATCTTAAGTTGAATACATCACTTTCTCACAATAATATCGAAAGGAAAACCATGCCATGATACAAATAAATGTCATTTAAATTTGTAGATTCATTTAATTTTGTTTTCAAGCCTATTTTTTTTTTTAAATTAACAATGCACTTCTGACTTTTTTGGACATATCTAAAGTCAGACTCTCACCCTTTGGCCCGAACATGATATATTGTTTAACCAAATTACACATCGACTACGTATTTGTCAATTATCATGTAAAACACTCAATCAGCATCTCCGAAAAAACATCAGTTGACGAGTTTCAGCTCTAAGTCGAAGACATCTATTGTTTATGAATACGAAAGAAAAACACATAAAATGCTTGATAAATAGAGGCACCACAACACACACAAAAGTAAGAAAAAAAGAAAAACATTTTAAAATTAAAAACAATGAAAATATTCCCACACAATACAGGTAGGTAGTTAATTAATGGCTCACTGGAGCAATATAATGGCTATTGGCAACGTTCCAGGATCAATCCCCTTTGGAAAGATCCGTGGACACTATGCCAGGTAATTATGAATCAGGGTCAGATGACAAGGTCAACACCTAAGTTGGTACCATGCTCTGCAAACTTCTACACCATGCCAACATGAGGACATTTGAGACCACAACAAAATTAACGTGTACCAGCACTGTGAAGACAACAGTCTTTGATTGGACCAAGTCTCGAACACGGAACCCTCCGGTTGCTATGCAGTTACTCTTTTGACCAGGCTACCACAGCCCAAAGTCTGAATTAGAAAAATCAGAAACCTGATGCAGATACAAAATGTTCAGATATTCACTTTTACCTGCTTTTGAAAAATGATTTCATTAGATTATCGACATTTCAGCTTTAAAAAAAGGTTGAATTATGCTAAGAGAATATTTCTCTTAAAACAAGATTTGATGCAACTAAAAAGGCAACAAAACTAAATGCAGATCAATGAATATCCTTTACATAGGTACTATAAACATTGATTAAAATGTTACATGTTAAAATGGTTCGTGGAATTTTAAATAAATATTGGAATATGCATAACTCTCAAAGCATTTAATTGGAGGCCCTATAATGGAAAATTTTGGATGATACTTGGTTTTGGGGTTTTATGGCACAAGGGCCACATTAAGCCAAACACAAGACAAATGACATAACGTAATGGACATACACTCACAAAGAAAGCTTTACCAACACAGCAGACAGAAATACAACCAGGGAGGAATAGAACCAGCTCTGCAGCTTGCTAGTGCAGTGGGCATACCCAAAGTCACAACAGCACCAATATTATGGATGATAAAGATCCTAAAAAGACAGGGTCATTTTTGTTGAAAGAGGGCTAGACTGAGGGCTAGAGGAATTAGACTGGGACCTGTGATTTCAAGGTTATTCCAAACCACTGGGAACAATTATGCCAAGACCAGGATGCAAACTCAGAGTCTGCTAATCAAACATTCAAACCTAGACAGGCATTTGAACCCAGAGCCTGCTGAACTGAGGCTAACTGTGGCGACAGTGTTTAGAGTTGTTGAGAATTGATCATCTGTGTTACAGAATTATAAGAATTTCTACAACTGATCTTATCTGAATCGGAACAACTTAATGACATTTGGTACAATATAGGTTGTTAGGTTGTGTGTCTAATGACACACTGGAGCAACACAGCAGGCTATTGGTGACAGTTTGGGAACATTTTTTTATGAGTGTCCCTAAACATATTATGAAGGTAAAAAAATACTTTTTTTTTTTTTTGCTACTATCACTGCTGTGAATAAGACTTTTTGGGACAGGGTTGGCAAAAACCCGTTTAAAAAAAAAAAAAAAAAAACAGTTTTTTTTTTTTTTAATCTGGGTTTTTCAGAAAAAATTTAGTTAAAAAAAAAATTTAATAATAAATAAAATAAAATAAAAAAATAAAAATTTTTTTTTTTTTTAAAGAAATATACTTTGTTTTTAAATAGAAGTTTAAAAATAAATTTTCTGTCAAATTGGTTACAGAACATTTTTTTACGAGTGTCCCTAAAAATATTAGGGATCCACATGTATAAGCAACAGATTGTCAGCAGAGCAAGAGAAGCAGGGGAAACTTGGTTACAATCTGTGAAACCTAAATACATACCAAGTGTCTTAGCCTTCAAACTCAAAGACAGTGAGTTGTTTCATCAAAACACTTTCAATGTAGATGTTTTGAGCTTAAACGAAAATAATCCTTCAAAGTGGTGGTTGCAAATGGAGCGTAATACACATCAATTTGGGAAGTAATCCGAAGGATTTTCTGCAGGTTTTTCGCTCAACTCCTCAGCTGACCAAGTTCGCCATCCATCTAACGCAGAGGTGGCCAACCTTTTACATACCATGCGTCAAATTTTTTTTTTCACATGCGAGTTCAGATGCACCATACAGCTGAAGCACCTTTTCTACCTTACAATCATGGTCCTGCCATATCCTTAATAATTTTTTTAATCAAAGTATGTTTATCGACATAATTAACATTTTTAAATGATTTAACTATATTTATGTGAAACAATATGAAAACAATGTTACAGGGAATTCTATAAATTTGAATCAGTCATTCGCTACCTCGTTTTCCTTTTAATAAATCCCATGGATGATAATGGTTGTTTACATCTGTATGTCGTTACAAAACGACAATATAACTTTCCAACTTATATAACTTTTTAAAAGAATAAGTTGGTGCAAGGATGCAATGTGCCACTTGTAATCATCCAATGCGCCACAGGTTGGCTACCCCTGATTTAACGTGTTCTGTACATGTGACAACATATGGACAAAGTTGAGGAATGGACTAGGGGCAGAGAAGGCAGGTCAAAGTTCAGCGTTTCCTGAAGAGAGACAGTGACACTTAAGAATGGTAGCTTGTTATAGATAATGTGTACAAAACTTGTGCATTAAAAATATATCGTCTATAAAAGTTGTCAATTCTCATAAAAAGATTTTATAACTACAATTTGTATGTATTTTTTTAATCACTGAAACTTTTGCTTATATTTTAAAAATGTGGGCAAAATTGAGATTTTTTTTTTTTAAAGACCCAAATGTATACAAAATTGTGGGGTTTTTTTCAAATGGGCATTTTTGGAAAAACCCAAATTTGGTCAGACTCAATTGGGTCCAACCCTGTTTTGGGATGACTTTCCAACTAATTCGTAATGTTTCGTAATAAAATTCGTAATGATGTAATTGTTTTGTAACTATGACTTGTGCATTGCATCATTTATATGGTATTTTATACAATCATATTTTAAAACAAATTATAAAATTTGAAGAATTTTCAAAATTTTAAGCCGATTCTTTTTAATTTTTGCAAGGGCCGTATTTGGCCATGCTGTGCCAGACACCAAGACAGACAATAGCATTGCATGTGCACAACAGAAGTTTTACTGACACAAGAAACATGTCCAGGAAGGAATTGCATCCGACAGGAATCGAACATATACTGCCTACAACTCACAGGTTGCTAGTGCAGTGGATTTACCCGTCAAGTAACGAAGACCCCTCTAATCTTTGGTAAAACACAAGACTCCCAAAAACTCCTGATGATGAAATGAATTGACTAAACTTTAATGGTGCATTTGGCTTTTCTTTGTAATGCAAAATCGATAAAATGTTTTCTGGTTCTTATTATGTAAAGCATCTGTCTTATTCTGTATTGTTTTTACAAATTCTTATAGTACCTACATTAATGTTAATGCGCTTTAACATTATTCTGCTTAAACTGAATACTATTTGTAGTGGTTAAGCTTTTTTTGTGTGAAGCCAACTCATGTAAAAACTTGTTATTGTAAAAAATAATATCAGATATACGAAAAAGGTAAATTTACTGGACAATTTCTAACCATATTCAATGGTAAAATACAATTACAAACCGATATCATTGGTTCTCAGTTGTTCTTAAAAAGATTAATGTACATAATTAAGGTAAGCAGGCAGGATCTACTATGATAATATATATTGCTCCGAGAAGACAGTTCACCTTGGGACAGTCAACTTTTTGAATAGGTGTGAAAGGTAGGTAGTTGAATTAACGTTGCACTAGAGCAACACAATGGGCTATTGGGAACGAGCCAGAAAGGAAAGATTGGAGGACTACACCTCTGCATTTTCAAAAATGGTTAGATAACAAGGTCATGTCTGGGCCTGGACCTCGATCTCCAAACTTTCACACCATGCCAACGTGAGGAAAATTGAGGCCACAAGACTTAACAAGCAACACCTCTACATATGCAACAATCTTCGGTTGGATCGAGTTTAATCTCGCAACTCTCCACTTTCTATAATCTACTGCTCTTCTGACCGGGTATAGGACCCAGGAGTGAAAGGTCTTTAGGTCGATTGCTTTGGGGTTTTCTGGCGCATATTTGTCCAAGCTGTGCCACAAGACATGCAATATCAAGTTAAAAGACATGCACACAATGAAAGTTTTACTGAATCAGAAGAAATACACCAAGGGTAGAAACGAATTCGACAATTGCCGAACATGCATAGCTCACAGGTTGCTAGTAGTTGACTAACTACTGAGCCCCAAAGCAAAATTTTGGAAAAATTGCAACCTAGACACAAATATGTTTTAAATTCTTAAAGGTCCAGAAGACTTCCATTCCTGCAATATAAGATTCGTACAAATTAAATTTCATCACCAATGGCACATCCATGAGCTTCATCAAAACAATACAATAAATCAAAAAGTATTACTCAATTTTAATGGTTTTGAAACTTTTACAAGTTATACATACAAGGAGCCAGCATTAGCTGAAAAACAAGTCATCAGAACAATCACTAATTTCATTTGTTCATAGACATTCTTAAAGAAACGTTTTTCACATATTTTATACCAGTTCTTTCTGTAGCAATGTTTTATCCAAGTTCAGCATAGTAATTTTGATTTCTTACATTAGCAATATAATTTGGAACCTATCGAAACAATCATTCCCTTTCATACACCAGATACAACTAAAAATTTTAATTGATAATTATATGGTAAACAAGTGAGTAGGAACACTGTTGTGAAATCTATCTTCCAGAAGCAAAAGTTTTTTCTCCGCCAAAGATGACATCGTACTTCATTTCAGGAGAGCATTTGACTATTCACACTAAACTACCTAAAATCTACACATATTTTTATACATCAACTGAAAACAAATGACATTGAGAATAACGATATACCACAACATCGAGACCAATCAAAATATTAGTCCTTATAACTAGTATTGGGTATAAAAGCATATATTCAAATTAGAGATCATGATTTCACATGTACTAAATTGACACATGTTTAGGGTTGTTTGAGGGAAAGGGACATATTCGGACAAGCTGCCCAAAAACAAAATATAAAATATAAAAAGGTACAAGACGGATTTGTAGAACTGAGTAGTGGGAAAAAAGCAGTAAAAGATTGCTTGATGGCCCAGGGTTTACTAAAGTACCAGGGTACATGGGAAAAGTACACCCATTGGAAAAGATCACTAGAGTACCTTGGGTTCATCCACACCTAAGAGTACACATATTTATAAATCTTTATCTTAATCTGAGTGTTGTTATCTGCGTGCCTGTTTTTACAAATTTGTTCGGTGGTTGTTTTGGGTTTCCATTGTAAAAGGTCCACATTTGGCCACGCTGCATCAAACACAAGACAACGTAAACGACAGTAAACCCTATGGGAAAAAGAGACCACTTGAGTACCACTCTGGCTGCATGAAAAGGTTAAAAATTCAAAAATAGTAGAATAAAACTCTTACACAAAGTGAAACCATGTACATAGACTATAAAACCAGTAAATATTCACACATACAGAACAGTCATGAATTTAAATTAGTGTGCTTGGATAGTAAGTAACCTAGTACAGTCGAGCCCTGTTACATTGAACTGTTACCAGACACAATAAAAAGTTCATTATAAATGATGGTTCACTATATCCAATTTTGTTGACACATAACAATTTCTTTGTGGTTTTGTTGAAAGCAATCATTGGGATATAACATAATTTGCTAAAATTAAAATTATTACATACTTAAGCAATTTTTATCATGTTTATCAGAAATAACGAATTCAAAAGTTTCATTTACTTATATTTTTACTCACTAGCCACTGCGTGGTTAGCCTGGCGTTGCCCATGCCCATAAAGCAAACCAACACCACAGGCAACGCTGTGATGTAAGGTATTAATCTGGTGTAAAATTTTCCGCAGATTTCAAAGCCGTTGAAATTTTTACTCTATCTTTAACGGTCACAGAGATAGAAAAAAGAACTGTGACTGTAAATCATTCCTTGGGCAAAATCAAAGCGGAAACGAAAAAAATAATTTCCTCTGCGTTCTGTCGGAGGAACAACCAACGGCTGACGTGGCAAGGTCATTTTCTGTGTTTCTTCTGTCTCTGGTAGTAACGCGTTGAGAAATCGATGGAGAATAAAACTATTAAATTCATTTTAAAATCTTATAGATTAAATTTAAAATTTTGCTGCGACTCAAAAATTGCAAAAAATTTGGACTACCAGTGTGCCAAATCTCATTGCTGTAAGTGCCATTGATCATCAGGATTTTGTGGCCACGAAACAGACAAACACTTCCTTTTATAATAGTAGAGATTATGGAAAAAATTCATTAGCTTGGATTGGGTACATTTCGATTTTAAGTACTTTTCACCAATTTTTTTATCGACACTTGCAAAAGATTCCATAGTTCTTTTGTCCACATTTTCCGTAGAAAAAAAGTATTTAGAATTATCTCTGAAAATATCTGTGGAAGGAAAATTTCAGTTCACTATAAGCGAACTTACATTTTCTCGAGTTCACTACAAGCGTTTAAAATAGTTAAATAGGAGTTCAGTCGGGATCAATGAAAAAGTTCACTATAGCCGAGAGTTTGCTATATGACTGGTTCACTGTAGCAGGGTTCTCGACTGAATCAAAATACCGATTTCAAATTCCCTAATACATAGTTACCTTTAGTACTTGCTCTAAACAGTGATCTCTAATCTTTAAAACATAAAAATTTCATGTACCACATCATTATACATTTTTACTTATTTTATGACATATAACATAATTTTAATAGATAACCTGTATTTCCAATCGATGGCAATATGGAGAGACATTAGTGAGAAAAAATTACAAGCCAGCTTTACAGGGCTGCCAGATAACTTGTAAAATAGTAGAATAATTTTTTTTAAACAGAGCAAAAAAGTATTGCAAAACCTGTTTTAGGTGATCATATACAAAATATTATTGACTAAAGCAAAAAATGTGCAAGCTAAGTATGAAACAGTCGTTGAAAATCTTGCCAAGAAATTAACATTTCAAAACTAAACATTTTCTTAATAAGGTTCTCATGACATCTAGCAACCGCAGATTCAGATGTCTTTCTTCCAAGGTTGCCACAGCTTGATGCCAAAACTTCAAAATTGGGGTCCTTTGGAAAGAAAAATCTGTCCACTATTAGTTCAATTTCCATCCACTATTAGTTCAAAAAAGGGACTAAATTTTCTTTGACCTTTGGTAAATTTTGAAATGTCACCATAATTTTCAAAAAGTAGCCAAAATTCTGGAAATAGGAGCTTTTAGGAGGTTTTTTGCAAAAAAATATCATGGTTCCCACACCTTTATTCAAAAAAAATTCAAGGACTTTTAAGGACTTTTCAGAATCAAAAATATATTTTTCAAGGACCTAAAATTTTTTATAACAACCTAAAAAAAGCATACGCAAAAGTTGTCAATTAAAAAAAATGTAAAAATATAACAAAGGACATAATTTTTTTTACTCTATTTTTTTTACTCTATTTTTTTAACTACTAATAGTCAAAAAAAAATAAAGGTTATCATGAATTTTGGTTATAATTTGGATTTTCTTTCTCACAGAATCTGTGATTTTCTTTTGTTGCAAAGTGGGCTCCTCGTCTCAATGCTAACTATCAGGCTACTTGCACACCTATCGCTTTTGGTCTGAGATAAAATATTGTACGATAAATTCCTTTTGTGGCTTGAAAAAGAGTATGGGAGCTTGTATCCTGTGTCCTTGCACAATCTCCATTTTGCTGACGTCCACTGCTATTACAACAGACGGCTGTCGTGGTTTATTTTGTTTGAGAAACAAAACAAATCAAAAGTTTTGTCTGGAGATAGAAACTTACACTAGAGAATTAAAAAAGCTACATCTTTGCGATCATTAAAATTGCCCTGTCTTTGCAATCATTAAAATTGCCTGTCTGCGACTTTTTAAAGATAGATTGAAAATTTTAACAGATTTGAAATATGCAGAAAATTTTACACCTAAAAACTATCTTAAATGTGATTTTCGTTAATTTTTTTTTAAATTGTAACTTTTATATTTTTGCAATAAAAAATTGGCTTCCTTTCTTTGGACGCATGCCAGGTTTCCAATGACGTCCTGACTGCTAAAGCTACGGTTTCCTAAGAAAGCGTGCTGTTATCTAGCAACTGTGATACGTCCTGATGCAGCGGGCATAACAAAGTGGGCGTCTTAACGGAGACCAGAGGTGTCAACTTAGACAGACAGAATACGGTGGAGAATGGATGATCTAGACGTAGCATTATTAGTATATCACGTGGTGTCAAAGCGCAAAACACCAGCTTCATTCAGTATGACGCTCAAATGGTGCACCTAGTACTAGTCTGGACAAAGGAGGAAACTAGTCTGGACAAGGTCCAATGCAAGACAAATTACAAAATTATGTACTAGTTTTAAAAAAATAAAGTACTTTCAAGGACTTTTCACCAAGTTCCGTAATTTTCAAGGACTTTCAAGGGCCCCTAGTTAGGAAAAAAATTCAAGGACTTTTAAGGACCGTGGGAACCCTGAATATGACCCTAGTTGCCGAGGTTGAAAGTTAGAATCAATTCTTTTCACCAAATTTCAAATATTGTTTTCGTGTTACTATTGTAGCAAAAACAGATTTTTGTTGTGAATCGCCTGGAGGTCTTCCCTCACTCTTATACAACATCTGCTATCAAATTTTTTTTTTAATTGATATTTGTAGGAGGACAATATCTCAACCCATTTCCACTAGTACTAAAGGGCTTTCCCGGGTGAAAAGATATCAGAAGTCATCAAGATGGCAAAAAATTGCTTCTTAGTTGCCACTGGCAGCACTGAGAATCTCAACCGCTACTTGTCAGTGTTAGTCCCAAGGAGTTTCAAATGATAAGCAAGGCAGTGATTAAGAAACTATCATTTCAAAGAGTCTGCAAACTGAAGAGACGTAAATTAAAGGAAGTTAAAAAGGCAATACAGGCCACAACACAGGAGCAATATAAAGAATGGTACAGTGTTTTGAAATTTATATTAGGTTGTCATTTCAATTAAAAAGCATTTAAATTAGTGCAGTACTTTTTGCGACTTTTTTGTGGTAACGCTTTTGATGCATTTTATGTCGTCGAGGAAGTATTTCTTGAAAACACCATTTTAGGCTTACCGAAAATAATTTTTTAAATAGAAAAATCCACACAACTGATTATACTTTCATAGTCTTTTGACTAAACCCCCTACCAGTCAAAATCTAAGTTTCAAAAATTTATTGAAACAGTCTATTTTTTTCTCACAAGAATTTTTAAACGAATAACCCCCAAATTTTACTGTTGCGAGATGGTAGAAAGCTTTTCAAAAGAACACCCTGAACCTATCTATGACACTAAATACAGGAGGCATGATGAAATCAAGAGATAATGATTTACAAAAATTAATAAGAGATCTGAATATGAGCAAGAAACGATGCGACCACAGTGTACCTACCTTGTAACAAACTGAAATTTTTAATTTCAGTTTAATTAAAATTTACAGGAAATGGAACATTTTCAAACAAACCAATGAAATAAAAAAACAAATTAAAAAAAATTTTAAAGAACACTGAATTTAAAGGACAGTGAATTGGAAATGCAAAGAAAATATTCAAGAGAACGAAAAAGGCTGAGTAAAGAAAAATCTTAATTTGCAAGATTGCCATAATCTTTGCCTGCCACTAATCGCAACAAAAAAACGTGGATTACTCTTTCTATTTTTATAAAATTATTTTAATGAATTTTTTTACCTATTTTCCACTGACATAAATGGTGTTTTACTAAATTCTTCCTAGGCGACATTAAAAGCTCACCAATAAATGCACCAAAAGCATTGCCACAAAATGGTCTTTATATCATATTGCCACCTTCCATTTAATACAAAAAACTAAACAAGAAAAATGTGCGAAACATTACCATTTGTAGCAATTTCACAACTATTCCTCCAATCCTCAACTCGGCTCAGATACCAGACTTCAAACGAGCATAATGTTCAGTGCTTTAACGAAACAAAATTTTTAAAATTACAAATAGAAACTGCTTTTTATAACCCAACATTGTTCTACAAATGTGTGGGAAGAAGCACTGCATTTATATGAAAATAGGTTTTACACGAAACTTTCACGTTCCCAAAGGACATTAGAAGCATTACATTATCAGAATAGGTTTTGATGAACGGTTTTACACACGTATTCCTTAAATTCAAATCGTTCTAAAAACCATAAAACAAGAAAAATTGAACACTTAAATAAAACAGTCACGTAAAATATATAAAATATATGTTCTCAAAGTATACAAAAAAAAAACAGTTTTCCGCGAAAGTAACATACGTTGTATACTTTTAAGCAAGTGCGGTAAAACATGAATTATAAAGTAAATAAAATACTCCGAATACCCAACGAATCCAAATGAAATTAATTAACCCTGATATGCGAGTTGATTCTACATTAAAATAAATCACTTTTCAAACTAAATTTTCACTGGAAATGTGGTGTGTTGCCAAGTGTCTGCGTAAACTGCTTTTGACGGTAAACGACCTGTTGCACACACCGCACATGAAGTTTTTCTCGCCTGTATGAGTAGCTTGATGGTATTTCAGGTGGCTCCGCTTCTTTGAAGAGTAGGAGCAAAAATTGCAGTAGAAGCGTTTCTTCGAGTAGCCAGGGTGGTCGGGATCGGGTTCGATAAGAGTGTAAAACATTTCGGGAGTCTGCTGGGAATCAAACGCTGAAAAAGAAAACAGCAACACCTTAAATATTTACGCTTTTTGGTAAAGTACATTACATTTACAAACACACACTTCAAAAATAGAATAGCAAATGCAGTAAAAATATAGAAATTGAATAAAAATAATGACTTATAATAGAACTAGTAATAAAAGTATATATATATAAATACTAATAATACTTAAAAGTATGAAAAGTGGTTGGCAGTTTTTGCCAAAGCAGCAAGAGATAAAAATTAGTAATTTTAATTTACGTCACACTGAATAAAACACTATACATATATCATAATTTCGGTCAGATGACGAGGCCACCTGAGCTGGCACCACACGCTAAAAAACAAAACATGACAATGTTAGGACACTTGGGTCCACATCAGATTTATGTGTACCAGCTCCTATGCACACAACAGTATTTGGTTGGATTGTGTTTTGAACTCGCAACCCTCTGGTTGCCTATTCTCTACCCTTCCAACTGGGCTACTGTGGCCTTTTAAATAGAAAAAAAAAACTAGAACTAAATTGTTATGGTAACTAATTTTATCTAAAACTATTGTAACTAATGTTTAACTTCTAGAAATACAGTAACCCCACATTATATTGGCTGTATTGTTCATCTTCACTTGACCACCAATTAATTTTCATTCTGCAAACAGCAAAGTCTCAATCTCTTAGAATTGGGGGTCCAGAGGTAACTTTTTTAAGTTGTCCTCAACTGAATTGGTATAAAAGGTTAGAAAGAAAGTTGGTTTGTTTTGTCGGTATGTGCGTCATTTCTAAACTAATTGAGAAGGTTATTTTTTTTTTAATATTCAATTGTGTTTATTTTTATTTAAAAAGGTCCAAGCACATCTTGTGATTGTTATTTTAATTCTAAATCAAACGTATAATCTGGGCCATCTCTACGTTTTCTACACCCTCGATAAATCATGCCTCTTTATAATCACCCAAGTGCAATAGATTGAGAGATTACTGTAATTTTGAAAACTTGATTTAAAACCTAAGTAATATATTGTTGACATGAAATACAATGCACGACATGTAGAATATGCAATATAAGAAAATTTCATGTAACCTTGTGTTTCAGTTAAACTGAATTTTTCCCAATTCAAACTGTTCCACAAGAAACAATTCAAACTCACACATTTTATTATGATTTAAACTTCAGAATCCACAGTATAATTTCTGTTCATCAATGATTCAATTAATAAAAAGAAAAAATGGTTTAACAAAATGCAATAAAAAATAAATTAAAAGCAAGAGACATAGTAACAATAATGGAGCAGTTGCTATTATTTACAACACTGTGCAATTTGTGGTGCCACTAAAGCTTTCTGCAGCTTGACAATCAGGTAGGTAGTTAACTATCACTGCACTGGAGCAACACAATTGATTGGCGACAGTAAGGGATCAATCCCCAAGATAAAGATTGAATGACGCCTCGTAATTTTGAACCACGGTCAGATGACGAGGTCGACACCCGAGCTGCCCACACACACTCTCCAAACTTCCACACTATGCCAACATGAGGACATTTGAGGCAACAGAAGATTTAATGCGCATCAGTCTCTGTGTAAATAATGGTCTAGCCAGACCGAATTTCGAACTGCAACTCTCTCCATTTGCTAATCCTTTGTCCTTTTGACTGGGCTACTGTGGCTACAGTTTGACTACCATAACGTGTGTAGGAAAGTCACAAAATAGTACAAAATTAAACAAAGCGAAGGAATGAGATTTGTATTTTTTTTTTTACAGAGAATACATTTTAAAATATTTTCTTGCACACCTTAAACAGTTTGTCTTCAACCTACTCCAACCTTCAAAACATTACTTATTATTTAAATAATACAGCAATTTTGTAAAATATGCTAAAAAGCTAAAAATGCTGTGTTCATAAAAATGCAATAGATATTCTCCAATTTATCAAAAAGTCAACAGTGTAATGCAAAAGGATTTTATGTTATTTTTCATATAGTTCAAAATTTAATAATCAGTAACAAATATTCTAGCTACGTTCTGAAAACATCATCCGAAATTAAAACAAATATTGATATATACACCCTGATACCAAGCAAATATTATCATTTTGAAACTTTCCATACTCTAATATGGCACATTAACTTATTTAGATGAGACTTGTAACTTTAGCAGTTATTGATTTATAACAACTATACGTTTTTTTCCATACCTCAAGATCATAAAAAATTACACATTTTAAATTAAAATTACAGTAAGACAAATGCTTAGAGAAACTTGTTGACAATTAGATTCAGAGAAAGATCAGAGACAATTATTAAAATCATAATATATTTAAGTTTTCTTTTATTTACGAAGTGTAACTTACAGAGTAAAATTATATCATTAATAAATTTAATATAAAAAAAATCAAATCACATCACACACATTAAGACACAAGACAAGTTTTTGTAAAAACTATCGATTGAAGGGTTAGCTGCAAAAAGGAGGTAACTCCATCCTGGGGGAGAATGGAGTTGCATGTATTATCTTGTGGTAAAAAAACTTTCGTTTGGTGCAAGAAAGACATAGCTCCAATCGTTAGTTAAGAATAATTATGGAAATTTATCAAATATTTTCACACAACTTAAAATTTTGAATTTTTAAACGTTTTTAGTTTTTTAAAAACTTGAAAAATTGGAGCTACCTCTATTTTGTAGCAAACCCTTTAATTTCCAAAAATATTTACCTCAGAAAATTTGTAGTTTTGTTTCAAAGGAAAATAAGCACTTACTAAGAACTATTGATGAAAAATAAGTACTAGGGGCTTTTAGAAATGTAAGGTCAAAATAAGCACTTTCTAAGACCTGGGGGAACCCAGATAATGATAGATTCTGATGTTTTTCTTTTCCATAATTGTGACAACTCGATGCCAAAGCTTCAAAATTTGCTCCCAAAAGAAAAATATATTTGCATAAATAAAAAACAATCGGTAAAATTTCGAAGTTAGTAGCTTTTTCAACCATTTTGCTAGAAGATAATCACCATGGTTGCAAAAAGTCCTTTTAAATCAGCAGTGGCAGCCCAGCAGGATAGTGTGGTTGAGGGTTTTATGGTGCAAAGGGTCATATTTGGCCAAGCTGTGCTACACAAGGCCATATCAAGTGAAAAATGTAACGAAAGGGGAAAAAGATGGATTTGGGGAACAGAGTAGTCGGATGAAAGAAAAAGATTGTGCACTAGCATGCAAGGTCTCTAGAAAGAGGTAATTTAAAAAAGGTAATAAGCGATGTCGCACCGTAGCAATAGATCAGTTGATTTCCGACAGACCGGGAATGATCCAGAGGTGAAAGATTCGAGGACGATGCCTCGTCATTTCGAACTGCGGTCGAATGACTAAGTCGATACCTGAGCTTGTGATCCCACTCTCCGAACTTCCATACAATGCAACCTGGGGACCGTCAAGGCCACAGCAGATTCAATGTGCACCAGTTCATTGTATCGAATTTCAAAAGGAAAAGATCCGAAGACAACACTTTCTCCATCTGAACCAGATAACGAGGATAACACTTGAGTTGTCACTCCTCTCAAAACCCACACCATGCCAATGTGAGGACATTGGAGATTTAACGTGTACTAGCCCTCTTTGTACAAAATGGTCTCTTGTTGCATTCGAACTCGTAACCCTTCAGTTTTTAATCAGTCACTCTTTCAACCAGGTTACAGTGACTACCAAAAGAAAGGTCAAGTTTTCCGGCAATGGTGCGTTACGTAGTGTCTACGTAAATTGCTCTTCACTGTGAAAGACTTGCCGCAACAACTACATACAAAGTTTCTCTCTCCTGTATGCGTTGCTTCATGGTATTTTATGTGGTTTCGCCTCAGAGTGGAGTATGGGCAAAAGAAGCAACAGTAGCGCTTCACTTTCTGAGTGGGATTCAGGGGATCACGTTCTTCATTGATGTAAAACATTGCTGGAATGGAAAAATATCTTTTAAAAAACTATTAAGATATGTCTTTTACACTTCAAATACTATATAAACATTTCAGAAAAATATGGAAAGTATTTCCCAAGTGTGATTTATAAACAAAATAGTTCCAAAACATTTATTCAAGGCAAATATTTTATCCAAGTTGGAACCCAATGCATACCAATCAATACATCTTGAGTGTCCTCAAATTAAAGAGGCCAGTAATTGTCAGTTTTAAAAATGATCAATCTTTGTGTGCTACTAAGTAGAAGAATGAATTTTTTGAAATAATAGCACAAAGTATTCACTTGAAGCCTATTTTTGTTGTTCAGATACAAAAGAAATCTGCTAAAACTCTGAAATGCACCAATTAAATATAAAACTGTTAATTTTACACAAAGGTTACATTGTCAAATTTTCATTAAAGTTATTTTACATTTACTTACCTATATAATCATTGAACTGGACTTGATTTATATAGCTACGAGTAATAGCAAAAGGGTTGCTGCAATCAAACCACTTGTGCAATAGCATACATTTTTAGACATAGAAGTAAAAAAGTCTATTTAAAGCCTACTCTAGTAGCTCAGATACAAAAGGAATCGATTAAAAATCAATATGTGCAAATTAAGTATGAAACAAAGAATTTGCGAAGAAATTTAGATTTTACAACAAAATATTTGCTTAAGATTTTCACTACAATGTAGATTCTGTTGTTTTGCTTATAGGGTTGTGATGGCTTGGCACCAAAACTTTCCCTCCTCTGGAAAAAATTTTCGCAAAATAAAAAGTCTAAATATTTTTCCACCAAATACTTGTTGGTTGGTTGAAAAGGTTGGTTTGGGATTTCATGGTGCAAGGGAAGTGCCACGTTCGACCAAGCTGCGCCAAACCTAACACAGACAATGGCAAGTAATTGCGAAAAGAATCATCAGTAGATCACAATCCCCATGTTTACCAGAGGTGGTTAATTCAATGGGTAAATAGTTAATTAATGCTGCACTAGAACAACACGAGGGGATATTGCAACAGTCCTGGATCAATCCTGAAGTGAAAGATCGAAAGACGCCTCATAATTTTGAACCACGGTCAGATGACGAGGACAACACACCTGAGCTGGCATACCTCTATCCCAACCTCCACGCCACGGCAAAAAGAGGACATGATAGAATTTACGTGCACCAGCCAACACGTACATGACGGTCTGGTTGGGTCGAGTATTGAACTCGCTACCCTCCGGTTGCTGATCCAGACTCTACTGACCAGGCTACTGGGGACTCTGCTTACAAGTGAAACAAACCAAGTCAAAACAGTTCTCTAATTATAAAAGGAAGAATTTCTTCTCTAAAGCCATGGTCAAATATGAAGTGCAAGGCGCATATGCAGATCAATCAAAGCATTTTCACTGCTTGCGCCAGTACCTCATAGGTCTGTGTATGTCACTTTACACTACCTATTTAACCAGAGCTTAAGCTTTATTCACTAATTCCATTTAAAAAATCTGATCTTTCTGCAAAAAAAAAAAACACAACTTGGACTTGATTTGTCTAAATGTCTCTCACCACATTCTAGTGTAGAAACCCTTAGGAAATTTTAGAGTTCCATAGTATCTGTAAAAACAAAATTATGTTTCTATAGAAACAAATTCTACAGAAAAAATGAGGATTCTATAAAAGTGTATTTCAAAAGGATTCAATAGAGAAATTCGATAGAAAAGTAAGGCCACAAAGCAAAAGAAATTCTAGAGATTTCTAGTAATTCTAGAGATTTCTATAGACTATTCTATTTCCATAGGTTTACTAACAAGAATAACACAATCTTCCAAGTTAAGATGGGGGGGGGGGGTTTATGGCGCAAGGGCCAGTTGGCCATGTTGTGCCAGACACAAGACATACAACATCAAATAATGGACATTCATACACACAGTGGGCAAACCCTCTGAGCCAAGACAGCCCCGAAATATTTCAAGGAGCAAGATGTCTATGTGAAATGTATGCATAGATATATTTTGGGTCTTATTAGTAACATGACCCTTTATTTTTTTTCCCCTCAAAACGGGACATCTAATTTTATAGTAGTATGTGTATTCAAGAAAACGCGTATTTCTTTATAGTTTTTTATTTCTCAAATAATGAAAAGAACAGGAATAAATATTTTTTGTGGTCTCATATTTTTCGAAAGAACAATATTTTTTTATGTATATATGGTGTTAATTTTAAAAAAATTAAATTCTTGGCAGGATTTTTTGAAATTTACTTTGGTAATTAGCATTGCTTTAAGAACTGCAACTTGCTACCATGTTTTTTCGCTTCTTCACAACTTATTCATAAGAGAAAATACCCTTTCTAAAGGCGCATTAGTGCCCGGCAGACAGAAAATATATTCAGCAATTATATGAAAGTTGATGTGATTCAAATTATTGGTGTGAAAAAGTTTTAAAAATTCCACCCAACGAGTTTTTTTGGTTGAAACATTCCCAGTGTACAATTCTGTCACTTTTTGCGGTGTAATGTAATAAGAAATAAGGGAATACTTATCAAATACTTCTATATCGTTTGGCTTCAATTAAAAAATCCCTTTGAAATCAATACAGTCAATATACTTAGAATTTTTTTCCCACTTAAGTATTTTGGTTAAATTTGTTTATTTAAATATTTCTAATTGTTCGCAGAACAAAGTTCACTGCTCCAAATATTCTTTGCTTATTTTATAGAACTCAGTGTAGTTTTTAATGGCTTGTACAGTTTCAAAACTTTTTCAATAGTAGGCGTAAGTGCAGGTCACCTAGTTATACTAGTCTAGCAATTCCTGATGCTCTATATATCTATTTCATAACAAAATTCTTCTAGAGCTTCTACTCAAACACAATAGATATAAAAATGTGAATGCAATAATGCATTCAAAGTCTATAGACAATCATGGGCAGTTTTAAACGCATTGTGAATTATGTGACCTCCACATCCGATTCCTACCAATGTTCTTCCGAGATAAATTTAGTTTTGCATAAACATTGTCGATGCCTCATCTTTTCAATACTCCAAAATTACAGTTAGAAATATCTCCACAAAATGCTACGACCTTTGAAGTCAAATTATTTTTTGACAATACTTTTATTAGATAATTAGCAATAACGTCTGATGTTTTGCTTAGTTTGACTTCTATATGCTTGAATTGTTTTTGTGTGGTAAAAAGAAGTTAACTAAAAACAGGGAATATTTTCATGGACCTGTGGTTTGAAACATCAGTTAATATAGTAATATAGTTGTACTCGCTGAGATGATCTTTAATTCACCTATTATTTGACACTAACATACTTACAACAATAGCTTCTGTTTTCGTACGAGCACATCTAAATTTCTTTTCAAAACATGTTTGAAGTAACTTAGAAGCACAATCATTTGAGTGAAAACTTGTTCTCTTGCACTGTAGGGTAAGGACAGAGGTGCCTTCCGTCGCAGCAACTTCCAGATATTACCAAGTTGGTGAAACAGTCTTCTTTAAAAAAATAAAAGATCGAAGAACTCACAGCAGAAGCAAGATCGAAATTTTATGTTTTTCTGATCATAAATGTTGCTTAATATTACTGGCACATCCATGGGCTACGCTAAATTCTGTAGGACACTTTTCCTATCCGACGTTCAATGGAGTATTTATTTGCTTCGTAAACGAGTACTTAGTTTGTAAGTTAACATTAAAAGTGCACTTGTGTTTAGGAATTGTTAAAATGAAAGGTTCCAATACAAGAAATTAAAATGGACTATAATGACACACAACACTAAAAAAATAATAATCAATTGTCAAGAAAGATGCGTGAGCTGTCTACACGTACTCGCAATTGAAGGAGCTAGTAGGCTGCTGACCAACTTGCATATGTGCGAGACATATTGCATGCCGTCTCATTGTTGCGCTACTGGCAGATTTTTTAATATTTTTCACGACTTTTTTTTTAATTGTTATCATTTGTTGCTCTTTTTCTGAAACGGGACATTTCAACATCCAGAAGCTGTGCTTATGGTCACATTAGTTATCCACAACCTAGGAATTATACCTGCCTTTATTCAAACTGAATTTTCTGAGCTGTGATTGGGCCTTCCGTAGCAGAGTTAATTATCATTGCATTACAACCTCAAAATTTACATCAACAGATAAACTATTAAATTAGTAAGAAAGCTACAAATTTAAACACATATTTTGTTTAGGTGACATTAATACATCAGACAAACTTCGAAAACTTTTTTGATACTTCTGTCAGGGTGGCAACAAAATACTCAAAAAAAGGTTCCCTGACACTGTCAAAAAAATTTCCCGGATTTTACAAATCCCTTAAGAAATGTTGTGATCCGTAATTGGTATCGATATACAGTACTCACACGACAATATTTTTAAATATTTAGGGTCAGATGGGTAAAAGGATCATTCTCCACAAATATTTTGTATTTTTTCTCATCAGATATTTTAAGCGTTATTGTAAGGGTTGGAACTCTAGCAATAGCAATTGAAAAAAATTAGGAAAAAAAATACAAAATATTTTCATTGTGAACTTTTTACACCTGACCCTACATTATAATATAAAAAATCAAATGCTAATATACATAAAAAGTTTGTACAGCTTCAGGCTACGCTTCAAGCCGTGGAAACGGTCTTGGCGCTTTTTTTGGTGCACTTCTAGTAGCAAGTTATGGCATGTTTAGGCAACCCATCTGTATTACGGTTATCATGGTGACCTCGGCAAACGGAAAGTTTAACCTTTAGACTACGGCAGACACAGCAGTTGTACCATGATCACGCCAAGGAAGAATGTAGACAACAGCCAGTTCATCAGTTGTACCTTGATAGTTATAAGAATCGTGCCAAGAAACAATTTAGACACGTCCGTTATAGCAGTTGTGCCATGAGTTATAAGAATCGCACCAAGGAAGAATCGTGCTTGTTCTATCTATAGCCGTAGTCAAAAGGTTAAATTTTCTTTTTTGAATATTCTATAAAGTTCCTTCAAAATCCGTTAAACTGTTGTTTGATTTCATTGGTTCATTTGAAATAAATCCTTCTTTGGCAACTTTAGAAGTGCGGCAAAAAAACGCAAAGGCCTTTACATCGCTATAAACGTAGACTGAAGTTTTACCCAAAAATTCTACAAAAATGGAATTGCAAGCAAGAAATATTAACTTAATACAAAAAATAACATCATCAGTTACACAAATTTCCAAATGTATACCATAAGTTGTCACTGGCCTCACGTCGCTGAGACGCTCCAGCCTCAAAAACCACAGCAGCAGTTTTCGCAGTGTTCAAAAATTACGACACCCGTGTTCTTTATTCGAATTTCAATTCTGTCGAATACGATTTATTCGATTCGCAAAAGTACTTGTAATCGTGCATGTCTAAATAGGACAAACGACAATAGTTGCCGTTTTTATAAAAAAATTTTAAATTCCCTGATTTTTTTTGAAATTTGGAAATTTTTCCAGAGATTTCCAGAATTAAAAAAAGTTCCCTGAGAATTCCCTGATTTCCAGGTTCTGTTACCACCCTGTCTGTAAAAGTAACTTACCAATAAACAAAAATTATTATCTATTTTGCTACCAAAATGCCTAACATAACAAAGCTTATAAAAAAAATTTTTAAATACAAAATAATCTATAAGCTACTAATTTACATCTTGTTTAAATGATATCAACACATAAAAAAACTTAGAAAATCTTTTTTTATACATTTCTGAAATAGTAATACCCTCCCATTTTCAAAAGCGGTATTTTTCTGCGTTCTTTACACTAATACGCATTAGTGGAAAGACAATTAATTCCATGTAGTATCCACTTTATAAAAGTATTTATTTCAGAGTCTTAAGGGATAGAGAAAATGGATATTTTTAAGACAGACAGGTATTTTGGACTTTAAACTTTCTTTCCTCACCAAATTTTTGAATTCATTTTAAATTAGATAAAAATCAATTAACCTCCATTTAAAAAATTAATTTCCCAAACCTTTTAAAATTAGTTTAGGGTTGGTTGGTTGTTTTGGATTTCATGGTGCAAGGGCCACAGCTCCACCAAGCACAAGTCAATGTCAAGTAATTGAGAAAAATTAAACAAGTGAATTCTCAAAGTATCCTGAGTGAGAAAATCATTCTCCAACAAACAAACTGCAACTTGTATCCTTCCACACATTGAGTTTTTGCATACAACATGATGAAGCATATTTAACTTTGTATGATGGGAGACTTGTGAGAAATTACATCATTAAAAATACACAATTAAAGAGACATATTAAAATGCTAAGATATTTACTTATTTATATTCAAATGCATATACAATGGAAAGTATTAAACCTACTATAAACTTAAGAACACAATGAAATCACACTCGTCACGAGACACATCAGAGAGTGCAAGTTCTAGAGTGTGATGTTTCGATTCATTATCATTTTAACATTTATTGCTGTGCAACTTTCAGGGGCTAGTTTGATTTTTCTTTCAATGGAATTCTGGTTGGGTTTCATGGCACAAGGGCCCTATTTGGCCCCTGCGGACACAAGACACACACCATCCAGCAATGGACACACAAAGTTAGGTCCCCACTGACACAGGAGGAGAATCCCGCAGGTTGGTGGGCCTTGCGGTTTCATTACATATTTGGCCATACTGCACCAGACACGGGACATACAGCATTAAGTAATAGACATACACACAATGAAGGTTTTACAATCAGTCTATTCTGTGAAAGCAAAACTTCAGAAGTCAAAAACAGATCTCGTATCTTCTGGGCATGGTTTGATGCCTGCATAAGCAGCTATTCATGACAATCTATGCTGCTGATGGCAATCTATGCTGCTGATGACAATCTATGCTGCTGATGACAATCTATGCTGTTCATGACAATCTATGCTGTTCATGACAAAATTTTGGATGACAATCTGGCAGACACGGATTCCGATGTTTTTATTTCACGATTGCCAAGGCATGGCATTGAAACTTAAAAAATTGGCACCGTCTGATGTTTTCTCACTAAAGATGGCTGGTTGGTAACACGACAAAAGGGATATATCTAGCAAACCTGCACCTAACACAAGACAGACAGCACAACGAGGGAGGAAGGAAAAGCAGAAGGGTAAGAATGAAAGCTGAGGAAAGATCACTTGCACACCTAAAAACGTGCCCTCAAGGGCTCTCTTGAATGAAATTTCCAAACAATATTTTTTCATGAATTGAAAAAAAAAGGGAAAAAATTTGTGTTAACTTTTGGTTAATTTTCAAAAGTTGTTAAAATTTTTTAAATAGAAGCTTCTGAGACCATTATGCTTAAAATGATATTAAATAGGGCCAAGGTTGAAAAGTAGCAAAAAACTCCACAGCTTGGTGGCAAAACTCCTAAATTAGCATCACTTGGAAAAATTTCTCCTCAAAGAAAAATCTGAAATATTTTCCTATATTAACCAAGAGATAGACCACTTTTATTAATCCCAAGTTTACGATAAACTCTGTTATGTGCTTAAGATTACTCATAACCTACAATCTTCAAAAAGGCTTTTCTTAAGGTTGGCAAGTGGTGGAAGGGCTAGTAAATGACGTCATCAATATGGCTGCCACATCAACGTGTGACAATACTTAAATGAACCTAGCTCCTCAACGAAGCACCGTTGACCATTGTTCCTATTTTCAAATTGCTCGAAATGAAATAACCACTGTTTTATGTAATGCCAATATATATATATATAACTTGTAAGTGTAATAGTTTTCTTGATATTTAGCCTGAAACGTACATTTTAAGAATTTTTGTTTCATAACGAATGTGTTTATGCCCAACAACTCCTTAAACCGTTAAGAAAATAAAAAATAGGCAACATTTGAAATGTTTGCTAAGATTGTGGGGATTTAGAAAATGCCATAAACATGGGCTATGTATGCATAACTAATGAGATAGTATATGGCAATTATTGTCTTACTCTTGAAGGCAAGAACTGCTTGACCAGTGAATCTTGAGTTAACGCTGACCTCTCTGTAATGTATTATAAGCACAAACAAAGACGCTACTCTACACCGCTTCCCTGCGTAGCTAGGTTCGTTTATTGATGTGGTCATTACTTGGCCCCTTCCTCTTGTATAATAATTACTCTTAATAAAGGCCTTTTTGAACACTGAAGGTTATAGGTATTCTTAAATAGACCAAAGTTTATGGTAAACTTGGGTAAATAAAATGTGTTCTATGTCTTGATCTAATATGCTAATTTTAAAAAACGAAATAAGATGTCATTAACCTGTGGTGGATTTTTAAAAGTCACCAACAGACATTGAAGATCTCTGGTCAAGAATTTTAAATTCTGAAATTAAAAACAAAACATTTTCGAAATAAGGTTTCCAGTCACAAATTCTGACGTTTTTCTTTTATAGTTGCCACAACTTGGCGCCAAAACTTTGAAATTGACATCCCATGGAAAGTTTCCTCCCAGAAATTTTTTTTTTTTGCCATCCAAGGTCTTAAAAAGGACAGCTAAATTTTTTTAGTCTTGGGGGATTTTTTTTAAATGTTCACTAAAACGTTCAAAATTGTAATTTTTTAGATGACTTCGCTTAAAAAGATACCGTTGACCACAAAGTTTGAAATTCAAACCATAATGAATATGGTATGAATGAACAGTTCTGTAAAAGAAAATGTCCTTGCTTCACAGGTAAATAATTAAAATTTTAAGTAAAAAAGATAACCCAATCACAGTATTGTTCTGCTCATCCTTACAACTTCTGTGTTCCTCACGATTCTCGTTCTGAAAAACCAAACCTTCACAATTTGATAACAAATCCTATATCTTCTGGGCATGATTCAACATGAAATGCCTGCGTAAGCTGCTGTTCATAGTGAACGACCTGCTGCAAATGCCGCACTTGAAGTTCCTCTCTCCTGTGTGTTTCACTCCATGGTACTTGATGTGTTGACGAATTTTGGTAGAGTATGGGCAAAAGCTGCAGCAGAAACGTCTCCTTCGGTGACCCGGGTTTTCTGGATCGGCCTCTGCAACAATGTAAAACATCGGACATCCTGGAAAGAAGATGCTAGGGATTAAAACAATTGAGATATATTCCTCATAATATCTTAACACTCTAAGTGGTTTCGACAAGATGTCGTCAATCAAGATCAGAACAATTTTACTAATGACAATATATATCGTTGTCAAGATATCACCGATTTTTTTATGACAAGGTAGGAAGCTAATTAATGTCAACTGGAGCAACACAACGGGCTATTGCTGACAGTTGGGGATCAATATCTAAGGGAACGATCCAAGGATGACTAGTAATTTTGAAACATGGTCAGATGACAAGGTCAACAGTTGAACTGGACCCTATTCTCCAAACTCCCACACCACGGCAATGTGTATATATTTTAGGCAATAACAGATTTAACATGCACCAGCTCCCACATAAACGATCGTCTTTGGCTGGATCCAGTTTCAAGCTTGCAACCCTCCAGTTGCGAATCCACTGCTCTTCCAAATGGGACGCTAGAGTACTGTCGTAGGATAACGTTTCTCTTTGCACTGGAAAACACTCCTGGGTCATTCCACGTCAGTTCAACCAGGGTCAGACACCCATGGTCTCAGATTTTGATGAAACTTGGCATGTTTGTTCCTTTTATGGATTTAAGAACACGTATATATATATTTTTTTTGCTCTATCTCAAATGGCTTATGTTTTATAGCCTGTTAAAGTTTTTGGAATTTTCCGGTTTTTATGATCACAGACGGAGGAAACCAAATTTGTTTTTTATAGAAAATAAATTATATCTCCCTTGTTTATCAACCAATGATGATGAAATTTTTTAAGAGTTTACATCAATATGTAAGGAGTCCAGAAAAAAATAAATTATACCTGCAAGTATCTTATACATAGTCAGAAAAAAATTCCAAAGTTCTATTTAAAGATTTTAAAAATAAAATGGCGAGTTCTATGCTAAGTGGAATATCTTCAAAAAGGTTAAAGACAATCACAAAAAAATTGTATTCTTGTTCTAAAAGATATGCTCTACCACATAAAAAATAAAATGAATGGTTTTTTCACTCCTTTATTATTTTTTCTCACTTTAAGATAGAAATCACTTGACTCACTAATTTTCTTAAAAACGTTCAGTTAAAGATACAATTTTAATAAAATTTTAACTACAAATGTCACATATCAACCAATTGCAAATAAAATTAGACAAAGCTAACACAAATTTAAAATTATTAAAGTAATATCGTGTAATTAATATTGTTAATCAGGCCTGTGTGTTTGTGTACAAAAAAAATGTTTTAAAATAGGTTATCCACAATTATATCTTGAGATTATTTAGAAATAAGATAATTAATTTCTTTATTTTCAACAATTAGGTCTAATTAAAGTAAATATAATTACACTACAATTTAAATTTAGTTTTAAAAACTAGTTCTAAACTAGTCAACTCACTAACACAGTAACTTATTTCACGAAATATTATAAGCAATAAATACACTCAAGCTGTGACAAAAAAGATGTGTCTTCAATTTTGATTAGTACCTGATATGGTGTGTTTTGGCTGGTGCCACTAGCACACACTTAGTGTATGTTTTCACAATACATCAAAATGTGATTTTATTGATTCACTGAGCAGGTATTGAAGAGGACTACAAAGACCTTTTTCGTATATTGTTTGTGAAGGAACAGTAAGAGAATGTATGCTAAGGCATTGCGACAAGTGTCCATCAAAATATAGCCTTGTCCAGTTTTTACAGTCAAAATTTGAGAACTATGATGATGAAGACGATGTCGAGTACAATCAGTGGGTTTTGACTGATCAAACTGAAATTATAGGGTGCTCGAGCTCAGTTGATGAGGTTAGTGATAACTTAGTAGAAAAACTGAACAGGTCAATACCTCATTCATACATTGCTAAATCACAAGATTCATTTATTAAAAGTTTAAAGGAAACAGTTTCCTTAAATACAGCAGTTATCTCTGGATTTTAGTGAAAAATATGCTTTCACAATACAAAAAGAGGCGCAAGGTTACCACTGGACCTCAGATTCATGCACTATTCATCCTGTCATTATTCATTCACTGCAATGATGCAAGCAATAAAAAACTGAATTTACCTCTTTATATCAAATCTGATGACCTTAAACATGACGCGAGTATGGTGTATGAGATCCAAAAAACTGTAACTACCTTTCTGAAAGAACTACCCACATAGCAAACATTCACTACTTCAGTGACTGATGTTCTCTCTCTCTCTCTCTCTCTCTCTGGGCAACATAAAAATAAATACAACTTCATTAATCTGTGTCTGCATGAAAAGGACTTTCAACTAAAAAGCTCAGTGGTAATTTTTTGCAACCAGTCACGGTAAAACAGAATGTGAAGGAATATGGGTTTAACGTAAAACACATGTGATCATGGGTGTCAAATCCTTTTTTTTTCTGGATGATGTGACATGGATTGACCCTCCTGTGATAAGAACACAAAACTGTCTAAAATTTATAATACCTTCTGAAAGAAAAGTATTTTGGAAATGCTACCCACAGCCAAGAATTTTGCAACATAAGAGCACTAATTTTTCTAAATAAGCCTCTTGAACCTTATTTCAGTAGCTTGAATCAAAATCGATTGGCTAAAACTCATAACGCACTGATGAAATATGAAACAGTTGGTGAAGATTTAAATTTTAAATAATAAAATACTAAATATTTTTTTTAACATGGTTTTCATGACAATCTTGCAACTACACAGATTCCAATATTTTTCCCTTCAAATCGGTGTCCCTTGGGAAAAAAAGACAAAAACAATTTTCCAGCCACTGAAAAGTTTGAAAAAAAGAGACTCAACTCTCATAGACCTTTGTTAAATTCTCAAAAAAAGTTTTATGGCCATATTTGGTCATGCTACACCAAACATAAGGTAAATAATATCAAGTAATAGACACACAAAGAAAGTTTTCTTCTGACACAGAAGAGAGAAATGTAAGCACAGAGGAATGCATCTGACAGGGAACAAACATGAACTGCCTACAGCTAGAAGGTCTGCTAGCATTAGTGGGCATACCCACTGAGCTTTCCCCCGCCAAAATCTTGAAACGATTTTGCTTAAAAGATACTCCTAGTCACCAAGATTGAAAAATAGTAGCAAAAAGCAGCCTTTTAGTTGCCCATGGCAACCTTGCGCATGTCTAGTGGGTGATTTATCATTCTAAACAGGTATAACAGAAAAGTTATTGGATAAGAAAAAAATTGATTTTTTTTTTTTTTTCAAATAGCTCATTGGTATGCAAACAACAGAAAAAACTACATTGTAATACTTAAGTAATATACAATATACAAGCCAAACAGGTAATCATACAGGAATTACGAATTTCCTAACACTTTTATAAAAGATTATCAAACACACCAGAAAAATATTATTCACATAGTAACAATCAACCTTCAACAATATAAACACATTTCATTTTGAGATTTCTGGACTCGTAGTAATATTCAATTTTTAATTAATGTTATGACTTACAAATGAATTGTAAATGCACTAAACAAACACATCTTCAACATATGAAACATCTTAACTGCTAATCCACTACTTTACCAAATGAGCTACCGCAACCCTTTAGCGATTACAGGCCCGTTGGTGCCAAGTTGAATTGTTTCGATGTCAAAAAATTGAGTAGCAAGTCACGTACCCTTGTAGGAATTTCAGAAACTTAAAAAAATTTTAACATATTTTTTCTTTAAAAGAAAATGTATAGCTACAAAACAACCAATTTTTAGTCTCCCTACATGCCCCTAGTTTCCCTATAGCCTACATTACATGATTTTATAGGTTGTATGGCAAAATTGACATATTTGGCCAAACACAAGGCAGACAACTTCAAATAAAATAACGATGTGAAAAGGTAACAAAGAAGAATTGAGTTACAGAGGGAGGAAAGCATAAAAAGATCACTTGGGCAGCCTTGGAGCACGATACCTGTATTTACTAAAGACAAAAAAAAAACTTCACGGGAAAAAAAAAGATCACAAGAGTACCTCGGGACCATGAAGGCTATGCACACCTAAAAGAGATATGCCACTGAGGACTATACATTATAGAAACATCACTCTTAAATACTTATATCTCCTTAGTGATTATAGCCTCGTTGGTGGCCGTTCAAATTGCTTAGCTGTCGAAACCTTTGTTTGCAAGTGCCACACTTGTAGGGCTGTTCACCTGTATGGATCCTCAAGTGTCTGTTCAGGTTGGAATTCTAAGTGAACGCATGGCAGCACACCAAACATGGGAAAGGCCTCCTCACCGAACACAGGGGCACGAACTTAACATTGACAATGTTCTGGATATTGGTCATAAGGTCGTCTCCCAAACTGTGAGGAGCAGTGGTTAATTGAATTTCTACATTCCTCAGTGCTGGTGGTGCGAACATGCCTGGAAAATAAGATTACCAAATCAATGTCGTCAAGGCAATGAAAGTTGCAAAGTAAACGTAGCACCATGCATCAGAATGTTAAAAAATGTCAGGTTTTGATAAATTATGAAAAAGATATAGCATCAATCCTGTTGGCACCAGTGCCAGGTGATTGTCGTTTGGCGCTTATGCCAACCATTGTTGTCCGTATCAACACCAGATGATTATCGTTTGCACTAATACCAGATTATTGTTTGCACTAATAACAGATATTATTGTTCACATCAATACCAGAAGATTATCCAATTAAAAAGTAGTTGATTATAACGTAGAAATGTTGTGTAGGGTATGTCATATATTAGACATGCAAAATGTTTTAAATAGTATAATTTTTGGAATAATTGCATACAATTTTTTTGAAAAATAAAAACGGTTCTTACTTTTTAGATTATTGAAAACCAGGATTGAATTTCAAAGAAAGGAAAAGTTACCATCTAACATTGCCCTTTTTAACTATGTTAAAATTTTCACATATGTATGTATATATATATATATACATATATATATATACATATATATGTATATATATATACATATATATACATACATATATATATATATATATACATATATGTATATATACATATATGTATATATATATATGAGGAACGTATACACTCATTGCCATAAAAATTTGCGCACCAAGAAAAAGTGGTCAAAATGAAACGAAATTTTGCACATGTAAGTACTACTTTAATATAAGTAAGTGATTAGAAAATCAAAGAAAAGGGATCATTTATTGCAGAAAAAAGTGCAAATGAACGGAAGTTTTAGTACTCTGTTGGACCCCCTCTAGCGCTACTGTACAATGCGATACGAGCGGGCATTGAGGCATACAAGTTCCGTATGTTGTCCCGAGACATCTCGTTCCACAGTTACTGTAAACGAGCCTCTAGTTCGACCAAACTCGTAGGGTGACCAACTTGCTGTCCCAAATGATCCAAGATAAGCTCGATTTGTGACAAATCTGGGGATCAAGCAGACCAGGGAAGGGTTGTAATGTTGCGGAGGCAGTCTTTTGACATCCGTGCTGTGTGTGGCCGAGCAATGTCTTGTTGTAAAATGGCTCCTGGGAGACCTGCCATGAGTGGCATCACATGTGGCTGAAGGATGTCATGGACGTACCACTGGGCTGTCATTGTGCCATGGATCAATATTAGAGATGACCGTGTATCGTAAGCAATGGCACAGCATACTAACACACCAGCTGTGGGAGCGGTGTGTCACTGTAAAGCAAAGGCAGGATTGAGGCGTTCACCATGGGGCCTCCACACACGAACACGATTGTCATCACTGCTCAAATTGAATCTAGATTCGTCGCTGAAGACGACCTGATTCCATTCCGTTGCAGTCCAATCCCGTCATGCGCGACACCACGCCAAACGGAGACGTCGGTGGGTGGGTGTCATTGGCAGCACAGATAATGGCCGCAGCGATACCAGATGTACTTCAGCCAGGCACCTTGCGATGGTCCAGAAAGACACAGGGGCCCATAGTAAAGGTGCTGCCTGTGTCTGGATAGCGGCCAATGAGGCAGTTGGCTCTACGCGTGCGTTTCGTATGATGTGACGGTCTTTTCGACGACTGGTTTGTCGAGGGCATCCTAAACCTGGTCGCCGTGTAAATGACGTCTCTTCTGTCCACTGGTCTCAACACCTCGTCACAGTAAAATCAGAACGGCCTACTTGACGAACTACTTGCCGAGCTGACCACCCAGCCTCCATCATCCTGATGATTCTTCCCCTCTCGAACTCTGACAGCTGCTCATATTGTCTTCGATGGCGGCGTAACGGCATGTCTACCTCAGCGTTTCCTTTGCAAAAGATCAAGTACACTCAAACAAGCTCTGCTTACCTGTTTCAAACTCCAAGGAGAATGAAGTTCAACGCCCTCTAGTGGCATTACGCAATGCGCAATCACTCTGCATTTCTAATCATTTGCATATCTGGCGGACATGTGCATTCGTGTCCAGTTTCGTTACAATCCCACATTTATTTCTTGGTGCGCAAATTTTTATGGCAATGAGTGTATATATATAAATAAATAAATATATATATATATATATATATATATATATATATACATATATCATACAATTTGACACACTGAAATAAACATCATTACTAAAAAAATCATTTATTAAAACATATTTTATATCATCAGTATGCTATTGGCAAGATGTTAAATTCATGCAACTGGAACATACTTGATTTTTTGTGTGAAATTCATTTGAAGAAATTATATATTTAAAAAAATACGATATAATTACAACAAAGTGATTACATGTGCAACATTAAGTACAACAAATCGTTAGAAAGAAATCACCAGCACTAGAATATTAACACCATTTATGCATATGAGAACAATTCTCTCTTAAGTAAATCACATTCAACAATATCATGTCAAAAACAACTACAATTTAGTTCACCAAGTGTTTTCAATGAGATATCCAACCATCAAGATCTGATCAATTTTACAAAAGATGAAATACCAAGTCCACCAACATCTACTCAATTTTGCAAATGACATCTCATCGAATTGTCAATTTTTGATATAATGACAAGATTTGATCAGTTTTATAATGACAAGATATCTCTTCCATCAAAAGTCTGACCATTTTCGAGAATGACATCTAGTCATATTACCAATTTTTATGATGAGATCAAGATCTGGTCAGTGCTCTCCTAATGACAGGGTCCGCTAATGATTTTGCTAATAAGACACCTCGTGAGTTGACACCCTCAAAACCATCAGATGGGTTAACTGTGAACATTCAATTAAAATTCCGTACTTCATGTTAAAGTAGCAACATGTGGAATATCACAACTATGCAAAAATTGCTTAAATTAAATGCAACATTTGAACACATAATAAATAGGGGTGATAATTTTCTAATATGAAAACAAGACAATTTGATACGAAAATTACAGAATACACAAGACAGAACGTTTCAGATACATTACATTTTTTATAAAATACAATAAATTTTTTACATAAATAAAAGCTAGGTAGTTAATTATGTGTCCCACTGGAGTAACAAAATGGCTATTGGCAATGGTCTAGGATCAATCCCAAAGAGATAGATCCAAGGACAATGGCTCGTAATTTCGAATTTCGGTTGAATGACGATCCAAATAAAAGGAAAGAAAGTCATACCTACTTCTGAAGTCTATCCATAAAAAATCTATGAGACTTTAAGCCAGATTTTAAAATGTTAAACAGGAGTTCATTCAAAATGAAGGAACATTGCCTTTATTTTTTTTTACAAAAAAATATAGGACAATAATAGGTTACTATTACAACTAACATATTACCGGCAACACATTTCTTTAGAATCCGTTTTATGCAACATGTGTTAGGACCGAATTTTCATTTTGACATGCTCCGTCCTGAGAATAATACACCATGATTTCATGTAAATGACGGCAGGTCTCTCGTTAAAATGTACTGTAATCACAATTAATCATTTAATATTTTAAATAAATGTCAAAAATATCTTTATTTCTATAGTCCATTATTTCTGCTGCAAAGTAAGAAAATTAAATTCATAAAAACACAAACACAGCAGTCAAACTTCACAAACGAAAAATAAAAAATCTTAAAAAAAAGAATATTGTAAATTAATATTTACCACAATTTACAAACTCTGAAGTAAATTATTTTACCTTTACCTACTCTTGACATAACATAAAATAAATACAGTAAAGAAAAAAAAATTACTTTTCTTAGTCCTAAATATTTATTAATTAAAACAAATTATTTTTCACATTCTTGCAAACTTAATATATTATATTGATAATATAACTCAAATCTTCTATAAATGAAGTCTAATACTCATTTTTTTTTTATATCTAAGTTAAAAACTAGTTTAGTTAGTAATATAAATCACAACGAGCAGCACTTGGCTCTCAAAAGTTATTGTTCCCACTACCTAGGCTTACAAGTTTGTTACCATTCAGACAACCGAAAATAAGATCAAGAAATTTCCAATTATCGATCCAATGACAGACCATAAATTGAACGCACCATGTGACGTCGTTTAGCTGTTAGCCGAGTACGTCCATTTAGATACCTCTTTTCACTGCCATGCTATAGCACAGTCTGCGCTGAAAGGGAGAAATAAAACTCCTTTCTCTCTTCCAATCTGAACAAGAATTACTGAAATATATGAGGTTTTTAAAAATATATAAGATATAATATAGGACAACTTTGGTCCCTGTAGTGGCAATTCAATTCCAAAGGGAAAGTTCCAAGGACAATGCCTTATAACTTTGAACCACTGTCAGATGATGAGGTCAACACCTAAGCAGCCCACTCTCCAAATTTCCACACCATGCCAAAGTGAAGACATTTGAGGCCACAACAGATCTAACATGCACCAGCTCCAATGTAAACGACTGTCTTTGGCTGTGGACCAAGTTTCGAACTCACAAACTTCTGATTGAGTCATTCCACATCGGTGTACACCCTTTCCTCATGGTTGAATGAAATCCCCCTAAAATTTTTCTCCCCTATCTCAAACGGTTTTAATTTTATAGCTATTCGAAGTTTCGTTACATCTGTGTTGTGTGTCCATCCTGAGGCTCTCGGCAGAAGATACCTTAGTATACATTTTATTTTTTTTCTCCATAATTAATGATCAGATTTCTTTGAAATTTTACACAGAGCTCAATAAGATGCTAAGAATTTCAGAAAAAAATACAACAGCATTCAAAAATTTTTATAAATGCCAAAGAAAATTTATAAATGTACTTGTAGTCTAGTTATTTTAGTGGAAAAACTAGTGAAGAAAACCTAAATTTTCAGCATGAGGGTATGAAAGAATCCAAAGTTTTTTATGTTGAAAATTATTACAAAGACATGCTCTTTCTCAACAAAGAATGAAATTTTTGGTTTTTTTATTCCTTGTAATGAAAATTTTACGTTTTTTGCACATTGTGGTGAAAAAGTGGCAACTGGGTAGCAATATTGTATAACTGTCCTACTATCCCTAGCTGTAACAGAAAAAAATAATTGAAATAAAGTTGCTCATCATAAAAGTAACATAATATTGCCTATTATAGGTTTTTGTTCCATAAGTGTAACTTTATTTGGTTTTGGGGTATTTAAAATTAAGAAAATTGGCTATTGTGAATATAAAAAAATTCAGTTAGAAACTTTAAATGCTGGCAATTAAAATAATAAGACATAACAAGAAAAAGATTTAAAGAATTTAAAATTATGCATTATATTCAATTATGCCACATTATACGATTCCGCAATTTGTTTTTTTAGAATATTATTGCATGCAAACATGTCTATATTTTAAAAGAAAGAAAATTATGTTTGTCAGTCATCTTGAAATAATGGATGCAGAGGCTTTTTAACATTCATGTTAAATATATTGAGGTGTAACTCACATTGGAGCAGTTTTATAACACCAGATACATAAATAACAATCTGTACAACAACAATTAAACTAAATTAAAAAGTACCATAACAGTCTATACTATTATCACAGTTGATTACCTTACAAGTTTAATGCTCCACAGCTTCTTTGCTGTAGCCTCAACATCACCTGTAAGTTTTCCATTTTTTCTTCCATCAACGCCATACACTCGTTGGGAAAGAAGTATCTTCTGCCAGTAATAGTCTGTGGGGGTTGTACATTACCAAGCATATGAGGAAATTGTACTGCACAAAAATCATCACGGTTAGGCCAGCAGAATAAAGGTGAAGGTCCATTTGGGTGAAGAAATTTTACTAATGCATCTCACTCGTCTTGGTTAATCACCGATATGATTCCAAAGTACCAAAAATTATCATATTTACAGGCGACAAAACATCCAGGATACAAATCATCAGTATTCACAGAAAATTTGGAGAGTTCCTTCAGGTTAAAAGTGAAGGAGGGTTCTTTATCAATGCTCAGTTTTCTAGCATCAATTGTGACTGTAGAAATAAGTGGTTTAAAGTTGTGAAAATTACGAGTTCCAGGGAGTGTCTGCACATCTCTGAAATGGATTTCGAGGGAAGAGCGGATTATATCTATGTCTTCCCTTACAATATAATGAAATTTGACTTTTTCAATTTTTTCGGCTTAGGAATCAAAAAATGCTTTTGGTGTAATGATCTGCTTGTTCAAGGGTCTCAGAAGACTCTTTCTACTAGCTAAACGTTTTGCAGTTCCACCAATAGTCGCATTCTGACTTGCCATGACTAGTGGCAAAGAAAGACCACTGTGCATCTATTTTTAAATCTTTCTGATGATGGCAGAAATTTAGTAAGTTGAACTTATTTTTGTACTGTGCTGCATAGCCATCACTAAAGTAGTGTATCTGTTTGATGTGAGGATAATTATCTTTTATATATTTCAAAATTATTTCTTGAGTTTTGAATACCATATTCACATTATGCTTCAAATAGTCAGAAACAATACAATGGGATGAGATCATCTTATCTCCGTCAGGACTTTTATAATGCAGTACCACAGGATGTAGAGTACAAGATTCAGAAGTCCAGTGGTACCCTTGTATCTCATCTTGGATGATGAATGAAAAATTTCCACTGAAATCTAGTAGAATAACAGCAGTCTGTAGTGGAAGGTTTTCTTTTGATTTTTTAAGGAAGGAAGACTGACTTTGCTATGAAAGAATGAGGAATCAGATGTTCTATTTTGTCTGTTAGATTAATAATGAACTCATCTAGTGTTGAAGTGGTTTTGATCAAGTGGGTTTGATCTGTGGAAATCCATTGTGAAAATTCAATGGGGTCACTTCCATCAAAATCTACAAATTGAGATTCTAAGTGGCTAACAAGTTTATCCCTTGTAGGACATTTATTACAGTGTCTGAGCATGCATTCCCCCTTTGGATCCTCACAGAGTAGAAGCTTCATAATATACTTATACTTGTCTTCTATTCGTGCTGCATGCAGAAGTAAAATGGCAATCTGGTGAATGGTACACACATATATACTGTGGGTTCCACTAAAACCAGCCAAAACACACCACTTTGGCCTCAAAGAACAAAACTTTGAGAAACCTACTTTAACACTGGGATATTCCTTCTTGAAGCTTACATACAATTCTTGGAGGTTGCCCAGTATTAGCCGCTTCCTATGATACTCTTTTATGATGCCGACCACATCTTTCATTCACAGCATTATTCTAGACTGCTTGTCACTATGATAAAATTCTAGAAACTTGCTTAAAGTTTCAGATTGAAGCTTTTTTACACCTCTGGGATCTGGTTCAGCTAAAATTCCTTTCTTTAAACAGCTTCTGTGCCTGGCAAACTAAATAATCAGATGCACTAAATGTTTCTTGAATTTTTTTTGTGGCCGTAAAAGAAAAGCAGGAATGGTTAGCATTTGGATTTGCTTCTTCCTGGAAATGCATTGGATGGAATTTTTCTTCACCTCGACAAGTTTGTCCATGTCACTTGCTTTACCTTTAATCACCATCTCTGCTTCAGTCTCTTTAGTTGGGATTTCAACTTGTAGCACTTTTTACATTTTATCACAAACATTTTCCTCAAAATTTCCAATCTTCCTCTTTCCATAACGTGTCTTGCTGTGTTCAGGTAAACCATGTAATTTTAAAGGGGAACAATCTGCTCAGTAAGAGACGTGTTCAGCTTTTCTATGACTTATCTTCTCTCCAAACTGGTATTTTCTTCTAAACTTATCCAGATATCTTGTGTTTGAATGTAACTATCTTCAACATCACACTCTTGATCTACATCACTGTTATAAATAATTTGTCTACATCTACTGCTTAATTTTTCACCTGGCTTTAATTTGATTCCTTTTCTGCTGTAATGTTACAGCGTGCAGTTTTTTGACTAGTCCTTTGTGCTTTTCAAAGGATCCCTATAGTTTCTTTGGACAAATTCGAATTTCTTCAAATATACATTTTGCTGATGTAAGCAAATTGTTTCTAAGTCTTCAGCTTTAGCTTCAGTTCTTAAATGCAACAGCTCTCTGTCCTCTTCACTTAAACAATAGACATTTTCAATTCTTTTTCTGTGACTGAAAGTTAACTTATGGCATTCACTAGCAGTTAACTCTCCCACAGTACATTTTGAATCTTCCATCTTATTCCAGTTAAGAAACACAAGATCTAGCCACAAAAAATCAAAAAATGGATAAATTTTAAGAGCACACCACACTGATTTGCTCAGACACCAGAAGTAGATTGACCGATAAGCCAAGTCTACTGTAATGATCTCTTGACAGGTGTTATGAACACAGATAAAAACAGTTGTTCTTGTGTTCTGGTTGCTACTGTTCTAGTAGACAAATATCAATGTATGACAGTGCCTGTGTTTTGATACGATCAAGAATATGAAATGTTGGGTGCTGTTCTGAAAAAAAAACACGAATAAGGCAGATTTGTTGTAGACTCTTGGAAGAGAGAGACGCGTTTTTGCACCGGACGGTGCAGAGTGTATATCTGAATATTGTATTATATTGTAACAATAAATGTGCGTGTCCAATTTAGGTATGCAGTATCCCTCTGCTCTTGGCAACTTCTACACACATTGTCTATCAAATTGAGACATCACTCGGCCACTCTGACACCTACATTCTCTGAGGTGCAACCAAAGAGTCACTGCATGATGAGTCATGCAGTAGTCACATGTATCTGAGGGGCCTCCATGACTCATCTGCACTACATCATCCCACTTCAGCTATCCATGATACATCCACACACTAAATAATAGCATAAACAACTTGCATATGAAAGACTTCTCTGAATTGCCATCTGAGAAAACATGTAAATATATCTAATATTTTTAATATTTCTGAAATGAATAACTAATTTTTTAAATAATTTAGGCCAAATTTTATGTACTCTTTTATATTTGTATATAACACTCACTTTTTAATTCTTTGGAAAGTTCTAGCTATGTCTTATTACTTTACTTGCCAGCATTTAAAGTTTTTGAATGAATTTTTTTTATTCACAATAGCCAATTTTCTTAATTTTAAATACCCCAAAGCCAAAAACATTACAAGCAATAAAAAATGTCATTCTTTGTTGAGAAAGAGCATGTCTTTACAATAATTTTCAACATAAAAAACTTTGGATTCCATCATCCCTCATGCTGAAAATACAGGTTTTCTAACCCTAGTTTTTCCACCAAAAAAAACTAGACTACAAATACATTCATAAATTTTTTTAGGCATTTATAACAATTTTTGAGTGCTGTTGTATTTTTTTCTGAAATTCTTAGCACCTTATTGAGCTCTGTGTAAAATTTCAAATAAATATGATCATTGGTTATGGAGGAAATAAATCAAATGTATACAAGGGTATCTTCTGTCCTAGAGACAGACACACAACACAGATTTAACAAAACTTCGAAGTGCTGTAAAATTAAAACCGTTTGAGATAGAGAAGAAAAATTTTAGGGGTTTCATTAAATCATGAGGAAATGGTGAATACCAAGTTTTATCAAAATCTGAGACAGTAGGTGACGAAATCTTGTTTTTTGCGTTGATTTGGTGTGGAATGACCCGATTGCTAATCTGCTGCTCTTACAACTGTGCTATCGTCTGCCCGCATCTCGTCCACAGCCAAACTGACCAGATCTTAAGGACGAGGTATCTCGTCATTACAAGAAAACTGACCAGATCTTAATCTCATCATCACCAAAACATCCATGACAAGATATCCAGTCATTCTCAAAATCAGTTGGATCTCGATGGATGGGATAACTCGTCGAGACCACTCGGCCAGAGTGAAAAAAAAACTATTTAAATTTCAATTGTTTTTTGTTATTTTACTTATTTGATCTGTATTACTAGGTTGCTTTTTCAAAAAGGGCACAAAGTTTAAGCAACCCAAACATTCTAGGTCCCAATACTTTTAGGTTTGAGGTCAGCCCTCTGCAACATGAGGGATAAATATTACAAATATATCAGTAGTGATTTATATAAGCAAAATGTAGAGCTTTGAATCACTTAAATATATGAAGCAAGCATTGAACCTGGGTTTCTCAACTGAAACCCGAGTTATGAAACAGGAGATCTCGCAACAAATTTTAAACTTTGAAATTAAAAAACTGAATATTTCCTTTCAAGCAACTGACTTCAATCAAGCAACCACAAATTTTGAGGTTTTTCTTTCACGGTCACCACGGCCTGGTGCTACAGCTTCAAAATTGGTGTCGTCGCCAAGGTTGAAAAAAAAAGTTGCATAAGGTCGGTGGCTGCAGCCTTGTAAGTTACATAACCACAAAATATTTTAATAAGATTTGAAGTTGTCTTAATTCCTCCATGTGTAAGCAGAAAGGGTTAAGTTAAAATGGCAACTTCTCATAATCTTGATTAGAATATTTCTTCCATCATTCTTTCTCATATATTCAGGAATAAAAAGCATGCCATGATACAAATAATTAAAATTTAAATATGTAGATTTTTTTTAGTTTTGATTTTAAGCAAACATTTTTTTCATTAATGATGGAACTGACTCATTTGAAACCATCAAAAGTCAGACTTCTCCCCTTTTGCACTGACACAAAATAATTATATTTCTGATGCAATCATAAAACATTTATACTTGAATTCTGGTCTTATTCCTGAATTTAAATTTCATGAAACAATGAACATAAAATTGTACTTTTAAGGTAGAATGGATAATTGCCATTATTGCTATAACCTACAGTAACATGTGGGAATAACAAAACAATTTTTATAGACATTGGATAGTAATGCTTTTGGTGTGATTTACTGGCTAGCTTTTTATGCCGAAGGCAAAATTTCTTAGGAAAAACACCATTTTAATCTTTGCAAAAAATTATTAAAAGATGAACAAAAGAATTTTTAAAACATAAAAAAATCTACAGCTGATTATTCTTTTTGACTATTTTCCTGCTAATCTAAATCTCAAACTTCTAAAAAAAAAATTTTTTTCCTCGCACAGCTAAATAAAAATGACATTTGATTTGCCTGTTGTAAGATGGGAGTGAGCTATAATTAAACTTTCAACTATGCAAAAGAACATCCTGAAACATATATCTACAACACTAAATACAAAAGACATTGAAAAATAAAAAAGATAATGAATGTACAAAAATTAATGAGATTTAAATAAAAGCAGCTACATTGCACCATGTTTAAAATGCAAACTGAAAGTTTTAACTCTTTGCATTTACATGAAACAGAAAATAATTTTAAAGGACCAATGAAATCAAAGGACGAAAAACGGAAAAATAATTTTAATGGAAAAATAAAATCAAAGGACACCAAAACGGAAATGAAAGAACACTCCAAAATATTCAAGAACGAAAGTCAGAAATGGAAATTTTAACTGTACGAGATTGGATTATAATATGGTAATTAATAAAGATGGTTGTATTTTGCCTGCTACAAACTTGCTATAAAAAGCATGCCAAAATATGAGTTAAAAGCATTATCACAAATAAGTATTTATACCAAATAATTACTGCAATAATAAATTATGATTTACCTTATAAAAAACCTAAGATTCATTATGATCTAGTCTAGATACATGCAGCGATAAAATGGATAAATATATTCAAGAACCTTAATGTCACTGGATAAATATACACTATATCTGAGAACATGGAATAAATAACAAAGATAAGAAAAACACCTTAAAAAAAGTTCAATCATGATAATCAAATAAATAAAAAACTACAAGTTAAACCATGAAGATTAAACGCAGCAGTATTACATAAAAGACAGAATACAGCTAATCAAAAATGTATTGTTAGTTATACATGAAATACACATTTAAGTATCAAAGATAATACTGTAACCAAACTTTCCTAATATTTCGGCTAATCAAGCAAAACATTAAAATTAAAAGTTTTTAATTCTCTTGTTTACATCAAATAGAAAATGTGTTTCTTCTACTCTTGGATTGGTAAGGGGAAATACTTGAAACTTCCAACATATCATTGGCATCATTTGAAACCACTGACTTTCTTGATAGCAGTATTATTAGTAATATTAATTGCATAACTTTTTTTTAGCCCTTTAAACCCCATTTTAGCAGCAATTTTAGCTGCAGATACAAAATGTGATAATTAAATATGAAACAGATGTTGAAAAATATTTAAATTTTAAAATAAAAACTAAATATATTTTTAACGGTTTTAAGGGCCACCTAGAAACCAGATTCCTAAATTCTTTTCATGGTTGTCATGGCTCGGTGCCAAAACTTCGAAATTAGCATCCCTTGGAAAATTTTCTCACTAAAGAATTGGAAAAAAAACTTTTCTTTATTGGTTTCATTTAAAAAAGACAAAATTTCCATTGTCCGTCGGTAAATTTTGAAAAAGCCTTCAAATTGTTCGAAACATCATCACTTATGAAAATAGGAGCTTTTAAAATGATTTTGCTTATATATACCCCTAGTCACCAAGGTTGAAAAATAGCAGCAATAAGTCTCGCTTGTGGCAATCCTGCTATAATTCTAATAAGGGAAGGTTGCCTTTGTCTGCCACTACTTGCTACAGAAAGTGCACCAAAAGCATTGCCATAATCAAAGCTGTAACCTTTTCTGAATATATTTGCATTTGTTGCATAAAGATATACAAATTATTTTTAAAAAATCCTGAAATATTCTATTACAGTAATCAATAAAGAAATAAAAGAATTCCCATTGATAGACAGAGCATTTCCTTACTCGTGTTTATTCAACATTGGTTGGTTTTATGGCAAAAGGCATATTTGGCCAAGTCACACCACAAGACGACATCGAGTAAAAAATGTCTTGAAAGGGGGAAAATAGGCATTGTGGAATAGAGCATAGGGATGAAAGGAAGACTGTGTTTACTAAAGGCACTAAACCCCCTAGTGAAAAAAAGATCATTTGAGTAACTCAAGTTCGTATAGGCCTACACCCACTTAAAAATATGCATCTGAGGGACCACAGTCCATGAAGTAGTCTTAAAAACATAAGGTAAATAAAGCTAAGATAATAACAATTGTCCTGACTATAAACACTGTTTAGAGTTCATGGAAACTCTCACTAATCTCCCGAACTGGTTTTTAAACCCGAATGAATCAGCACTGAACAATTACTTTTAAACACAGAAATGCATTATTAAATTGTTAATACATATTTTACTTCAAAAGAACTCAATTTGATCCATGCCCCAAATAACCAAAATTGATACTTGATCTCCAAATACAATACAATTTTTCCAGTAACGAAAACTTCAAACCGGATTTTTTAAACACCTTTAGACGAATCTGCAAACGGTGACGAGTCAGATGATGCCATTCATAACAGACTAGAACCTTTTTTTCAATGTAATTTGCACTACTGTGTTAAGTACAACTAGAAATCAAAATAGTACAATATCCCACTAGAATTCAATCACCATTTTGACTAACAAAAAAATTATTTTCTCCTTTACCCCTTAAATTTTAATCTGGCATCATATATAAGTTATGTGCATCTTGCAATGTCTGGTGTAACTTGATCGATCTGAGAACTTTTTCGAGCACACTGGACACATGTAAGGCTTTTCGCCGGTGTGTGTTCGTATGTGCTTTGGTAAGTTCCCGACATACGGCGTAGAATAACTGCACATCTGACAATAGTACAATCTGTCTGCATCACCCAGGAATCTCGAAGAGTGAGGATGGACATCGAAACCTAGAATAAAAACTTTCTTTTATTACAACTTTTAAATCACCCATACAAACTGAGCACATGAAACAAGGAAAGCCCATCTAATGAGATTACTTAAAGTCAATAAGTAAATAGTTAATTAACATTGCGCTGAAACAACGGGCTATTGGAGATGGTCTTGGATCCATACCGAATGGAAAGATCCAAGGATGACACCTTGTCATTTTGAACCACAGTTAGATGACGAGGTCACCACTTGAGATGGCATCCCACTCAACAAACTTTACATCTCCAAGAAACTGTACTGTATTTCAGTGTCAAAGCTATACTTTCTTTGGGGGGTTTTATGGTACAAAGGCCATATTTGGGCAATGCTGCACATGACATACAATATCGTGATAGATGAAAGTTTTACTAACACAGAAAAGAGAAATCCCCCAGGGAGGAATGCACCAGACAGGATTCGAACCTGCTGCACCTACAACTTGAAGGTTGTTAGTGCAGTAGGCATACTCATTGAGTACAATGGCCTCTTTGGGTGGGTAGGTAGTTGAATCAATGTCCAGTGTTATGTTGATTCAACTACTTATGTTGAGCAACACAACATAATATTGCCAACGGCTTGAGATCCATCCTGAAAGGAAGGTACAGAGAACAACACCGTCATTTTGTCCCACAGTGAGATAACGAGGCCAACAATTGAGCTGGCACCCTAATCTCTAAACTTTCACATCATACCAAATTATATATTGAATTTCAATGTCGAAGTTAAGACATTTTGGGGGGTAGGTAGTTGAACTAACGTCACACTGGAGGAACACAAGAGGTTGTTTGGCGAAGGTACAGGATCAATCTCAAAGGAAATTATACAAGGACAACACTGTCATTTTGAACTAGTTAGATGACGAGGTCAACATCAACACATAAGTCGACATCCCACTCTCCAAACTCCCACACCATGCCAAGGTGAGGACATTTGAAGCCATGACAGATTTAACATGCAACAGTCCTGTGAAAACGGCTGTCTTTGACTGGACAGTTTGGAACTTGCAACCCTCCAGTTGCTAATTTGTTACTCTTCCAACGGGCCACAGCAGTCCACAAAATATTCAGGGGAACTCATTTTGATTCAATACCTTATGTGGCTATATACAACTATATTAAATGACAAGGTCAAATTTGTAGGTGACCAAACCCCCTAGGACTAAGCAAACATTAGGGTTAAATATTAGAAATGTACAAATCCAACAAAATTCACATGCTGCTCCATGGCATTAAACCAGGTGGTTGATCCAGTTCCAGAAAATTCAAGGTTAATATTAGAACAAAAATATCATTTTTTTTCTTTGCAATCACATATTTATTATTTAACAATGAACATGAAAGACTTCAAAATCTCATGTTAATATCCTCCCACAAAAAATATAGAAGCAGTGAAATTATTTTACCACAGCACATCCAGTAATTTTGACGTAAAACTATTCATATATTTTTTAAATAAAATTCAAGCACAAATATAAGGAAAGTATTTTAATGATCACCAGCATATTTCTAAACACAGGACTTAAGAGTTGTTAGCAGAGAACATTCTCCAAACATTTAAATAAGAATATTTGATCATTTGCTTTTTAAAACCTTTATTTGCAATCCCATATTTATTCTTTTAACAAAAAACATAAAAGGCTTAGAAATCTCTTTTGTTATCTTCAGACAAAAAATATTGTGGCAGTGAAACTATTTGTCCAATAATTGACAACTATTTTATATTTAAAAAATAAAATTTAAGCAGAAACATTAGTACAAGTATATATTGATGATTACTAGCCTATTTCCATTTAAATATAGCTAGGCTAGAGTTGTTAGCTGAGAATTTTCTATTCAAAACCTTTATACTTTCCTTGCAAACACACATGCATTATTTTACCAAAGGTCATAAGATTTGGAAATCTCATTTTAATATCTTCACACAAAATAAAACTGAAGCAATGAAATTATTTGACCAATAATTGACAACTATTTAATATTATTTTTTAATTTCAGAAGAACATTAGTTCAAGTATTTTGTTGACCACCAGCATATTTCCATTAAATATAGCTGGGCTAGAAAAGTTATCAACTGAGAATATTCTTTTTAAAACCCTTCATATATATACTTTCTTTACCAAAAAAAAAAACCATTTTATCATCTTTACACAAAAAAGTATTGAAGCTAGTGACATTACTTGACCAGGAATTAACCCGGGATCAGACGCATGAAAAAAACTGACGGGAGTAGGCGTGCAGGGTATCTCATACCCGAACTTTTGTAACTATCCTTACAATAATAAATGGTGTGCAAAATAATTTTTATAACTAAATTAAAGCAGAAAATACATCTAATAACATTTTTAATTCCGTTTGTTGCCCAAAGATCAGTCATGATCACATGAGACGATTTGTGAACACAAATATATAAAAGTCCTATAAACGCCTTCATTTCAGCTCTCGTAGTAGCTCTTGTAGATTTCGCATCTTATTCTCGTGAAAAACTATCTGAAATTGACGCCATGTAAATGCTAGAACAGTTCACTAATTCTTTCACCATTCCATCAAAAGTTTCCAAGATTCTAGCAGTGAACTAACATCTCTTGAAATAGCTGTGTTTCCAGGAAGTTTCATTATAATATTTTTTTCAGAGACTCGTACATTAGTTCGAAATTTCTCTTTTCCATGTTGTTATTTTATATCGTTTAACAAAAAAATAATTTTCATTTGACGAATCTATATCTACTTCAATATCTGTGTCAAAATTGTATTTGGATTTGACTGACAGTAGGAGTGCTATACAGTTTTTCAAAAATTGGCCAAAAATATTTGATATCCCAGACCAGAATATTCTGAAGCTTCTCTGCGAGATTGGCCTGAAAACACCAATAAGCCTCCAATGGATTCCATCGTATATCGGGGTGTATGGCAACGAGACAGACGATGTACTCGCCAAGAATGGCTGTGATCTCCCTATGGACTGTTTGCATCGTCTCACTCCCACTGAGGTCCACTCCCTGGGAAAACAGTGTTTGCTTTCCGTGTGGCGCCGTACGCCATCCCACCATTGGTATGCTGGCAATCGCCCTGGACTATCAATCTCATGCTGTGGCCCTCTGCCTTTCCAATCGGCCATGGCTAGATTTCGAAGTGGCCATCTTAAATGTATAAATTTTCAGAACGGGGAGAGAATTTTCCCTCCTTGTTCCTGTTCCCTACCTGCCAGTCCTGATCACCTTCTTCTCTGTCTTGGCGCTTTGTGTAAGCAGCTGTTGGTTGATCAGGACTTTTTGCAAGTATATGGGGATCTGGCACGACGGGGCCTTCTGGACCTTTCCTACACCAGGGGGATGTGCAACAACAACATATATGTGTCATCGTCTGTTGATGAATCATGATTACTATTATATTCTTCATAATAAAATTTTTCTTAGTCATCAAATAAACTTTCTTCTTCTGGTCGAAACTATATATATATATATATATATATATATATATATATATATAATCAATAAAAGTTCTCAAACGCTTTATTTCTTTGTCGTACATGAGATTACGTACCATATTTTCAAGGCGTCTGGGTACCGTGACAGAAAAAATCCGAGTGGCAAGGATGGGCGCACTGGGTATAATGTACCCAACACTAAATACCGAAATTTCTATTTTTAGAATATGCCTGCTGACCTGTCCTGCCCAAGGTCATGACCCTACATTCAGCTACACTGACACTCATCCACTTTTAAATGAGGGATCGGGAAATAGACAGAACAAAAGCCCTGCACACCCGTTCTCGGGTTAACAACTATTTAATATTTAAAAAATAAAATTCAAATGAACATTAGTACAAGTATTTTGGCGATCACCAGTATATTTCCATTAAATGTTGCCTAGGTTAAGAGGTGTTAGCTGAGATCATTCTCCAAATATTAAAACTTGAGAGAATATTTGTGTGTGAGGCTATTCTTTACAAAACCTTATTTTTCAGGAAATACCAAATTAAAGATTATAGACTTGAATCTGAATCTTATTTTATGTATTATTCATAAAATATATAAGCACTGTTTAATTGAAATTATTTTTAATTTTTAGTGTTTTATGATGCATCACATTTGACATTACATTATACGTTTTTCATATACTATTACTGACGATAGTGCTACCAGTGAAGTCTAGCAATATTATAAGCAACATATACCACCATATTTCTGCAGTTATGCAACACACATATTAAACTTATTGGCAACGAACTTTTTGAATGAACTTGTTAAATAACTACATACTGTAAAAAGTAAACAATTCACGCTTGGAGCAAAACTGTTGAAAATAGACGAGAGCAAAAATAATTAAAATATTTTTACTTCTATCAAATCCCTACCTCTTTCTCTATTTCTGGTGAGTGTGTGTGGTTCATGTGTCTAGTGGAGAGGGCAACACTTCATAGATATCTTTTCCAACTTTTATTTGGACATTCTAGGTTATATAGAAATATATTACAACATAGTATAAAACAGCAGCAGAGAGCTCCTCATCGTCCGTTCTCTGTCATCTCCGCAGATCGAATCCCTTCTCTCTTTCTGCTCTCCCCCTTTCTCCTCCTAACCCAGGTGACCTTTCACTGACACCCCCGCCAGCGTCCCTAGGGATGTCTCCGGTTCTCCCTGTGTTGGCAGGAGAACCTCAGAACCTCACAACTTCCTTTTCTTTATTCCTAATGTAAGCCTTAGACATACACTTTTAAACTTGTTTTTATTATTTTTGTATTCATTCATCAATTAAAAAATATGTTGTATAGCATTTTTTTATGCCTTTAAAAGAAAATTTTCCATTATTGTCTTCTTGGAGAATATTCCACAAATAAAATTCTCCATTACCTTCATCTTGGGGACTCTTCAATGAAAAGAAATTCTGGAGAACAGTCTTCGAACGATTACTAAGAAATTTACATTTACACTAGCTAGGCTTAACATTATTTACATGATATTCAAAGACAACTATAAGGAATACAAGAACAAACTATTGAATATTCATCAAGTAAACATGGTAATGGTTAATCCTAATAAGTAAACTAGCTAAAATATGCAAGAAGCTAATATTAAATGAGTACATATATGTTGTAATATTAAAGAACATTTGATAAAAAGGCTTCGACTTTCTTATGTATATTTTCATATCTCATTTTTTACTATTCACTTACAAAAATTTCATAATTAAGTACAAAAAGTACTTAATGTGAGCTACATGCTTTGTGAGCAAAAATTTATGAAAACTAAGGACATTTTCATTAATTTTGTTGCAAGTTCCTTTTATTTTTATCCTATTTTTTACATTTTCTTCAAAAACAAATATTTTACCAATTAATTACTTTATATAAAAATAACTTAAGTTCTAAAGATTTTACTATAAATAATAATAAGATAATGCAAAAAATTCTGATATTTGTAAGATTTGTGATTGATTTTTTACAAAAATTTACATGGTGTTATTGTGATCCCGCAACCTTATTTATCAAGATCCAAAAAAATTACATGCCACTTTGTATAGGTAAAATTCAAGCCAAATTAAACTGCTTGACAGTCATTTTCTTGATTTGGCTACAGAGGAAAACTACATGCTTGCATAAATAAAGCATTTTCACTTAGTAAACAAAATATTAGTAAAAACCCGATAACAACATGCAAATGGTACTCATTGATTTCAAAAATTCATTATTAAAGTTGAAGTTTCATGAGCTTTATTATTCAGATCAAAATGCTTCTGACATGATTAAGTTCCAGCATTCTTCATTACACTGTAAACACTTTCCGGAACTAAGAAAATTTGCAAAAAGTTATGTATGTCATGTTGGAACGACATACAGATGGGATCAAGCATTTTCATCCATGAAATTTATTAAAAGGAAAACAAGGTCGTGAATGACTGATTCAAATTTGAAGAATTATCTGTAATAGATATTGTTTTACATACAATATAGCTAAATAATTTTAAAATGTTAATTATGCCTATTAACATACTTTTATTGTTGTTGTTGTCGTATGTTCTTTCTGGGATGCATATGAAAACCATACTTTTATTAAAAAGTTACTAAGGATATGGCAGGACCATGAATGTAAGGTAGAAAAGGCGCTTGAATTGTATGGCGCATCTGAACTCTTATATGAAAAAAATTGGTGCATGGTATGTAAAAGGTTGGCCAAACCTGCCTTAGAGCAAAGAAATTCCTTTCCTTCTCTTTCACATTCTGAAGCGCTTTAGAAATTGGATCTCCAATCACAATATCAGCCAGAGGCAAGTTTCTAAAGACATATATCTTCCATTGATCCATCTTCAAATCTCGAATACATTTCTCTTTGTAGATCCTAACTAAAATTGTTTCTCATCAACAATTCAAGTTGAGAATGAAAGTTATGCATTAGGGAACTTTTTCTGAAGAAATTCAGTCACACGATTATATATACTTGCACTTGATACGACAAATATCACCTCAGCCTTCATAGTTTCTCTTCTAAGGCAGTAGCTAGTAATAAATAAATTTCATTGATTCTGAATTTACCCTGTTTGCTTAACAGTCCTTTCCAATTATTTTTTAGTTTTGCTGTTATAATCTTGAATGTCTTGGTTTCATAGGGAGCACTTATGAAATAGTAGTATTAGAACATATATTAAAAAATATACTAACCAAAATAGTTCCCCTTAAACCCATCTCAAAAGCAATTTTAGTGGCTCAGATATGAAATGAATCGGTTAGTGCACAAAATGTGCAGATTGAGTACAAAACAGGCATTGAAGATCTGGCCAAAAAATTAAAATAAAATATTTTCTTAAGGTTTTCATAACAATCTAGCAGTTGCAGATACCAATGTTTTTCTAAAATGATGGTCATGGCTCAGTGCCTGAACTTTGAAATTGACATCCCTTGGTAAATTTTCTTCCTAAAGAAAAACATTTTTCTGTTCACTATTAGTTCTAAGACTACAGTTTCAGCACACCTCCTATACCTCGTTTGTTAGCCACACTCTTTGTAAAGGCGAAAATTAACAGTTGCCACTCGCCACGTGGCGACTTAGTGTTTGAATGTGGAGACTGAAAAATTGTGCTAGTCGCCACACTTTCTTAAAAACATTAATTCACATGGTAAAACCTCCAATTTTACGGGGGGGTTTCTGAAGACTGTAAAAAAAATGTTTTAAGAAAAAGTCTGGACACACATATATATAACGAATGTGTGTTCTACAAAATATACGAAGGCTCGAAAGTGGCCACTGAATGAAACCCCCCCCCCTGGCCATTTACAAAATTTCTTTAATTTTCAGCTTTAGCTCTTGGTGTGTTTTTTGGTACTCTTTTTATGTTACAAAGGAAATTATTCTTACAAGAAAAGTTTGGGGTTCCACAAAATAAAATATGCTTTAACAAAAATGAATCTGTGGAAAAATTGAAAACTTGTCGAGATTGCCATAAAAACCAGGATAGTCGTAAGAAGAGGGATTGCCTTCACATGCCATAACTAACAACTAAAAGTACACTAAAAGCGATACCATCAAATGAGGCATAGAATGCAGCTGTACCATTCATACCGCTGGTCGTTAAATAGCTCATTTTTTCATATTTAATTTACCCTAAACAATAGCCAACACTTGTAATCGTAAACTCAAAGTTTGGCTATAATTCAGAAATTGGAGAATCCAGAAATTGGCTAGTTAACTGACTACAATGTTTAACTTTGAATTACTTTAGATGTGAAAAACTAGGTACGAAACATTTACTTACCTTATGCCAAACTTTTAGTTCAATATAACAAATAGAATTGAGGTGAATTAAGATTGAGAAAAACAAGCGCAGTTCCACAGATCCAAATTCTTTGGCATCTGACTTATTTTTAATCAAAGTAACATATTAGTGAACTTCAAATTGGTTATACCATTTAATCTTGTCTGTAAGAATATTAATTTTATTTGTTGTTCAATGTACTGGTTTTATTTAAATACCAAATATGAAGAAATGCTCAATGACTGGTTCACCCTAAGTAGAATTTAGAAGACAATGAACCATAATTTATTCGTAAAGAAACGAAATGTAGAGCCAAACTTCAAATTCCTGAATATTTTTTACTTTTTAATAATAACTCTAACCAAAAAATTTCTATAGCATTACTGCCCGTTCTATGGGCTATATAAAGTTACCTCTATGCAATTTCGGCAGAATTCTATACTCATTTCTTTTGCTTTACAACTTTACCTTTCAATAGAACTCCCCCCCCCCCCCTCCCCTCAAAAAAATATGAAAACACATTTCAAACGCGTATCACAGCTAATTTCCTCTAGAAATCACTACAATTTTTTGGATGGAAACAAAATTCGTAAATCTATCAGTTCATTTTTGTTTCATGACTTTGCTCTTTGCACATATAGAACTTCTCTATGTAGAAATACATTTCTAAAGAATCAGAGCTGGTTCTCTTCATAAATTCCATAGAATACGTCTTTTTTAAACAAAATTTCGTTACTCCATAGAATGTCCGACAAATCCTCTATAGAATTCTAGCTCATTTCCTTTGTTTCAGGATGACTTTTCAATAGAACTTTTCTGTAGAGAATTCTACAGAAATACATTCTGCAGCTCGCTTTCTCATGAATTTTTTTTTTAAACAAAATTTCTTTTCACCCTAGAATTCTAAAGGATCCAAAACATTTTTCGTAAGGGTTTTGCTTTGCCTTTATGCATTCTAGAGTGCTTTCGCAGATTACCTTAAACTTACTTTAAGCCTGCAATCTTACCATTTCAAATGCAAAAAAAAAAACAGACTTTTTGAACCATTTATTGGGGTTTTTTTATTATTAACCAAAGACAAATCCAAACTTCGAAACTCGTGGCGTTCTAAATCACAGCTAAGATTTCAACCATTTCCCCCTGCTGAAACTTCGACGCAACATTCTGTTAAATTACACTCCGATTGACACTTAATTGCCAGCATTATTGACTTTGCATTGCAAAAATATTTGATGATACGGTCTCTTTAAATTTGTATAGAAGTAAAATTTATTGGATAGAAACCAACGAAGGAGAATTTGAACAGTTCCGGGAAATGAGAAAGTTAATTATATATATTTCAGAAAACCGTGAAAAAGTTTTTTGTTGTAAAACTTGTCACAAATAACTCATTTTCAGCACAACAAAAATTTATAGGAAACTTATTCAACAAAATAAACATTTTACCCACATCACAATACAAAACAAACAGCGTAAATTTAGATTTCATTTCAATTCACAATTGGGTGCTTCACATCTCGGGCATAACATACCTTTTCAAGTACACGTCATTATGGTAACCATACTAATAATACGGTTAAATTGTTTTATTCCTTGTGCATTTGCCTATACCTTGTCATCTGACCGTTGTTCAAAATTACGAAAGTTTCTTTTGGGTGCGAAATGCAGCGCCTAGGGGCACACTAGGTTGTTATAGAATTTCGGAGGTTGCTATAGATTTCGCGGTCTAGGCTCAAAAACTTTTTTGGCAATTTCGATTTTGGAATGCATTGTTGGGGAAAATCCGACAGTCGGTCGCTGAACGGGCTACACGGGAGGAACTGTCACGTGACGGGAGCCAGCTACATTCACCCAAAGTCCTCAGGAGGTTACCGTTTATTGCCTATCGTTAGGAAAATCGTGTTTACTAGCTTGGCACACTGTATCGCGCGTGTGAATTATTCTGATTTCGAAAAAGCGCCATGAGGAGAAGGAGATTCACCAGACGTCCTCTCCTCACCGGTGAGGTGTTTTGTTCATGCTTGGGCAGGTTCTGCTGAGTGAGACGATCTTTCTAATAGTTATCAGTTGTCATTTTTCGCGTTCTTTAATTGTGCTTTGATATGGGAATGCGAATGAAAAATATTGTGTATAATTTTTTAATTTGTACTAAATATACTTGCAAGAGAATTTTCTCATCTCATGATGACCAAGAGCCATTTAAATTCCATCTTACATGTGATAGATTCGAGTTTTCTCAAAGAAACATGACAGACATATTTAACGAAACAGAAAAAATGTCTTGAATGGAGTATTCTAAATAAATATTTTCACCTTTTTATAATATTTTCTAGGTATAAACTGCAAAGGTGTTAAATGCAAAACAGGGCTGATATTAATATTAAAGATACCAGTAACAAAATTTTCTGAGATCAAAAGCGGGCAAGCTCTGGAAGGGGAGGTTGAATTAATTTCTAAATGTGCAAAAAAGCAAATGTTAAATCTCTAAAAAGTACAATGGAGAATATTCCTGGCTTTTCAAATCTCGAGAGGGTATTTTTTGTGAAGAAAAAAGATTTAGGTTCTTTATGATTTCTAAGATTTATAAATTTAAAACTAACAATAACAATAGAAAAAAACTTGGCGTTACTTCTACCTTGAGAAGGACGTCACAAAAATATGAAAATTTTGAGGAACAGTTGTTTGAAACTCCGAAGTACTTTTTGTCTGAAATATGAATTGTTGTTTTTTGATTCAATGGTCTGTGCTAAAAAAACTTATTAAATATCTAGAAAAACATTTTACTGAACTCATAAAAACATCGCTTGAACCTCTAAGGTTGAAATTTTAGTCAATTAAATTACCAGTAGTTTTGAATTTAAAGAAAAATTAAAACTGAAACATTCATGACAATTTGGGAATAATAAGGGAACTTTCATTAAATATTTATATTAATTTTTTATGGTTTGGTTTATTGCTCCATAGTAATTTTTTCAATATGAGGATTTTTGTGAACCAGGATATATGGATTAAAATTAATTCCGAACCATTGTACTAATATTCATGCTGGATTCGAACCCAGATCCTTTTGAACCAAGGGGAGTAATTTATTAAATATCCTACCTATCACTACTCTAATAAGTGTACAAAAGAATTTCGATTACTTGAAATGTCAATAAGTAATCCTCGATTTTTTTTAACCCTCTGTTCAAAAACGAAACAGAAAAATCAATTAAAGATTTTGTATTTGTATAAAATGTTATAAAAAACATTTTAAAACTTTTCTTTTTGCAAATTCCCCTAAAACACATGTTTTCTTGTTGTTGTTTTTTAAACAAACACAATAAATGTTTTGCAATTGACATAGTCGAAATTAAAGGTGGCAGGAACGTACAAAAAGTGAAGAAAATGAATATTTTTACCAAAAATTATGTAGAGCAAATAATTATGTATCAGTGTAATGATAACAATCCTTCAATGGTTTAAACAATGTCTATTATGATAGTAAAAATGTTGTTATTAAAATCACTCCAGCATAAAATACAATGGCTCCCAAAAGTGTTCGTACACTTTAAAAATTTGTAGAAAAAGCGCTGTAGCCTGGAATTCAATTCGAATATAAAGTCCAATATTTTTTCAAAACATCTCCTGTGAATCTGAATAAAACCTAGCATGTTTTTAAGAGACTCATTTTCTTTTTATAAAAATGTATATACAAGGAGGCATTGAAAGAACATGTCTCTCAAGTATGTACACCGCAACACATTCAAATAAATTCATAAATACAGTTATCATCCAACGCTTTTTTTTTTTTTTTTTTTTGCCACTGTGGTGACATTTAAAATTTGTTTGGCTTTAATCTTTGCTAGCTTACTTCGTAATATTCTACTTATTATTTAAAAATGGGTCGTTGTTCAAACATTCATTCGAAGATTGATTATTTTTCATCATAGTTGAGGTAAATCAATCAGTTTGGAAAATTGCTAAATTAGTAAATGTATCCCATTCTACTGTGCAGTATGTGATAAAACGTAAAGAAGAAAATCGGATCGAAAACAAGGTAAGAAAAGATCGTCCACAAAGTTAACTCAAAGTGATCACAGATTTATAGGTAGAAAATTTGTGAAAAATCAACGTTTGAGTGCTGTAAAACTTTATACAAAAGTTACTGAAGAATTTTCAATAACATTTGAAACTTCGACGAGTACTCAGATCAGCTGGATTAAATAGACGTTCTGCCCGAAGAAAATGTTTTGTAAGTGCAAAAAATGGAAAGCCTATGCAGGGCCGGTCAGAGGCCCATGTGATAAATGCGGTCGTATCGGCCGTTAAGATGGGAGGGGAGCTCCGGCCTGTGCCGTATGAAGGACTTGGCCCCCGCCAGTAATAAAAGGGCGCCGGTTGGCGCAACCTCTCAGTAAAAAATGCCGTCCACACAGAGGTAGCAGAGAATTTATGCTTTTTTTTCCAACGAAGGTAATGACAAAAGAATTAAATACTGTAATCGAAGGGGAAATGGGGATTTTTTTTTTTTTTGGACGTTTACCAAGGATATTAATGTTGAAGACTTAGTCAATGAAATTCAATGTTTCAAAACTCAAGTTGTGGAAACTTTTGAGGATATAGTCAGCTACACAACTTGACTTGCTAAAGTACATATGCAAATATTCTCTTAGATTCATATCCGTTTATATAAATTGCCCTCAGGATTTTTTTTACCTTACCGGTTACAGTTACAATTAGACGGAGGAAACCCAGTTTCTTTTTTTTAGAAAATAAATTATTTATCCCTTGTTTAACAACCAATGTTCATGAAATTTTTTAAGAGTATACATCAATATATAAGGAGTCTAGAAAAAAAATTAATTGTACCTGCAAGTATCTTATACATGGTCAGAAAAATAATTCCAAAGTTCGTTCAACAGATTTAACGTACACCAACCCCGATGCACTCTCTATTGTCGTTTTCCCCCATGTCAAGCAATTGGTGACTCAGATGGTCCGTGTCCAGATTCATGTCAAGCTTGCATTTCCAAAAGCATTTGCAAACTATTTTTAGATGAATTCGAACATTACATATATGTCTTATTTTTCAAATCAAAAGGAAATTTTATCATGAAGCAAGAGTTAGTACTTTTTACTATTACCACCAGAAGTAGGGAAGTGATCAGTATGACTGCAAATTAATTTTAACGATGTATAAACATATTAATTTCTCACCAAGGGCCGTGGTAGCTAAACTGTTTGCTAGGAGCGGATTAGCAATTAAAAGGTTTGGAGTTCGAAACTCGAACCAACCAAAGGCTTCTTCAGAGGCTTTCCCTTTGATTTTTTTCTGTTTGGAGACATTAAAATGAGAGAACAATAAGGTGTGTCATAGTTATCGTGCATACTCTAGGAAAGAACGTGAGAAAGTGTGAAAACAAAACACTACACGAAATATGGCATTGTGACTATCATTTTTTCCAACAAAGAATTTATAAGAAAGCTAGCTCCATTTTTTTTTTTTGAAATAATAAAATTCCTGTGTTCACATCCTGTGTTTCAACACTGTTCCGAAATATTACAAACATCTCTTCCCAGACCGGGATTCGAACCAAGGACCAAGAAGACGTGCGTGGATAAGTGATTATTCCAATTTCCGATACAGTTACGCTCCTTCATTACTCGCCGACACTAGATCAGTTCTTGGTTACGCAAACTCACATAGAATTATGTAATTTTTCCAGACGTTGAATAATAAGTTTAGTTTTGAGATTTTATTCCACATTGAGTATTGCATAAAGTTTGTGTACATTTGTTTAAAATCTTACTTCCGGTAAGTTTAGTTTATTTAAAAAACACTATAAAACGTCATTAATTTGCGATGTCTCTACCCCTTAACAGCTCCATATAATAAATGCGAGAGAAAAAAAATTAAAAGTTATTCCTATTGTACGAAAGTATCGATAGTTGTTGAGACATTGACTTTTTTCAAATTAAACTTGCGTCAAATTATTTTTAAAACAATCATCAAATCGATCAAGCTCTTTCACATTTTCTCAGACGGTTGTGGGGCACAAAAAAATCCATTTCGTTGTTAGCATGTGCTTTGCATTAGTTTCTCAGAGACATTCGTTTCTACCGTGTGACCGCGATTTCGCACTTACATGTTGCGACCAATGGTCATTTACGCTAGTCCTGTCTGGGGATTTCCTGCGTTGAAACTCACATGACAAAACAGAATCACTCCAAAACATCACCCTTCGAATAGCTACAGACAGCCCATTATTCTACCGCAATATAAAAATTAGAGAATAACTAAACATGTACGAGATCAATACCAATTTCTACGTAAAACTCTCCAACCACAATAACGAAGCTATACTCCAAATCCCAGATACGACTACCGTAGAAAAAAAAGTCGTTCAAAAAACGAGATCCCCTCTAAATAAATTAAATTGATGTTTGTTTTGTTCATTCGTCATTCCTTTTCCACTCCAAAATTGATTCAGAGTATACCCTGCCTTCATGTTCTGCCCCTCAGGGCTCAGAAGCATCGACCGGATGTACAATTGGAAACTTTTCCAATGTGGGTGCAGAAGATTTCTCAGAAAAGTGTCTACTTAGGTCAGCGGTCCGGCCTTTAGTCAAGACAGCTGCGGACATCCATCCCCGTAGGCAATAGCTCATTCTTCTCTCTCACACGGAAGTTCCAAAATTTCGTGGCCTTTTAATGAGGACCCCCCACCCCTTTCCCTCTATGTGAGGGGTCCGAATCTTAGGAGAGATAAAGATCCCAACCCCGGCATTCCTGCCTTTGTTACTTCTAGTTGCACTTGCACTGGGATCGTCTAGACTAGATTGTAGATTATAATTTAGGTTGTGGTGGTTATTACAGTTGCGCTACGTACAATACGAACTGAAGCTTATGTAACTAACGATTAGATAAAAACATAAAATTGTTACACATACATTAATTTTATACATAATTATACATATGGTTTATACACTGGTTGTACTGAATAAAAATAATCCTGTCAATTTTTAATTTCTAAAAAGGACAATTAATTTTTATGACCGTTTTCAATAGTGGTGATCAATGAACAAAATTTTCAAAACCAGTCACATACAAACAGATGGGGCATGAAATTTCGTTTTATTTAATTTTATCTTATGTATGGATGAGGATTGGATTGGATGTTAGGATTTTAAGACGCAGGGGTCATATTTGTCCAGACAACATCAAATAAATGAACGTACATGTGATTTTTTACAGATGCAGAAGAAAGAAATACACATGGGGTAAGTTACAGTAATCGAACCAGCAGCGACTACAACTCGTAGTATACAAGAACAGTGGGTAAACTACTAAGCCACGGTGGAACTCAAGGTCATGGAAGGGAGGTTTATAAAGCATAAAAAATCTGTGTCAGAACTGATGAAATATCAAAACTATATTTGTTCAAATTCAATTCTAATGGGTTCTTCGAATTCAATTTTAGAATAAAAAGTATTTCCAGAATTTAAGAAGTTTCTACAGAAATCTTATTAATGGATCAAAGTGTTGCATATTTGAAGAAATAATGACAGTGATTGGAAAATTTCCATCCCACTCGCTCAGAATCCACTATTTGTCTTTGTATAAAATTATAGTGTTTGGGGGAGTGCTTCTTAGACTAGCTAAGATGTTTATTTTGGATTTCATTTCTTCATGGCCATTGTTTAGAGTGTCCACAGAAAAAGTATTGAAAAATCAAAACAAATCCTTAACAGCAATATTTAAATGTTCGATGCCGTCATAGTAGTTGTAAAAGTAAACTTCTCCATTTGAACATTTGAAAGAGCATCGGATTAGCAATGGAATAAATAGATATAAATATGATCGAAATCAGAATATTCAACTCCGAGGGTTATTGAAAATAAGTATTAATTCGAGTTTTATTTTGAAGTAGTGATGCAGTTAGTTTATTTCTAGTCAAGATACCTTCATCTTGACCTTTTAGGTAACAGTAAAAGGGTAGCACACGTTGATGGATGGTCCCAACGTGGGAAAATTATTAGGGAATTCCAAATAAGATTTAGGTTGCACATATATATGTATTTTGTAAAGTGAAGCTATGTAGAAAGTGTGGCCACTGAGGTCAGACATAGGAAACTTGTTATTGCTTTAGAACAAATAAATAACTTTTTCAATTACGATCACCCAAAACCATATTGAAAAGATAAAATCTTGTTTATAGTAAAAACATAATTTCTATTCAAGTTTACTGAGACGAATATGCATACAAAAATTAATATATCGAAAGCCCTGGTCCTAATAGGTTTTCAATGCACATATGCACTAATTGTTGTTACGGGATATGTTAAATTAATCATAAGTTATGACTAATTAAACCATACCGTACCATATACAGTACAAAATTTTTCTAAAAAAAATCGTTAAATTGAACATTTGCTAAGAATTCTTTATGCAATAACCTTTTCAACATATTGCTGCTATATAACTTTTCAGTAATATTTTTTTGAATTTACTATTCTTGAATTTTCTTACGACACTTCTAATTTGTGTCCCATTGATAAATACGATTTTCACCTTGTGCGTGTAATGGTTGTTAATGGAACAAAGAATAACCTCAATCGTGTTTAACAGTATCTGAGTGAGCAGATTTTCCCAAAGGAATAGAAAACCAATCTGTCTCCAAGAGGATTTATCCACGTCTATCCAGAAGAAATTCTTCGGGTTTTTTTACATCCAGATGCTTGAATTTTAATTGCCACAGTTTCTTTCGAATAAGATACCCGCTATCGCAGTTGAAACCTCGGAGAAAGCAGATAGACTGCATAGCGGGGAAGTGGAAAATAGTAAAACCTGGACACATTGGGAGGTCCATTTACTGTCCCTTGGTATGAAACGAATTTAACTTTATGCCCTGTCAGTAGGCAATTTGCTTAGAAATTTTTGATTTGTTGAAAAATTGATAAGGATCATTAACTTTGATTTTGAATAAAATGAAATTAAATATGAAAAAGAAACCTTAATGCCTTTGTAAACCCTGTTGTTCATAGAAGAAAACCTTCGTTATGAAGATTAGTATTGTAAAATGGAGATAAAAATTTTTCAGACACATTAAACTCCCGAATATCCACGGGCGAATTATCGGCTTAACCGCGGTCACTTTTTTACTGTACACTGTTTTTATAATAATGATATATAAATTTGTTAAGTAAAAAATTGAGTTTGGACATGACATGTGAACCAATATTTGTTTTAAGTAAACAATCAGAATTTGTGACATAGTAAATCAATATTTACTTACTTAAAATCATAATTTGTTACATGGTAATACATTTTAAAAATAAAAGCAAAAGATAAAACATTTGTTTAACTTTAAAACACAAGTTGACATCCTACATAGTTTTTGAGTAAATTACATCATGTTAACAAATTTATCAGTAAGTGTAAGTGACAGACCTAAACTATAGTCTGAGAAGTAGAATAGAGGACAGAGAAATAATCAGACTATAGTAAATTATAATAATAAAACTGCAGAGCAGCAATAATTAAGGAATTTTCACTTAGTTTTCATTCATTTTGGATCTTTAATCTATCGCACACCACAAGAATAAGCTAACTGACCAATGCCTCAAAAAACTTCACTTCCCACTTGTATTTTTTGGGCTAATAAAATCAGTCACACTCCTTTAGTTTATAATTTTGAATCAAACTGTTGCATACTTTCTTTAAGTGTTTATATTAGGAGTGCTGTTAGGCCACCTTCACATGAGGATTTTCAACTTTGGATGTTTATACATTACTCTTCCTGGCATTTAGATTTATGATGTCATGTGTGTTTACATTACTGTTTCCAGTATATAGTATATTCTAATAAGTTACAACTAGCTGTTGCAATCTTTTATAATATGCAGTAATTGACCCAGTTCCCTCTTTGCTGGGTGTAGCCATTAGTGCTGAAATCACCATGAGTGAAGAAAGATCAGGCACGTGCCAACAGGGGGGGGGGGTTGGCCCCTCCTGTCACTGAGGAGAAGGGGCGATTCGCCCCTCCACAATATCAAAGAACATTATTAACATTTTAACTTCAAAAATAACATTAAACAGTACCATTGAAGCAAATTTGGACTAATATCATTTCCTGTCAATAGATGCAGACCCAGATCTGGAGGAGGGCAAACAGGCATTTGTCAACAGGGGGGGCAGAGGGTATTTGGTCCCTCCCGTCACTGGGAGAAGGGGCGAAAGCCATATTTAGCCCCTCCACACTTTCAAGGAACATTATTAACATTTTATCTTCAAAATTAACACTAAAAAGCACCGTTAAAGCAAATTTGGACTCTGATTTCATTTCCTGTCAACAGATGCAGGCCCAGATCTGGAGGAGGGCAAACAAGCATTTGTCAACAGGGGGGGGGCAGAGGGTATTTAGTCCCTCCCGTCACTGAGGAGAAGGGGCGAAAGCCATATTTAGCCCCTCCACACTTTCAAGGAACATTATCAACATTTTAACTTCAAAAGTAACATTAAACAGTACCGTTAAAGCAAATTTGGACTAATTTCATTTCCTGTCAATAGATGCAGGCCCAGATCTAGACGAGTGCAAACTTGGCATTTGCTCATGACAGCCTATTTCGTGGGTGAGGCGCAAAATTAGTGTACAAAAAATGTATAATGTATGAAAACAAATAAAAAATTTTAGTAGATGAAGATTTTCGTACATTGTCAACACTCTGCATGTACTCAAGATAGTTGGGCGACCCTTCGACGACATTGACAAATTACTGCAAACCATTTAATTAAAACAAAACAACTACCGCAGTCATTTCCGTAGTACATCTCCACACACACATACCTCAATATATCCATATCCATAAACATAAAAAACTTTTTACGAAGGTTTTAACAGAAAGGTTTATGACTTTTCTCCAGCGCGTTGTTGAATAGATTTATTTAAAATTGTTTAAATAATTGTTTTGGACATTTTTGTTGTAAAAAAATGCACAGGGAGGGGCGCCCTTTGTATAAACTGCGCAGTTAGCAGCCTCCCTTTCATTAGAGAGAGAGAGAAATTAGATTTTGAAAATAACGAATTTGAAAGTTTTCTAACACGTAAATGTATGAAAAGTTTATCAAGAAACTTCGAACACATTTTATTTGTGTAGTAAAAGTTTATATTTAACTAAAAGTGAAAAAAAAATTGTTTCAAAGATCCAAAGTACCAAAAGATTAAATTCTTCCTCTGAATATGTGAAGATAGGTGGCCCAGCATACCGATACTTCATCACATTGTTTTACGGCTTTAAAGTGGTTCAACCCCCAAAATGAATGCACGTGGTGCCACGAGATGATTATCTCATTTTCGAATCCTTTAAATGCATTGTAGGGCTCTACCAAGTCTTTGACGGCATGTCTTGAGAAAAGCGATTTATTTTTATGACCGACTGACGGATTCTATGTTAGGGTTTTAATTCTGGGTTTAACCTCCGAACACAACGGCTGTGTTTTCTCAACGCTCCCACTACCTGTTCGCTGTGTCCTTGCCCTGGCATTTCTGCTTCTTGTTGTGCACCCTGGTGCACTTCTGACTTTTCTTCCAACTCGTTCTCACTTTCAAGCTGTCCTTTTCAGGACTAGTTTTTTAAGTGATGGAAAACAACATGGAGGATTCTCCAACCATCTCAACCAACCCTGACGACCTGACCTTGAGCCAAAACTCCACTACAACGGCTTACATCAATACTTTTGGACCACCTACCAACGCCTCTCCTGACGAAGCTATCAAAAAGATTTATGAGCTTAGGAAGAGGTACTGTGAAGTAGACAAGCTCTTGCTCTTCTGCAAGGATCCCGATGCCCCCGAGACCAAAGCCTACCATGAGGAGGGTAAGCATCTTTTGTCTGTAATTCTGACCTTGTGTCAGAGTTACAATTACGAATTGTTTTCCCTTCCTGCCACCTATGAGGAATTTCTTCAAGTGGAGGCTGAGAAGAGTTTGGCCTCTCTGCCGCTCTCTCAGTCCATGGTAGGTCCCTCCGCCAACTTGCCTCCGTCCACTGACATTTCTGTGCCCTCAGCTAGCACTAGTCAGGCGAACTATGTTGTGCCTATTCCCACTGATGTATCTGTGTCTGCAACAGCGTCGGTCTCCGATGTCTCTGATGTTACTGACATTAATGCCTTTCGCCTTGTTGAAAACAAGAAACGTGCTCGGTTGAACCGGCAAAAAATAATCCAATCCAAAAAGCAACGCAATGTGGACAAGCTGTCAAAGCATCCCACATCTGCTCATGATTCACAACAATCCGATTCGGACATGGATGAGACAGAAGAGACTGACGCTGCTGCACAGCCAAATTCTGCCAACCCCCCACCACAACCTAGGAAGAACAAAATTCCCCCTTTCTTTGTTCTTCCCCCAAAGAATTGGAGTGAACTCCTGTCTTACTTAAGACGTGTGACTCACTCCCTCAAATCCAAGCTGACTGGGCAGCACTTCAAATTGACTGTTGACACCGAGGAGGAATTCCGCATTATGCAGAGATTCCTACTTGCCCAAGGTGTTCAACACAAAACTTTTAAAATGGGCGAAGACCGACCAGTTAAAGTGGTCATACGTGGTCTCCCCATAAACTCTGACACCGAGCTGATTTGCGATGCCCTCAAATCTGAGGGGTTCAGCACTCACCGCATAAACCGCCTCTCCCGTCCTGGCACTAAACGTCCAATGCCCCTATTTTATCTCCAAATTAACAACTCTTTGAAAGTTGAGGAGATCTACAATATTACCCACCTTCTCGGCACCGAAATTAAAATTGAGCGGTATCGAGGCAAGAAGTCCCCATCGCAATGTTACCGTTGCCAGGGGTTCTTCCATTCATCCGAATGTTGCACTCTTCCGCAGAAATGCGTTAGGTGTGCCGGTGCTCATTCCGCAAAGGATTGCACAAACGGATCCAATGCACCGCTCAAATGCGCAAACTGTGGTGGTGATCATAGCGCAAATTACCGGCGCTGTCCCCGCTTCCCCTCATCCGGTGCACGCAATCCCGGCACTGTTAAGAAACCGCAGTCCCAAACTGCGCCCCGACCCAACCAGCGCCAAGCCCCGGCTAACAAAAAGCCCTTACCTCGGCAGAATCTGGCTACCTCTCGCCCTACGAGTGAAACAAATTCCTACGCCAATGTTCTTTCAGGACATATCAAGGAAGCTCCTCCCCCAACCAATCGAACTCGCGCAGAAGCACCTTCGCCGTCCTCGGCCGAGCATCTGTGCAAAGACACCCTATTGGCTGTCATGGAGTTGTTACAGGAACCGAGTATAAATACTCAGCTCCTCCTCCAAGCTTTCAGAAACAAGACAGACAGACAAAAGAAGAAGACAGAAGATTTCATTTTTGAAGATTCGATTCGAAGTTTGGCATTGCTCAGTGACTGACGCTGCATCATTCGCTCCGCATCGGAAGTCTTCTGAACCAGCTTTGTGAAAGCGCTCTGCACTTAGGTGCTAATATCGTTACTGCTTTCCCTGCACTGTGGTGCAGTATTAGGATTTAGCCTAGTGCTTACTCCAAAAACAGTCCTTTTCAGGGCTATCACATCATTCAACTGCACTATGGACTTTACGCCAGAATGTGCAGAGGCTATACCTCAATCCCAAAATTCTATCACCGAGGCAATTGTGGAACACTTCACGATCCCCGAAAACATCACCACCGAGGAAGCGGTTGCCAGGATTATCGATCTGAGAAATCGATACAGACAAATCGATGATGAAACTGACCTAGCTCAAGCCTACCAGCCAGCAGAAGTCCCTCGCCTCCAGGGCGAAGGTAAGCAGCTCATGTCTATCATTGTGGCACTCTGCCAGATGAAAGGCCTCGCACTTTTCTCTTTGCCCTCGACCCTGGATGAATTTCTTGCAATACGCAAGCTGGCCGAGGAGGCCCAAAATTCCAGGGAAGAAACCCAGTGTTTAAATGTGTCCCCCAACGAATCAGTGACCGTATTGGATAAAGAAAGAACAGACAATGAATTTGTTCCAGTCGTGAGCAGGCGAAACGCTAAGCGAAAAGCCGCTCACCAAAAACGAGCTCCAAATCGCTCTGCCTCCCTGAAGGCCCAGAAAAGGAAGGTCATTCCTGACACCGCCGAAACTCGTCCAGCCAATGAGCATGAAGCTCAACCTGGACCCAGTAAACGGACTTCGGCGAAAGCTATAGACACCCCTCTGCCCTCGGATTCCGAGGACGAAATGGAAAGTGCAATTCCCGATACTGTCACTGATTCGGGAAATAGTTCGTCAGCCCCCCCACCGCGACCCCCGCGCATTCCACCGTTTTATATTCTCCCTCAAGAAAACTGGAGGACGGATTTATCCATGCTTCGGCATTCGGCTCCGTCCATCCAAACCGAATTAAAAGGCAGTTACTTTAAAGTAACTGTCAAAACTGAAGACGAATTTCGCAAGGTCCAGCGTCTGCTTATTCAGACGGGTGCCCAATATAAATGTCATGCACTTAAAAAAGACCTGCCAGTTAAAATAGTTATCCGTGGTCTCCCTGTCTCGACAGACGAGCAGCACATCAAATTGAAACTAGAACAAATTCATGGATTTCATGTCCACAAAATATACCGCATGACAAAACCTGGCACTAAAAAACCAATGCCACTGTATTACCTACAGATTGTAAAATCGTTGAGAATTGACGAAATTTATAATATCGACTCTATGTTCGGGACCAAAATCTCCATAGAAAGATACAGAGGAAGGAAGGGACCTTCCCAATGCTTCAATTGCCAGGGTTTCTTTCATTCCTCGGAATGCTGTACCCTGCCGCAAAAATGCGTAAAATGCGCGGGAAACCACTCTGCAAAACAATGCAGAAATACCCGTGAGATGCCACTCAGATGCGCAAATTGCGGTGGTCCTCATAGTGCGAATTATCGCAATTGTCCAAAATTCCCCAGTACTGGTGCACGAAAACCCGGCACCTTTAATAAACAGAATCCCCCCAGAAATAGCAACCAAACACCCCCGGCGCAACAAGCCAATGTATTGACGAACTCTTTCCCCCAGCTTACTGGTGTCCAACCCAACACCACATATGCAAATATCCTCAACGGAACAACCAGGGTGATTAACCCTCCAAATTTGTCGGCCCCTCGCGCTGATGCATCCCACGATCTAAATTCATGTACCGACACCCTTTTGGCGGTAATTAAAATGTCCCAAGACTCGGGTATCCAACCTGAACTCATACAGAGGGCATTTAAAAATGCCTTGCCCCAGCTCCGCTCTGCATCACACGGAGTTGATAGGGCATATTTAATTTATGCGCACTATGTTGCGTTAACTACAGGAAACCCCCCCATTCTTTAATTTTATGTCTAGTACAAATCTACAGTTTTTAAATATAGGCTTTTGGAATGCAAACGGACTCAGAGCCAAAATCCATGAAGTCCGCCAGTTCCTTGTAGAAAAGAATTACGATCTCTTCTTGGTCAATGAGACCCACTTAACTCCTGGATTTAATCCCCAAATTCCGAATTATTATCTCTATAAAAATGATAGAGAAATAACTCTAAATTTTCGCCGCTCAGCTGGAGGCACATGTATCTATGTCAAACGGAATATCTCTCATCGTCTCATTCCGACCCCGACATTAGATAAAGTTGAAGCAACCCTGGTTGAGGTGAAATTGAGAGATTCACCCCCAATTAAAATCATATCAGCTTATCTCCCTCCATATAAGAGGGGGAGTTTATTTCCGGAGGCTGATCTCACCAAATTATTTTCAATTGGAAACAATGTCATCATAGCTGGAGACCTAAATTCTCCCCATGTTGCATGGAATAATCATGTATCCAACGCATGGGGAAACAAACTCAAAAGTTTGGTAGAAAATCTACCTGGTGTCCGGGTTATTTCTCCGGAAGACCCGACACACTTAAATTTCCATGGGAGATTTGATACTTTTCTTGATTTGGCCCTTTTCAAATTCATCCCCTTTCAAAGTTCAATAAGAACAATTAATGATCTCAGCTCCGACCATCTCCCGGTCGAACTAACTTTAAATACTTCCAAGTTCACTGAAAAATTGCCAGACCTTTTCACTACGAATTGGGGGAATTTTAATCATATTTTGGCTAACTCACCCCTTCCCTCACCAAATTTCTCAAGTTGTGATGACATTGAAAATTCCATTGAAAGTTTAGGAATTAAGATTAAGGAGGCATTTGATGCTGCTTCCAAACCCAAATTAAAGCCTGAACCTTTCCGATTCTCTGAGGAAGTCAGGACCAAAATTAAGCATCGAAATCGTTTGCGGAAAATTTGGCAGCGATCTCGTGACCCACTTTCTAAACAAGAACTCCGCAACGCTAATAAAGAAATCAAATCGATGGTGTACTCTCTTGCTCAGGCCAGATGGCGTAGCCATATTGAGTCCCTAACGACTGAAGATAATTCACTTTGGAGGAAAACCTCCCAGCTCAAAAAAGCTTATGTTTCCATTCCACCGCTTACTGATAACTCAGGTGGAACTGCTACTACTGGAAAACAAAAGGCCGAAGTCTTAGCAGACAGTCTCCAACTTCAATTTCAACCAAACCCAATGGTCGGAGAACCACAGCACTTCTCGGATATTCATGCACAGGTTGATGAGTACCTAGGAACCCCTTTCGAATCAGGTATCGAACCTGCATCCGCCCACGAGGTGGATAATTACATTTCCTCCCTGAAAATCAAAAAGACTCCTGGATTGGATTCTATTACAAATCGCATGCTTAAAAATCTGCCCTTAAACTTCATTGTTTTCATAACTTTCTTGATTAATATCATGATTAAGAAAAGTTATTTTCCCCAAAGCTGGAAAGTTGCGGTCATCGTCCCGATTCCAAAACCTAGCTTAAATCATAATCTTCCTAGTAATTACCGTCCCATATCACTGCTCAGTTCTTTGAGTAAAATCTATGAATATATTTTACTTATACGCCTGGAAAAGTTCGTTCTGGACAATGATATTATCATTCCAGAACAATTTGGGTTTCGCAAGAAACATAGCACTAACCACCAGCTGTTACGTGTTACTGAACTAATCCATGAAGGCTATCGTAAAAGACAACACACTGGTGTTTTATTCTTAGATGTGTCAAAAGCTTTTGACCGCGTTTGGCACACGGGACTTATATACAAGCTCATGCGACTTGGTTTCTCGGCTCATTTCATTAACTTAATCAACTCGTACCTCACTAATCGTTCCTTTACTGTGCGAGTTGGTCAAAAAGATTTTTCCTCCCACCGCCCAATCCTTTCAGGAGTCCCGCAGGGTTCTCTATTAGGTCCCAAACTTTTCAACCTGTTCGTGAATGATATTCCGAAAAATCTCAACACCACCCTTGCTATTTACGCTGATGATACTGCAATTATCACGCAATCTAACAACAAGCTTCACATCTTGGCTAGACTGAGAGAGTACATTAAAGATCTCGAAATTTGGCTTTCCCACTGGCGGGTAAAAGTCAATGCTTCAAAATGTGCTTCCATATTTTTCTCCAGGAGATATAATTCATTTAATTATGGATTCCAAATTGACCTTCAAAACCCAGTTTATGCTAATATTCCCCCCCTTGTACTTTTTGGTACGCCAGTCTACTGGGTTTTCAGTTACAAATACTTAGGACTCGTGCTCGACCCAAAATTACTTTGGACCAAGCACGTCAGGCATGCTCTGTCTAACGGAGCTATTGCCCGCTGCAAACTATATCCCCTCTTGGCTTGGAATAGCCGGCTCTCCACTGAGAATAAAATTCTTGTCTACAAAGCTATATTACGACCTATTGTCATGTACGGTTCCCAGGTGTGGGCTGCAACATGTGCAACAAATATTAAAAAACTGCAGATTTTTCAAAATCGTATATTACGTACGATAGCGAAAGCCCCCTGGTTTGTTCGAAATGAAGTCATTCATTCGGATTTCGAAATTAAACCCGTTGCTGAATTTATGAAGCACCTTTCGATTAAATTCTTTGAAAAACTTCCTCAAGTTCCAAACGAAGCATTGAGGTCACTTCCACCTTATGACCCAACTGTTAGAAGTTCGCAGAAAAGGCCTAGAGCCGTTCTGCATCAACAGTTTAGTACTTATCCACAAAGGCCGAAACGCCGATGTGGAATGTTTCGTTTGGCTCTTGATGACTAAGACTTCATTTCCCCCCATTTAAACCTCTCATTTGCATTTCCCAATCTCATGGGACGCGAGTGGACACCATTAAGCCTGGGTTAGGACTTGATTGGACCCATAATTAGATCACAGTTAAATTCTGTCCATAAAATTCTCTCAGTAACCCCCCATCAAAGGGTTACCCTTGTATTTTTCCTTCTACCCATTGCGTAACGTGGTCACCTGATCACCTACAACCAATGGGAAACTTCTCAGCGCGGTTAAGCTGCATGCACCGCCTCTTTATTTTTCTCTGGCTGATGAAAGTCACATGACTTGAAGCCACTCCCACCTCCCTACTCCTGCATACCAACGATGCTCGGAGCTCCACCCGTCATTCAGACGAAGGACTCCGAACCGCTTGGACTGCTCTCTGCTGTCAATCTGCGACAAGCTCCTGTCATCTACCGTCCACCGACCACCCCCCCTTATGAACTTTCTCGTTTCGATTCTTTCTACTTTAGATGTGGAGATAAGCGGCGTGCCGCCGCGGGTGCTCCCTAAGTGATTGTCCAGTCCAGTCCAGTCCAAGCTTTCAGAAACGCAATTCCGCAACTCCGTACGGCAACGGACGGAGTCGAGCGTGCGTGTTACATCTTCGAGCACTATGTTGCTCTCATAGGAACTCCAATTGGACCACGGTCCCGAACCTAATGTCTTTACAAACTCCGCAGTTCATTTCAATAGGCTTTTGGAATGCCAACGGACTGAGAGCCCGAATACATGAAGTCCGGCAATTCCTTATTCAGAGGAACTTCGACTTATTCTTGGTCACTGAGACCCATCTCACCCCAGGATATAATCCACAAATCCCAAATTATATTCTGTATAAAAATGACAGGCCTATCACGCTTTCCGCGAGAACAGCTGTGGGTGGGACTTGTATTTACATCAAGCGGAACATCTCACACAAACTTATTCCAACTCCGCCACTTAACCTCATTGAAGCAACCCTGGTTGAGGTGAACTTGAGAGACTCACCCCCAATCAAAATTATATCAGCCTACGTTCCTCCTAAGTCTGGAACACGTAGTTTCCCGGAAGCTGATTACTCCAAATTATTTGCAATTGGAAATAATATTATCTTAGCAGGAGACCTTAACTCCCCGCACACTGCCTGGAACAATCATGCTTCCAGTCACTGGGGGACTAAATTAAAAGCTCTGGTAGATCGCATGCCAGGTGTGTCGGTCATGTTTCCGGATGACCCCACACATATTAATCAACGTGGTGCCACTGACACTTTTCTTGATTTGGCTATCATGAAATATATCCCTTTTCAAAATTCGATCAGAGTTATAAATGATCTTAGCTCTGATCACCTCCCAGTGGAAATCACATTAAATACTTCCATTTTAACTGATAAATTACCAGACCTTGTCTCCACAAATTGGGGAGACTACAACTTTAATTTATCCAACACCCCCCTCCCGTCTCTTGATGTTAACTCTAACGTCGATATTGACAATTCAATTGCAACTTTAGGCACTAAAATTAAGGAAGCTTTTGATGCAGCCTCCAAACCAAAATTGAAACCTGTCCCTCCTCGTTTCTCTGAGGAGATCAGGTCCAAAATTAATCATCGTAACCGAGTACGGAAACTTTGGCAACGTTATCGGGATCCCCAATCTTTAGAATTACTCCGTACGGCCAACAGAGAAGTCAAGTCACTTGTAAGTTCTCACGCTCAAGAAAGATGGTCAGAACACATAGAGTCCCTAACGACTGATGACAACTCACTTTGGAGGAAAACCTCCCAATTGAAAAAATCGTACACCTCCATTCCGCCCCTTACTGGCGCAAGCGGTGAAATTGCTTCAACGGCAAAAGCCAAGGCTGAAGTTCTTGCAGACAGCCTTCAAGAACAGTTCCTTCCAAATCCAGTCCTGTCAAATCTGCTCACACAGAATCACCAGGACATACACACCCAAGTTGAAGACTTTTTAGGTACTCCCTTCGGACCTGGTATCGAACCTGCGACCTTCTCCGAAGTTTCCCTCTTCATCTCCAACCTTAAAATCAAAAAGGCTCCTGGCATCGATGCAATTTCGAATCGCATGTTGAAAAACCTCCCCATAAAGTTCGTTTTATTCATTACGTTTTTAATTAATGTAATGATTAAAAACTCGTACTTCCCTCAAAGCTGGAAATTAGCGGTCGTTGTCCCTATTCCAAAACCTTCCCAAGACCATAAACTCCCTCAAAATTATCGTCCTATCTCTCTGCTCAGTTCCCTGAGTAAAATCTTTGAATTTATCTTGCTTATACGCATGGATGATTTCGTTCAGGAAAATAATTTAATTATTCCTGAACAATTTGGGTTTCGTAAGAAACACAGCACCAACCACCAGCTGTTGCGTGTCACTGAAATTATCCATGATGGTTATCGCAAAAAAGCACACACAGGTGTGCTATTCTTAGATATTGCCAAAGCATTTGACCGCGTTTGGCATGATGGACTTTTATTCAAGCTCATGCGACTTGGTTTTTCGGCCCATTTCATCTCCCTGATCAACTCTTATCTCAGTAATCGTTCGTTTAGTGTTAGAGTTGATCTTAACAATTTCTCATCCCACCGCCCCATTCGTGCCGGAGTCCCCCAGGGGTCCCTTCTGGGTCCCCGGCTCTTCAACTTATTCGTTAACGATATCCCAAAAACGCTGCACACTGAGTTGGCTATTTACGCCGACGACACCGCTATCCTGATACAGTCCAACAACATTCATCATATTCTATCGAGAATGAGAACGTACATTCGGGAACTTGAGGTCTGGCTCTCTGATTGGAGAATCAAAATCAATGCTTCAAAGTGCGCTCTCATGCTGTTCTCCCGGAAATACGCCCACTTCAAATACGGGTTCAATTTCGATTTGAATAATCCCGACTATTTGAATATCCCCCCTGTTGCTCTCTTTGGCACGCCTGTTTACTGGGTACGTAAGTACCGTTACCTGGGACTTGTGTTAGATCCAAAGTTGCTTTGGAACGAACACATTAAACGTGCCCTACGTAATGCGGCAATTGCCAAAGGGAAAATCTACTCGCTCATAGCCCGAAGGAGCAGGCTCTCCCTTCACAATAAACTCCTCCTCTACAAAGCCATCATTCGGCCAACACTGACGTACGGCTCACAAATATGGGCCGGTACAAATAAATTGAATTGGAAAAAACTGCAGAGTTTCCAGAGCCGCACATTGCGGACTATCACGGGAGCTCCTTACTATGTCCGGAATGAAGTCATACATTCGGACCTCAAAATTAAACCCATTGCTGAATTCCTGCAGCACATTTCGGCCAAGTTCTTCGAAAAAATACCTCAGGTTCCAAACGAAGCACTTAGAGCATTACCACCTTACGACCCTTCGGTCAAAAGCTCTGCAAAAAGACCACGTGCCTTCTTGCAACAAAACCTGGAAACTTACCCGCGGCGACCTAAACGTCAATGCGGCATGTTTCGTTTGGATCCTGATGTCTTTGACTTCAATTCCTAACTTTATCTCCCCATGCAAAATTTTTATTTTGCAAATCCCATATTGGATCATGACCCTGGTTTTCACTCGTAGATGCTGAGCATTTTTTTTTTTTTTTTTGGACTCGACAGGACCCTAATTGAATCACTAAAACACAACAGTTTTATTTCTCTTTTTCGACCTTGTTTTTCTTTTTATTTATTTAAAAATTTTAATCTTTTTTAACTTTTAAATGGATCATCGAAGTTTGCCACCTCTGAATGCGGTCACACTCCGGAAGGGAAACCGACTGGTTTGTCGTTCTCGCTTAAGGAGGTGGCGCCATCTTTCGGAACTTTGATCAGCTGAAAGTCATGTTTTATTTCTAATCAGCCTTTTAAATCATTTTTTACTTTTAAATTTTCTCTCTCTTTAAGCAACTCAGTTTTAAGTTACACACACCTGATGACGGGGAGTTAAGCTGCTTTGCAGTAGGCACTCCGGAAGTGATTGTCCTGTCCTGTCCTGTTAGGGTTTTATTGCCCTAGGTCCCAAACTGGACAAGAAGCGCCTGACCAACTGACGGAAATATCGTTTGAAGATAAGGGCATTCAGGAAATCGCAACAAATCTGCCATTGCTTATTTTGATGATTTACAATATAGGGTCTTTTAAATTGTCGGCTTTCTTGTTTGAAGTAAATACGAGAAAACTGCCTGCGAGTGAACTGTTCTGAATTTTTGCCCGATGTATTATTTAGTCTTACGGATTTCCTTGACGAGTGAGGTTCCAAGAATAATGTTTTGAAAGTGAACACTTGAATTTGTGAAGTAATTAAGTGACGGAAACGTGAGAACAGTGCATTGTTAAAACTTGTTGCTTTGCAAACCAACATTCCTGTCCGTTCGCTTTTTTTTTTACTTTAACACTTAATGAACCCTAAACTGATAACCGCATCAGTAAAAAAACCATCTCCATTTTGTTACCAGTACAATTTTGAATAAACCATGTTAATCTCGTAATATTATGATCTGTACTCAATCGACAAACCATCTTGAGAACCGAGTGAAAAACCCCAGTTTTCAACCTTGCGACAGCGGCGGTGGTAACTCTTTTTAATATAGAGAGATTCTTAAATATTTCTAACTTAAAACACAACAGTAATACCCAATTATTGAAAAACGGGTTTCCAATAAAAATACCTATTCCAAGTTGTAGTTAACAAAAACATTCTTATTTTCATATAAGTAGTATGAACAAAATTTGCGGTCGCTAAGTAGTAATAATTAATTTTTGATAAATGTTAGACAATAATAAATCTAATAAATTGGCTACCTGAACCATTATATTCCAAACTTTTGTCCGATATATGAGCCGCCGACCAACCGGTATAGTGGTTAAAGTGTTAGCATCTAGATAGGAAGGTTCCAGGTTCGAATCCGGGTCGGGGCATGGATGTTTGTAAGCGTATGGCGTAGAGGCGGCTGGTGCACCTTAAATCTGTCGACACGTTGGGTTGGTGTGAAAGTTTGGAGAGTGGGGTGCTAGCTCAGGTGTTGTTTCGTCATCTGACCGTGGTTCAAAATTACGAGGTGTTGTCCTCGGATCTTTTCCTTAAAGGATTAATCCCGGACCGTCGTCAATAGCACGCTGTGTTGCTCAAATACGATATTAACTAATAATTACCAATTACCGACATATGAGCCTTAAAATTTAATTAATAGAAAATTTCCTCATTCTCGAAAAAACGAGGAATTTTCAATATAATTTTCCGCAGGGGTTTATTATTATCTATCATATTAAAATAAAAAATTGCACTTAGAATTTTAAAGCTTTGCCTATGTAAGTTGCAAGTGGTGAAAAAAGTTTTTCCAAATTAAAAATCATCAACAATTATTTCAGATCCACAATCACTCTACATAGACTAAGTAGATTGACTATAACTATCGAAAATGAGTTTTGTGATAAATTCTGTTTTAAAGAACTCATACAAGATTATGCAGAGTAAAAGGTCAAAGGAAAATTTTTCGATTAAAAATGGAATTTTTTATTATTGTCAATTGTGTTTTTTTAATCCAAATTTTCAAATACATTCTATAATTTAATTATTGTTATTAGTTTTTAAAATTAATGTTTATCTTATTTCATTGGTTTTTAAAAATATTGCCTACTGTGCTTCATTGAAACCGAATTTTTAAATATAGATTCTGTTTAAAAAAATTATGAGCACTCATAGGCGGCGGAGTCAGAATCGAGATAATTTTTACCCATGTGCTTCAAGCAAATCAAATATAAATCTAAAAAGTTCAGAAAAATCGATACGTTTACGAAAAAATCGACGTTTTAATTTCTAATTTAAATGTATTGTAAGTTTTAAAATTCACCTTAAAGTCATTTAGTAAATATTCTATAAAGAAAAAAATATGATTTTTAATAATCAAGTGTTAATTGATGAATATCTTTTTATGTAAATTAATTAACTGTTTATAATTTAATATTAATAATTAATCAATATTAATATAATTAATTTATTCTTCCCATTTTTTTACGCCTATGCTCCCCCCCCTCCCCCCCTCTATTCAAAACGTTGGCACGTCCCTGAGAAAGATTAAAGCATTTGATCACTTATGGGTCATTCCACGTGAAATGAGCAAAAATCAGGAAAAACCCCGTGGACGTATGGTAATGGATTTTCATGAAATTTGGTACAGGGGTTTAGTTAATGCATAAATAACGATATCCAAAAGAATTAGGTTCAAAATTAAATATTTTCGAAGTTGGAGGCATTTTTAGGACTTCCAACTTTGGAGAGCAGTTGTTAGATCGCTTAATGTTGCATGTTTGAAGTTCTATTTCTCAAAAACTACTTAACGTAGACAAACATGTTTTACATTTTTATAATCTGCACAAAATGTTCTTTCTTTCACTGTGGCAACAACATTTTTAAGCATCATATTTAATCCAAAATTTAGTTGCAAAAAATGGAAAATTGTCATTTTTGACAGAATTCAAAACATTTCTATGGGCTAAAGAAATTTTACGACATACTTTAAAGTCATGCCAGTTACAGTGATAGATATGATAACATTACTGATAGAGTTTGGAAGACGTATTTTAATTCTTTCATCTTCAAAATAGCTAACGAAAATTACAAAATGATAATTTTCTACTCTAAATAGGCATAAGAAATCAAATGAAGGACAGCTCTGACAAAACCGACATTTCACAGGAATACAGTTTAATATGTTTATTACTTGTAAGAAAATCAGGATTGTAATCTGAGTCCTAAAGCAGCAATTATAAAAACAAAATCACAACATTTGCTTCCCACTCCATGCATGTTACGAGAATTTCAATGATAACAGTGAAATAAAATATAGATAATGAAACCCTAATTCAACAAAGAAATAACAAATCATTTTTAACTTAAAAGGTAAATTATAAAAGCACAAAAAATGAGTGTCAAAACAAGCTTAAAAATTTTAACGTAGTATCATAGACATTATGAATTTTAACTAATTACCTTTTCAAATTCACGATGTGGTAAAACTCTCAAGTTAAACTTTGCTGCTTCTATTATTGAAACGAGATTTTTTTTTGTGTTGCGGAATTCTTTTTAAACTTTTTACTTCTTTTGCTCGCGATTGAGATAAATATGACACTCAAATTAGTGACGTACAATTTGGAATAGGAATGTAGCATTAATAGTTACTAGTTCCCGTAATGGTTGCGGTCACTTCATTAAACCTTTGTTGAAGCTTAGACTCAATTTGAATAACATCAGTTGAAGGCACATAAAATAATTTCATGTTTGAAATGGTTGAAGTACAAAAGGAAAATAGTTGTTTTGCATTTAAAATCTGATTGTTGTATGGTATCTGTAAACTTGTTCTTGCGGCTAACCGTTTGATAGTTCCACCGATTCCATCGCATGGGCTTTTGCCATGACTTGTAGTGAAAAAGTGCCATTCTGCCTTCAATTCAAAATCGGATTCATGATGGCAAATGTTGGACTGGAACTGGAATATCACTTTCGGAGCACCCGCTGCAATGCAGCTCATCTCCACATCAGAAAAAGAATTAATTAAAATAAAGACTATTAAACATAAGGGTGGGTTTATTTAAATAAAAGTAAATCAAGGGTGCAGAAAAACAAGAGCTAGAATAACCGTAGACACTCAGGCCGCAAAACGAGAAGGGAGGTCACCCTCCCATCTGCTGACCGCGACCATGAGTGCTTAGGTTTTTGGTCCAGTTTGACTCGGGGACTAATCCCCTGGACTGCTAACCGCTTGCTCAGAAGAGCGTTAGCAAGAAAGAAAAGGAAAGGAGTAATTACGCTTAAGTAGAGAAATTACTGTTTAAAAACTAAAATTTAACTTTAAGAAGTGATAAATTAGTGATCCAGTCGAGTCTTCAAAAGCCCTTTGCTGCTGGTGTACAGAATTAGCAAAGAAAGGGAATTAAAAAGGGGGGAAAGCTAATATGGTACAAAGTTAAATATAATTTGTTGGATCCAAACGGAAGACTCCACACCGGCGCTTCGGCCTTTGCGGGAAGGTGTTAAAGTCCTTATGCAAGATAGCACGAGGCCTTTTTTGTGAGCTGATGTTAGTAGCATCATAAGGTCTAAGAGCTTCGTTTGGAACCTGTGGAATTTTGAGGAAAAATTTTGAAGAGAGTTGCTGCAAATATTCAGCGAAGGGTTTAATGTTGAGGTCCGAATGTATAACTTCGTTACGGACATAGAACGGAGCATCCACGATCATTCGCAAAACTTTGTTTTGGAATGTCTGCAGTTTCTTGAGATTTGAGGAATTCGTAGATCCCCAGATTTGTGAGCCATAAGTGAGTGTGGGTCTGATTATGGATTTGTAAAGTAGTACTTTGTTTGTGAGGGATAGTCTGCTCTTACGAGAAATGAGTGAGTAGAGTTGGGATTTGGCTATAATTCCCTTACGGATGGAATGCTTGACTTGTTCGTTCCAAAGCATTTTCGGGTCTAAAATGAGACCAAGGTATTTGTAATTTCGGACCCAATACACAGGAGTGCCGAAAAGAGAGATGGGGGGGATTGGAAGGTGATCTGGATTGCCAAGGTTGATATTAAATCCGTAATAAAACTGGAAATATCTCCGTGAAAACATCATACAAGCGCACTTCGAAGCGTTAACTTTAATGCGCCAATCAGAGAGCCAGAGCTGAAGGTCTGGTACATACTTTCTCATTCGTCCGAGAATATGGTGGATGTTGTTCGATTGGAAGAGAACAGCAGTATCGTCGGCGTAAATAGCCAAATCTGTGTGTTGATTTTTCGGCATAGCTATCCAGATGGCTATCTTCTCCTTGGCTGAAACAAGTCCCACTTCCAGTTTCGCCCAGATGTACAAGGACCACCAAGCCATTGCCGAGAGAAACCTTGAAAAGGTTATAGGTGAGATGAATTTGATTACTAAGATGCCTTGCCCTGATAGTTGCGGTAAACATTCCCGTAGAAACAAACGAACTAACCCTGATGAGGAAAAAACCCCATCTAAAAAATTAAATGCAGATGGTGCTTTTAAGATCCCGCCGAAAAGACTCACTGCTAAAAACAACTTTATTTCTAGCCAAACCCTCCCAGAAAAAGTAATTGTTACTAACAACAATTTTGATGTTCTTGAAGAAGTAATCGACTCAACAGATACCCCTGTGATTGTCAAAATGCCACCAATCCATATCCGCCCAGGTGGAAATCACACTATCTTACTTCATGACATAGAAACGCAACTTAAAATCACCCCTAACTGTAAACTCTCTGGAGAATTCCTAAAAATTATAACTAAAAATGAAGAGGAATACCGTATGCTCACCAGATATCTCGAAGATGAAAATAAAGAATATTTTGTGATAACTCCGCGAAACACCAGACCGGCTAAAGTCGTCATCAGAGGACTCCCGAGAGACACCCTTCTGACTGAAATCAGGGATGAACTTGATTCTAAAAATTTTGTAACTGAAAAAATTGCCCAAATGACTCAACGGAGCACCAAAACCAAATTACCAATGTTTCTCGTAACGTTAAAAAAAAACCGAAAACTGGGAAGAGATATATAATTTAAGCACTTGCCTCTACATGTCCGTCACCGTTGAGCATTACAGAGGGAATAAAGGCCCCTCTCAATGTTACAATTGTAACCTCTTCGGTCATGGCAGCGAAAACTGTCATCTACAGACCAGATGTCTGAAATGCGGACTAAGTCATCGCACCGGATCCTGCGATCAACCCAAACCTAAGCACCCCAGATGCATAAACTGCCAGGAAATCGGACATGTGGCCTCATGGAAGGGATGCAAAAAATTCCCTAAAAACCCCACTCCTCAACCCAGTAAATCATTTAGTAGCAGGAAAGCATCAAATATACTCTCCTACGCTGAGGCGTTAAGCCCCCAACCCACTCAAACCACTGAAACAATCACCCCTGCTGGTATCGAACCTCGCACCAACCGTCGAAATCCTCAGACTTCCCCTGAACAAAAAACGGACTTCCGTGATGCCATTGAAATCATACGGGAATTCAAGCAAATATTCACGATGTTTGGAGGGCTCACCCAAATGATAAACAAATTCAAAAAAGTTATGAACGAAATTAAAACCAAAACAGACCCATTTGACAAAATCTTCACTTTCGTCGAACACATGTTCGATATAACTTCTTCCCCAACTAATCATGAATAAACAACTGAATGGCTTGCGTATCTGTTTCTGGAACGCCAATGGCATATATGCTAAAATTGATGAACTGAGACTCTTTGTAAATGAGTACACCCCTGATATTATCCTTTTACAAGAAACTCATCTGGGCCCTAAAAATAACGTCTTTATTGCTAATTATATCATTTACAGAAACGACAGACCCAATGCGAACAATAGACTGAGTGGCGGAACTGCTATTTTCATTAAAAATTCAATTCCCCACAATCACATCCCTACACCTAACTTAATTGATTTTGAAGCCACTTTAATTTCCATCACTCTAAACGCACACAACCCTATCACTTTAATTTCCATTTATCGCCCCCCTAAAGCCACTCATAATAATATTGAAAATGATTTAACCGCACTTTTCTCATATGATAATGACACCATTGCTTGTGGTGATTTTAATGCACACCACACTTTCTGGCGTTGCGCTCGTACTTGTAATACGGGGCAAACAATTCACAGCTATACCCTACATCATAATATTGACATTATTGCTCCTACAACCCCCACCCGTTATGGCAGAAATTCAGCCTCTACTATTGACTTTGCTCTAATCAGGGGAATTGGATTTCCCTACGAAATTAAATCCATACCTGATCTATCATCTGACCATAACCCCATTATGATAACCTTTGACATAGCATACACTATCCCATTCAACAGCAGAGCTGTCACCACTAACTGGATCAAATTTGGACAAGAGCTCCGCCAAAACGTCCCATATGTGCTCCCCAACATCAATAATGGTGAGGAATTAAACGAAATGATTCAAAACATCACCACCCAAATTAAAGCAGCCCAAAAAGCTGCCTCCAAACCCATCAAAATTAATCATAAAACCTATATACCTAGACATATTATCCTTTTAATACAAGAACGCAACAAACTGAAACGAACTTGGCAATTTTTCAGAGACCCAAACCTCAAAACTCAACTCAATCGAACCCAAGCTCTCATCAGGAGAGAAATTAGATCCTTCAAAAACATAAGCTGGCATGAACATCTTGCTAGCCTAACTCACGAGGATGGCACTCTATGGAAAAAGGTCAAATCAGTCAAGAACAAGAGAACACTCATTCCACCCCTTAATAGCCATAACACCATTGCTCACACAAACGAAGAAAAAGCTGAAACCCTTGCAAACACTTACGAGCACCAATTCACTGAAAACACCATTAATGACCATAACACTACTTTAATTGTAAATAACACTATCCGTAATTTCCTTAATAAACAACACACAAACAACATTGAGCCCACTACCCCCATCCGAAGTGTACACACACATCAAGGCCCTAAAAATACAAAAATCACCCGGACTTGATAACATTACAAATAAATCACTCAAAAAACTACCACCCAAAATCATTTTCATTATCACTAAACTTATCAATTTAATTCTCACTTTTAACATTTACCCTGACATTTGGAAAACTGCATCTATCATCCCAATATTAAAGCCAGGCAAAGACAAATCTTTACCAGATAGTTACAGACCCATCTCACTCTTGTCTTCTCTGAGTAAAATTACTGAGGCCATCATTCTCAACAGATACAAAAACTTTATTCAAAACAATAATATCATGATGCCCCAGCAATTTGGCTTTACGCCCCAGCTTTCTACCACTCATCAATTACTCAGAGTTGTAGAATACATCAAATCTGGTAAAGATCAAGAGAAAGCTACTGGTGCAGTATTTCTTGACATAGCTAAAGCCTTCGATAAAGTTTGGATTAATGGGCTCATACACAAACTTATTCACTACCAATTTCCTGACCCACTCATTAAACTCATAATTTCTTACCTTAACAACAGATCTTTTGTCGTTCGAATCAATAATACTCACTCCACTTCACGCAAAATTCTTGCCTCGGTCCCTCAAGGATCCAAATTAGGACCTTATCTCTTTAATCTTTACATGAATGATATCCCCCAACAACACAACACTTTAATTGCTATGTATGCTGATGACACTGCCATTATGGCACAAAACCACAACCCTAAATACATTCAAATTTCACTACAAAGGTACATTCACACTCTTGAATCTTGGCTGATTAAATGGAAAATCAAACTGAATATTGAAAAATCTGTCGCCATTATCTTTACTCCCAAAATTATCATGCCTAAAAAACTGAAAATCAACAACATCGAAATCCCCTGGGCCCAGGAAGTTAAATACCTAGGAATTATACTAGATAAAAGACTCACTTGGATACAACACATCACATACATTAAAAATAAATTCCGAGATGTAAAACGTAAACTTTTCCACCTAATTGCTCGGAATTCTCAAATGACTATAGACAACAAAGTACTCATTTACTTAAGCTACCTCAGACCGGTCATCACTTACGCAAGCCAAATCTGGGGTTCTGCAAATAGCAATAATATCAATGCCCTCGAAGCCCTTCAATCAACTACACTAAGAACAATAGCCAAAGCCAGATGGTTTCAACGTAACTCTGAAATCAGACACGATCTGAAAATTATCTCTCTTAAAGCTCATATTGCAAAAATTTCTTCTAAATTCTACGATAAACTCGATACTAATGATAATATTGCTATCCAACAGATACCCAGATATGACGCAAGCATCCCGAACAACCGCTGGAGACCCAGATTCACCACCCAACTTAATAGACTACCCGAGTAACCCATTAGCCTCTTACCCACCCACTACAATTACCTGTCAAACAGCGCACAGCTGACTTCCGAAACCACCCTTCAACGATTCTAAGCGAATCCCCCCCCCCTCCCAGCTAAACACATCGAACCAGTTCTTGGAAAGAGAAGAACTCCTTCAGCCAAAAAGAGAAACGATTCCAGAACGAAATCCATGCGAATCCGAAAAGTAACCCCCCTCCTCCCCTCTGCCACCCCTGCAAACCAGTTCTGATGACGGCTTCAGCCGAACCCACCCAGCAACTACTCAAAACGAAACCGAAACCTAAGATCGCGGACAGTATATGGGAGGGTGACCGACCATGACTCCGCGATCACTCCTAGCTGAAACTTCTAAATTTTATCATTCAGCTTTTAAAAACTAATTCAGGGCAATTTATCTTTTGATCTGTTTTTCCCACCACCTTTTCCACAGGAGGTTTAGGCCGCTACGCGGCCATGCACTCCGTGCTCCGCACGTCCGATAAGATTGAATTTTTCGGCATATCGTTGACAAACAAATTAAAAAGACGGGGTCCCAGAAGGGATCCCTGGGGAACTCCGGCACAGATGGGGCGGTGGGTGGACAAACTGTCTCCGTTTACACGGACACAGAAAGAACGATTGCTTAAGTAATCGTAAATAATAGAGATAAAATGGGCCGAGAATCCAAGTCGCATGAGCTTGGTTATAAGTCCGTCGTGCCAGACTCTGTCAAAAGCCTTGGCAACATCTAGGAATAACACACCAGTGTGTTGTTTTTTGCGATAGCCCTCATGAATCATTTCAGTAACACGCAATAGCTGGTGATTGGTGCTGTGTTTCTTTCGAAACCCAAATTGTTCAGGAATTAAAATGTTATTTTCCTGAACGAAATGATCCAGGCGTATAAGCAAAATATATTCGTAGATTTTACTCAGACAACTGAGTAGTGAAATCGGACGATAATTTTGAGGGAGTTTTAGATCTTGAGATGGTTTGGGGATTGGGACAACGACTGCAATTTTCCAGCTCTAAGGGAAATAACTTTCCTTGATCATGAAGTTGATAAGAAAAGTTATGAAAATAATGAATTTAATGGGAAGGTTAATTAACATGCGATTGGAAATAGCATCTATGCCAGGAGCCTTTTTTGGTTTAAGTCTGCCGATGTAATCAATTACTTCTTGGGGGGATGCAGGTTCGATACTGGTATCGAACTGAGCACCAAGGAAGTCCTGAACTTGGTTCGAAACGCTCTGAAAATCTTGAGTGTTTAAGTTTCGAAGAGGTGGGTTAGGTTTGAATTGTTCTTGAAGGCTGTCCGCAAGAATTTCGGCTTTTTCAGCCCCTGTAGTAGCGATTTCGCCGCTTGCGCCAGTTAAGGGCGGAATTGCAATATAGGCTTTTCTCAGCTGTGCTGATCTCTTCCAAAGCGAATTGTCCTCGGGAGAAAGGGACTCGATGTATTCAGTCCATTTGTTTTGAGTGAGTGTACGAACCAGAGCTTTAATCTCTCTGTCGGCTAAGCGGAATTCATTTTTGATAAGAGGGTCTCTGCATCTTTGCCAAAGTTTCCGCAGTCTATTTCGATGCTTAATTTTCACCCTGATCTCTTCCGAGAAACTAAGAGGAACAGGTTTCAATTTGGGTTTGGAGGCTGCATCAAAAGATTCCTTAAGAGTAACGCCTAATTTTTCAATTGTTTGATCAATGTCATCAGTACTAAACATAGCAGGAGATGGGAGGGGGGAACGTTCCAGAATAAAATGATAATTTCCCCAGTTTGTGGAGAATTGCTCTGGTAAATTTTGCAGAATTTTAGACGTATTTAAAGTTAGTTCGATTGGGAGATGATCAGAGCTAAGATCATTGATAACTCTGATTGAATTTTGAAAAGGGATAAATTTGAAAATAGCCATATCAAGAACTGTATCTTGACTACCCAGATGATTAAGATGCGTGGGTGTATCCGGAGCAATAACACACACGCCGGGTAGGCTGTCAATTAAAGTTTTTAATTTATTTCCCCAAGAGCTGGAATAGGGATTATTCCAGGCAACATGGGGAGAGTTCAGATCTCCTGCTAAAATGACATTGTTTCCCGTTTGGAGTAATTTCTTGAAATCAGTCTCCGGAAACAAACTTCCTCTCTTGTAAGGAGGGAGGTATGCTGAAATAATTTTGATTGGGGGTGAGTCTCTCAGGTTCACCTCGACCAGGGTCGCTTCGATTGTATTTAGAACCGGAGTGACAATTTGTCGATGAGAGAGGTTCCGTTTAATGTAAATACAAGTGCCGCCAGATGATTGTCTAATGGGTGGAGATATTTTCCTGTCATTACGGTACAGAGTATAATTAGCGATGTGCGGATTGTGTCCCGAGGTGAGATGGGTCTCATTGACCATAAAAATATCGTAATTATGTTCAATTAAAAATTGCCGTACTTCATGAATTTTGTTACGGAGTCCATTGGCATTCCAGAAGCCTATAGTTAGAGTTTGCTGTAGTGTGTGTACTGGCATATTGGGTCTGGATTAGTTTGATTTAGTAATGAGAGCAGCGTATTGCTCGAAGATGAAATATGCCCTTTCCGCTCCGGACTTCGCCGTGTTTAATTGCGGAAGGGCATTCTTTGTTTGGTGTAGGTTTTATGCGTAAGAAAAACACTCCTTTAAAATAAAACCTATCATTTTATTTACACGAAAGCACAACCCGACTGGGGTTTCACCAGAAGAACATATCAGTTATATAGCAAACTGTCTGAATTAGAAATACAAACTTAGAATAACAGACCCCATACGGCACATTTGCCGATGCACATTGGGACAAATAGCCACTGATCCAACAATCGGCCCCATCAGTTGCTATCAAAATAAAAATAATCATTTATGGAAAATTTTATTTAAAGCATCTTGAAATTTATTTATTAATAAAGGTTTAGTTAAACAATCAGCTCGATTGTTGTTAGTTCCAATATGAATTATTTTAACAGAATTTTCATCTACTAAATTCCGAATAAATTTAAAGCGAATATCAATATGCTTAGTTTTAAAATTTTCCATTGGATTTTTAGCAAAACATATGGCTGCTTGATTATCACAAAAATGATTTGGTACGATGGAATTGGGAATAAGATTTAGTTCTTTTATAACTCTGGAAAACCAGATTGATTCTTTAACGCTCTCACACAGAGCCACAAATTCAGATTCCATGGATGATAGAGCAATACACTTCTGTTTGCTTGATCTCCATGCAAACGCTACGTTACCAAAATAGAAAATATAACCGCTCGTCGAGTGACGGTAGGTTAAATCTGATCCCCAATTAGCATCAGAGTAACAGTCCAATTCAGATCCTGAAATATTAGAAAGATTAATTCTGTAACTTTTGGTCATAAAAACATAGTTTACAATATCAGCAACAATTTTCCAGTGTTGAAAAGTATATCCGTTACAGAATTGAGACATTAAATTTACAGAATATGAAATATCAGGTCTGCTACGATCAGCTAAAAATGATAGACAACCAATAAGTGTTCTATAAGGATATTTTTTCATCAAATCATTTTCAACAATATCACTTTCAGGAATTTTGTCAGGCAGCATATAGCCTACTTTGAAAGGAAGCTTTACCAATGACTTTGGTAGTTCAGAAAACTTAGTAATTAACCTTTCAATATACGTTAGTTGATGCATATATAAACAATCATTAACGTATTCAAAATTCACGCCCAAAAGGTATTTAGTCTGTCCAAGTTCAGTAACATCAAATTTACTTTTAATTAATTCAACAGCTTCTTGAATTAAATAATTTGTTTTACCATACAAGATTATATCGTCAACATAGACGGTTAATATAACATTACTTTTAAATTTATATACACAATTAGTCCAATTTAGTTTAACAAATCCTAACTTTTTCAAAATACTATCGAGTTCAAAGTTCCACTCCCGCGAACTTTGGTGCAAACCATAAATTGCTCTGTTTAAAAAACACAATTTATTTTCGAACCCTTTTACTTCATGGCCAGGTGGTTGCCTCATATATATTGGTTCTTTTAATTTACCATAGAGATAGGCAGATTTTATATCCAACTGAACATTATGCCAATGTAATATAGACACTAATAGTATAAACAGTAACTTGATAATGTTAAAATTTACAACAGGTGAAAAGATTTCATTAAAATCAACGCCTGGTCTTTGCTTAAACCCTTGTGCCACTAACCTGGCTTTATATTTTTTCGGATTATTTTTATCATCCAATTTTACTGTATAAACCCACTTACTTCCAATTACTGGAACATTAGAAGGTGGATCAACCAGATCCCAAACCTTTCGATCCTTCATAATTCGAAGTTCATCGGCCATTGCAGCATCCCACTTAGCCTTATTCTGACTTTGCTGCGTTTCATAAAATGTTTTTGGCACTTCAGTGCTATAACATTCGTGAAATATATCCTCTAATTGATCATTTAAATAATCCTTTTTACCTTGAAAATAAGACATGTTAGTAGAATCTACATTTTTAGTATTTACAACACAATCAGGTTTAAAGCAAAATTTATCAGGATTAAAATATATTCTATTTTCATTACAATATTTTCTAGCATCATTTACAGATCTTAATCTAACGCTAGAATTTGGTGGATAGTAATATACATCAATTCTATTGCTCATTGTGCGAGGTTTTTCTACTCTTTCCCACTCGCTAATATTTAAAGCACTTAAAATACGAGTATCAGAAGCTTGATCTTTTTCGATCTGATTTGAGTCGTCGTCGGAAGTCGTTTCATAAAAATCCGCATTTAAGTCAAATCTAGCATAATTGGAACATTTATCTTTACCAAACAAACAATTAACCCCTTTCTTAGTTTCATCAATTTTGACATGAACCGTTTCAATAACTTTACGTTCCTTAGGGATAAAAATCCTATAACCTTTTGTTTTAGTCGCATAGCCCACCAAAATTCCAGGCTTTGCTCGCGGTTGAAGTTTATTCCTGTGAATTTTAGGAACATGTACGAAAGCAAGAGATCCGAATATTTTGAAATGTTTCACAGAGGGTTTGTGATCACTCCATATTTCTATAGGAGTCAAACCGTCTGTTACTTTGTGTACACACCGGTTTCTGATGTGCACAAATGCCATAAGGGCTTCCGCCCAAAAACGTGGTTGCAATCCACTGTCTTGGAGCATGGCACGTACTCCGTCCATGGCGGTCCTATTAAACTTTTCAGCGACCCCATTTTGTTCACTTGTGTACGTAGATGTACGCTCATGTTTAATTCCTAATTCACCGAGGAATTTCTCAAACTCTTTGTGCACGAAATCAAGAGCATTATCAGTTCTCACACACTTCAATTTGCAATTTGTTTCCCTTTCTACTTTAGCCAAATAAGTTTTAAAACAGCTAAAAACTTCAGTTTTACTTTTTATTACGTAAACCTCAACTTTACGCGAATAGTCGTCTATGATAGATAGAAAATACTTTCCCCCACCCAAAGAATTCACTGGAGAAGGACCCCACAAATCCATATAAACTCTTTGTAGGATATTAGTAGTAAGTCGTTTGTACTCGTTTGTTTTTAAGGACACTCTAGTGGATTTAGCAATTTTGCAAACATCACAATTTTTGTCCTTTGCTTTAGAACATAAATTTTCAATTCCTTTTATGGAATTATTTCTACTCATTTGCTCTATCAGAGGAACATTTACGTGACCAAATCTCCGGTGCACAGTATTAATATTTAAAGATACATTAACAGATTCTTTATATATTTTAGGATATCCTCTTACTATATACAATTTATCAATTAAGGGTACAGTAAAGAAATAATTATCATTTTTAGTATATACAATCATCTTATTGTCACCCCAAATAACTTTCATACCTGCAATATCTATATTCGAACCACCTATTAAGTTTCTACGCATATTAGGAGTATACAATACATTCTTCAGTATAATTTTTACATTACCTGAAATGTCTTTTACTACAAAGTCTATATCTCCTACTCCAAGGACTTTCGAAGTACAATCTTGGTCTCCAACGAGAATAGACGCAGGTTTGGTCAGCTTGAAGTTATAAAACCAGTCCCTTTGATTACAGCAATGCGAAGTAGCAGCCGAATCGACGAGGAACTCCTCAAGATTTTTACTAGGTGAAGTTGTTGCAAGTGCAATGTCAGCAAAACATGCACCGTTTTCATCTCGGACTGACTTCTTGACTAGTCTATTCTTCTTGAAACATCGACTTTCAGCATGTCCTGGTTTGTGACAATAACCACACGGCCCCATACGATAAGCTTCGTCGTTTCTGTGTGACTTTTTGTCAGGGTCCAGCACACCTCCACTGCGTTCAGATTTATTGGTCGATTTCTTCTGTGCAGCATGTATTGCTCTATTCTTTGAAGCATAGGCGTTTCCAATCACTGTATGGATTTTTCCTTCATCTTTTCTTTTTAAATCAATTCTTCCAGCTTCGGCAAGTAATTGCTTTGTAACGTTGTTTATTGTAAACTCTGCATCCTCGAATCTGTACATGTGTTGTACTAGGTTATCATAATCTGGAGGTAATCTTCGTATAAGTTGAAAACATACAAGAAGCTCTGGAATTTCGAACCCGGAATCTTTGATCTGTAGTTGTTTTTCAGCAATTTTCTTACTGAATATTCCAATTGTTTCTTCCTCAGAGTCGAACCGCATGTCGAAAAATTCATCTACTAAGCCGGCCAATCTTGCTCTTGAAGTAGGTTCAAAGTGAAGTTTCAACGTCTCCCATGCAGTCTTCCCGTCCTCAGTATCTGCGATCAGGGTGTGAAATCTTCTTTCTAAACTTTGATAGATGGTCGCATAAGCTCGTTGCTTTCTCCATAGAAACGCACGCTTTTCCTTTTCTGGTGCACTTTCTGGGCAAGGAACAGGATTTCCAACTATAAATTCCCAGCACCCACGATCCATCAGTAAGACTTTAACGTCAGTCTTCCATGTGGTGTAGTTAAACTCGCTTAGTTTTGGAAAACTAAACGATTCTGCCATCATGCAACTAGAGCAGCCAACTTAATACAATTTCGAAGTAAACTTAATTTAGTTTTAACATTTTAGTTAAAAAGGAATCGGGTTGGGCTTGGCCCATAACCCTGTTTGGTGTAGGTTTTATGCGTAAGAAAAACACTCCTTTAAAATAAAACCTATCATTTTATTTACACGAAAGCACAACCCGACTGGGGTTTCACCAGAAGAACATATCAGTTATATAGCAAACTGTCTGAATTAGAAATACAAACTTAGAATAACAGACCCCATACGGCACATTTGCCGATGCACATTGGGACAAATAGCCACTGATCCAACATTCTTAAAAGCCATAAGCATAATATGCATTGGAATTCCTACGTCTCTTTGCATCTCAAGAACTGCGCGCAGAGTGTCTGAGCACGAGCTGTCCTGCGCGTCAGATTGCGCAGTGGGTTTAGGGGGCGGAGCTACCGTTCGCTGACCTGATACCATATTAGCGAAAGACACGGATGGGACAGGACAGGACAATCACTTCCGGAGTGCCTACTGCAAAGCAGCTTAACTCCCCGTCATCAGGTGTGTGTAACTTAAAACTGAGTTGCTTAAAAAGAGAGAAAATTTAAAAGTAAAAAATGATTTAAAAGGCTGATTAGAAATAAAACATAATTTTCAGCTGAACAAAGTTCCGAAAGATGGCGCCACCTCCTTAAGCGAGATCGACAAACCAGTCGGTTTCCCTTCCAGAGTGTGACCGCATTCGGAGGTGGCAAACTTTGATGATCCATTTAAAAGTTAAAAAAGATTAAAATTTTAAATAAATAAAAAGAAAAACAAGGTCGAAAAAGAGAAATAAAACTGTTGTGTTTTAGTGATTCAATTAGGGTCCTGTCGAGTCCAAAAAATGCTCAGCATCTACGAGTGAAAACCGGGGTCATGATCCAATATGGGATTTGCAAAATAAAAATTTTGCATGGGGAGATAAAGTTAGGAAAATTGAAGTCAAAGACATCAGGATCCAAACGAAACATGCCGCATTGACGTTTAGGTCGCCGCGGGTAAGTTTCCAGGTTTTGTTGCAAGAAGGCACGTGGTCTTTTTGCAGAGCTTTTGACCGAAGGGTCGTAAGGTGGTAATGCTCTAAGTGCTTCGTTTGGAACCTGAGGTATTTTTTCGAAGAACTTGGCCGAAATGTGCTGCAGGAATTCAGCAATGGGTTTAATTTTGAGGTCCGAATGTATGACTTCATTCCGGACATAGTAAGGAGCTCCCGTGATAGTCCGCAATGTGCGGCTCTGGAAACTCTGCAGTTTTTTCCAATTCAATTTATTTGTACCGGCCCATATTTGTGAGCCGTACGTCAGTGTTGGCCGAATGATGGCTTTGTAGAGGAGGAGTTTATTGTGAAGGGAGAGCCTGCTCCTTCGGGCTATGAGCGAGTAGATTTTCCCTTTGGCAATTGCCGCATTACGTAGGGCACGTTTAATGTGTTCGTTCCAAAGCAACTTTGGATCTAACACAAGTCCCAGGTAACGGTACTTACGTACCCAGTAAACAGGCGTGCCAAAGAGAGCAACAGGGGGGATATTCAAATAGTCGGGATTATTCAGATCGAAATTGAACCCGTATTTGAAGTGGGCGTATTTCCGGGAGAACAGCATGAGAGCGCACTTTGAAGCATTGATTTTGATTCTCCAATCAGAGAGCCAGACCTCAAGTTCCCGAATGTACGTTCTCATTCTCGATAGGAAGAAAACAAGACTACAGACGTCCGACTTGAGCCACTGACCTGGATACACGCTTGGAATCTTCGCTCTTGGCTATTTTGTGATTGTTGAGTGAGTGAGTGAGTGCACAGCTTTTCGGTGTGCAAATTGGACTTTGCACTTGTGCATCTTTCCACGACCAGTCCTTTTCAGGACTAACAATCTATACTTTCGTGCATCATGGAGATTACTCCTGATCACACTGCTACCGTGCCTGCCTCGCAAAATTCAATCACTGAGGCCTTCGTGAAAAATTTCACCATACCTGAAAACATCTCCTATGATGAAGCCGTGAACCAGATTATCAATCTGCGTGCGGATTACAAACTGCTGGATAACAGAATGGAGCATGCCCATGTCCACTTTCCCGACCAACTGCCCGGCCTGATGGAGGAGGGTAAATATCTTATGTCCATCATCGTGGCACTCTGCCAGATGAAGGGCATTCAATTATTTCAAATCCCCAATACTTTCGAGGAATTTCTTGCTGAACGCAAGCTGACTGAGCTGGCCCAAACTAGCGATTCCCAGTGCATAAATGTGCCCCCTAGTACATCGGTAACTACCACGGCCGTTGAAAGTATCGATACTGATGACTTTACCCCAGTTGCGGGCAGACGCAAAAGAAAAACTGCCGTACGGCAAGAGAAGAACGGAACAACCGTCCCTGCTCTCCAGAAGAGGGGAAAATCGGAGACCAGATCTTCAAAGGCGAGCCGCTCGACCAATCCAAAACTGGTCCAAATTCGCTCGGCCAATGAAAACGAAGCGGAGTTGGAAGACCGCCCAACCGAAATCCCACTTCCCTCCGAAACTGAGGAGGAGATGGATGACTCAACAGCTCCCGTAGTTACCGATGGACAACCCGGAAATAGTTCATTGGCACCCCCACCGCGCCCATTACGCATTCCCCCACTTTTTGTATTACCGCGTCCCAACTGGCGCACTGATCTTTCAATGCTTAGGTGCAGTGCACCCTCAATAACATCAGAACTGAAAGGAAGTTACTTTAAGGTCTGCGTCAAAACTGAAGACGAGTACCGCAAAGTAACCACTCTTATGAAACAGCAGGGAGTGCAATTTAAGGCCCATGGCTTAAAAAAGGACATCCCAATCAAAGTTGTGATCCGAGGACTCCCAGTCTCTACTGATGAGTGTGAAATCACTCAGAGGATTGAGGAGGACTATGGCTTCAAAGTCCATAAGATCAACAGATTAATCAAAACAGGCACCAAAATTGCGATGCCTTTATACTACCTCCAAATTGTAAATTGCCTACGTATTGACGAGGTTTACAAGATAACTCGACTTCTAGGAACTACAGTTTCAGTCGAGAGATACCGTGGCAGGAAAGGTCCTTCCCAATGTTTTAATTGCCAGGGATTTTTCCACTCTTCCGAGTGCTGCTCACTTCCACAGAAATGTGTTAAGTGCGCAGGTCCCCATTCAGCAAAGAAATGCCCAAATTCCAAAGACATGCCTCTTAAATGCGCTAATTGCGGTGGCCCACATAGTGCTAATTACCGAAACTGTCCGCGTTTCCCCTCTACTGGTGCACGAAAACCCGGCACCTTTAATAGACAAAACCCCCCCAGAAATAGCTACCAAACCCCGGCTAAACCAGCCGTAGAACCAATGAACAATTTCCCCCGACTTGTTGGTGTCGAACCTAGCATATCCTATGCAAATATCCTCACCGGATCAAACAGGGTAAATTTAATTCCTAAGCAGTCGGTCCCTCGCGCTGATGCAAGCTTTGATTCAAATTCATGTACCGACACTCTTTTGTTATTAAAATGTCACAAGACTCGGGTATCGAACCTGAACTAATTCAGAGAGCATTTAAAAATGCCTTGCCCCAACTCCGTTCTGCATCGCACGGAGTTGATAGGGCCTATTTAATCTACGCGCACTATGTTGCGATTATCACAGGAAACCCCCCCATACTCTAATTCATGTCTAGTACAAATCTGCAGAATTCTTTATCAATTGGCTTTTGGAATGCAAACGGACTTCGATCCAAGATTCAAGAAGTTCGTCAGTTTCTTGTAGAGAAGAATTATGATCTATTTTTGGTCAATGAGACCCACTTCACTCCTGGATATAGTCCGCAAATTCCTAATTACATCCTATATCAAAACAATAGGAAAATTACTTTAACTGTCCGCATTGCTGCAGGTGGCACTTGTATCTATGTCAAACGGAACATCTCTCATAGACTCATTCCGACCCCGACATTAGATAAAATAGAAGCAACCCTGGTTGAGGTGAAATTGAGAGATTCACCCCCAATTAAAATTATATCAGCTTACCTCCCTCCGTACAAGAGGGGAGTAATTTTTCCGGAGGCTGATTTCACCAAATTGCTTTCAACTGGAAACAATGTCATTCTAGCTGGAGACCTAAATTGTTCTCACATTGCTTGGAAAAATTACACTTCCAATGCATGGGGACACAAACTTAAAAATATGGTAGAAAATCTACCGGGTGTACGGATCATCTCTCCGGATGACCCCACCCATCTAAATTTCCGTGGGAGACTCGATACCTATATTGATTTGGCCCTGTTTAAATTTATCCCTTTTCAAAGTTCAATAAGAACTCTTAACGAACTTAGCTCCGACCATCTCCCGGTCGAATTAATTCTTAACACATCGAAACTCATCGAAAAATTGCCAGACCTCTTTTCCACGAATTGGGGGAATTTTAATCATATTTTGGCCCACTCACCCCTTCCCTCACCAAATTTCCAGAATATCGATGACATTGAAAAATCCATTGAAAATTTAGGAATTAAGATTAAGGATGCATTTGATGCTGCTTCCAAACCCAAATTAAAGCCTGAACCTCTTCGTTTCTCTGAAGAAATCAGGACCAAAATTAAGCATCGAAATCGGCTGAGAAGAATTTGGCAAAGATTTCGAGACCCCCAATCCAAACAGGAACTTCGCTCAGCCGATAAAGAAATTAAATCGCTTGTCAAGTCTCTCAGTCAAGAAAGATGGCACAGCCACATTGAGTCTTTATCGACGGAAGACAACTCACTTTGGAGAAAAACCTCCCAACTTAGAAAATCTTACACTGCCATTCCACCGATCACAGGTGCAAATGGAATAATTGCAATTTCAGGGGATGAAAAGGCTGAATTTATTGCAGACAGTCTTCAATCTCAATTCCAACCTAATCCTACACTAGGAGATCCAAACCATTTCTCCAACATACAATCCCAGGTTGAAGAGTACTTAGGTACACAGTTCGAACCAGGTATCGAACCTGCATCTGCTCATGAGGTGCAGTCATTCATTTCTTCCCTCAAACCCAAAAAGACTCCCGGATTGGATTCCATTTCGAATCGCATGCTCAAAAACTTGCCCCTTAAATACATTGTTTTCATAACATTTTTAATCAATGTCTTGATTAAAAAATGTTATTTTCCCCTTTGCTGGAAAATTGCGGTCATCATCCCTATTCCAAAACCTAACTTAAATCACAGCATCCCTTCAAATTACCGTCCCATTTCTTTGCTCAGTTCTTTGAGCAAAATCTATGAATATATTTTACTTATACGCCTGGATAAGTTCGTTCTGGATAACAATATTCTTATCCCGGAACAATTTGGGTTTCGAAAGAAACATAGCACGAACCACCAGCTGTTGCGTGTCAGTGAACTTATCCATGAAGGCTATCGTAAAAAACAACACACTGGTGTCTTATTCTTAGATGTGTCCAAAGCTTTTGACCGCGTTTGGCACACGGGACTTATTTACAAGCTCATGCGACTTGGCTTTCCTGATCACCTAATCAACCTTTTCAACTCGTATCTCTCTAACCGTTCTTTTACTGTACGAGTTGGTCGTAAAGATTATTCTTCCCACCGCCCAATCCTTTCCGGAGTCCCTCAGGGATCATTACTAGGTCCCAAACTCTTCAATCTTTTCGTTAATGACATTCCCAAATCTCTGCACACCAAACTTGCAATTTATGCCGATGACACGGCTGTCATTACACAATCCAATAACAAACACCACATCTTATCGAGACTGAGAGACTATGTCAAACAATTAGAAATTTGGCTTTCCCACTGGCGGGTCAAAGTCAATGCTTCTAAGTGCGCCTGTATGTTTTTCTCCAGGAGATATCTTCATTCTAACTATGGATTCCAAATTGAACTGAACAACCCAGACCTCGTTAACATCCCCCCAATTGAACTTTTCGGAACTCCCGTGTTCTGGGTTAAAAATTATAAATATTTAGGACTTGTGCTCGACCCAAAATTACTTTGGACCGAACACATTAAGCGCGCTCTCCGTAAAGGAGCTATGGCCCGAGGCAAACTTCGCCAATTACTAGGCTGGAACAGCCGGCTCTCCACTGAGAACAAAATTCTTCTCTACAAAGCCATAATCAGACCAATTGTCACATATGGTTCCCAGGTGTGGGGATCAACGTGTGCAACCAACATCAAGAAACTGCAGATTTTCCAAAATCGTACATTACGTACGATAGCAAAAGCACCCTGGTTTATCCAAAATGAAGTCATCCATTCGGACTTTAATCTAAAACCCATGGCTGAATTATTACAGCACCTTTCGATTAAATTTTTTGAAAAACTACCTCAGGTTCCAAATGAATCAATTAGGTCATTACCAACATATGACCCAACTGTTAGAAGCTCGCAGAAAAGGCCCAGAGCCATACTGCATAAAGAGTTTCAAACTTTTCCCCCACGGCCTAAACGCCCACGCACTCTGCTTAATTTGGATCCTGATGTCCCTGACTTCATTTCCCCCACCTAAAAGTACTTTATTTGCATTCCCACCACAGTGGGACGCGTGTTGACACCAACAAGATTGGGTAAGGACTGATTGGACCCTAATTAAATCACAGATTAAATTTCTGTCCCTAAATTCTCTTCGTAATCCTTTCAAAGGGTTACCCTCGCTTACTTCTAATCCACTGCGCATGCGGGTCATCTGACCAGCATTGACCAATGGATTACCTTCCTAGTGCGGGAAGCTGCATGCACCGCCTTCTGTATTTTCCCTGGCTACTGCCCGTCACGTGACAGTAGCCACTCCCCCTCCCCTTTAACCTGCAAGACAGCGGATTCTACTTCATTCTGAGAGAAGCTGCGCTCGTCACCTGACGATCGCTCCGCTGTCATGCCGTAGCTGTCCACTTTCTGAGACACGCCCCTGCATCTACCCTCCTTGGATCACCCCCTCTGATGAACTTTCTTTGTTTCTGATTCCTTTTACTTTCGATGTGGAGATAAGCGGCGTGCCGCCGCAGGAACTCCGTAATGTGATTGTCCAGTCCAGTCCAGTCCAGTCATTCTCGATAGAATATGATGAATGTTGTTGGACTGTATCAGGATAGCGGTGTCGTCGGCGTAAATAGCCAACTCAGTGTGCAGCGTTTTTGGGATATCGTTAACGAATAAGTTGAAGAGCCGGGGACCCAGAAGGGACCCCTGGGCGACTCCGGCACGAATGGGGCGGTGGGATGAGAAATTGTTAAGATCAACTCTAACACTAAACGAACGATTACTGAGATAAGAGTTGATCAGGGAGATGAAATGGGCCGAAAAACCAAGTCGCATTAGCTTGAATAAAAGTCCATCATGCCAAACGCGGTCAAATGCTTTGGCAATATCTAAGAATAGCACACCTGTGTGTGCTTTTTTGCGATAACCATCATGGATAATTTCAGTGACACGCAACAGCTGGTGGTTGATGCTGTGTTTCTTACGAAACCCAAATTGTTCAGGAATAATTAAATTATTTTCCTGAACGAAATCATCCATGCGTATAAGCAAGATAAATTCAAAGATTTTACTCAGGGAACTGAGCAGAGAGATAGGACGATAATTTTGAGGGAGTTTATGGTCTTGGGAAGGTTTTGGAATAGGGACAACGACCGCTAATTTCCAGCTTTGAGGGAAGTACGAATTTTTAATCATTACATTAATTAAAAACGTAATGAATAAAATGAACTTTATGGGGAGGTTTTTCAACATGCGATTCGAAATTGCATCGATGCCAGGAGCCTTTTTGATTTTAAGGTTAGAGATGAAGAGGGAAACTTCGGAAAAGGTCGCAGGTTCGATACCAGGTCCGAAGGGAGTACCTAAAAACTCTTCAACTTGGGTGTGTATGTCCTGGTGATTCTGTGTGAGCAGATTTGACAGGACTGGATTTGGAAGGAACTGTTCTTGAAGGCTGTCTGCAAGAACTTCAGCCTTGGCTTTTGCCGTTGAAGCTATTTCACCGCTTGCGCCAGTAAGGGGCGGAATGGAGGTGTACGATTTTTTCAATTGGGAGGTTTTCCTCCAAAGTGAGTTGTCATCAGTCGTTAGGGACTCTATGTGTTCTGACCATCTTTCTTGAGCGTGAGAACTTACAAGTGACTTGACTTCTCTGTTGGCCGTACGGAGTAATTCTAAAGATTGGGGATCCCGATAACGTTGCCAAAGTTTCCGTACTCGGTTACGATGATTAATTTTGGACCTGATCTCCTCAGAGAAACGAGGAGGGACAGGTTTCAATTTTGGTTTGGAGGCTGCATCAAAAGCTTCCTTAATTTTAGTGCCTAAAGTTGCAATTGAATTGTCAATATCGACGTTAGAGTTAACATCAAGAGACGGGAGGGGGGTGTTGGATAAATTAAAGTTGTAGTCTCCCCAATTTGTGGAGACAAGGTCTGGTAATTTATCAGTTAAAATGGAAGTATTTAATGTGATTTCCACTGGGAGGTGATCAGAGCTAAGATCATTTATAACTCTGATCGAATTTTGAAAAGGGATATATTTCATGATAGCCAAATCAAGAAAAGTGTCAGTGGCACCACGTTGATTAATATGTGTGGGGTCATCCGGAAACATGACCGACACACCTGGCATGCGATCTACCAGAGCTTTTAATTTAGTCCCCCAGTGACTGGAAGCATGATTGTTCCAGGCAGTGTGCGGGGAGTTAAGGTCTCCTGCTAAGATAATATTATTTCCAATTGCAAATAATTTGGAGTAATCAGCTTCCGGGAAACTACGTGTTCCAGACTTAGGAGGAACGTAGGCTGATATAATTTTGATTGGGGGTGAGTCTCTCAAGTTCACCTCAACCAGGGTTGCTTCAATGAGGTTAAGTGGCGGAGTTGGAATAAGTTTGTGTGAGATGTTCCGCTTGATGTAAATACAAGTCCCACCCACAGCTGTTCTCGCGGAAAGCGTGATAGGCCTGTCATTTTTATACAGAATATAATTTGGGATTTGTGGATTATATCCTGGGGTGAGATGGGTCTCAGTGACCAAGAATAAGTCGAAGTTCCTCTGAATAAGGAATTGCCGGACTTCATGTATTCGGGCTCTCAGTCCGTTGGCATTCCAAAAGCCTATTAAAATGAACTGCGGAGTTTGTAAAGACATTAGGTTCGGGACCGTGGTCCAATTGGAGTTCCTATGAGAGCAACATAGTGCTCGAAGATGTAACACGCACGCTCGACTCCGTCCGTTGCCGTACGGAGTTGCGGAATTGCGTTTTTGAAAGCTTGCCATCTAAGCCATCTAAAGTTTGTACTAGGGAACCTAGCCCCGTAGGGGCTTTAATCCCATATCTGAAAATATTACATAATGAATACACATAAAGAAATAGAGTAGTCGGTCAAAATTGGTACAATGCTCTGGATTAAAATAAATCAGAAATACATAGAAGAAAAGAGAAATAAAAGAGATTAAACAATTATATACAAGGATGGAAAAAGATTTCCATCCAACAGAACGGCTGAATCCAGAGATTCACCGTTTCTGTTGCCATTGCGTCCTTCAAGATGGCGCTGTCCTCAGTTGAAACAGCTGACAGCAGTCAGCTGTTCATCCGAGGCTTTTCTTCTCTGGTTTTTCGTTTCGAAGAGGTTTCTCTCCGGAATGGGGTTGGTATTGTTCAATCGTTTGAGTGACTGTCCCGTGCTGGATCTATTGTTCGTTTGTTTGAGTGACAGTTGCCTGCGCATCTGTTGTTCGGCTGTCGTTACGTTTTCCTATTGTGCAGTTAGCTATCGAATTAGGATTGTCATGGTTTAAGCATAGATGATGGGGGTTATTGCTGTCACGTAGTGTCAGTACATCTGTGGATGATTCCAAGAGGTCTTTTGTTTTTATTATCGTAGCAGTAATTTTCAACATCGTGGATGGATGGGTTGTTTATATTCGTAAGGTTGTTATGGAATCTTTGTGAGAGGTGAAGAGAGAGAATATTGTTTCGGATGGTTTTGATTTTAAGTTCTTTATAGATGTCCGAGACCCGAAAGTACCAGGGTGATCTAGATATCATTTTGATCGTACAGTTTTGGGCTTGTTCAAGTTTTTTTAAGTTGGTAATAGCTGCACCTCCCCAGGCTTGACAGGCATAACTAACAATTGGAAGCAAACAGGTTTTGTATATAAGTACACGATTTTTAAGGTCGAGTTTGGAGTTTCGGGCTAATAGGGGATAAAGTTTACTTTTCGCATTGCGAAATCTTTGGATAACGTACTTAATGTGGTTGGTCCAAGTAAGGTGATGGTCAAGTTTGACTCCTAGATACATAGTTTCGTTTGTCCATTGGACTTCTTGATTGTAGATTTTGAGGCATCTATATTTTTTCTTTTTATATCCAAATATGATGGCAGCAGTTTTTTCGACGTTTATTTTAATTTTCCATTGGATAAGCCAGGATTCCAAGAGTTTTATGTGTTTTGTGAGTGCATGGTGTATTTGAAAGTTGGTTTTGCCTCTGGCAAGGATGGCTGTGTCGTCTGCATACATTGAAATGATAGTGGAATTGGTTTGAGGAATATCATTTATGAAGATGTTAAACAAGGTTGGTCCCAGGATAGATCCTTGTGGTACCCCAGAATAAGTTGGTTTGGTGTTAGAATATTTATCATAGACTCTCACACAGTATTGACGGTTTAGCAGATAAGAATAGATAATTTTAATTAAGTATTGGGGGATCTTAGTAGTAATGAGTTTGTAAATGAGGCCTTCCAGCCATACTTTATCGAAGGCCTTGGCGATATCGAGGAAGATGGCTGCAGTCAGTTCTTTGCGTTCGAGTCCAGTAGCTATGTAATCTGTGACTCTGTACAGTTGGTGCGTAGTAGATAGCTGAGTTCGAAACCCATATTGTTGTGGAATAAGAGTATTGTTTTCTTGCAAATGGTTGTTGAGTCTATTTGCGATGATTCGTTCTGTTATTTTACTTAGTACTGGTAAAAGTGAAATCGGTCTATAAGAGATTGGAAGAGTGGGATCTTTTCCAGGTTTAAGAATCGGGACAACAACTGCTTTCTTCCAGTTAATAGGAAAATATCCTGTTGTAAGAATGGCATTTATAAGATGCGTGATTTTGAAAATGATAATCAGAGGGATGTTTTTAATCATTTTGTTGGTTATCGTATCATGCCCCGGGGATTTTTTAATTTTGGTTTTCTTGATGTATTCCATGATTTCGTTTGGCGTCGCAGGGATAGGAGTGTTGATTTCGTTTGAAGTATTGTTGATGTATAGTTGAACAGTATTTTTGACAATGATGTCAGTGGGTGGATGAGAAATATCATTGTCTGTGAATTGTTCTTTAAGGCAATCTGCAATTACCTCAGCTTTTTCCAGGTTAGACGTAGCAATGCCATTGGGACCAGTAATATGTGAGTCTTTTCCTTTGGGTTTTTTGAACCGTTTAGTAAGCATCCAGAGGGAATTATCTTCAGGGTTGAGTGAGGCAATGTAGTCGTTCCATTGTTTTTGCGTGTAGTCTTTAATTTCTTTGTTGATTTGGGCTTGTAGGCGATTAACTTCAGTTTTGTCCTGCGGGTGCCTATAAAACTGCCAATTTTTCCTGGTTTTGTTTCTTTCTCTGATAAGTTGTCTAATTTTCGGTGGGATGTAGTTTGGTTTATTTGGTGGTGCAGGTTTGGAGTTTTCAATATGTGCAGAGTGGATAAGATTAGTGATGTTTTGAGTTTCAGAATCGATTTCTTGTGGGGTAGAGAGTTTGGGGAGTTCATAACTGCTGTTGTTTTGCAGAGTCACCTTGAATTTGTCCCAGTTGGTTATTAGAGTTCTGTGAATCTTTGGAAGAACAACTTTGAGATTAAAGTCCAGAATGACCGGATTATGGTCAGAGCAAAGTTCATCTAGGACCCTAATCTCGTATTTATAGTAGAATTCCCTAATCAGGGTAATATCAAGAACATTTTCAGACGTAGTACCGTATCTGGTAGGTGTTTTAGGGGCAATAAGGTTTAAGTTTGTATTAATTAGCAGGTTATGGAGAATTGTGCCATGATTGTTAATTAGTTTGCAGCCCCAATCAGGGTGCGTTGCATTATAGTCTCCACATAAGATAATATTGGTATTCAGGGCAATCAAAGTTTCAATATCAAAGCTGAATGTCGGTTTATTTGGTGGGACATAAATTGAAACAATAGTAAGTTTAGGGTGTTTGGGTAAGGTAAGAGTAATGCAGGTTGCTTCGGCAACTTGCAGTTGTGGAGTAATTTCCTGGTAATGAGGGATATTATTTTTCAGGAAAATGGCAGTACCACCACCTGCTCGATCTTGTCTATCATTTCGATAAATAATGTAATTTGGAATCCAGGCTTTTTGATATGGTTTGAGGTGGGTTTCTTGGATAAGGAAAATGTCAGGTTTGTACTTATCTACAAAGTATCTAGCTTCGTTAATCTTAGCATAGATCCCGTTTGCATTCCAGTAACAGATTTTCAGACCGGGAAAGGAAGGGAGCGTCATTCAGTTACTGGGTCAGTAAGTACTCCAATGTTCTCAAATAGAGTAAAAAGTTTTTGTGCGGGGGATTGGTTTTCATTTTTAAGTGCCTCAAGGGCTTCTTTAATTCCGGAGAGTCCCCGGAAGATCTTAGCTATTTCTCGGAAGAATTCCAGCATTACTGTAATTTCTTCCCCTACTGTTGGAGGGTTCTCGGTTCGATTCCCGGTCTGGTCTTGGAGATTGCGAGCAGCTGAGGGGGGATTGTACATTTGCGGGTTTGATGTGTTCCTGTCATTCGTGATGTTTACTTCCTCAATTAATTTATTTTGGGTAATATTAGCGTAGCTGAATCCTTGGCGGGTTTTGTTTTTCTCGGCATAATTGATTTTACTTTTCCCCATCTGGAAGAATTCGCAGCCCCTCCAGGAAGCAACGTGATTCTCCCCACAATTACAACATCTGGGTTCAGATCCTTCCGGTAATTTGCACTGGTCGGTGCGGTGCCCAAGTCCACATCGGACGCATTTGGGCTTCATGTGGCAATTGTTGGAGGAGTGATGTAGCCCTTGGCAGTTGTAACACTGTGTTGGGCCAGTTTTCCTAACAAATTTCTCGATTTTTATGCAAAGATAGAATAATTTTTCTAGTTTATAAATGTTAGAAATGTTGGAGGAGTTTTTAAGTTCTACCAAAAAGATTGGTAGCGGGTTTTTGGTTTTGAAACCTATTAGTTGAGAGACCTTGATGACACAGAAGTCAAGTTGGGTTAGTTCCACTTTTATATCCATAATATCAGTGTTGACAGGTAAGCCCTTGATGACAATTTTGATGGGTTTGCTACTTTTGCTATTAAGTAACACAAATCCGTGATTTTTTTCGTTGAGGAATTTGGTGATAGCTCTGTGTTCATCAGGAGTTTGGGGGAAAACCTTAATATAGGTCCCTGAAAGTGTAGCTTTTTTTTTTTTTTGGAACGGGAACGGACGTATCAATTACGGAGTACCTTGCAGAGAACTGCGAACCTCCACATCAGAATTAATAAGGAATTTAATGATTGTAAACTAGACAATGGAGGAAGAAAGTTAAAGGGAGTGGCAATGCACTATGAGAAAGGTAGATAATTAATATAGATGATAGAGTTTAATAATTGATACAATTAGGAGTCCAATTCACGTTCCAAAGATGAGGGGACACAGAGAGGAGGGGCGACCAATCAGTACCGAAAAGAAAGTGGCGAAATGCATAAGCTGTGGTGTTGATTTGGGGGGTGATGGTAAAAATAGGGTAAGAGAAAAAAAAAAAAAAAAAAAAAAAAAAAAATCAATGTGGGGAGCCCGGGAGACTCACCAAGGGGTCTCTGAGCTCACCACATCGACGTTTTTTGCGTGGAGGGTAAGTGTGGTAATCACGATCCAGATGAGTTTTAGGTCTCTTGCGAGATTTGATCGAGGTAGTATCATAAGAGGGTATGTCTTGTAAAAGTGGGTTGGGGACATGTGATAGTCTATTGAAAAATTTAGAAGAAAGGGTCTTAATGTATTCGAAAATGGGTTCGATGTTAAGGTCACGATGAATGATTTCACGGCGCACATAATACGGGGCATTAACCATTTGGAGGAGGATAGTATTTTGAAGGGATTGAAGATATTTAATATTAGTTTTGCAAGTGGAGCCCCAAACAGGGGAGGCATAAAGAATAGTGGGACGGATAAGAGATTTGTATATTAAAATTTTGTTCTTCATTGAGAGGTGGCTATGACGACCGATGAGAGAGGATAGGTTAGCTTTGAGAGCGAGCGTCTTTTTGCCGATTGTTTTGATGTGGGGGGTGAAAGTGAGTTTGGGGTCGAGGGTAAGACCAAGGTATTTGAATTTTTTGACAAAAGGGATGGGTTCATTGTAGAATTTAATGTTTTGAAGTTGAGATGGAGATTTGTTAGAAAACATAAGGAGTGCACATTTAGAGGCATTAATTTTGATTTTCCAGTTGGTGAGCCAGAGCTGGAGTTTGTCAACATAATTTTGAATTTGTTTAATAAGAAATCTCCTATTTTTATTTTGATACATGATTGCAGTGTCGTCAGCATAAATAGCGAGGGAAGTTCTGGGACCGGTTGGAATATCGTTGATATAAATGTTAAAAAGAAGGGGAGAGAGGAGAGATCCTTGCGGAACACCTGCTTGGATACAACGATGATTAGAAAGGGTGGGGTTGACTTTAACTTGGAAGGTGCGATTTGAAAGGAAGTTTTGGATAATTTTAATAAGTTGGGGTGGAACATTAAGTTTGATGAGTTTGTGGAGGAGCCCTTCGTGCCAGACACGGTCAAAGGCTTTGGCGATATCCAGGAAAAGGATGCCAGTGTGGGCGGAGTTGCTGAGTCCGTGATGAACGAACTCGGTAACTCTGAGGAGTTGATGGACAGTGCTGTGCTTGTGCCTGAAACCAAATTGTTCAGGAATGAGGATGTTGTTAGATTCGATGTATTGATTTAGTCTTTTTAAAATAATAAATTCATAAATTTTGCTGAAAGCGCTGAGAAGAGAGATAGGACGGTAATTTTGAGGTTCGGAAGGGGAGGAGTTAGGTTTGTGAATGGGAACGACGATAGCATTTTTCCAAAAGGAGGGGAAATGTTTTTGATTGAGAATAGCATTGATAATAATAGTAATAAAGAAAAGAATTTTAAGAGGGATATTTTTAAGCATTTAGTTCGAAATAAGGTCTTTTCCAGGAGTTTTTTTGGTTTTAAGGTTTTTAATAAAGTCTGCAATTTTTCAGAAGCTTTTGCAGGTTGTAGAGAATTTTGGATAGGGGTGGAGTTAAAAAGTTGAATATCAGTGTAGACAATTTGAGTAGTGTTAGGGTTGTCAATATTGGAATTAAGTTTGAATTGTTCCTCAAGGCTGTCAGCGATAGCTTCGGCCTTTTGGATTTTAGAGAGAGCGGGACCGTTAGGAGTATTAAGGGGGGGGAGGTTATAATTATTATTTTTGAGGGATTTAGTTTTCTTCCATATGGAACCGTCTTCGGTGGAGAGAGATTCGATATGTTGATGAAATTTTTCGTTAGAGTGGGAGCGGATGAGAGTTTTAATAGAATTACAAAGGGAGTAATAACTATTTTTGAAGTTAGGGTTTTTAGTTTCTTGCCAGCGGCGACGGAAAAAGTTGCGAAGTTTAATTTTATTGAGAATTTCTTTAGGGAGAAAAATAGGGGTAGGTTTGAATTTTTTAGAAGAAGCTTCGATGAGAGTTTCGTTTAAGTGATTAGTGAGGGAGAGAATTTTATTGTCAGCATCATTAGTATTGGAGATATGAATAGGAGGAAGTGGTTTAGTTTTAAGTAGATCATGAAATTTTTTCCAATTAGTATAGTAAAATTCGTTAGAAGATCTGTTTAAATTTAAAATGTCGATTTTCAAGATGATAGGAAGGTGGTCAGAGGTAAGTTCAGTGATGGTTTCGATGGAGTATGGAAAAGGAATATTTTTAAAAAGAGCAAAATCAATAATCGTACCATGTGAGTTTTGTCTATTCGAAGGGTGAGTGGGAATATTGGGAGCGATAATTTTGATATTACGGCAATCGTTAATGAGATTTAAAAGTTTTTTACCTCTCTGGTTTGATTTAGCGTTGTTCCAAGCAGTGTGAACAGCATTGAAATCACCGGCAAGGATTGTATTATTGCAGTTGTTGAGGATTTTTTTTAGGTCAGTAGTGGGAAAAATGTTGCTGAGATTACGGTTATCGTTGTCTTTATGTCGGATGTAAATAGATGCAATATGAATAGGGGGAGAGGAGTTACCAGGGTTGATTTCGATAATAGTATTATCGATAAATTGCGATGTAATAGAGGGGATTTGGTGGTGGTCAATATTTGATTTAACGTAAATACAGGTACCGCCGAAATTAGCGTGATTTGGGTTGATGCGGTCTGTTTTGTAGAAGTTGTAGTTGGGAATTAAAACATTTTGGGAGGGAAGAAGATGCGTTTCTTGGATAAGAATAATGTCCAGATTATGTGCAAAAGTGAAAGTACGGAGTTCTTGGGCTTTGTTACGAAGACCATTGGCATTCCAAATACCAATAGAGAGACTTTTGTTAGAAGTAATGTTTTGGGGAGTGAATGAAAAGCCGTGATAAAAATACTAATTATTGGGGTGTAATTACGCCAGAGGCGTAGCAGTAGTGTTTGAAAATAATGAAAGCTCTGTCAACGCCGAAAGTGGCTTCGCGGAGTTCGGGCAAGGCATTTTCGAATGCATGAAGCATAGTAGAAATGTTATAGTTTTCGTGCTGCGACATATTGAGAACGGCCATAAGTGTGTCAGCACAGGAGAAGTCATTGTTGAAATTAGGTTGGTTATTGGGGGAGCTCGAGATTGGGTTGTTGGAAGGTTGAACAGCTTGTGCATAACTGATTTGGTTATGAGGTAAAGGATCACGAGTGAGTACCTTTCCGATTGGCGGAACGAAAACGTTCGCGTTTCGGGTTGGTGGGGCGAATAAGTTGGTGGGCGGAGCTACAGGATTAGGCGGTTTATGCGGTGAGTGCTGAACCCCTCAGATTTGAGGGCATCACAAATCAGCTCGGTGTCAGAGTTTATGGGGAGACCACGTATGACCACTTTGACTGGTCGGTCTTCGCCCATTTTAAAAGTTTTGTGTTGAACACCTTGGGCAAGTAGGAATCTTTGCATGATGCGGAATTCCTCCTTGGTGTCAACAGTCAATTTGAAGTGCTGCCCAGTCAGCTTGGATTTGAGGGAGTGAGTCACACGTCTTAAGTAAGACAGGAGTTCACTCCAATTCTTTGGGGGAAGAACAAAGAAAGGGGGAATTTTGTTCTTCCTAGGTTGTGGTGGGGGGTTGGCAGAATTTGGCTGTGCAGCAGCGTCAGTCTCTTCTGTCTCATCCATGTCCGAATCGGACTGTTGTGAATCATGAGCAGATGTGGGATGCTTTGACAGCTTGTCCACATTGCGTTGCTTTTTGGATTTAATGATTTTTTGCCGGTTCAACCGAGCACGTTTCTTGTTTTCCACAAGGCGGAAGGCATTTATGTCAGTTACATCCGAGACATCGGAGACCGACGCTGTTGCAGACACAGATACATTAGAGGGAATAGGCACAACATAGTTCGCCTGACTAGTGCTAGCTGAAGGCACAGAAATGTCAATGGACGGAGGCAAGTTGGCAGAGGGACCTACCATGGGCTGAGAGAGCGGCAGAGAGGCCAAACTCTTCTCAGCCTCCACTTGAAGAAATTCCTCATAGGTGGCAGGAAGGGAAAACAATTCGTAATTGTAACTCTGACACAAGGTCAGAATCACAGATAAAAGATGCTTACCCTCCTCATGGTAGGCTTTGGTCTCGGGGGCATCAGGATCTTTGCAGAACAGCAAGAGCTTATCAATCTCACAATATCGCTTTCGCAGTTCGTAGATTTTCTTGATAGCCTCGTCAGGAGAAGCGTTGGGAGGCGGTCCAAATGATGCAATGTAGGCGGTAGTTGTTGAGTTTTGACTAAGAGTCGGGTCGTCAGGAGTGGTTGAGAGCGGAGAATTTTCCATGGTTGTTTCCATCACTTGAAACAGTCCTGAAAAGGACAGCTTGCAAGTGAAGACGTGAGGTTAGTAAAAGTCAGAAGTGCACCAGGGTGCACAACACGAGCATATATGCCAGGGAAGGACACAGCGAACAGGTAGTGGGAGCGTGGAAAAACACGACCGTAGCGTTCGGAGGTTAGACCCAGAATCAATCGCGACACGGATGGACAGGACAGGACAGGACAGGACAATCACTTCCGGAGTGCCTACTGCAAAGCAGCTTAACTCCCCGTCATCAGGTGTGTGTAACTTAAAACTGAGTTGCTTAAAAAGAGAGAAAATTTAAAAGTAAAAAATGATTTAAAAGGCTGATTAGAAATAAAACATAATTTTCAGCTAAACAAAGTTCCGAAAGATGGCGCCACCTCCTTAAGCGATCGACAAACCAGTCGGTTTCCCTTCCAGAGTGTGATCGCATTCGGAGGTGGCAAACTTTGATGATCCATTTAAAAGTTAAAAAAGATTAAAATTTTAAATAAATAAAAAGAAAAACAAGGTCGAAAAAGAGAAATAAAACTGTTGTGTTTTAGTGATTCAATTAGGGTCCTGTCGAGTCCAAAAAATGCTCAGCATCTACGAGTGAAAACCAGGGTCATGATCCAATATGGGATTTGCAAAATAAAAATTTTGCATGGGGAGATAAAGTTAGGAATTGAAGTCAAAGACATCAGGATCCAAAGGAAACATGCCGCATTGACGTTTAGGTCGCCGCGGGTAAGTTTCCAGGTTTTGTTGCAAGAAGGCACGTGGTCTTTTTGCAGAGCTTTTGACCGAAGGGTCGTAAGGTGGTAATGCTCTAAGTGCTTCGTTTGGAACCTGAGGTATTTTTTCGAAGAACTTGGCCGAAATGTGCTGCAGGAATTCAGCAATGGGTTTAATTTTGAGGTCCGAATGTATGACTTCATTCCGGACATAGTAAGGAGCTCCCGTGATAGTCCGCAATGTGCGGCTCTGGAAACTCTGCAGTTTTTTCCAATTCAATTTATTTGTACCGGCCCATATTTGTGAGCCGTACGTCAGTGTTGGCCGAATGATGGCTTTGTAGAGGAGGAGTTTATTGTGAAGGGAGAGCCTGCTCCTTCGGGCTATGAGCGAGTAGATTTTCCCTTTGGCAATTGCCGCATTACGTAGGGCACGTTTAATGTGTTCGTTCCAAAGCAACTTTGGATCTAACACAAGTCCCAGGTAACGGTACTTACGTACCCAGTAAACAGGCGTGCCAAAGAGAGCAACAGGGGGGATATTCAAATAGTCGGGATTATTCAAATCGAAATTGAACCCGTATTTGAAGTGGGCGTATTTCCGGGAGAACAGCATGAGAGCGCACTTTGAAGCATTGATTTTGATTCTCCAATCAGAGAGCCAGACCTCAAGTTCCCGAATGTACGTTCTCATTCTCGATAGAATATGATGAATGTTGTTGGACTGTATCAGGATAGCGGTGTCGTCGGCGTAAATAGCCAACTCAGTGTGCAGCGTTTTTGGGATATCGTTAACGAATAAGTTGAAGAGCCGGGGACCCAGAAGGGACCCCTGGGGGACTCCGGCACGAATGGGGCGGTGGGATGAGAAATTGTTAAGATCAACTCTAACACTAAACGAACGATTACTGAGATAAGAGTTGATCAGGGAGATGAAATGGGCCGAAAAACCAAGTCGCATGAGCTTGAATAAAAGTCCATCATGCCAAACGCGGTCAAATGCTTTGGCAATATCTAAGAATAGCACACCTGTGTGTGCTTTTTTGCGATAACCATCATGGATAATTTCAGTGACACGCAACAGCTGGTGGTTGGTGCTGTGTTTCTTACGAAACCCAAATTGTTCAGGAATAATTAAATTATTTTCCTGAACGAAATCATCCATGCGTATAAGCAAGATAAATTCAAAGATTTTACTCAGGGAACTGAGCAGAGAGATAGGACGATAATTTTGAGGGAGTTTATGGTCTTGGGAAGGTTTTGGAATAGGGACAACGACCGCTAATTTCCAGCTTTGAGGGAAGTACGAGTTTTTAATCATTACATTAATTAAAAACGTAATGAATAAAACGAACTTTATGGGGAGGTTTTTCAACATGCGATTCGAAATTGCATCGATGCCAGGAGCCTTTTTGATTTTAAGGTTGGAGATGAAGAGGGAAACTTCGGAGAAGGTCGCAGGTTCGATACCAGGTCCGAAGGGAGTACCTAAAAAGTCTTCAACTTGGGTGTGTATGTCCTGGTGATTCTGTGTGAGCAGATTTGACAGGACTGGATTTGGAAGGAACTGTTCTTGAAGGCTGTCTGCAAGAACTTCAGCCTTGGCTTTTGCCGTTGAAGCAATTTCACCGCTTGCGCCAGTAAGGGGCGGAATGGAGGTGTACGATTTTTTCAATTGGGAGGTTTTCCTCCAAAGTGAGTTGTCATCAGTCGTTAGGGACTCTATGTGTTCTGACCATCTTTCTTGAGCGTGAGAACTTACAAGTGACTTGACTTCTCTGTTGGCCGTACGGAGTAATTCTAAAGATTGGGGATCCCGATAACGTTGCCAAAGTTTCCGTACTCGGTTACGATGCTTAATTTTGGACCTGATCTCCTCAGAGAAACGAGGAGGGACAGGTTTCAATTTTGGTTTGGAGGCTGCATCAAAAGCTTCCTTAATTTTAGTGCCTAAAGTTGCAATTGAATTGTCAATATCGACGTTAGAGTTAACATCAAGAGACGGGAGGGGGGTGTTGGATAAATTAAAGTTGTAGTCTCCCCAATTTGTGGAGACAAGGTCTGGTAATTTATCAGTTAAAATGGAAGTATTTAATGTGATTTCCACTGGGAGGTGATCAGAGCTAAGATCATTTATAACTCTGATCGAATTTTGAAAAGGGATATATTTCATGATAGCCAAATCAAGAAAAGTGTCAGTGGCACCACGTTGATTAATATGTGTGGGGTCATCCGGAAACATGACCGACACACCTGGCATGCGATCTACCAGAGCTTTTAATTTAGTCCCCCAGTGACTGGAAGCATGATTGTTCCAGGCAGTGTGCGGGGAGTTAAGGTCTCCTGCTAAGATAATATTATTTCCAATTGCAAATAATTTGGAGTAATCAGCTTCCGGGAAACTACGTGTTCCAGACTTAGGAGGAACGTAGGCTGATATAATTTTGATTGGGGGTGAGTCTCTCAAGTTCACCTCAACCAGGGTTGCTTCAATGAGGTTAAGTGGCGGAGTTGGAATAAGTTTGTGTGAGATGTTCCGCTTGATGTAAATACAAGTCCCACCCACAGCTGTTCTCGCGGAAAGCGTGATAGGCCTGTCATTTTTATACAGAATATAATTTGGGATTTGTGGATTATATCCTGGGGTTAGATGGGTCTCAGTGACCAAGAATAAGTCGAAGTTCCTCTGAATAAGGAATTGCCGGACTTCGTGTATTCGGGCTCTCAGTCCGTTGGCATTCCAAAAGCCTATTGAAATGAACTGCGGAGTTTGTAAAGACATTAGGTTCGGGACCGTGGTCCAATTGGAGTTCCTATGAGAGCAACATAGTGCTCGAAGATGTAACACGCACGCTCGACTCCGTCCGTTGCCGTACGGAGTTGCGGAATTGCGTTTTTGAAAGCTTGGAGGAGGAGCTGAGTATTTATACTCGGCTCCTGTAACAACTCCATGACAGCCAATAGGGTCTCTTTGCACAGATGCTCGGCCGAGGACGGCGAAGGTGCTTCTGCGCGAGTTCGATTGGTTGGGGGAGGAGCTTCCTTGATATGTCCTGAAAGAACATTGGCGTAGGAATTTGTTTCACTCGTAGGGCGAGAGGTAGCCAGATTCTGCCGAGGTAATGGCTTTTTGTTAGCCGGGGCTTGGCGCTGGTTGGGTCGGGGCGCAGTTTGGGACTGCGGTTTCTTAACAGTGCCGGGATTGCGTGCACCGGATGAGGGGAAGCGGGGACAGCGCCGGTAATTTGCGCTATGATCTCCACCACAGTTTGCGCATTTGAGCGGTGCATTAGATCCGTTTGTGCAATCCTTAGCGGAATGAGCACCGGCACACCTAACGCATTTCTGCGGAAGAGTGCAACATTCGGATGAATGGAAGAACCCCTGGCAACGGTAACATTGCGATGGGGACTTCTTGCCTCGATACCGCTCAATTTTAATTTCGGTGCCGAGAAGGTGGGTAATATTGTAGATCTCCTCAACTTTCAAAGAGTTGTTGATTTGGAGATAAAATAGGGGCATTGGACGTTTAGTGCCAGGACGGGAGAGGCGGTTTATACGGTGAGTGCTGAACCCCTCAGATTTGAGGGCATCGCAAATCAGCTCGGTGTCAGAGTTTATGGGGAGACCACGTATGACCACTTTAACTGGTCGGTCTTCGCCCATTTTAAAAGTTTTGTGTTGAACACCTTGGGAAAGTAGAAATCTCTGCATAATGCGGAATTCCTCCTCGGTGTCAACAGTCAATTTGAAGTGCTGCCCAGTCAGCTTGGATTTGAGGGAGTGAGTCACACGTCTTAAGTAAGACAGGAGTTCACTCCAATTCTTTGGGGGAAGAACAAAGAAAGGGGGAATTTTGTTCTTCCTAGGTTGTGGTGGGGGGTTGGCAGAATTTGGCTGTGCAGCAGCGTCAGTCTCTTCTGTCTCATCCATGTCCGAATCGGATTGTTGGGTATCGGGAGCAGATGTGGGATGCTTTGACAGCTTGTCCACATTACGCTGCTTTTTTGATTTGATTATTTTTTGCCGGTTCAACCGTGCACGTTTTTTGCTTTCGACAAGTCGAAAAGCATTGATGTCTGTTTCCTCAGAGACATCGGAGACCGACGCTGGTGCAGACACAGATACATTTGAGGGAATGGGCACAGTATAAATTGCCTGACTGGTGCTAGTTGATGGCACAGAAATGTCAGCGGACGGAAGCAAGTTGGCAGAGGGACCTACCATGGACTGAGAGAGCGGCAGAGAGGCCAAACTCTTCTCAGCCTCCACTTGAAGAAATTCCTCATAGGTGGCAGGAAGGGAAAACAATTCGTAATTGTAACTCTGACACAAGGTCAGAATTACAGACAAAAGATGCTTACCCTCCTCATGGTAGGCTTTGGTCTCGGGGGCATCGGGATCCTTGCAGAAGAGCAAGAGCTTGTCTACTTCACAGTACCTCTTCCTAAGCTCATAAATCTTTTTGATAGCTTCGTCAGGAGAGGCGTTGGTAGGTGGTCCAAAAGTAGTGATGTAAGCCGTTGTAGTGGAGTTTTGGCTCAAGGTCAGGTCGTCAGGGTTGGTTGAGATGGTTGGAGAATCCTCCATGTTGTTTTCCATCACTTAAAAACTAGTCCTGAAAAGGACAGCTTGAAAGTGAGAACGAGTTGGAAGAAAAGTCAGAAGTGCACCAGGGTGCACAACAAGAAGCAGAAATGCCAGGGCAAGGACTCAGCGAACAGGTAGTGGGAGCGTTGAGAAAACACAGCCGTTGTGTTCGGAGGTTAAACCCAGAATCCCTGCATCTCGACACGGATGGGGTGACTTTTCTGGTTTTTATACTGCGCTGAACCCCCCCCCCCCCCAATCGCTGAAATAGATACGTTTCTTCACAGAAAGAAACCTTTATTTTATAAAAGGGATATTATACGGCAGTACACTCAATGTATCATGTCTAGTATGGTCACTAATGACACACATTGAAAGGATTTGAAACCTGTTTTCGTTATCCTTCCCATAAAGTACAAATGGGTGCAGTGTAACAACTTGAGTAGTTTCCCAATGGAATCCTTAAATTGCATCCTGAACAATAAATGAATAATTTTCTGAAAAATCGAGTACAATGCACTACACCTGGGAAACAGTCAATTTCTTTTCCTCAAAAAATTTGAACTGCGATTTAGCAATGAAATGATGTTTTGTCAATCCAGACATACTCTCAACAAGTGAGTCAAGAAATTCTTCCTTTGACTGGACTTGTGTGATTAGAGTAGATCTGTCGGTCAAAATCCAATGCTTGTAAATAATTTCTTCTAAATTTTGGAAAGCCTCAAACTTTTCTATTTGAGCACGAAATTGATTATTTTGCAGCTCTTTATTATTTTTGTAGCTCTGTGCTGAACCCTTTCAATTGTAGGATGTTATTGAGTTTCTCGTATTGTTTCTCTAAAGCTTCCGTTTCAAAATCAAAATCCGTTGCATCCTCTTCTGCAATAAAATTTTTAACACCAATTTCACATGTGAGACATATCTTTTTACCTGGCGAGAGCAATCTAGCTGATTTCTTGGCAGTGTCTAGTGTTATTATTCGCAGGGACTTTTTCAAGGCACGTTTGTGACTTTTAAAAGAATTACAAGTTCGTCCAAATAAGTAAGTATACTTCAGTAAATACACTTTCTCATGGTGAAGAATAATGTTTTCAAACTTCCTACCTAATCTCAAATACAACAACTATCTGGCTTTATCTGTAAGTTCGGAAAGTTATTTTAATCCGGTTTCTTTTACATAATGGATTTTATGGCAGTTTTCTTGCAACATTTCTCCCACGTCACAGTTTGAAAGTTCAGGTATTTTAAAATCTCTTTTACTATCAAAATCAGACATAGTAATAATATTTCCTAAAAACTACAAGAAAATCAAAAAGACTTCTCTAACCGACTAATGATCCTTTCGCTGGATGGAACACTTATGGATTGCCACTTGAACATTCGCCGGTGTTTGAAAGCTTTCGGTTCAGCAAAAAATTATCAGTTTATAGCAACCCAAGCACATTTATAACCATAATTCATTTAGGAGTGTTTATTTAATCTATTATCTGTCATTGAATGTAATAGCATCTCTTTCAATGAGGAAATGGATGTCTTAATGGCGTGTTTCCGCCTGTTTTGTTTCATCATGCGATAAAATAAAACTATAGTTTTCATCTAATTAAAAATGCTCCTGGGACGAAAATAAGCAAATTACAATGATGAAAATTTCAGGACAGATAATATACATCTGGACACATAATACTGAAAATTTGTGAGTTTTTCGGAGCTGTCCTTCGCAATAAAATTTGTATTTAAAAATACAGAAAATTCGCAGTTTTCAATTATTTTCCTTTTTTATTATTATTTTTTTCTTTAATAAGGAATAGGACTAAAATCACTTCATCATACCTACCTTTTATATAGAAGAAGGGCTTTGTTAAGAATGATTTTTGATACTGCCTTTCCATTTTTAGAGGTACCAGAGCAATTTGAAATTGGTATCATATTGGACAAATCTCTATTTTCGCCGATCCCTCAGAACGAGAAGTGCCGGATATTAAACAAAATTCTGACATTTCCTAAAAGAACTTTTACTGAAGAATGTAATAATATAAAAATTTATAATTTCTGTCAATAACTTTTTGAAATATATGGTCTCAAACAGGCTACTATTAGTGCTAAAAAAATCTACATTTGTGTGACCTTGAACTTTAAAATTCAATAAAAAATAAAATATCCATTTCTGACATTTAATATTTGGCAGTTCCTCTTTACTATATGTGATCTATTTAAAAACTAATTTTCATTAAAATCGGTGATGTGTCAGCCACAGCCGATTTGCTCATTTTGCGTGGAATGACCCTTCTGTGATTTTCCTATGGTGTACTTACTTAGTTATAAAAAAGTAAGATTAGTTGCGATTAAAAAAAAATCATTTCAGGGCTCCTAACAGGTTTCAAGGTCCAAAAAGGTGACAAAAGTGACAAATTAAACCAAAAAGGTGACAAAAAGTGACTAATCGAGTAGAAAAAGGTGACAAAAAGTGACTAATCAAGTAGAAAAAGGTGACAAAAAGTGACTAATCGAGCAAAAAAAAAATAATAATAACAATAATGCTAAACATATTCTAGTATAAAGATAAAAAATAAAAAGATCCTCCCAAGCTACCTCTATCTCTTCTTTCTTTGGAAGGATATTTTTATTTTCTTCATTTAAAAATTACATCATTTTAAAATATTAACATAATTTTTTTTTAAACAACGGAATTATGATTTTTTAATTTGTTTATTTTTGACACAGCTTGAAGAATTAATTTTAAGACTAAAATTAATTTTGTCTTTTTCTTCTCAATAGAATAATGTGCATTTTTTTAAACTCTATCTTTGCTGACCAGCATCATCTGAAACTTTAGCCGTTCCTTCAATCATTGCCTGAACAAGTGCTGCTTCCTTTAATAATTTTGAAGCACTATCCAACGGCTCATCCTCTTCCTTACGCATAATTTTAAATTATTGTTCTTCTATCACCGTTCTTTTCTTTGACAGCTGCTTTAAATTTTTTCCTCTGCTTCCAGTTTATATTTTTCTTTCCAGTCCATCTCTAAATTTTCTTGTGCCTTACGTTTTATATCTCTCTTTATTAAAAAAAGTTTCCGCCGCCGCAGGATTGAAAACTGTGCTGTTTAGCTCGATTCTTAGACGGTTTCCCTAGAAAATTCGGATCAGAAAAATATGAAATTAACATTGTTTGTTCTTTATTGTATTCCCTGGACAATTATTAAGATTTTTTTTTTCTGATCCGGCTATTAGTTTAGGGTTTATTAAGTGTCAAAATTGAAGAAGCCAAATTTCTTCCGCGAGTGAGCAAAACACATAAAAATTTTCAGTCTTAAGCCGTGAGTTTTTTTTAAGTACATCTCAACGTAAATTTTTGCAGCTAGTTGAGTATTTTTAAAAATTCCAGTTTGGTTCTTGATAATATTTTTTTTGAAATTCGGGAAAAATCGAAACATTTTCGTTAATTTTTTTTTAACTCTCATATCTATATCTTATTACTATTACTTTTTAATTCTGAAAATATCGCAGTATACCTCAGAATGTACTCTTTCTTACGGTACAATTATTTCTAAAATTGGTTCATAAATAAGTTTGATGCAATCAAAAGTTAGTCACAAATTTCATATTTTTTAGTTCGCGGAGAAGGTTTCGCAGTCAGGTGTGGGTTGTATTTTTGACTATAGGGTTAGCCAAATATCAAATTTATCGTAGTAACAATTGCTATAAAACGATTTCTTTTCATTTGGCGAGGAAAATGGCTCGCTTATTTCACTCTGCTCTCAGACGGTTTACGGACAAAGTACAGATTGTAAAGTTAGGAGATTAACACGGTTTACTTAAAATTGTACAGGAAAAAAGATGTAGAAGGTTTTTTACTGAAGCGGATATTAGTTTAGGGTGCAATAAGTGTAAAGTAAAAACAAAAGTCAAATCACTTGCGAAAGGAGTATTGGTTTGCGAAGCAAACCAAACGGGACTACGTAGCAATCCCCGAGGGTGGTCAAGCATTACCGAAGAGGGGACGAAGCCCTCGCTGTGACGTCACGGACGGGAAAGTCAACTCAGGATTATACGAATTATTAATTATACGAATTATTAATTACAGGATTATACAAATTATTTCTTTTCCCTGCATCAAAGCGATTTCCGGAGTGAACCAATGATTACGCGGAGTTGCGGATTTTCGATTCTTTAGCGTAGAAACTCTGGAAGTTTCGGAGCACTTGGCACCTCTGCTAATGTCTTGCAGTCTGAAGAAATGGTTCCAGTAAACATCAATATGCTTCATTCTAAATCCTTCTTCCTCAAATTCTCTTGAGTAATTTCCACTCATCCAGTAGTATGTCTGTTGGGACATCCCATAGCATTGCTCTTGCAAATTCTAATACTTGTCGAACACTCCCGCTACTGAGTCTCTCAAGAGGACCAAGACAGGATAAACTTTTAAGGAGAGATGAATTGAAGTAGGACTTCTTCAAAAGATATTTAACACTGGCACTGTAATGATTCTGAGCCCTTAGAAAAAATAAATTCCTTTCCTTCTCGTCTCTTTCACATTCTGTAGCGCTCTAGAAATTTGATCTCCAATCACAATATCTGCCAAAGGCAACAGTTTCTGAGGACATTATCTTCCAATTTAGCTATTTTCAAACCTCAAATAAATTCCTCTTTGTAGATCCTACCCAAAATTGTTCTTGTCAACAATTCAAGTTGAGAATGCAGGGTTTAAGTTTTAGGGGTTCCTTTTTCTGAAGAAATTCGGTCACATGATTAAATATACTTGTACTTGAAACGACAAATATCACTTCAGCCTTCATAGTTTCTCTTCTAAGTAAATGAACAATATTTTTATTGCCTGATCTTTGTATCATGTTTGGCTTCTTTATTGGAATATAGTCAAGGAAATACTTTCACACTGCAATCCACTGTTCAAGTAACCTTTCAGCAGCTGGTTTTAGGCTTAGCCACCTGCTTGAACAATGCTTTATGAAATGGTGAGTGGGAAGTTTCAAGTCTTCTTGAATTTGTTTGTATGTTGACCAACGCTTAGGCCACTGATTAAAAAATCTGTGAATAGTTAATACTAGTTCAGACACATCTTCCCCAAACTCTTTTAGACCTTTAAGAAAAGCATTATGTATTGTGTGAATATTACATGTCCCAATGTTAATTAGTTCTTTTTTTCGGGTAGAAAGTAATGAGTCATTAATAGTTTCTGACTTTTACTAAAAAAACTCAAGAATTTGTAATAATCAACTTCCGATGATAACAGAGAATGATTTTCAATATGTTTGCAACGCTCTTTTAATATTTAACCCTCTGGATACAGAGACGGACGAAATTTTTGCAATCTCTGGTTACGGAGGGGTTTGGAATCTTTCAGATCTCAAGCTCCTGAAGAAACGATTGAAGTCCATTAAGATTTCCATGCCCTCATTTCTGTGCCACAAAGAGAGCAGCGTGTGAATAGCCTCCGTTCCGTAGACAGGAATGTCGGGGTTCTCGATGGAGAACTTCGAGCGTTTAGAATGTGTGAGAGGTTGATGATGTATCCAATTAAAAACTTGGCCTAGGATACCTTCGAGTGTAAATTATCATACATATTGAAGCTTCCACCGTCCTTTCAGAGTTTACCCTAAGGTATCTATACCTTCTAGACCATAATCAGACCCACAGTATACCTGGGATCCTCCTGGGTTAATGTTGCGTTAATATCAGCTTGATCCGTCCGGTCTCTTCACCTCTCCATTCTCGTCTTATTCCAGAATCCGAAAAAAAAATGGGTCTGTTGAGACCGCTCTCAGATTTGTGTATGGAGGATGTTATCCCCCCTTTTAAGTGACCACTGGCATTGATCACCATTTACGAACTGTCAGCGTCTGACCTCCTGGAGGGTTACTCCTATTGTTCTACCCTGTCGAACGGTGATATATATCTTGCGCCAAATGATACGCCACATAATTCTATGAAAGGAAAACGTTAGTAGTAAATGCCACTTAAGTTCTATCACTCAAGTTAGGTAATTAGGTAAGAAAGGTCGGACATGCAGATGGCCCTGCTTCCCTTAAACTTCGCCGCTTCGTTTTACTGATAGCCTTTTTCTGTGGGAAAATTTCCAGAACTTGCTGCTAATACACCGCGAGCAACACGAAGTATCCTTTTACAATTGAAACGGTACGCTTTTGAATCCATTCTTGCGGTGGAATGTAGCGCGCATTTCGAAATTGAATTCGTACGAACCCTGTTTTTTTTAGAGGAAATGAATTTTTTTAACTGTGCACCAAAAATGTTTCTTCTCTAAATAAGATTTAAGAACTTAAAACCCCTGAAAAGGTGACAAAATGTCAAAAAGGTGACAAAAAATAAAAAGGTGACGTGTTAGGAGCCCTGTCATTTGATTAAAATCATGATTTTAATCGTTGATTTAAATCTTGACACCCTGGGTGGGTAACATTAAAAATCCAAGCTGCTTCAGCATAAAATTCTCTATGATTAAAACAAAAAACCATGCATTATGAATCAAACTAGAAATATAAACACAAATGGATACAAATATTGTCATCTACCAAATTTTATATCCCAAGCTATACAGTGATCACTCGTAATTACTGAGATTCTGCAGATAAAAAAAACTTGCATAACAGACTAGGATATAACATTTCATAAATGTCAATAGAGGCAAGCTATCCAAAATCTTCGATAATAAACCAAAAAGTGGAACTCTATTGGGTAACATTAAAAAAAAAATGCTCCCTCAACAAAATCCACCATTTGGTACAACAAATGCAAAAAACATGTATATAAATCAAAATATAAAAGCCAATTGTAATTTTTAATAAAAATGGTATAATTTATGTCTTGAAGATTATGTGGATACAACTATTGTAATCAAATGTGGTACCTTTCTTGGTGAATTACCATGTGGTTTGCTCTGCTTATATTCTTTGCATTGCCTTAATTAAGGCAGAAGAGGTGACAGTGAGCAGAGGAAACACGATTTTCATGTAAAAGGGTGAGCAACACGGTGTCATGTCCTCGCTATGCTGTAGCATTCAATGATTAAATTTCATTAAATTCATTTAAAAAACTTCTAGATTGAATTTTAAAATTTGCTGCTACCCAAAAATTACAAAAAATTCAGACTACCTGTGTGCCATAGAATCGTCAGGATTTTGCGGCCACGAAAAAAAAACACTTCCCTTTATAATAGTAGAGAAGCAACAAGTATATTTCATGACTGAACACACAAATTTGATGTTTTGAAATCTATCACAATTGTATTCCATAAGACTTATAACATGTCCTAAAATGAACGAATCCATTTCCACATCACCCATGGGGTAGGAATCATGATGCGCTTTTTTTATAGAGGTATCGCCAAGAGCCCTAATCCTCTTTAGAAGAGGTTCTCACCTCTAAATTTAATATCCAATTTATGTTGTAAACTGATCAAACATTTAAATTACTATAATATTAGAATCCATTGAACATGAAACTTTAATTTTAAACACAATGATAACACTTTAAACTAATTGAAAAGTTTTACAGAATTTTCTAGATTTTAAAATCAATTAAATTTTTGAAGCACTAAGTTTAATACCATCACTTAAGAGAAGTAATCCAGAAATGAAAGAAACATAATACTTAAGTGGTTTTCCAAATCGACAGCAAATTGCTGTTGTAGAAAGGAAAGGCCATACAATATGTACTTTACTGATAATCCAGCCTGTCTGTTCGGGAAATTGCTGTTTCCAGAAAATTTCAAATCTAATTTCTTAATTGACGGAACTTTTCAGCATTTCATGCAGCACCTGTATTTTCAAAATAGTATGATATAATATATATGTATAAGTATATATAATATAAATATATATGTATATACAAGATAGTATGTATAAAATCCTTCCTGTAAAATAGCAATTTCATGCAAAAGAGGTAACATGCAAATACGACATTTCTATACAGTTGGGATTCCTGCTGTGGTCATTACAATACTAAGAGAAATTAGACCCAGAGCAAAAATCCTTCCTGTAAAATAACAATTTCATGCAAATACGACATTTCTATACAGTTGGGATTCCTGCTGTGATTTTAACCCATCATTACAATACTAAGGGAAATTAAACCAGAGCAAAAATCCTTCCTGTAAAATAACAATTTCAAGCAAATACGACATTTCTATACAGTTGGGAGATTCCTGCTGTGATTTTAACCCATCATTACAATACTAAGGGAAATTAGACCAGAGCAAAAATCCTTCCTGTAAAACAACAATTACATGCAAAAGAGGACAAGATTTGATTTTTACTGTTGTCAATCCTTAACATATATCTCATAACATACGTGGGCCAGTTATTTTATTAAAATGTTTATACACTGACATCAATCTGTTCATAGTTCAAATGTGTGCACAGGAAATTAAAAACATTTTTAAATATTGGTTATGGTATCATAAATAAATTTTCGAAACCCAAGTACGTCAAATTCGGTTTCTAAAGACAAATTTTTGATTTTTTGATATACATAGTAACAAATAAAGGCACCACAATTCATACTGTCCGTCTGTTTTGCGCAAGGAGGAAATTTAAGTGTCCATTTAATTGAGTTGCAAAATAAATTACTTAACACCAAACACCATTTCATCATTAAATGAGTTGAAGTTTTACTTACAGGGTTGTTTAAAGGATCATAAAATTCTAATGTATATTTTCCAATATCTAAAATAATTAAAAGCCAATGCTCATTAACATTAGCAGGTATAAATATAATACTATGTCTGACAATTTCATTAATACAAAGAAGTGGTAATGTGACCCCACTCACAATCAAAGAGGAATAAATTGCATCCACTGATCCAAAAATGTCTGAAGATCTTACTAAATTATAAACAAATGCATCAATGACAGAATCATATAACCAACCTTTACGAAAATGTATAGAAGCCGATTTCAAAAGAGTTTCTTCTTTTCTAGTGATGGAAAGATCCAATGACTTTAGCATGTATGTTTTAATCTCTACGTTATTAACTTTTAACTCGCATGCTATAACATTATTTTTATCTAGTGTTTTAAATTTAGAAAAATTACAGACATTTTTAGCTGGTAAATTATTTGCAGTTAATGCTTTAAAAAAGTCTTCTGAGGGGGTCACTGTACCTAACAAAACAGCACGAATGTATTTTCTAAATTTGTTAGTATCAAAATGCTTATTTACACTAGATCCATGAATTAACTGGTGCACATAGAAACAAACAAACACACCACAATTAACTGAATCTTGTTGCAATACATGGAAAGGGGTGTTAATAGTCCAATCATTACTTAAATATAGTTTACACAAATAATATTTCACATTGTTCAAAATTTGAGTATACTGGGAAATATCATCATTAAACAATGGATCGTAAAAATCTATAATTTTTCTATCTTTATTTACACATACTAAACACCAATGATCATTTATACAAACTGGTAAAAATAAGAATGTGTAAGAACTGATCAATGTGCTTTCTATTTGTAATACATCACCTACTGCAATGCCATTGATAATTAAATTTGTTACTGCAGAATTGATTAAGATACAACTGTTGTTAATCGTACATGATAAATAAATGAACGCATCAATAATTACATCAAACACCCATCCCTTGACAAAATCTTTACATTTAAATTTTATAGCCCTTACTTCATCATCACTAAGAAAAGGATCAAGTGATTTTAAAGCAGGTTGATTTAATTTATATATCCCAACATTTTTAGTAAATGTCTTAGTTTCATAGTCTAAATCAGTAAAGGGCTTGTTATTAGACATCTTGGCTTGCTTACAAGGGGGCATGTTTAGGCAAGGATCATCAATATCTTCAGAGAACAGGGGTCTTTTAGAACTTTTTCTAGATAATATTGTATTTGCGTGTTTTTTACCAGTTTTGTATAAATTTTGATGCTCAAAAGTTCGATTAGGAGCCACCTTGGAATGAGGAATATCAGTTGTCCGAGCCTTAGAGTTTAAAACACCACGGCATCCAGCAACAAGTGACTGCAAAGTTGTGTAAACATTATCAAGCATAAACTCTTGAACTTGTGGATCATTCAAGTTCTGTGATAATGTATCCCACAACCTTTTACAAGCTTCTACTTTGTTAACTCTGGATCGTGGAGTATGGAATTCTATCGGAATTAATTTAGACTTAAATGATTCAATTGAATTTGTTTCCATCTCTGAAGAATCACTTGAAAATTCATCAACGTTAGGATTAGACTTGGGTTTGGAAAGTAAGTGAACTTTATGTATATGTTTGCACAAATTAAACATATCAGGGCAATTGCAACTATACATATGACTACACAAAAATGAACAGCTTCGTTCTACACATTTGAGATAGCAATGGTCAACTATTGGACAATTCATGTTAACTAGTTTTACTGTGTAGTCTTTGTTTTTTATGGATTGCGATTTTACAGACCAAGTATGATTAGAAATATTAAGAACATCTTGATTTGGGATTTTTAAACCTTTCTTATGCCTAACTTCAATGTCTTGAACATTTTCCTTGGGTGGAATACAATTTAAAATTCTGTATTTGTAATTTAAGAAGTGATCTTTCTCAATATCAAAAAGTACCTTTACCAATGTGTCGAGTCTTCTATTAAATTTACGCCCAAAATAAACAGTTTTTAATTGGTTATGGAAAGATTCACAGTAATTATTTGTTTCTATTGTAGCATGAAAATATCTTCTATAAGATGCGGCCCATAAATCACATCGATTATAATAAAATTATCTTTAAAATATTTAACAAAATCCACACAATTTTCAGAGCATTTAAGAAACTCGTCACAAAGATTATGAAACTGAATAAGGTCTTTTTCATTTAACAAATACCTTAATTTTAATTTTAAAGCTTTTCGCAGTTCTCTGTCTGGTACACGTGAATTCAATTGCCTATTCCAAGTTTGTAGCACATGCCACTTACACAGTAAATGCTTAACATCCTGGCCAAATACCCTTTTAAATGCACTAAATGTAGTCTGGTCATCATCGGTCATTACACAATTTACATTCAAATCAGGAATGCGACACTTGAGACTCTTAAAAAGGCAAATCATCATGTCAGAATTTAAGGAATTGGTGATAAAATGAGCAACAGGATAACCATGGCCAAATTCATCAGAAACTATCAAATTAATTAAATAAAAATCGTATTGATTCGTTTTGTGTGTCGAATCAATGCATAATGCCCTAGAGCAAGACTTAGTCATTATGTCTCTTTGTTCTTTAGTTTGAAAACCTAAGGCAAAAGAAGAATCACTATTGTGTAGGAAATTTAAATCAGGAGGACCATACAGCGTATTGGAACCTTGAGGTTTAAAAATTAGGACTGGGTCATAATCCTCAATTCTAAGCTCCTCAACAAAAGGATTGACAGAAATCGCATCACTCTTGGGCTGGAGTGCACTATGCATGTAGCGAGAATAAGCCTGGATAGATTTACGTGAAAGGAACACTTCTTTCACAGGAAAAAATTCTCTGCAGTCGCGGTTTCCCAAACCATCCCTTAAAAGAAACTGAATTTTACGAACCGGGATAGAAAGCAACAAATGGGATTTAATTAAATCTCTAACACTTTGTTTCAAAGGTTGATATTTACAATTTTCAAATTTAAGAGAATGATTGTGATTAGGACTATAAGAAACAGTAATTAAGTCTTTTTGCTCACAGGCACAAATCCTAACTGGGCAATTTAATTGAGGTACAGTACCTTTCAAATTTCTGCGGTAAGTTTTCCGAAAGACCTCAAGCTTAGCTAATGGAACATTAAATTGACAAGAATAATAATGAAATATTTTGGAACCACATAGTTTCCTTCCTGTTGTTTTCTTAAAGGAGGTAAAAGTAGAAGTGCCTTCTAACTCTAACCAATTTTGGAAACTTTTCATAGAATCAAAGGATAAAAGCTTTAGATTAGTTGAACTGTGTACCTCATTTATATGTCTATTTAAACGTCCAAGGTGACGAAATGGCCTACCGCACTCAGGAAAAACACAATAATGTACCTCTTGCTCATTACTTAAATAACAAGACGGTTCATGAATATTTAATTCCTGCATAGTCTTGAAAAAATTCCCACAATTCTTACATTTCCAAATGTTTACAGTTTTATCTTCCATGCAGGGACATGCTTTTAAATGTCGCTGAAGGTTGAACTTGCTTGAAAATGTTTTCAAGCATTTATCACATTTGTTTTCAATTTTTTTGGAATCTTGCGAGCACTGATTGGGTTTACATTCTTTTTTATGATGATAAAACGATTCTTTAGAACGATAGAACTTTAAGCAAATTGTACATTCACGAGGATATGATACTCTTGGACTTGCAACAAGAGAATTGCACCTTTTAAGGTGTTTACGGAAGGATTCTTTCGACTTGTACAATCGTTCACAAGATCCGCATTTTCTGGGATATACTGAACTATTCAGCTGACCTTGGCATCCCTTACCCCCTCCAGTTCTACTATGTCCAACAAAACTGTTCAGAGACGAGCAAATTAACGTAGGGTGTACAATAGAAACAGACTGAGACGATGAAAGGTTAAAAACACAAGATTTGGTGGAAGTGGATACCATAACTGAAGTGTTCGAAAGTACAGGTTTTATAGAGACTAGAGGTTTGTTAGTAAAGACAGGTTTTACACAGGATTTATTAGTCACAGCAGAAAAAACAGGTTTATTAGAAGGAGTAAGTGATGCAGATAAAGAGTTACATTTGTTAGAATACAGGTTAGTTACAGGTTTCATAGGGGTTTTACTAGAAGTAGCAGGCACAGAAAGAGGCTTAAGGGAAAGTGAAGTGTTACAAGCATTGTTAGAAGGGATAGGTTTCACAGGGGGTTTACTAGAAAGAACAGGCACAGAAAGAGGCTTAAGGGAAAGTGAAGTGTTACAAGCATTATTAGAAGGGACAAGTTTCACAGGGGGTTTACTAGAAAGAACAGGCACAGAAAGAGGCTTAAGAGAACGTGAAGTAGATGAAGAGGTACAAGCATTGTTAGAAGGTATAGGTTTCACAGGGGTTTTACTACAAAGAACAGGCACAGAAAGAGGCTTAAGAGAAAGCGAAGTAGATGAAGAGGTACAAGCATTGTTAGAAGGTATAGGTTTCACAGGGGTTTTACTAGAAAGAACAGGCACAGAAAGAGGCTTAAGGGAAAGTGAAGCAGATGAAGAGTTGTTAGAAAGGACATGCTTTACAGAGATTCTACCAGAGACAACATCAGAATACAAAGGTTTAAAAAGAATGGACGAAAGGCAAGCATCAGAAAGGACAGGTTTCAAAGAGGTTTTATTGGAAACAGCGAGCACAGGAAGAGGTTTAAGAGAAAGTGAAGTAGATGAAGAGTTACAAGCATTGTTAGAAGAGATAGGTTTCACAGGGGTTTTACTAGCAACAGCAGAATACAAGGGTTTAGAAATAGCAGATGGAGAGTAACAAGAATTAATAGGATGGACAGGTTTCACAGAATGGTTATCAGAAACAGCAGAAAGCACAAGAGGTTTAAGAGAGAGAGAGTAGGTGTCGAGTTACACTGAACAGGCAAGTTAGCAACAGACAAAGAACTAACCTTCTTACAGATTGCAGCATCCATAGCAATCAGCCCTTTTAATGTTTTCACAAACATTCCTGCCAGGTAGTTGTTGCCTCTTCTGTTGAGATGCAATCCATCTCTGCCCCAAAGACCTTCCCATGAACCTAGAGACTGACAAAAATAAAACGCCTCTCGGCTCAGGCAAGCCTTTTCCACTTCCGCATTGACAACTTTTGTCTTTGCGTTCACGGACATCAGATGAGAAGACAGAGCACAACGGGATCGAAAATCTAAAAAAAAATTAGGACCACGAGGTATGATCCCAGAAACAACCACCTTGACTCCAGCATGTAGACGCGAGATTTCCTGTAAAAGTATGGTGTATTTCTGAAGAATTTCAGAAACATTACCATGAAGATTATGAGTTCCTATATGAAACAACGGGTGACCTTTACTGTACGGTCCATATAGATTTCTCGCCAAATCTGGTAACCTGGCTCTACAAATTCGTTTTTTGGTAACCCTATATTTGAAAACCGTGATATCGTGCCAATTTTGATTTTTGTCGCCAAACATGCGAATATCACCAAATGTATTGAATTTTGGCTATATTTTATTTATTACAACCCTACCTAAGTCCCTTCACCCCGGGGTTTTCAAATACCACCCACTCCTTTTCGACCGTTTTTTTCAAATACCATTCCTCTTCGACCGTTCCCTTCGTTGGCAAGTGTGTTTTTTGGATCGTTTCCGTTACCATCGCTTTTAAACGTTCCTGCAGCATCGCTTTTCGACGCTCCATTTCTTTCGATTTTATTGCTGTGGGAATTACACCATCGTTTAATAAGTATCGACTGCTCCCTTCGTTAGCACGTGCGTATTTTGGATCGCTCTTTGATTTCCGTTACCATCGCTTTTCGACGCTCCGTTCCTTTCGATTTTAATTACTGTGGGAATTACACCATCGTTAAATAAGTATGTCTGCATCTGCACTAATTGTATATATATCTCGTCGTATATGAGTGGTGAAAAAAAAAACTTATGGCTTTTGTGGATGCAAAAATGCGTGTTTACCCGCCCTTAACATGCGATGAGGCGAAGGGAGCAAATAATCATGACAACCGAAACAGCGGAGAAATCGTATGGAGCTAGCGGAAGTGATGGGCAAGTTAGTTTTCTTTACATTTTATTGTTTATTTGTGCATTCCTCATTTTCATTTCCATATTTGCAAAGGTTCACATTGTGGATTTTGCTTATACAGAATCAGAAAATTGGATGCAAAAGTTTTGTTTACTTGTTCCTATGTATATTGTGTTGATGACGCCATCTTGGATATGGACGTCATTGACGCAATCTTACATTTGGCGATGTTTTGGAAAAAGTCGCCAATATGGACCGTACAGTAAACGATAACCGAAACAACATCCAATCATAATTATCTAATCCACCAAGTTTACCTGATAACCTTTCTATCGTAGCACCTGGAAATGAAATGAGATCAACTTCATGATCAGACAATTCATTAGTCAAGTACTCATTCAAATACTTGACCATAGAATCGCCAATGATGAGCAGTCTCATTATTAACAAATGTATATAACTTATGAGAACAAAAAATAAAACACTGAATTTTTATACGCTTTGGAAAAAAACACGAAAGTACACACGTATTCCAAGTAATATCTAAAATATAATAAAAATGAAAACACAAATGACGAAATCCAAGAAATAAATTGAGAAAGAACAATGTTAATTATTGATTTTTGCAAGAAACACGTTTAAAAAGCAATGCAGTTAAAAAGTCGGTAAAAATAGCAATATGGCGACTACACGCAGCAGCACTATTACTACTTGTTGTTGTTGATTGGAATCCAGAAACGAAATGGCAGATATCTTCGAAATTAACGCCAAATTTTAGTCAAAAGAATTCATGCCAAATTTTCTCGAGAACAGTCGAGATGGTTCGTCCATGACTCATCTGATTGTCAACAAATGGTAGTCATAGGAACGACTGACCAATCAGCGCGCGGACTTTGGGTGAATGCGATTCCTCTCCTAACAGCTGAGAGTTCCAGATTTCTGTAAGACCCGTCGGTCGCTCACGACACAAGAGTCTTACCGGCTCAATCCCATGATAGTACTTTACGCAAGTCCAGCTTGATTGGCTAGTTTCACGGGCTTGGCTTCACTTGGATATCTCGCCAATCTGATTGTTGCAGTAACCATTTGATTTTGAATATGCGCGTTGTTTCGTAGAATTACAAATACAATACATACACTATAGTCCGAGAGCTGATGACGAATTTGGAGAAGGTATTTTAGGCACTATGAAATTGTAAAATAATAGAAATTCAACGTTAGGAACCAGTGACTCGAGTTTGATGTGCAGCTCAAGCTACTTAGAACGGTGCACATATCCGTTTTTTCAACGTGCGGAGCCGCTACCGCAACGCAAGTTCGGTCTGAGATACATTAGTGTGCCATAAGCACTTTTAAACAGGTTCTAATCAAAATTGTGGATTCCAACAGGTACTACTTAGAATTAGAAGGCAATCAACTACCACGTACTTTCAGCAAGATTAACGGTTTATTAACAACACAACTACTCAGTTACAGAAAATGGTATAATAATAAGAAATCAATTTAGTTATAAGCTCTCGTTCGATTGACGTCAGAGGTGACGTCAGTTCGTCTCTTCACTTCCTCGCAACATCCTCCCCCCTTTTTGCGGGGAAAGACGCAAAAACAAACAAGTCCTGATTTAGAAGGTCCAGTCTTTGAGGCACCTTTCTGACTCGTCCATACTTGGAAGCACTGGCTGTTGGGAATCGTTCCCCTTTATTTGGCTCCAAGGGAGACGATACCACGCACTCTGAAAGCCCCTCGGCAGTCGCACTGAACGGCATAGAGGCTTGGTCACTATCAGCATCTTGGGCTGGAAAAGTGCTCTGGTTTGGAGTATCATCCTGGTTGCTGGAAGATCCTGCATCTGCAACGAAATCTAAAGAGTTATCGTTAATTTCAAGAGGAAAAACTCTTTGAATAGGTCGTAGAAATGTCCCCGTTTGAGTTCTCACTCGCACTGTTCTGACCACTCCATCCTTTCCAGGAATTAATTCAATAACTTTGGCTAAAGGCCAGGCTCCTCTCTTTCTTATATCATCTCCTAGAAGGACGATTTCTCCCAATTTTAAGTTAACTGAAGAGTTTTTACACTGAGCCTTTTGTACCAAAAGTCCAAGGTACTCATTCCTGAATCGCTGTCTAAGATCTTGAAATAGCTTCCAACGATATCTAATTCTTTTTCTCAAAGAGGAAGAATCGCGAGTGTCCATATCCGGAACTCGGGCATCGTAGTTCTCGCTTAAAAACATAGCCGGAGTTAGAGGTACCAAGTCTTCCGGATTCTCTGACAGGTACGTAAGGGGTCTTGAGTTCACAACCGACTCGCAGTCACATATAATTGTATGCAGTTCTTCAAAGTTCAAAATTGAATTTCCAAGAGTTCTTCGTAGCAATTCCTTGACGGTGCGGACTAACCGTTCCCAAAATCCTCCCCACCATGCGGCCGTAGGAGGATTAAATCTCCAAATAATTCTGTGTGCCTGAGTTTCTTTTTGTATCTTCTGCCAATCAAGTGCACAGAGCTCATTGTGGGTGCCCCTAAAATTGGTGCCGTTATCCGAATAGATAATTTTGGGTCGTCCCCGTCTTGCAATGAATCTCCTCAAGCTCAAAATAAAGGTGTCGGCAGATAGAGATGTAACCAATTCTAAATGAAGTGCCCTATAGGTTGCACACGTAAACAATGCCAACCATACCTTTTCACCTCCTTTTAGAAACAAGGGTCCGGCAAAATCGATACCGACGACTTCAAAAACAGCACAGTCACTTACACGATCCGCCGGCAACGCTACTGGCATGCTGTCTATAGATTTGGCACTGTAACGCTTGCATTTTACACAACGTCTCACAATCTTCCTCACAGTTCTCCGTCCTCTTAGAATCCAATATTGTTCCCTCAATATATTGAGGAGCATCTGAGTGCCAACATGGCAATTTAGTTTATGAAAATGTTCAATAAGTCGAGAAGTGAACATACACCTATCCGGAAGTATAGGAAATTTGAACACAGGTTCATCTTCGCGCTGTGTGAGTCGTGTCTTAACTCGGATTATGCCGTCTTCATCGAAAAAAGTTCCAACCACCACTTTAGTACACGGTTCGGAAAAATACTGATTTTGGATCATTCGTATCAGTGTCTTTTCTGCAAAACAAATCTCAAGCGGTGACAGATCCCCGGATCTTCTGTTTTCTCTGTTCTTTCGACTATTATGTGCGAATCGAAGAATCCAACACACACACCTAATTATGGATAGGTAACTGGAGAATCTAACAGCATACCAAGGTATCGTATCCTCGACTAACCCAATGTTACATAATTGAACCTTTCTACGTTCGATATTAATATTCGACTCCTGACAAACTAACTCATTCTTAGGCCAGCTATCACACGGTTCATAGAGCCATCTGTGACCCTCCCACCAACGTGACTCTCCAAGTTGCTGTGGCGAACACCCTCTCGAAAGCAAGTCAGCTGGGTTTTGTGTACCCGGAACATGGCGCCATACCTCATCAGGAAATAACTGTTTCACTTCTTTAATCCGGTTTTCCACAAATACTGACCACGATCCCTTTTTTAGCAACCACCATAAAGCTATCATAGAATCGCTCCAGAAAACTAAATTTAAACTGGGCAACTCTAGTGCATTTTTTACTGCATAGCTTTGGAAAGGCATACATAAACTGGAAACTTTCTAAATACTCATGACTATCAAAACAAACAAGAGGGCTTCTAGGATCAACTAAATATTGACACTAAAATTTTTACATTGCAAAACATTTTGAAGAAATAAAATAAATTTGTGTTATATTTTCCATCTTAACAAGATTTGTAATTAATGAGGCTGCTTTTGCACACTACTCTACTGCCCCTTATCCTACTTTGTTAATTGTAACACCTAAATGACCATTAACTTCAAATTTCAAGTTGTGTAACTGTAAGGACTTCGTCATGCAATTTTTGTAACTTGTTTAAATATTGTATTCGATATAAAATACTTTTTTAAATAATTGGGTAAATTTAAAAGGTAGAAACCTAATGATGAAAATTTTAGAGTTTGAAAGATAACAAGACAATTTTATAATTTTGACTTTTTTTTAAAATTTTATGCAAAATTGTCCAAATTTTAAATTTATTATGAAAGGAAGTGTTTTTTTTTTTCAATGCTGCAAAATCCTGACGATCTATGGCACTTACAGCTATGAGATTTGACACACGGGTAATCCTAATTTTTTGCAATTTTGGGTCGCGGCGAAATTTTAAAATTCAATCAAGAAGATTTTTAAATGAATTTAATAGTTTTATTCTACATCGGGTTTCTTCCGCGAAAGATTCTAATTTATTTTTTACGCTTCCAATTTCATTTTGCACGCGGATAATTTTTTTTTTCGTTTCCGCTTTGATTTTGCGCGGAGGAATGTTTTTACAGACAAACGATAAATCTTTTAACTGGAGTCTCAGTTCTTTTGTCTATCTCCTAGACCGTTAAAGATAGAGTACAAATTTCAACGGATTTGAAATCTGCGGAAAATTTCAGTTTAGAATTTTACCTAAAAATATCATTTTCTTTAAATAAATAATTTTTAAATTGAATATATCTTCAACGGATTTGAAATCTGCGAAAAATTTTACACCAGATTAATATCTTACATCACGGCGTTGCCACGCAGTGGTTAGTTTGTTATAAATTACACGTTTTTAGTAGAAAATAATTGTATCGTTAATAAATTCACAAAACAGAATACAATACCCATAGTTTTATGTGTACGAAATATTAGTTCCGCAAAAAAAAGCCAAGAGACACCTGTAGAAATTTCATAGTTCTATGTCTTATTGCAAATTTATCATTCCATATTGGTCTGAAAAAAGCATGATTTTTTAAAATTAAAATAATCGAATTTTATGGTTTTAAAATTAATTCCTTGCCTGTACAAGTCTAAATTTCTTGGACCTTAGGTAATAAAATCAGTTAAAATCTAGGTAGTTTTGATTTTTATGTTAACATTAATATTATTTTTTATCTATAACATTTTTGTAATAGGAAATATAACTGGACAAATTTTTTAAAGATTAAAATGCAACATAATTTAGCATAGTAAATCACATAATAGAACAGCGTAAATTGTTCCATCTGGTTCTAAGCCAGTTACCTTGATTGTAACCAGTGACATGAAAATTTTGAACTTAGATAATTAAGTTTGTTGGATCCCAGACACCACTCATAATTTTTTTTTCTTCTGTATATTAAAAAGAAGTTTCTGCCGCAGGAACGAAAACTCGCTTTTTATGCCTAATTCTCAGACGGTTTCCCCAGAAAGTACGCATCAGAAAATTGCTAAATTGATAAGGTTTGTTCAAAATTGTGCAGGGAACAAGATTGAGAAGAATTTTTTTTCTTACGCGTCTATTACGTAGTTTAGGGTGGATTAATTGTCAAAGTCGAAAAAAAGCGAAATTCCTGCGAGTGAGCGATACACGGGTACAAATGTTCAGTCTTCAGCCATGAGTTTTTTTCAGAGTATCTCTAAACATGAATTTTTGCATATCGCCGAGTTTTTTTTAGAAATTTCAATTTGGTTCCTGGTAATACTTTTTTGAAAATCGGGACATTTCGTTACTTTTTCGTTAAAACTGCCATATCTATAGCTTATTACTATCAGTTTTTAAATTTGAAAACCTTAGAATGTACTCTTTCTTATGGTACAATTATTTTTTTAATTGGTTAATAAATAAATTCGATGGGATTAAAAGTTGGTTATACAAATTTCGGAATTTTTAGATCGTAATTTCCGATACAAAACTAAAACTCTCATATCTATAGCTTAATACTATTAATTTTAAAATTTGAAAAAACCACATGAAAGTTTAGAATGCGCTCTTTCTTATGGCATAATTATTTTTACAATTGGTTCAGAAATAAATTCAATGCGATGAAAAGTATAATTTTGCGATGGTGTACACATTTTTCATCGCGGAGATGAAACGTTAGATCGTTTTATCTGGCTTTCTGACGTCATGGCCCGGAAAAACGCTTGCAAAAAGGGCGTTGGTTTGCGAGGCAAATCAAATGGGATTGCGTAGCAATCACCGGGGATTGGCGAGCAGGGGGCGGAGCCCCCTAATGTGTAAAATATTTCATATTATACACATTTCAGAATTGTTCATGCATATATTGATACATGAATATAACACAGATAATATCTCTCTAGTTCTTTTCATACAAAATAATTAATTTGTTCAAATTTAATAATTCAGAAAAAATTAAGTCATTAATAAAAATGAAATTAAAGGAATCATAAAAAAAAATTCTTACTTTCATTAATATTTAGCTTGTAAAAAGAACCCTATTTGAAAATATTGTTATTTGTAATTAAATAATATAAAATGAGACGAAACACAAAAACTTGCAATCAAAAATGCTCAATTTTCAAATTTTCTGAGCATTAGTATGGATTTGATTGGTATATTCCTAGCACACAAAAAGGGTTTATACATAATATAAGAAAGTGAAGCTTTCTCTATGAACAGCATAGAACAAGTGTTATAGCATCCCTAGAACATGCCAGCCCAGTGGAATTTTGAGCTTGCAATAAAAAATTCATCATTGCAGTTCATCGCACAATCAATCCAATAAATGTTCACTTCAATCCACACTATTTTCTCAACATAATCATCAAATGAGTGAAATGATTTTTGACGTTGAATATGTCTTACAATTCGAAACCGGTATACCACGCTTTATTTTTTAAATTCACATAAAAGCGTAAATGCGAAAAATTTAATAACTTGAAAGGAGAAGAAATAAATGAAAGAGATCACGTTCAAAAGCGCATTAAACAAAGATCTTATGTTCATTAATCACCTGTTACACATGTTATAAATGTTCATTAATCTTGCTCTGACGTCATCCGATTATTCGCTGCGTAAAGTTGAGTCACGAAAATGCGTCTTATTCTAACCTACTTTGTTTGTTTGAGGTGTCATTTGCTTCGTCTCTTTGCATTTTATAAATAATAATAGAAATAAAACTTTAATATATAATACTTAATTAGATTCAGGACTTCAAAGTGTGGAAATTTCACAAATATTTCAAAATGTCCCAATATATATATAATATAAACACAACAAAAATTATAGAAACGTCAACAGAAAGAGAGATCAAGAGATAGGGAATCCAAGATAAAAGTTCTGGACATCCGATGCTGAGCGTCAACGGGTTCTGAAGGAGCGCCTTAAAGTTGAGGCTTCGTGACGTTCACATAATTTAGTTTAGCTCCGTCCTCTTTTGTGCGAGCACGACTTTTGAGGTGTTCGTTCTTTCGTCTATTTGTTTTATACATGGTAACAGAAATAAAACCAAAATATATTTAATACTTGTTAAATATTGTACCAAAGTGTATAAAATATAAAATTTTTTTAAATGTCCAAGTATATAATAACCGCTATAAGAATTAGGGAAAACGCGTCAGCATAAAGAGGGATAAAAATCCAAGAATATCCAGACATCCGATGCTGAGTGTCAACGGGCTCGGAGGAAATTGTTGTTTGTTGAAAGTTAGGCGTCGTATCTTCAAGGTAAACAAATTGATACGAGTGTGCCAAGTACCTTCTCCGCTCAGTTAGACGCAAATAGCATATCTGATGACACAAACGTTTTACAATCGAATTAAGGAGTTTAACCCAGGTAGGTATTGAGCCACAACCTTCAACATCATTTGATGCGATGAACATTTGATGTGTGAAATTAAAATAGTCTTGTTCCATCACTCTCAATTCACCATATGGCCTCACTGACGTATTCTACGCCTTCAACCTAGCGTCTGTGTCCTGACACAGCCCGTCCGTTTTTTTTTTGTTTTTTTTTTGTTTTTTTAATTCCAAATTTTGATTTCATGAATGCAGAATGATTGAGCTAGTAGTGCAATGGAATACCAAAGGATCAATGCATAAAAAATTTAAATTAAAGTTCCCAGAGAGAGAGAGAGAGAGAGAGAGAGAGAGAGAGAGAGAGAGAGAGAGAGAGAGAGAGAGAGAGAGAGAGAATACATTCAAAACATAATAAAAACATTAACATAGTTTTTTAAAAAAATTGTGCAAAATTGGAATGGCTTTTGTAATACTGCCAGAAAACCTTTTCGTTGTGACTAAGTGTCTTTATTTTTTCATGAACAGATTACAATACCAAATAACATCTTAAAGAATGCAAGTTACAATTTGAGTGAGTATATATTGAGCTTCTTCACCTATTCGTCGATTTTCAGTATAATTTTTGGTGTGACGATCATTGAACTTAACATTTGAAAAAATAACATGCATTTTGTTCATAGTTATTTTTATCAAACACAATATAGGAAGGAAACTTGATCACTTATCACTTGATTGAAATCAGCTGATTTAAATACACGTGCCTGTTTAATGTGGTCAAATGAACGTTTAATGGACAAGAAGAACAAACTGGTAGACAAGCTCTGACCTTCAGTTCAACAGGCAATGTTCAGATCAAATCCCGTAATAGGCATGGATGTTCATAGTAGTTGGCAATCCATTTTAGGCCATTTCGGTCTAATTAGCTGTTGTGAAGTAAAAGATTATACAGACGAAAACAAAGCAAAAATAATAACTTCTAGAAGTTAAACAGAGATTGTAAAAATTTTGTGTTTCTCAAACATTATGATTTTAAAACAGCATTTTATTAAAAAAGCACGGCATTGCCCGTAACAGTTCCTTTTGTGGGGTCATGTCTCGCTAACCACCGGTGATTGCTATGAATTTTTGCAGTGGTTGCTATGAATGGATGGCCGGTGATTGCTATGAATTTGCTTCGCAAACCAAATGGGAATTCATTCCATATTGGATAACAGCCATCATGGCGTTGCCCGTGGTGTTGGTTTGCTTCGAAAACCAAATGGAAATTAGTAGCCTATTGTAATAAATTCCCGTTTGATTTGCTTCGCAAACAAATTATGAATATAATAGTTTGTTGCGCGGAATATATTGGTTTGTTGTTTTTCTAGGCAAACCAAAACAATTGGCAATACCGTGATGGCCTCGTCATTGTCAAATGCGGCCAAATTCGATAACAGCCATCATGGCGTTGCCCGTGGTGTTGGTTTGCTTTGCAAACCAAATTATGAATATTATGAATTATGCCTCGTCATTATCAAATTCGGCCAAATTCCAATTGCGAAGAGATTTAATCGGCGTGGCGTCACAATCTCTTGCGAATATATAAATATTTTTTGAAAAATTATCTATTAAAAGAAAATGAAATCCAAGGTAAATTTTCTGGTGTAAAATTATTCGCAGATTTCAAATCCGTTAGAATTTTCAAACTATCTTCAACGATTCCGATTTTACAAACAAGAACAAAACAATGCTAGCCAAAATGTTTTTTTTTTTAATTTTTTCCCCTCTCTTTTGCTGAAATTGTAAGATGGTCGGAAATGTAATCTGCTAATTAATTGAACGCGAAGTTTCTGACGTGCCGTCACAATCTCTTGCGAAAATATAAGAGATGTTCAGTTAAAAAGTTTTTATTTATTTAAAGAAAATCCAATTTTTAGGAATCGATCTATTGTGAAATTTTTCGCAGATGTTAAATCCGTTGAAATTTTTACTATATCTTTAACGGTTTAGGAAATAAAAAAAAGTAACTAAATAACTCCAATTAAAAGTTTTTGTTTTTTATCGTCTGCTGGAAAATCATTCCTCAGCGCAAAATGAATTCATTCATGTTGCATTCAATAATAATTAAATTTTACATTAAATTCATTTTGAAATGTTCTAGATTGAATTTTAAAATTCACCGCGACTCAAAACTTGCAAACAAATTTGGACTACCTGTGTGCCAAATTACATTACTGTAAGGGGCATAGATTCGTCAGGAATTTGCGGGCAGAAAACAAACATACAAACACTTCCTTTAATAATATTAGAGACAATCAACTAGCTACCCCCGTCCCAGCCTAAGCCATTCGTTATTTTGAACCACTGTCAGATGACGAGGCAACATCTGAGCTAGCACCCCACTCTCCAAACTTCCACAACAACGCCATGCCAGGACTTTCGGCCATGACAGATTTAAGGTGCACCAGCCGCCTCTACACCATACGTTTACAAACATCCATGACCCGGATTCGAACCAGGAACCTCCCGTTTTTGAGGCTAACACCTTAACCTACTTCCTTGTATAATATATAGAGAGATAATTATTAATAGAAGTTAAGTTCGTTCCAATTATCCTTAAATATTCCTACATTGAAACATTGCGTGCATAAGAAATGCAATGTTAAAATGGAGATCCAAGATTGTTGGGTGCTATGAGGTTATTAAAAAATTTAGTGATTTTTTCACAAATGTTAATGTGTCCTAGCAGTGAACACAGGAATACTGAAACATTTCTGCTCATAAATTGAAAGAACTTGAATAATCAGAGAAAATTGGCGAGTTTTTGTAGGAAAAGAAAAAAGTTGTCTAAACGTTCTATAGTTTAAGAATTTTCAACAAAAATTAATTTTTAAAATAAACTTTGAGCAGTTTTAATTTTTTGTTTTAAATTTTACAACGTGACTATTGAAGAAGATCGATTATGAAATTTTTGACATGAAATTATTCTCTAGAAATGAATATATTCGTATTTTGATGATCAATTTGTCAACACTCCCAACTCCCAAAGAAAATATCCGAGTGTATTTATTTTCTTTTGCAAAAATTCAAATATCGAATCAAGTTAAAAACTTTCGAAGTTCTATTCTTTCCGTGAAAAAAAAAAACGGTTATATCGGGACCCCTTCTCTTACCTCACACAAAACTACTTTTAGCGGTGGGATACATTTTCCCCTTTCGTTTAATTATTCAATTCGTTTGTTGTTTTATGCGTTTCATCTCATCCCACATTTAAGTCGAGAGTACGAAAGGAAAACAACATTTTGAAAAGGCGGGAAAACGGAGGAAAAGTTTTATCTTTCTTATACCTCCCATACCTATCACCAACTTGAACTCTTCTTCCTAACAAAAAAGACTACTATTTTTGGCAATTTATGGCAGATTCAAATCACAAAACAGTCGCTATGGAAGTTCATCCTCCAACTCTGCGCTTGCGCAGTTTGCTAGCTCCTAAGAGTCAGACTGGGCATATACCCAAATGGACGGTTCATTACTGGCGGAAGACGCAAGTCTTGTGCTGACGACGCTCGGTGCCTGTCGGTGGATATGATTACGCTCCTTGATATCGCAAAGCTTGCCTGGAATCGTTTATCCTTTTTTTTTTTACAAAATATTTTATTTTAAAAGTTATTTTGTTCATGATATTCATTTTTGTGTAATATGTATTTCTTGTGTTTGTCAGTTCTCAAATATTTTTTACTGTTTGCTTTTCGCTTTGTTGTGTTTCCATTGTTCGTTTTCGTGATTTTTACTCTTTGTTGAATTATTTTATGAGTTCACTTTGCATTATAAAAATTGAGTGATTGCATGTGTGCTGCAGTCTTTTTGATTGTTTTCTTTGACTAGTTTCTGCCCTTCTCTTAATTGTTCTTCCTGTCTGTAAATTGTCCATAAATTGTAGTGTTACTATGAAGGTTTTAATTACTGGTGTGGATTCGATGGTCAAATACGGAGTAATCGGAAATCAGTACGGAAAAATCGGTATTTACCATCACAATGACAGGGTAATGTAATATATATTCTAGCTTTTCCAGGAATCACCATTGAGCGTGTAACGGAAAAGGTTTCATCTTTAAAAGAATCGTGACTTGATTCTGGTTCATGTAGGTACCAATATAACACCTATGATTGAGGACCTGTTGCAAATCGTAATAAACTGTAGTCAAGAGACGAGTGCATTGTGATTTCAGCTGTCAAGAACTCTCATGACGTAGCGGCTACTGCAGCGCCATCACGTCACATTCGTCTTCCCCCGCATATTTGTGTCAAGTAGTTGAAAGCGATATGAGACACAGCCGTTTCAGGGCAGCTCAATCCATCGAGCCAACCTCTTCTCATTGGTTGAAAAAGTCACGTGATATACCATCTACTTTGGGTTCGAGAATTTATAAGTTAATAAGTAAAGATATAAACATGTTTGTTTACCTTTTATGCTGTGTTTATCGGAAAATCAACAGTTTCTAAAACGCATTCGGTTCCGAACTCACAAATTGAATTAAGCAACCATTTCGCAAAATTGAAAAAGAAATATATTTTTGTTCCAGCAAACAACTGATTATACAAGTTGAAAGCTACAATTTTATCAGTCCTTAACCTTAAACAATTAAGTAGTAACTTACTAGTTGTTGTTAGCAATTGTAACTGAATTCACTGCCATACCTGCTTAAGTTTTCATGGGATGATATGTAATCAAATTCTTGATATATATCAGTCTTGATATAAATCATAAAATATTCAATATTTTGATATTTATATAAATATCTCGATATTTGCCAACCTTGTTTTGGTAATATACTTACATTTGAAAGGAATACTGGTGAATGTTGTCAAAAATACCAAAATCTCATCTAATTAATTCATTGTTTGCATTAAAACTTCCAGAAAATTGGTTTTAAAATAAGTGATTTTAAATAGTACTAGTAAACAATTTGACTCGTGAAATTTTTCATAGTAGGATGTTGAAATAGTTTTAAATTGCAGCTTCAATTAAATGAACAAAATTTTGCAGACAAACTGATTTAATTCTAAAAGAATGAGTTCTTTGGTGAATATTTAGTTCCATTTTCAACTAGAATTTTTTCTTAAAGGTTCTATTTGAATTGAGGGTTATAAAAACTAATGTTTTATACTGATCAGTTATATTAAATATTGCAAATAAAAATTAATCTTTGTGGTTATTTTATTGGATAGTATAAAAAGTTTGAAAACATTGTTTACATCAAACTATGCAAGAATAATAAGGCAGCTGAATGCAGGAGCATAACCGCAGGGTAAAGAGAAATTAGTTTGTTTTTTTATGAATATTTTATATTATTAACAAACCCTCAGAGTTTGTATTTTTTAAGTTGACGTTGCAAGTTAAAAGAAGCTTAACATTTTTGTTTCTTTCAATCAAACAAATGAGAATGTAGGAGCCACATCATTTTAAGTGGTCATATCCACTGTGGGGAATAGCAAGCAGTCATAGCACCTGTTAATAGTTACTCTAATTGTTCATAGCTTAATTCATCATTGTTTTACTTGGGTAATAGATAACTGATATCAATGAAACAATGGTTCATTAGCTATATGAGTAGCTGTAGCTTTTTATGTTTACAATGTATAATTGTTATAAAAAATAAGCAGTGCTGTAACAGCTTTCCGGCTGCACTAAAACACTCGATTGCAGAGTGGTGGTTTAAACTACTATTTCTTCATAACTGAAAAGTGCACATAGTTGGTGCCTTTTAAAGAAAAGATCATCAAAAATGGGCGCCATCCAGTAGGTTGATCAAAACTAGGAAAAAATCATTGTCTTTCTTTCAAAACGCAATACCTGAAACTCAAATGAAAAGGTTTATTTAACACTAGCAAAATACCCGACCTTACTCGGTTTCAATTGGTTTACTCTAGATTGAAGAGATAGTCAAAATATATAGGTAGAATAAAAATTTATTTTAACATCTTTCGCCATCTTTATATTTTCTACAACTTACTTTGGACACAAATCCTACACATGCATATCCATTCATGTAATACATTTCACATACATCGCACAATTGCTGTATGACAAAGCTACAAAATGACGAAAGGTGATACTAAGGTTACTACTATAAAAGACGATTTATAGGAAGATTTGGAATTCCCTTTCTTAAGGGAACTGAGACGTTCTCGACAACGAAAAACATGAAAATTTGTGGTGTACAAGACCTTAATTTTTCAATAAAAAAGAAATCCCTCAAATACTAAAAGACTATATTTATAAAACCTACATGCTTCATTCATTATATTACAGTAAAAGTATATTCATTCTTTGCATTATTTTTTTAAATATGAGGAATCGAATAAGTACTTACAATAAACAGCCTTCTAATACATGGTGATGAATAGGTACGCTCTTAAAAAATTCTATTCATATTAAAGAGGTGTAATTTTTTATGAACCTTTCTATGGTAATAACTCATCCAATGAACATAATTTATTTCATTTCTTATTGATAGTATTTTTTTTATTCACCAATTTTATGAAAAAAATCAGCTTTTTTTTCAGAATTTCAAATTTTTTCGATTCAATTTTTTTTATAATTTTTACATTCAACATACTGCAATAAAAATTAGTTTACTTCAATCCGTATACATTTGTGTTAATATTAAAGCATGCATTAGGATTTTCCAAGCAGTAAAAAAATTTTTAAGCGTACCTATTCATCACCATGTATAAGAAGGCTGTTTATTGTTAGTACTTATTCGATTCCTCATATTAAAAAAAATAATGCAAAGAATGAATATACTTTTACTGTAATATAATGAATGAAGCATGTAGTTTTTATAAATATAGTCTTTTAGTAGAGGGATTTCTTTTTTATTGAAAAATAAGGAGGTCTTGTACACCACAAATTTTCATGTTTTGCCTTGTCGAGAACGTCTCAGTTCCCTTAAGTTCTTTTCATGTTCAACTCAATTAATTAAAATTACGATTTACGGCGAGTGCTCTCGCGCTCATAGTCAACAAAACAATATTTTTTTACTTGTGGCACTCTTGCCTCCGGTATGCGACATTGTGAAATTTTGCAATCTTCTCCTGTCATTATGACAACGAATTTTTTAATGTTGGAAAAAGTTCCAGTTTGGATTAATAAACATTATTATTCTTTCAATAACGGCATTATTCTTTCAATAACGGCATTATTCTTTCAATAACGGCATTATTCTTTCAATAATGGCATAACTACACTTAAAATTTACTGAAAATTTATACTGACTTACCTAACATTTTTAAGTCTAATACTTTGTGGTGCTGTTGCGTGTGATGAGAAGGAAAACACATTTATTAAAATAATAAATATTTAAAACAGCGAAATAAAACAAAATAAAAGATGTCGCATAAAATTGTTCTAAAGATATTAATTTGTGATTCAATTTTATCTCTTGATCTCGCACAGTTGCCACAACTTACAACTAAAAGTGCACAAAATTTAGAAATGTAAAATTAATTCAGAGCGAAAGAACCAGAATAAATATCACTGCTCGCGCAATCTTGTTCATTCTCGTTTCGTTGAAAAATATCGTCTGTCCCAAATATTCGGAAATCGTTTTCATTGCGCAAAGAATAAAAATAAGACTCGGAATAAATAAAGTATCAGAGCTAATATTTCACCATAAAAATTATTTTTTTTTTGAAAAATAATTGGTTTTCAGCATTACTGGTAAAGCAAATGAAAGTAATCGTAATACTCAAACTACATTCCAATTTTTCGAAAACTCTCAAATTGTGGCTGATTTAAGTATACTTAATCAGGTGTTTTAGCATGAAACTCTTCTAAATATAACAATAAAAAATGTTTAATATTGCATTCACTAAACTAATAAATAATGTATAAAATAAAACACATTGTAATCAAATATCTTGAATACAATTCATGTGATGTCTACACAAACACAAAATCGAGCATAGAACAGAAAGACGGACAGACAGACTTTCGCAACCAATGCCACTCACTAAATGAAGATAAGTACTCACTGTATGCAAATTTCCATGAAAATATCTTAAACCGCGTGGACGTGTATAGGGCACAACATACAGACAGACAGACAGACAGACAGACAGACGGACAGACAGACAGACAGACAGACAGACACCAAACGAGAAAAGGGCGGATTCGGCATCAGAAGGGTCCAAAACGGATAAAAAACTTGAAATGGGTCGAAAATATTGAATGCACAAACAAACACTCCATTCTTATTTATATAGATATATGAAACATGAGATGAATCACAAATCTGCAACCAAATTATCTGGGTCATATTTAGGCACAAGCAAAAGATAACATAACAAAACTAATACAAAGATATTTTCAGAGAATTTCCTTTGATGAACCACTATAAAAAACTTCCAAGAAAATTATAACTAAACATTTAGCTGCGACTGTCCATTCATTTCAATGATAGTGTAATCTTGGGAAATGGAACACTCCCAGCCTAAAGGAGGTGGGGTTTGAAGGTCCACGTGTTTTTGGAAAATGTTACTGTGAAAAAAAAAAACAGGTTTTATCTAGTGATGGGCAGAATCAAGTACTTTCTTCGCTGGCTTATGGTTCGAATCTGCTACAAGGAATTACTATTTTTTCACGCAAAAGATAATTTTTAACAAATCAAATTGCTTTAATTTTCTTTTTGCTTAAAAAATAAAAAAATTTTTTTACAATACTCAAATTTTTAAAAAATTATGTATTAAATTTTTTTTTCTAAATTATTAATATAATTTCAAATTTTTTCAAGCATGAAAATTACTCGTATTTCTCTTTTCGAACTTGAAAAAAAAAAGCTGTAGTTTGAACAACAAAAATTGGAAGTACAAATTGCTGAACTTTTTTAATCTCGATTTTACATTTAATTTTTCCTTTTAGTTTTTTGCATTTTATAGATTTGGTTTTCTACCATAATTTGAGGAATTAATCACTTTCAACAGGTGACACTTGCACTAAACTAGTATAAATTTGTAATTCCAATTTTTAAGTAGTAATATTGATAACGATATACATATTAAATTTTTGACATTTCAGGATTTGTGCCTCATATACTGTGTGCAATACAAGGCTCTTACAAGGACTATATAGGAGTGCATTTATCATTGTTTTGTAAACTTATTTCACATTGTTCAGAAACCTGTTCCGTGAGATATTAAAAACTCAACTAAAATGGAATCACAATCCATATTATTTATCTGAACTACGTACATTTCATCTTCTGTACTGGAAGGCACTATCCAGCTATCCTGGCATTTTATAACAGAGGTGCGGGACAGAGTCAAGCTTGCTTGATGTCGAGTTCTAAGTTCAGACACCTTTTTGGTTACTTTCCCTTTATAGCTTGTAATTAAGCGATCAAACATCTTATCACGCGTGAAGTTTACTAATGCATTGATTGTTTTATCAAGCCTTTTATTGTGCTTCCCATTAAGATATTTGTACTGAATTGTCCTGTGCATGCTTTCAAGATGCATGTTGGTATTTATGTCAGAACCAATCCTGTAGCAATGTGCCCAATTCTTAACATTTTCACAATAATTTTTCTTAAAGTACGGTCCAAAATCTTTTAGGTCATCATCCTTGTCAAATGGATCTACAGTTCTGCGTATATGAATGTAACTCCAAATTATTACAGGTGGAAACATTACATTTCACAGGTGAGCGAAAAACATTTATTTCACATTTGTATTTTTCAATACTTTCTACAGATTGACCTAAAACTTCCCGTGCTTCAACTTTAAAAAAAAAAAATTATTGCCCGTGTTTTTTTTAATTAGTGAATTTTATCTCTCGTCTGCTTATATTTTTATCGGCGCTTTAATTTTTATCATTTGATTTTCTTCGTACTCAAGTTGAGCGATAATAAAGTTCCACGTCATTTTGTTCTTCATTGCAAAATGAATTTATCACGCATTCAGAGAATTTCTCTGTTTGAGGCTTATCCATCAACGCCATCTTAAATTTGGCGATTTTGTTTGAAAAGTCGCCAAGAGGGACCGTACAGTCAACGATAACCAAATGTAAGTTTATATTTTTTTCCTACGTTATGTTAAAAGAGTGCTTTTCACAATTAGCATAAAAATAATTGTTTTAAAGTGTTTTGATTTTGTATAATAAATTCAGCACAGGAACTTTTAGGACACCCTGTAGTATGATAAAAATGGATATTCTAACTTAGAAATTAATAAATACAACCTGCAGACATTACCCGTTCTATGAAAAGATTTCATACATTTGCAATCAGTATGTATCTAAAATAATGTTTGAAACAAAATAACGGGTGGAGTGTGTTTTTAATTGTAAATTGAAATTTTTACTGTCTTAAGATATTAAAAATAGTTAACCGAAATGTAAAAACTTGTGCGAAATCGTTCTCTGTCTTGGCAATTATGTTTTGGCACAACTAAGAGTACTATATTCTTTCGTGTCTCACGATAAAAATGTTATGAATTTGGTAACATCAATTTAAGTACATCACATAAATTATTTTTCTTGCTGAGAAAAATTGTTTTGTATCCACCCATCTGTGCAAACTGTAATTACATAAGAATAATATTTAAAATAAAATATAACGTTTGAAACTTCTAATTATTTATTAAATAAAATCAATTTGTTAGAAATAGGATTAAAGCATTTTCTAAGCCGTATTATAATTGTGAATTTGTATTTATGATTTTTTTAGAACTATAAGTAAAACAATTTATACTTACTTGTAATAAGAACTTGTAAAGATGTGCACCTGCTGAAAATTCATTTATTCAGTTCTTATGTATTTAAAATTTTTATTTTGTTCCATTTATTAGTTTTCCCAAGATGACGAAAGAAGAAAATCGTTTAAATTAATTAATCGAATAATTTTGCTTCTGTCTTTAAGTTCATTTAAAATGTGATGAATGTGTCAATAAATTTCATTCGTTTACTGTTTCTTATTTATCTTTTTTATTTATTAAATATTGATTTCACACACAATAAGTAATAAAAATTCAATATAAAAATCTTTACAAACTTTTTTACATGCTTAAAAGCATAAAAATTGTCTTGCAACTTAATTAGTTTTTGAACCAGAAATCTAAAATTGCAAAATAGCTAACATCAAGGGTATGGTTTAAAATAGTTTCCTTCAATCTTAAAGACTATGTGTATAACTTTTCTTGTTAATATTTTTATGCGAAACTCATTGAATAAATTTGTGCTTATGGATGGTTGGTTGGTTGGTTGTTTTGGGTTTTATGGCGCAAGGTCCAATAGTGGACAAGCTGCGCCAAGCACAAGATTAAAAAGTATTCAAAAGCAACAAGGATAATAAGTATATAATTTTTAAAAGTTAGAAATATTCAAACGTACAAACAAGGAATACAGAAAACAATTTTTCAAAGCCAAGGTTTAAAAAGGATTTAGGAATACAATAAAAATATAATGTATTATATGTGGCATAAAAATCCAGAGTGATGTAAAAAAGTAAAAAGTGATGGATGAGGAGGGTGATGCAACAAATCAGATAAAATAGGCGATGTTGTGTTAAAATAATATTGGTAAAACCGTCTAAGACTAGAACAAGATGTTAAATTGTGGCTAATGGAAAGAGGTTGTTGGCAATATTGACACGATGGTGCGGTTTCGCCGCCCAGTAGAAATCGATGGGTGATTCTGGAATGACCGATGCGAAGACGAGTTAAAAGAACGTCAAACCGTCGAGATGGCAGTGACGGTTGGAGTGAGATGGTCGGGCAGATGTTAAAAAGTTTATTGTTGATTTGCTCACTCCAATCCTCGCGCCATTCTTCCCATACAATATCCCGTATAATATTGCGAAGATCGTGATATGGGATACGAAGGTTTAATGGGGTTATGGCATTTTTTGCAGCGGCATCGGCCAGTTCATTGCCAACAATTCCGACGTGTCCCGGTACCCAACAAAATGTGATACCAAAGCCACGTCGGATGAGTTTTTTATGAAGCATAAAAACATCATATGCCAAAGGATGTCTTGGAGAATCTGAATTTAATGTCTCCAAGACACCTTTGGAATCTGTGTATAAAATAAAATTTTGAGCTCTAAGGCTGGAAATATACTTCAGAGCTTTGTAAATAGCTAAAAATTCGGCAGTAAAGATAGAGATAAAAGATGGTAATAAGTAGTTAAAAGTGACTGATCCACAATTAAAAGCGCAACCGACATGATTATTAGACTTTGACCCGTCAGTATAAATTGATGTATGATTTCTAAAATGATGACGATGAGAGATAAAAAGTTGAAGGTAGATGATCGCACTTGTGTTCGACTTCTCAAAGCCAGGAAATAAATTTAAAAATGATAATTTATATGACCTCCATGGTGATATGGTAAAAAGAGGACGCTCAGCAACTTCGAATGAATAAAGTGGAGTGCTTCTCAGGGCATTTCTCATACGAAGCCCGAAGGTCGGGACACAGGATGGACGATTTAAAAATAGGCTGTCAAGTGAATTTTCCAGAATTAGATTTTGTAGTGGATGGTCTGGATGCTCCAAGATTCGATAATACAGTCGTAACGACAACAAAAGACGTGTGGAAGCTAAAGATGGTTCGTAGCATACCACGTACAGACTTTTGACGGGTGAAGTGCGGTATGCTCCGGAACATATCCTCAGTGCAGTGTGATGCACAGTATCGAGCCTTCGTAACACAGACTGACGGGCGGAGCCATAGGCTGCGCAGCCATAGTCAAGTCTGGAACGAATTATGGCTCGATAGATATTCAGCATGGAGGATCGTTCTGCTCCCCAAGATGTTTTCGAGAGTACCTTCAGCAGATTAAGCTTTTTCTCGCAAGACATCCGCAGCTGCATGACGTGGGGGAGGAGGTAAGTTTCTGGTCAAAAATGATACCAAGAAATCTTACTCTGTCCTCCACTGCGATCCTGACATTACCCAGAAAAATCTCTGGGTCAGGATGCAGGTTCCGACGTCGGCAGAAATGAACGCAAGATGTCTTTTGAGCGGAGAAGCTGAAACCGTTCTCGTCACTCCACCGCGTCAATCGAGAGACGGCTGTCTGGAGTTGTCGCTCGATGTACCTCATGTCTTTACCTTGGCAATGAATAGTCAGGTCATCCACGTACAGATTACCCTGGACAGATGGAGGTAGTTGTTCCAGTATATTGTTAATCCTAATAGAAAAAAGAGTAACGCTGAGGACGCTACCCTGAGGAACGCCCTCTTCTTGAATGAAAAATTCCGATAGTTCAGAGCCTATTCGGACCCTTAAACTGTCGAGTGGCTAGAAAATTTTGAATAAATACTGGTAGATGTCCTCGAAACCCAAGAGAATGTAAATCGCGGAGGATTCCATATCGCCAGGTGCGATCATACGCCTTCTCCATGTCAAAGAAGATGGAAACCAGATGGTTTCGGCGTAGGAACGCACGGCGAACTTAAGTTTCAAGAGACAAGATGTTATCTACCGTACAGCGGGCAACACTGAAACCGCTCTGAAAAGGTGATAGAGCCTGAGTCGTCTCAAGGATGTGAACGAGACGAGCATTCACCATCCTTTCAAAGAGTTTGCACATACAGCTTGTGAGTGCGATTGGCCTATAGTTAAAAGGATTTGTTGGATCCTTTCCAGGTTTTTGAAAAGGTATAACAATGGCCCGTGTCCAAGCCAAAGGGAAGGTATGTTCCTCTCATATGCGATTGAAAATAAATAAGATGTTAAGGAGGGAATGACGTGAAAGGTGTTGTAATAAGATGTAAGAGATGCCATCAGGGCCAGGTGCTGTCATCCTGGTCCCTTTAAGACATCGCATCAATTCCCTTTCAGTAAATCGAGAGTTATAGGAGAGTTCGGATCGAGAATGAAAATTAAGACGATGGGATTCTGCGCGATGTTTCGTGCGCTGAAATGTGTCCGAGTAGTTGGTAGTACTGGAAGCTGTGGAGAAGGCACGCCCAATGACGTTTGCAATCTCGACAGCCTCCGACACATGTTCTCCATCCTCTTCCACGAACGAGATCTTATGTTCGGGATATAATCCCATCGCTTTTCGAACTCTGTCCCATAACTGCTTCGAGGGAGTGGCAGATGTTATGCCTGAAACATATTTTATCCAAGATTCCCTTTGACTGTGACGTCGCACTCGGCGGGCGTTAGCTTTCGCACGTTTGAAAGAAAGAAGATTTTGAGTTGTGGGGTATCGGCGGAAAACACCCCCACGCCTTCCTTTGGATCTTAATAGCTGTAGTGCATTCTGGAGTCCACCAAGGTTTACAAGTCTTTTGAAAGGACAGTGATTTCTTGGGGATAGCTTGATTAGCAGCTTTAATCATAACATCGGGGATTGCTTCTATTGCCTCGTCAATGTTGCCCTCTACCATTCGCTCTGATATAATGGCCTGAGATGTAAAAACAGGCCAGTCGGCTGCCTCATAAACCTATCGTGACGGGCGGCTAACAGGATCATTTCCTCCGATATGAGTTACGAATATTGGGAAATGATCGCTGTTGCGCAGGTCACTACCGACAAAAAAAGAGAGAAATGGTAAGATGGAAGGAGAGCAGATAGCAAGGTCGAGAGCATGAAAGGTGCGAGTTGGTTCGTGGAAGTAGGTAACCTCTCCGTTATTGAGCAGACAGAGACAGCGATCTGTGATCAGCTGTTCAATCTGTCGCCCACGGGAATTAGTATCCCTACTTCCCCATAGCACACTATGACCATTAAAGTCACCGAGTATGATGAAAGGCTCCGGCAATTGATCCACCAAGTTATCAAGGCTCGATTGTTGGATGGGAGTAGTTGGTGGTAGGTACAGAGTACAGATGGTAATCATCCGTCTCGCTTGTATTCTTACAGCAACTGCTTGTAGAGGCGTGCTGAGTGACACAGTAAGAGAGGGGTATGCATGGGAAGTGAAGAGCGCAACACCTCCCGATGCTCGTCCACCATTACTGATATTATCACTTCGAATACAAGTATATCGACGGATCTTCGCCATGTCAGCTAACTTCAGATATGTTTCTTGAAGTGCTACACAGGCGGGATGGTATTCTGCAATCAGGGTTTTAACGTCATCCAGTTTGTGTTTGTAGCCACGACAGTTCCAAGAAATAAAAGCTATTTTTGGCTAGAATTTGTAGGAGCAGCGTTTGGCCGCTCTGGAGGAGTCGGGACATTCATATCGATGTCTATTTCGTCCTCCGAAAGGTCCGAAGCGTGTAAATCTATTCCAGGTTCTTCAAATCTATTAAAATTAAGTTTATGCTTTTCGTTAGAGATTCGCGAGTTCCTTTTTTTTTGTTTGAATCCCAACTTTTTTGTTTTTTTTTTGTTTAGATTTACTTTTGAATGCAGGGCGTGAGGATAGTTTTGGTATCTGGGAAGTAGTTGTTTCGAGACTTTCTGAGGGAGTATTAGATGATGTGGTAGTACTTTTATTTGCTTGTTTAGTTACTGAAGGTTTATTAGGTTTTTGAATCAGTGGTAAAGAAAAATTTGGAAATGGAATATCGAGTCCAAACGGAGGGTCCGTTTGGGTGGCTATTGTATTACTTGATTTGGCTATTGTTTTAGTTACTGTTGCATAATAAGTTAATCCTTTGGGAGTACGGGACTCCACAATTTTCCGAGCTTCAGGGTAAGATATATTTTGAGTGACTTTAATTGATTGGATCTCCTTCTCAAACACCCATTTGGGGCAAGATCGGGAGAAGGCCGGATGATCGCCTTTACAGTTTACACAGTTAGGGGTTGCAGAGCAGCCATCTGTATCGTGTCCCACAGTACCGCAGCGAGCGCATCTAGTGGGACTACGACAAGAGATCTTAGAGTGTCCGAAACCTTGGCAACTAAAGCAACGCTGAGGGTTCGGCACATACGGACGGATTGGACAGCTCAGATATCCAGCTTTTATACGGGCTCGGTTGGTCAAAAGTCAAGATGAGATGTTTCGTGCGAATGAAACTCCCATCTCGATTGATCGTTATCCTGCGAACTTCGCATACGTTTTGATCCCGTAAATTTTCGAGGATTTCTTCGTCCGGAGTATAAAGTAAATCTGGCTCAGATACAACACCCCTTGAAGTGTTTAATGAACTGTGCGGGGAAACTGTAAAAAGCCCTATTGTGGTTGAATTTGCGAGGAGTTTTGCTTGCGTTTCTGAAGAAACTTCAATGAGAAGATCCCCAGAGCGAAGTTTCTTTAATGATTTAATAGTTCCAAAAAAAAAAAATTTTTTTTTTTTTTCAATTAAAAAAGGTGAAGTATGAGAAAAGGATTGTATTGTATTGGATGTTTGGTTGGAGTTTTGTTGTAAATTATCAGTTCGTTTAACGATGAAATGTCGGGCATTTGAGAAGGAAGGCTGTAATCTTTGTTGCTCCCTACTGGAGGGAGAAGGACTGAAAGTATTATTTTCCATAGAAAAAAAAAAGGGGGGGGGAATTCGATCACCGACAGTGCCACCCACCACGGAGTCCTACAAGGGGATACAGACAACTGTACCGGCGCTAATCGGCTACTATACGCGCACGGCGCACCCCTGAGACAGCCTCCACCCTTAGCGAGGTGCCCAGTGTAACGTCGTGATAAAAGAAATAGACTTTTTTTAAAGTATTAAAGAAAAATTTATTTACAATATGGTAGCGACATCACCGTTACAACTACCTCTCATCATACGTTTTAAACATAACGGCTGAAACACGCCATTCCAACACTGCACTCCGTCCACACTTCAACGAAGCATCCAATCGACTCCCAAAAAGCCGTTACAAAAAAAAATATATTTTCACCAACGTTATACATAAAAGAAAAAAAATGAACTTCCGGGAAAACCATTTAAGCTCACATAAATATGTCAAAAGAAAAGATATCCTTTCCAAGAGTAATAGAGAAGTATAAATAAACACAGGAAGTATCACAATATCTTGGAATAAGGAAAAAGAAATATTATCATAACATTTAAAAGATATTCCGGAAGTGTACGTTACAACTCTTCCCCCCTTAGAATAACTTTTCAAAAAAAACTAATTTCTACAAAATTTTATACAAATATTTACAAATATACATACAACTGCCAAGTTACCTAAAAAAACAATAAAAATAAACTCAAAGGACATTTTGGTAACTCAGAACAGTCGGCTAAGGCTGTCAGCATTCTGGTGTTTTCTGCCCTGACGATGGATTACCTCATAGTTCCAGGGCTGCAATGCAAGGGCCCATCTCATGAGACGTGGATTTACCCCAGAGTTCTTTTTTAACCATACCAGAGGATTATGATCAGTTTGGATAAAGAACTTGGTAGGTCCATCCAGGTAGCATCGTAGCTTCTTGACAGCAAACACAATAGCGGCACATTCTTTTTCTGTAGTTCCGTATTTTCGCTCTGCTGTTGAGAACTTTTTGCTGAGGAACAGAATAGGATGCTCCTCCCCCTTTTCTGTCTTCTGGGATAAAACTATACCCATGCCTAAATCTGAGGCATCACATTGAACATAAAACGGGGCATTAAAGTTAGGAGCATACAGAATAGGGTTCTGAGTTAGCCTCCTCTTCAGTTCTTGAAAAGACAGTTGGCATTCATTGGTCCACTGAATTTCGGACTTCTTGACTTTTCCCTTCAGGAGTTCGGTCAAAGGAGCAACAATAACAGAAAAGTTTGGGATGTATTGGCGGTAATACCCGGCTAATCCAAGGAATGCTCGAATGTCTGTCTTGGTGGTTGGAATAGAAAATTTTTGGATAGCCTGAATTTTCAACTCATTAGGGGACCTCTCCCCCTGACCCACATAATGTCCCAAATACATCACTTTCTCTTGGGCAAATTTGCATTTGCTACTTTTTAGACGAAGGCCCGCTTTACTTATTATCTCCAAGACACAATTCAGATGTTTAAGGTGAGAACTCCAATCCAAAGAGAATATGGCCACGTCATCCAGATATGGTACTGCGAACATGTCACACCCTCTCAAGAGCTCAGACATCATTTTGCTGAAGTAATAAGGAGCATTTTTCAGCCCAAACGGCATCCTTAATGGTCGAAACGATCCGAAACTTGTCACGAAAGTGGCATACCGTTGAGCACCTTTAGTCATAGGAATTTGCCAGTAACCTTTTGACAAATCCAGAACAGTGATGAATTTGGCATTGGAGACGGCTTCCACTCTTTCCTCGATGTTAGGGATAGGAAAATACTGAGTTTTCGTGATTTCATTCAGCTTTCGATAGTCAATGCAGGGCCTTGGGTCTTTCCCTGATACCTCAACTAAAATCATAGGCGAAGTGAAATCACTCTCACCCACTTCAATAATTTTCATTTGGAGCATCTTTTCAATTTCGGCTTTCAAGATCTGAGATTGTCGGACCGACATTCGATATGGCCTCGCACAGATGGGCTTTATTTCAGAAAGTTCGATATCAAACTGGATACGATCTGTGAGGCCAGGCACGTTTGAGAAACAATTGGAATATTTACATATAATACAACTGAGCTGGTCAATCTGGTCGTCATCCAGTCTTCCTTTCACTTCACTGTTTCTCAATATCTCCTCGAGATCAAAAATATTGGGATTGTTTTCCACGGGCGGGAATTCTTCTTCCAACTCTGATTCTTCATCCTCACAAGTAGTGACCAGATTTATGAATTCCGGCCTCTGGTAGTAAGGCTTCAATAAATTTACATGATATATTTGTGACGAATTTTTCCGGTTGGGCAGGGCAACAAAGTAGTTCGTCTCCGAAATCTTGCTTTCAATGGTCCCAGGACCATGCCATTGAACCGCTAACTTATTTACAGGTGAGGGTGCCAGTACCAGTACTTTATCTCCAACATTGAATTCACGTTTCACGGTATTTTTGTCGTACCATTTTTTTCTTTTCTTGGCAGCTTCCTCCATATTATCAATGGCTAGGCTGCGACATTTTTCCAATCTTCTGAGAAGATTGATGATATATTCAACAACTGAAGAATTTCCTTCTTCCGGCTGTAACCAGTTTTCATACAGAAGAGTGACGGGAGTCCGCAAATTTTTTCCATGAACCAATTCAGCTGGACTGAATCCGGTGGATTCATGAGTAACTGTCCTTAAGGCGAACAAGACTGCATGGACATGCTTCTCCCAATCTGGTCCTTCTTCGGTACACAAAACTCTCAAAATCCGTTTCAGGGTTCGATGAAACCTTTCTACTGGATTGCTCTGGGGATGATACACAGAGCTAAGTACCACCTTGATGCCGAAACGTTCAAAAAATTCCGATGTGAGTTCGCTCATAAACGAGGTTCCCTGGTCGTGTTGAATCTCCTTAGGAAAACCCATTCGACTAAAAATCTGAAGGAGAGCATTAATTACGGATCTAGATGTTATGTTTGGTACTGCCACAGCATCTGGGTACTTCGACGACATACACATTGCCGTAATCAGGTATCTTTGGCCTGAGTCCGTCACGGGCAAAGGTCCTACAGCGTCAATATTAATACGGGAAAAAACTTCAGTAATCACTGGAACAAGAGTCATCGGCGCTTTTTTCTTGTCCCTTGCCTTTCCAGCTCTCTGGCAGGAATCGCAAGCCTTCACGAAGTCCTCTGCTTCTTTGTAACAGTTTTTCCAGAAAAAGTACTTGGTCATTCTGTCTTTGGTCTTGGTGGTCCCAAGATGACCTGACGTGCCTTCATGACACAATTTCAGTATCTTTTCTCGATACTCTATGGGCACGACGATGAGCTTCCTTTCGATACCACTCTTGTCCTTCTTGATCTTTACCAAAAGTCGGCCCTTCTCCAGTTCAAAATCTTTAGGAGGGTTTCCATTTTGGATTTGTTTTACTTGAGAGCTCATCTCTTCATCTTCACCTTGAGCCTTGATTAGCTGCTCAGTGTCCACTTTTAACAATTCAGTGATATCTTGATCTTCTGCCACCTGAGTGAACTCGTCACTTACTTCCCCTGTTTCCATTTCATTTTTTTCCAAGGTACTGAATTCTTCGGCTGGGATAGGGTTTTCGGATTCTTTAATTAAAGATTGAGAGAGAGAGAGAGAGAGAGAGAGAGAGAGAGAGAGAGATTCTTCCCTTTCTTTCACTTTTTTCTGATGCCTTGTCAGTACTGCATTTATTTGATCCACAGATTGACAATCTTCCCTTTTTAACAAGGCAGCAGTCCGATTCCCTAAAAGATATCGTCCGCGGTCTAGTTCATCTGGAATCACAGCAGCCTTAGTGAGTGTTTTTCCCAATTCACACTCTACCAAAACTTCGGCAAGAGGTAAACAAGTTGAGCTGGAGTCCAAAAGTTGCTGTACCCAAACATGTTCACCAGTCATGTCAGCTGAATTCACCAATTTCCGACACACAATGTCAATGGTCGCTCCGGTATCTCTTAGTAAATTTATATCCTGACCGTTTATTTTTCCTTTCATGATAAACGGTTCCAGGTATTTCTCAGGTTCTTTGTCCGAAATGTAATTTACAGTTTCCGAAGGTTTCTTCAACTTTGGACAATTTGGTCGGATATGACCAGGCTGATTGCAATGAAAACACCGCATCTGTCTCCTGCGGTCGAATTCCGGATTTGGGTCTTGTTCGGAAAATCTTCGTTCTATCTTAACCCCTTTACCATTCATGGTATCACTTCTCCTTGGTGGATTATCGGTCTTTTCAAACTTATTTTGAACTCGACCCTCGAACTTGTCTTTCGCAAAGACAGGGTTTCGTTTCACAGTTCGTCTAACGTCTTCAAACTTCTCCAACAGTTCCACCAAATCTGTAGGGGAGTTTATTTCTGTCCATTCTCTGAGGTACATATCCTTAAATTCGGATGGTGTTTTTTTCTTCATCTGATCTGTGATGACCAAATCTCTCAGTTTTTCAAAAGTAAGGACCTGACAACCTGCAATCCATCCATCGAAATAAGTAGACAATTCATGATAGAAATCCCTCCAGTTCCGATCAACTGCTTTATGGTGTGAACTAAATAACTGTCGAAATCTTTCTGGTGTTAGTTTGAACCTTTTTAACAGAATATTTTTGATGTGATCATAATTTATAGCTAGGTCAGCTGGTTCACGGGCTATTATATGAGCAATCTCTTGGGGGATCAAACTTAATAGGTGAGATACCCACATTTCTTTACCCAGCGACAGCAAAGTTGCCTGTCGCTCGAACAAGATTAAATAAAGTCTCATATCATCTTTCATGTCGTATTTCGGAAGGATCTTGGTCAAGTCTCGATTCGATGGTCTAGAATGATCAACTGCACCTTGCTGGGTTTGTCTAGTTGCTTCTATTCTCAATTTTTCCAATTCATACTCTCGTTCTTTCTGCTTTTCTTCCACTTCAAGGGCTTCAATTCTCCGCTTTTCTTCCACTTCAAGGGCTTCAATTCTCCGCTTTTCTTCAAGGGCTTCAATTCTCCGCTTTTCTTCAAGGTCTTCAATTCTCCGCTTTTCTTCAAGGTCTTCAATTCTCCGCTTTTCTTCAAGGGCTTCAATTCTCCGCTTATCTTCCACTTCAAGGGCTTCAATTCTCCGCTTTTCTTCCACTTCAAGGGTTTCAATTCTCCGCTTTTCTTCCACTTCAAAGGCTTCATTTTTCTTTCGAGTTTCTATAATTCTACCAAAAAGTGCTTTGGTGAATTCCTCATCATATCCCTCACTTGAAGTAATAAGATTCACTAACTGTTTTATGGATTTTTCTACGGTGATTTCTAAATCTATCTCCTCCACCAATTTGATCAAGTCCTCTTTCTTTCCCTTAACTAAATAAGTCATGATTAAATTCTAAACAGTTTCCCCCTTTTGGACTCAAATATAACGTAAGGTACAAAATGAAAACTTTTCGAAACCGAAACCGTCCAGAATTCTGACTTACCTTATAGCCAAGCCACAAGAAATATAACTCAAAGTTAATAGAACAATAGAAAAGAAATAAATGTACAAAAACCAATTTTGTAACCCAAAAGACCTTCAAAAGAAAATTAATTTAAAAAAAAATTTTAATCAAAATACCATTTCAAATACAAAACAAATTTAAATTATTAATTAAGATAAATAATCATCTACGACAACTAAAATCTCTTAAATTTCTATTTCACATAAATTCCAAAACAATACTAATTTCTATTATAAAAGCAAAATTTGCAAATAAGAAATTTTTTTGTTTCGAAACCTGTTACGATAAATGGAAGTTATCACAAAAACAGAAGTAAAATTGTACATTAAATATAATAGTGCATAAAACTTTAGACTTAAAACCGAAATCACTTATCTGGAACAGTTGCTTGATGGTACACAGGAAGTCCTTGAGCAGGAACCCAAAGTTCGAACTGGACTTTGCTGACGATGACAGGACGGGATGCCCAAAAAGTTCGGACCGGATGGCCCTTTCGATGCTGAACACACACGCGTTTCACAAACAGGAACAGGACGGGATGTCCCAATTCTACTGACCGGACTAAGCTTCGTTGCTGGACACACGCAGTAACAGGACACGTTTCATACACAGAAACAGAACGGGATATCCAAAAACATCGAACCGGATGGCCCACTTCGTTGCTGCCGGACGCACGCAAATTCTCCACTCACGAGGACGGGATGTCCAAAAACTTCGGACCGGATGGCCCCCTTCGTTGCTGCCGGACGCACGCAAATACTCTACTCACGAGGACGGGATGTCCACAAACTTCGGACCGGATGGCCCCTTCGTTGCTGCCGGACGCACGCAAATACTCCACTCACGAGGACGGGATGTCCAAAAACTTCAGACCGGATGGCCTTCTTCGTTGCTGCAGGACGCACGCAAATTTTCGCTGAACACAGGACGAGATGTCCACAGTTTATTCTCAAATCAGGACGGGATGTCCAAGACTTCAATTTAATGGGAACGATCACAGTGCATGCCACCATTAATAGGTAGCTGTAACGTCGTGATAAAAGAAATAGACTTTTTTTAAAGTATTAAAGAAAAATTTATTTACAATATGGTAGCGACATCACCGTTACAACTACCTCTCATCATACGTTTTAAACATAACGGCTGAAACACGCCATTCCAACACTGCACTCCGTCCACACTTCAACGAAGCATCCAATCGACTCCCAAAAAGCCGTTACAAAAAAAAAATATCTTTTCACCAACGTTATACATAAAAGAAAAAAAATGAACTTCCGGGAAAACCATTTAAGCTCACATAAATATGTCAAAAGAAAAGATATCCTTTCCAAGAGTAATAGAGAAGTATAAATAAACACAGGAAGTATCACAATATCTTGGAATAAGGAAAAAGAAATATTATCATAACATTTAAAAGATATTCCGGAAGTGTACGTTACACCAGTAAGTGACCGATTGCTTAGCCCTAGCCAAAAATCGACCAGCCGATTGATGTACACGGGACCAATGCACACCTCCCGTTTACCTGAAGCGAAGGCCGAAGCAGTGTATTGGGTCAATATATCGTCCCTCAACTCCCAGGATCCCCTTTTCCAGGGACACGGGTCTCCACGCACGGCAAACACGTGGGTGATATAATCCCCAAGAGGAGCTAAAAGCACAGACTGGCGAAAAGCTTCTCAAGGGGAGCCCTCACCTCCAAAAAGGCAACCACAATGAGGGAGGAAGGAAAAGCAAAAAGCAGAAGGGTAGAGGAGGAGAAGAACGAAAGGGAGAAAAGATCACTCAGGTACCCCGGGGTTGTGAAGCCCGTACAAACCTAAAGAAGGAATGCCCCTGGGGGCTTGTGCTTATGGAAACGTAAGCAATTAAGAATCCATATCAATGAAAGCTTTAGTGGTTAACCAAACGTCATATGAACAGGGAATCTTTTAATCTGTTTTCAGTATTTTTATTTTATGCATCAGTAAAATATTTATTCATGCAGTCATTTCCAAACATGGGCATTTGTTTTTCAATTTATTCCAAATCATGCTAACCTCATTACATTAAAAGAAGTTTAAATTATTTTCTGAAATGAAATCTTTGAGATAATTTCTTCACACCTAATATAGTTTTTGAAGAAATATATATAAAATATTGTACTAATTAAAGAATGACGGGCTTAGAACAACTATCTTATACCAAATTTTAATCAACTCCTGACCTGAGAGCAATCTATTGACTACAATTTATTTATCTCAAGCGTACTGTTTTGTTCGTAAATGTGTTGGTTAACCTTAATCCCAATGAGAAATTCAGTTAATTATAAAAACGCTCAAATAACTAAAAACATTAAAAATTAATATGAATTCAAAACATATTCAGCAGTGTAATAGTAAATATTCATTTGCATTGCCCAACAATAGTAAAATGTAACTCAAATTCAAGCAGCATTCAGTATTATGCATATTCAATATCATGCACATTAATTGAAGTTATTTCCAAACATGGGTATTTATTTTTCAATTAATTCCACCTCATGCTGAGACCTCAATAATTTTTTCCAAAAGTTTGAAATATTTTCTGAAATTAAATTAGATAATTTCTCCACACCTAATACAGTTGAAAAACTATATATAAAACATGGAATTAATCTATTGACGGAAATTTATTTATCTTAAGTGTACTGGTTAACCTTAATCCCAATTAGAACTTAATTCTATAATAAAACTAAAAGCATTAAAAAGTGATACGAATTCAAATATATTCAGAAGGGAAAAAATAAATATTCATTTGCATTGCCCAAAAATTTTAAAATGTAACTCAAATTCCAGATATGCTCAGTATTATACTCATCGAATCGCTAACTTTTAAAAGAAAATGTCGCCAAGAGAGGCGATAAAAGGCCAAATCAAGCAACCAAGCTGAATTTTCGAGGAGCAGTCACGTGACTACTGACAACATGTTGCGGACGCTTTGTGAAGCTCTTCTCAATAGCGATGCTCAGTCTACTTATATTAGAAGTCTATGATTTAGACCTACCTCCCTTTCAAATTAGGAGACTGGAGAGTAAAAGACGAAAGCTGGTAAACAAACTACACTTGCACCAATCACATATAGACAAACTTGTTTACATCCATAGTTACTTATTTTACTTATACACTCTCGAACCCAAAGTAGAGGATAAATCACGTGACTTTTTTCAACCAATGAGATGAGGTTGGCTCGATGGATCAAGCTGGAAACTTACTCATTTCAGGACCAGCAGCGGCTGGTGTCACGTGACGGGTGCGCCGGGTTACTCTACATTTGTGACTTTTTTTTGGCGCTAATAAAGTGTTTGGCCACATTTGTTAGATCGAAGTTTTCAAACGAATGATTAATTGGAATTGATCCATTAATCGCATTCGCAATTCTAATTCTGCCATTTTCAGTTAGGGATGTTACTAACAGTGATTTGACAGTAACAAGAACTGCTGCTGACGAATATCTGTGATTCAAAACTGTGATCGTGATTCAAACTGTGAATGAATCTGATTGGTTGACTGCAAAGTATCTCTTGTCACTCGTAGCAACGGAATGCTTTTATTTATGTGTTGAATATTTTCAATAATAAGATTTCGTCGAAGGAATACATAGCTAAGTCGGTAACGTCGTGGCCTTACAGTGCTCTAGTTTACAGTTCGAACCCCAGTATTTTTTTCATCCAGATCAACTGGAATATATTTAATAAAACGCACAAAACTGCCACTCAATAAACCTTCAATTATAAAATGAATTTTTCATTTTTATTCTGCCACTATGAGCCGTTTTTTATATTTAGCCAGTAATTCTTTTTTTAAAGGTACTTTTTCTCCTCAATACATTAATATTGGTGACTAAGATGATTTCAACTCTATCGAAATTTTCATATAAATTAAACTTTATAATTAATTAAACATTAAAATCAAGAGATATACATTAGAATGCGTGATCATTTTACTTCTAATTGAATTCAAATTATGGATTTTTAATCTTTAAATAAATATATATAATTGACAAACCTATTTTTTATCTTTAAATCCGTTTGACTAAATAACCTTTATTCAAAATATTTGTTTGTTGAAGAAAAATGTTTTCATCGTAGTATGTGTGGCAAGACAATTTCCTTACATTTGATAATCTGACAATTTCAAAACATTAAGTAATTTTTCTAAATCTCTAGTAACATTCGAATTAATTTGTATTGTTGTATTCGTGGTGGTGCAAAGACACAACAATTTTATTTGAGACGAAGAAAACACAAACGAACAACAGCAGAAAAGTCAAACCTTACTGTGAAAAATCTGTAGCTTTTGACTTGATTCAACAATTTCTGTCCAATACTTTAGTTTATAAATCATACAATTTTTACAAAATATTAACTAAAATGTGGAGTAGTTCAGTTTCCACACAACACTGGAGTAACCACGTACTATTGTCAACGGTCCGGGATCCACCCCGAAGACAAAAGATGAAGATATTCTCTTTAGTAGCACTTTAAAATTGATAAGCTGAGTGAAAGTATCTAATTTATCTCTAAGGCAAACAGGGAATATTCTAACGAGTAACATTCTTATTTGTTTTGAAAACAGTCTGACAAGGAATTCCAGAGAATCAGTGTTTACAAACAACAAATTATACGCTTTAAAAATTAAACATTCAGTCATCAAAATCTTTTGTACTTGCATTACGATATTTCAGAATGCATTCTTTACCGCTGTAAACATTGTTATGTTGATCCTCCCTCTGAAACGGTTTCATCTTAAGAGACAAACTTTAAAGAAGGCAGAAACTCTTAAAACGTATTCTAATCACTAGCGAAATGAAATAAATATCTCCCCCCCACCCCCTCCTGTGATTTCGACTCATTCAAGTTATACTTTCAGAAGCACATAATTCATTTTTTAGAATTAAAAACAATTTACAAGAGGTTAAACAGAACAATTTTAATTATAAACAAACCTAAAAAATAATAAAAACAAGTTCTAGTCATGTTGCTCTATATAAAAAAACAACAAAATAAATATTCAGTGATAGTTTAAGAACGAACAAAAAATTATTTTAAACAGAGAATTTAAAATGTTTTTATATATGAACTCTCCTTAAAACTGTCGAGATTCTTTTTTTCTTTAGAAAAAGGCGCGGGAATCTGGTGAGTCATAAAGCAACATATTACCTTCTTAAACATCCGGTTAAAAATCCTCCAGGGAAATCCCAATCCGTCACAGACCAACTGGCACCGCTACCAAATAACCAAAACTCAGTCACAGCTTTCACTGCTACCGAATCACCGATCCCGGTCGCAATCACCGATCGCAGTAACAGTATCAATATCAGCTAAGGTATCAGCTTAGCGATATCAGTTTAGTAACTGTTACCGAATCACTGATACCAAATCACTGATACTGAATCACTGATACCAGATCACTGTTACCCAATCACTGATATTTTGATATTTGAGTAACAGGTATGAACTGTGATTCACAAGTATCTGTGATTGAGTAGCAGTTCTGTGATTTGCTTAACATCCCATTTTCAGTTGGCCCTTGGCAAATGCTTGTGGCGTAAGCCATATTCTGTGAAAATTTTATTTTCCTTGAAAGCTATAATCTTTCAATCTAGGTATCTTTGAATGAATAAATCAAGGTACGTGACAGTATTTATTATACGTTTTTTGGCACTTCATATTGTGATCTAAAATGTATATTCTTTTACGTTTGCTTGAAGTAACGTTCCCAAATGATTTCCTTGAGTAATCCAACTTCTTGAAAGTTTCGCAAAAGAAAGGATATTTCTGTTTAATTGCTGTAACATCGGTTTGCTCTTGTATATTGTATTTTATGGTTCATAATGCACGTTTTCTACACTATTCAGCTTCGGAACAATACGCTTGAGCCATGATTGTAACGTTGATGACAGCTGGATGTTCCATCGAATACGAAGAACTAATACACGTAAGGATTAAATATATGTAAATAACAATGTTTATATCTGCTTTCATTAATAATTGTAATCTCTTGTCTCGCAATTTTCCAAATGGTACGTTCTATTAAGTCAACTTTCCTTGGAATGCTAACAAGTAAGGTATACTTTTATTTGCCGGCAAATTAATTTTAGATAATTTGCTTCTGTTGATACCTATTTAGGAAAAACACTTGTGGTGATTTTTCTCTCGACATATTAGTATGCAGTTAGCCAGCGAAACCTCATTAAAGACCCACTCAATATGAATTAACTTGTAATAAAGAATAAATTCCAGTCACATCAAAAATTCAAACATTGTTAATTAGAATTGTTAGATAAATGCTGGTTACACTATTAGGGGCAAACGTTTTTTAATTATAGAAGCATTAAGTGACTTCAAAGTTGTAGAAGAGCTAAGATGAAAAAATAAATGTAGATTCTAAAGACAGGAATAGGCAAGTCTTTAAAAGAAACTAAGCTACTGTTGGCTTAAAAATTGTTCACCTCTATTTGTTTGGTGATGAAAATTCGCTGTTTAGTTTACATAATCAATAATTATCTGAAAAATAATCAATAAAAAACAAACAATTTTTGTGATGAAGATTACAATTTATATGAACCAGGAATTGTGTAATAAGTAATGCAAATACATGAACTACCCTTAATATGAAATTCGTCTCAACAAGGTTTGATTTTCTGTATTTATGCTCTTGGATATCTCATTTATTGTTTGTAATACAAATTTTCTACATGGGTGCATGTCTAACTTCAAAATTCCCTTTAGCTATTTTTGCTATGTTAATGAAAGCTGGGAAATAACAATATTTGTATCTGCTTTTCATTGTTTGTAATTTCTATTCCTATTTTAATATTTTATGCAGATTCTGGATACTGTTAAGTCGACTTGATTTTGTATGTTTCCTAGAAAATATGCTCTGGTTGGTATACTAATTGTTTCATTGAAACCATAACAATTTAGCCATTATTGTTACACGTATGGTTCATAATACATGCTATCTGCATTTTCAGTTTCAGAACATTTACCATTTGGCATTTTTGTTTTTCTATTAAAGATGAGTGTACATGCTTAATATGAACTATTACGCACAAGGTATAATTCTAGATATTTAAGGATTCAAGTCTAAGATCTGCCAAATGGTCTTGGTTTGAATGCTACTTAGCAGAAATTCAAAACTATTGCTGGAATTATCCAATAATAGAACTTGTGTCTGATTAAGAAGTGGAACCTTTGATATAAGAGGCCACAGTTCTAGTCGGGTGAAGAACGACTGGGAACTCTATTCTCATGTCTTGCTTAAAAGCTATTGCAATCTGTTCAGATGCCCTGACACCAGGTTGCATTGTAATTCACCAAGAAAGGTACCACATTTGATCCCAACACTTTGTTTTTTCCACACAATCTTCAAGATATAAATTATACCATTTTTATTAAAAATTACAAATAGCTTTTATATTTTGATCTATATACGTGTTTTTTGCTTTTGTTGTACCAAATGGCGGATTCTGTTGAGGGAGCATTTTTTTAATGTTGCCCAATAGAATCTACTTTTCGGTTGATAATCAAAGATTTTGGATAACGCCTCTATTTACATTTATGAATTGTTACTTGTTATATCCTAGTCTGTTTTGTAAGTTTTTTTACCAACTGAATCTCAGTAATTGCAGGTGATCACTGTATAGCTTGGGATATAAACTTAATATGAACTATATGGTAGATAACAATATTTGATTCCATTTACTTGTATTTATATTTCTAGTTTGATTCATAATGCATGTTTTATATTTTTATCAAAGGAAAGTTGTTGAGAGTCAGCTTGGATTTTTAATGTTACCCAACAGAATATCCACATCTTTATCTTCTCTTACGTTTACTTTAGTAAATATATATATAGTAGATTTGTGTAAGATTCAACTTGTTAATTGTTAACTGAAGAAATTTATTTTTTGTGTAGAATAAAGATTTTTTTGCAAATTGTTTGTATGAACTATTTTGTTCTTGGATATTGCTCTGGTTCATAATGAATGCATACTAATTTTTTCATCAAAATGGAGGGTTTTGTTGTGTTGAGCCACACAGTAGATAACAATTACAACATGCTGGGGTTAAGGTATACTATAAAGGTACCATATTCATCAAACAAAAATTGTATAAATATTGAACATGCAGGAACTGGTTTCTATTACTTTCCAGAAATATTTTATTACTTCGTTCATGTGTCAAAAATTTGTTTGCTCTTAAGAGAATGAAAATCATTTGTCCCTTAGAATCACCAAGCATCTAAAAGTTTATCATAAGAGAAAAACTACAGATTACTATTTCTACTTCTATTTTTCAGTTGAATATTATTGCTCTGAATAGAATTTGGGGATCTGAGAGTTTTTATCCATCAATTCTATTTTAATACAATGATAAACTAGTGAAAATTGTGATATTTCTCAATTTGTATATAATATCTAGTTAAGAATAAGTATGATTTCGACTTTGAGGGGAGCACATTTCAAAATTTTCTTAAACATAACTAATAATTAAAAACAGTAATCAGCGCTTATGTATCAAAAAAGTATGTTGACTACCGAACACACCTAAACTTTTTTTAAACAATCATCTAAGTGTAGGATTTTGCATTGTTTTTTGAAAGACAGACTTGCCCAAGTGAATAAAATGTGTTTTGTAATAAGTATATTGGTATAGGGGACTTTGTTTGAGCATTATCATGCAGCTTTCATGATTGATTTGCACACAAAATGATTTTTAGTTTTTTTGGTTATTTTAATGATTTATTTTAGTTATTTTTTTCCCAAGAAAATGGGATTGTGTACAGGGAACAAAATGCAGAAGATTTTTTACTGATGCGGCTATTAGTTTAGGGTGCATTAAGTGTTAAAGCAAAAAAAAGTGAAATCTCTTGCGAAAGAAGTATTGGTTTGAGAAAGCAAACCAAACAAATTGCGTAGCAATCCCCGGGGTCGGCGAGCGTAAGCGAGACGCAGCGAAGCCCTCGCTGTGACGTCATGAACCGGAAAGTGAAATCAGCATAATACAAATTATTCAGATAGTTTCACTCTGTGAAAGTAATGTTGGTTTACGAAGCAAACCAAATGGCATCTGTGAAAGGAGTGTTGGTTTGCGAAGCAAACCAAATGGGATTGCGCAGCAATCCCCGGGGGTTGGCGAGCGTAAGCGAGCAGGGGGCGGAGCCCCTAGTCCATTTAAAGTTTGCATCTGTCATTTCAGTAGATTAAGTGAAGAGAAGAAGGTTTGAATATTTAAAACTTTGTTGGTTGACATAGAAAATTATTCTGATTTGATGATCTCATTGAGAGAACCTTTTGGATTTTTTGTTCAGTTTGGCAATTCTAGACCAATGAATAAAATCTCAATTTCCTGTAGCAAACTAAAAATTTTCAACTAAAAACTATCTAAGGTTCAATTTATGCAAAAGCTGACATTTTTATCTTTTTTCCTTTACAGGACTTATTTTTATTGACAAATAAAGCCTTTAAGATGGACAAGAGAAACCTGAAAAGTTCAATCAAATTTTTAAGGTTTTTTTTGTCAAGAATATTTAGATTTTTTTTTATTTAGTTACTATCCTGGCTATAGTCCTATTTAACTACGTTACTATTCCAATGGCATTTTATTCAGTAGGTTTAATTTTTGCATCTAATAACTTTCGAAGTACAAGGGTTGACAAACAATTGGTGATCAGATTAAAACGATGTTTTGTTCAAAACTTATGAAAAAAAAATATTTCCTTTCTGCACGTTTATGTTGACAGGCCAATTTGTTAACAGTGCTTCATAGAGTTAGTTTATTGATGCTTAATTATAAGTATTATATTAATGATAATATGTATGAGAGGAAAATATAAAAACAAGTACAGTATGTACTCTCGATTATCCGAGGATAATCCGATAAAGGCACAATTAAACACTAAAATGTTTTTTGAATAATTTTTATTTTCAGTGTATAATGGGCCTATACAATTATGAATTAATAAACAGTAGATTTCTGTACTTAAAGTATATTTACTTATTCACAAAATATACCAGTTAATAGCTTTTTGGGTCAAAACACCTTTTTTATTTGAGATTGAACTTTTTACAACAAAATTTTGTCACAAAGTGACCGTGGTTAAACACAAAGCCGATAATTCGCTCAAGGTATACATCGTATTTATCAATGGGACACATATTAGAAGTGTTGTAAGAAAATACAAGAATAGTAAATTTAAAAAATTATTACTGAAAAGTTACATAGCAGCACATGTTGAAAAGGTTAATGCATGAAGAAATCTTAGCAAATGTTCAATTTTATGATATTTTTTAGAAAAATTTTGTTCTGTTTTATGGTACGCTACGTTTTAATTAGTGATAACTTATGATTAATTTAACATATCCCGCATAACGTAACAATAATTGGTGCATATGTGTATTGAAAACCTTTTAGAACCAGTGATTTCGATGTATTAATTTTTGTATGCATATTCGTCTCAGTAAACTTGAATAGAAATTGTGTTTTTTTTTTTTTTTATAAATGAGATTTTATCTTTTACAATATGTTTTGGGGGGAAAATGTACCTCCATTTTAAGTTTGAAATCCTCTTTAAGTCGTAGGTTTTAGTCTTATTTGACTTCATGAAGTAAATAATGACCATAGAGTGACAAATCAAAAGTAAACTCAAACCCAGGTACAAAACCAACAAATTATTTCAGGATGACCAGGTCTTCATTTACCCCATTCCAATCGAATTGAGCTAACGTACAATGAGAATTGCATTTAATAATTCGTTAGGATTTCTAAATATAAATAATTTTTAATACTGAGTTAAGATATCTAGTTACAATTTGTCGTCACAAAAAAAGCTAGGAACCACAAAGTATTATTTCCCTCTCACATAGAAAATGTGATGTTCCCGTGGTTTATACCACGTACCCAAAAATAGGAATAGGATTTAGTGTTTTTGAATCATTCATATTTTAAAAAATTTAAAGGTTACGGACATGAATTGTTTTAGACTGAAAGAAAGACTTCATTTCATAATAAATTATTTTTGTCTAAATCAGGCATGAGACTTCCGCTTTTATAGGTTTTTTTCATGTTTTTCCGCTTTTCAGTAATTTTCCGCGTTTTTCTAACGTGATTTTGGCCGTTTTTAAGAGTATGACGTCATTAGTGTTTCTAACCAATTAGAGTATATTTCAAGCTTTGAAGAACCGGATGTCCTAGTGACGTTTTTATGTACTAGTGAGTAGGCCTGGGCGATGTATCGATACATGGTGAAAAACAGGTGTGAGGATGACAACCACATCGGTTTCACGATGGCGATAGATCGTGACGTCTCGATTTTGTCCGATCTTACTCGGCTAACCTTTAGCTAGTGTAGATCTCGTGGTCATCGTGACATCGCGATTTTTTCCGATCTTAATCAGTCATCCCTTAGCTAGCGCAGGTCTCGCGGTCATCGTGATATCGCGATTTTTCCGATCTTACTCAGTCATCCTTTAGCTAGCGCAGATCTCGCGGTCATCGTGACATCGCGATTTTTTCCGATCTTACACAGGCATCCCTTAGCTAGCGCAGATCACGCGGTCATCGTGACACCGCGATTTTCCCCGATCCCACGGTTTTCCGGTGTCACGATGTTTCCGCTCAGCGTCTAATTAATGAGGAATTTTTCAAATCCATTTGAGTCCTAAAGAGGACTTTCGATTTCAAATTAGTTTTTTTTTTTTTTTTTTTTTTTTTTTTTTGCGAAATTGAAATTCAGAAAAAATTAAACAAAAATGATTTTGTACATTTTCAGTAGAATTCCAATAACCCATTCTTGTTTCTTGATGTTACAATCAATCTTTTTGCATTCTTTTTTGTTGCGAACTTCTGTGGCAATCTAGGTCATATATGCCGTCATCATTACTTAAAGGAATTAAATGCCCCTTTATTTCTAGGGACTGATCCCGGACCATCGTCAATAGCCCGTTGTGTTGCTCTAGTACGACGTTAACTAAAATTACCATTACCATTACCCCTTTATTTCTATTTATGTTGAAGTTTTTCTAAAGAGCTCATTTCGAATCTCTACTTGAGCATATATGGTGTGTGGGAGACGCACATGCACACGCACACAGATATTAGGGTGCATCAAACGCCCCTCTAGAATCAAATCAGTTTGTCCACAATCTCAAAATGTTTTATTACCCGTAAAAAGTCACCATACCAATTCCTTTTGGTTTTCAAACAGTTTTAGGGGGTCCACGACAACTTTTAAGTTTTAGATTTTCTGTATCAGCATCATCATTAATTACAACCAAGATAAAGTTGTTGCCAAAACCATGTGGTAACACTGACTAGACTAGTGACTGCAGCTTTAACTTTGTTTACAATATATTTCCTGTTTATTTAAACTTGTGGTTTTCATTATGAACTGATTTTCAACTTTTGTTTATTGTTAGTTTGATTCTGATTTGGACAGTGTACACTGGTTCAACTTTAACTGAACTTTTTGTTCTGATTGCCCTATGGAAACCAGACTGACTTCAAATATTTTTGGTCTAGGAAGCAAGATAACTTGTGATGATTCAAAAATAAATGGCTCCAAACTTTCAATTAATTTGTAAGTTTTGATGTGTATGATGTATCATATTAAAGAAGGTGTCCAAGAAATTAGGACTAAATAGGAGTCTGCAAAACTAGTTCTTTCTCAAGCAAAGCTGTTCATGAAAAAGCAAATATCCCAATAATCAGTGAACGAAAAGCTTGTGAAAAACTTATAAAACTTCTTGATGACCGTGCAAAATTAAGAGCGATACCCCTTAATCGAAGATCTGCACCAAATACTATAGAGGTAAAACAGATGGAATATAAACTAGCATTATCATTTTCCTAATGGCCTGTGAATGTAAAAAAGCAAATACAGAACAAAGAAGACCTTGCCTGTACTATTCTCAGCATTTAAGCTAGTATCAGCATTGAAGCTATTAGTAAATATCAATATACAGCATTGAAGCAAGAGCAATAATATCGTGCACGCTTTGCTACGATCTCAATATTTATTATGGTCAACAGTTAACAGTTACATACATATACAGTTAAGACTCAAGTAGTCAGATATTGTAAATACGTGTGGCTGAATTATAGCATGGATATTACATCCCTTTCTTTTTCCATGAAGATAATCTAATTTAACATTTTCATGAGCACAATTTCTATTGTTGTTTTGTTTATCATCATATTTAAAATTAGGCTTATTAGTTAATCTATTAATGTTAATGCAATTTAGCTACAACTATAGTCCAAAATCATTAATCATAAAACAGTCCAAAATCATTAATCAAAACAGTCCAAAATCATTAATCGTAAAACAGTCCCGTTCAAAACATGGCTCAGTTCATCTTGTAGTCATTATGCCAGTTCGGTTTTCTCTTCTCTCTACCAGGTCGAACTTCAGGTGTTCGTGGTAATGCTCCTTGTTGTTGTTCTTCAGAATTTCTTGATGCACATGTGTTCAGAGGTGTCTCGTTTGGAAGTGGCATCACATCTGGTTGCTGGCTCTGTTCCTCGTCTGGGTACCTGTGTTCAGATTCTGGGGTTGGTTGGAAGTATTTCTTCACATGGGTTGTATTTCTAGTGAATGCCTTTACATTAGAATCCTCAACACGAACAGCATTCCCGTTTCTTTCAACAACAGTCATGGGCACTGGTCTGAAGTTAGTCGTTAGTTTGTTTTCTTTGTTTCGACGAATTAGAACTTGATCACCAGGCTTTAAGTCACATACCTTGGCTCTTCTGTATTGGTCTGCATAAACCCTTCCTTTTTCTTTAAGAGTCTTGTCCCGGTCTCTCACAGCTTCGTCTAAAGGATATGATGTACTCCTCTGGATATCAGGTAATTTGCAGTGCATTGGTCTCCCATGCATCAGTTCTCCTGGTGGTATACCTGTGGTGGAATGAGGTGTGGTCCTGTATGCAAAGAGAAACTCTTGAAGTTCTTTTCTCTAGTTCTTGTTTGTAGCGTGAGCTATTCGTAACCTCTTCAAGATTGACCTGTTCTGTCTCTCTACTTGTCCATTAGCTTGGGGCCACAGTGGAGTAGAATGATGGTGTTTACATCCACGCTCCATTAAAAATGACTTAAATGATTTGTCGATGAAAGTTCCTCCATTGTCAGTCATGACATGTTTTGGCAAGCCATATCTTGCAAACATCTCTGTCATATGAGTAATCAATGTCTGAGCACTAAGCGATCTTGTGATTACTACTTCAAAGAAACGGCTGTAATAGTCCACTATGACGAGCAAATATTCTCCAGTTGGTAGGGGTCCCAGGTGATCCATAGAAATATACTCCCATGGTTCAGATGGTAATTCTGTTCGAGTTATCGGTTCTGGTGGGTCAGGTACAGCCACCAATTGACATCCATGACAAGTCCGAACAAAGTCATCAACATGTTTCTCCATGTTGTTCCACCAAACCTTGCTTCTAAGTAGCCGCTTCATAGCCGTCATACCCATATGTCCTTCATGTGTTAATTCAAGACACTTTCTATGAAGTTCTTCAGGGCAGACAATCCTTTTCCCTCGTAACACAACTCCATCAATTTCACAAAATTCGTTCTTTAAAATTTATAATTGCTTCTGTTCCTTTACCCATTTGTTTGTTTTTAAGCTTTTAATTAGTTCTTGTAGAGTCTTATCTTTATCTGTGGCTTGTCGCATGTCTTCTACTGAGAGAGCTTTGGGTATTGCAGCTTCAACAATATTATATATTAGCTTTTCTTCGTCTTCCACTTTCTCATCCTCTTCTCTGTTTATGGACAGGTCCAGCAGTCTTGAAAGAGAATCAGCTATATTGGTTTTTCCAGGTTTATAGACAACCTTATATGGATAACTCATTAATCTTAGTATCCATCTCTCTATTCTGGCACATGCTTTATGATGTGGGCCAAATATTACCTCAAGTGGTTTGTGGTCAGTCACTAGTTCAAACTCCTTAGCAAATGTGTAAATATGGAAAGTCTCACATGCCCAAACGAGTGCTAGTGCTTCCTTTTCTGTTTGAGAATACCTTTGTTCAACACTTGTCAATGCTTTACTGGCATATCTTATTATTCTTGGTCCATCATCATGAAATTGCACTAAGACAGCACCTAGTCCTACGGATGAAGCATCACAATAGATCCTTGTAGGTGCTTTTGGGTTATAAAATCCTAAAACTGGTGGTTGTGCAATCAACTTCTTTAGTGTATTAAATGCCTCTGTTTGTTCATGTCCCCAATTAAATGGTTCATCTTTCTTGGTCAGTTTTCTCAGGGGTGCAGCTATGGTTGCTATATCCGGAATGAATTTTGCAGAGAAATTCACAAGACCTAGAAAACTCCTCATTTCAGTCGCAGATTTTGGTTGCCTGAAATTTTCCACTTCATTTTGGCTTTTCTTAGTAGGTTGAACTCCCTTTGAACTAATGTGGTGATTTAAAAAAATGATCTCTTTTAACCTAAATTCACATTTTCCCTTATTTAATGTGAGGACCTTTTCCTGGAGCACACTCAGCACTTTTCTTAAATTTGCATCATGATCATTGATATTTTTACCATAAACAATCAAATCATCCATATAAATACAAACACCTTCACAGTCATGTAAGGTTTGTGTCATGACTTTTTGGTACATTTCTGGTCCACAATTCACACCAAACATCAGACGTTTATATCTGTATAGACCTAGTGGTGTACAAAAGGTTGCAATATTCCTTGAGCTTTCCTCTAGTTCTATCTCATGATAGGCCCATTTGATGTCAAGTTTACTAAACACTTGACTCCCGTTCAGCTCGTGTAAGATTTCTTCTATAGTAGGAAGTGGAAACCGTTCTCGCTCAATGGCCTGGTTAGCTAATCTCATATCAACACACAGCCTCCACTTTCCTCCTTTCTTTGGTGTGACTACAATAGGTGATACCCATGGAGTTGGGCCTGACACTCCTTCAATAATGTCATGCTTTAATAGCTCGTCTAACAATTCTGCAACATGGGGTCTCAAGTTATATGGCAGGCGTCTTACAGGCTGGGCTACCTCTTTACAGTGAGGTTTGATCGGTATTCTTAATTGATACCCTTTTAATTTTCCCACACCTTTAAAAACACTTGGAAAATTGTTAACAAACTCCTGGCCTTCTTGGTTTCTTAGCTCTTTTATGGCATTTATGCCAAGTCCAATTTTTAAAACACCCAATTCTAGTGCAGTGTCTTTTCCCAATAGTGAACTACCCTCACCATTGAACACATAGAATTCAGTGTCTTTTAAATCCTTGCCATTTTGCACACTGATGTTAGCCCTAAATGCGCCTAACACTTTCAATGGTTCACCACCATATGAAAACAATTTCTTTTCAACTAGGTATGATCTGCATTTGATCTTAGCAGATTTTAATTTTCCCCATTCCTTTCGCGTAATAACGTTGCAGCTTGCACCTGAGTCTATAATCATGGGTACTTCAATGTGCCCTATGGTACAGTTCAGGAGCTCTTCTTTCCTGCTCACGTGCACAGCATGGATGGAAAAAACAAAGTCATGGTCACTTGAATTATTGTTTTCAGTATTTAATACTCTAACAGTCTTTCGCTGATCAAATCGTTTTTTCTTAGATCGACACACTTTAGCAAAATGTCCAACTTGACTACAGTTCAAGCACTTCTTACCTTGAGCTGGGCATTTGGGGTCTTTTTGTGTGTGGCCTGTAAGTCCACATTTCCAGCATACTGATTTAGAAGACTTGTCATCAGCCTGACGATAGCGCGGTCCACTTCTTTTTCGATTGTCTCGGATTTGTAATCGATTTACAGTTTCCTCTAGATGCACCATTTTGTCCATGGCGTCGGACTCCAACTTGGAATGTTCGTATGACCGGCACAGTTCTTCTGCTCGATCCAACGTTAAGGCATCACGTTCGTCAATCATCTTAAATCGTAGGTCTTTGTAAGGGCACTTTACGACGATTTGGTCCCGTATGTGTCGGTCCACTTCTTCTTTCACGAAACCACACAATCCAGCTTGCTGTCGAAGACGAACGATAAAGGACTCCAGCGATTCGTTCTCCAGCAGATTCATTCCACGGAACTTTAAACTTTCATAAGTTTTGTTGCCCGAAACCATGAATTTGTTGTTCAGCAGTGCAACGGCAGTGGTGAATACATCTGAAGCATTTCCATCTCCCTGTTCAATCGTTTGGTCCTCCAAAGTTTCAAAAATGTCCTGGACATCCGGTCCAGCGAGATGAAGTAGCGATGCTTTCTTTCGATGAGCGTCTTTGATCCCCTTCGAATCGATGTAAAATTCGAAGGCTCGCATCCATTTTCTCCATCGGATAGCCCTAGTTCCTCTGTCTCCGTAGGCCTGAAATCTGGTAATGTCGTCTCTTTCAGCCATTCTATTTCAACTCGTCAAAATATTAATTTTTTCTCGTCGCCAATGTACTATTCTCAGCATTTAAGCTAGTATCAGCATTGAAGCTATTAGTAATTATCAATATACAGCATTGAAGCAAGAGCAATAATATCGTACACGCTTTGCTACGATCTCAATATTTATTATGGTCAACAGTTAACAGTTACATACATATACAGTTAAGACTCAAGTAGTCAGATATTGTAAATACGTGTGGCTGAATTATAGCATGGATATTACATTGCCTTCCTTCAGTCAATGCAAAGTGACCGTTTGACAACATTTGGATCACATGACAAAAGTCTTGCGGAAAAACTGAAACGAAAAGAACAGCGTCTACAGCTACAACAAATAAGATGAGAAAAAGTGAATAGAGAAATGAGTTCCAACTTAATATTAAGTGATATTCTCAGCTCTGTCGATGATTATTGTGATGAACAAAGTGATACAAATGATGTGGAAAATTTCCCTCTTGAAAGACGATCAACAAGTACTCGGTTATCATCAAAATAAAAGAACAGGATCGACATTATTCATTCCACACAACATTATGATGAAAGCTAATCTTGTTTCAGTAGCAACACATTTAAACATGAGTCCAGCACAACAAACAGCATATACAAAAGCATTAATTACATAACTAGTAGGAGATACATTTACAATTGCAGCATCTTATGCAACAGCAGAGAGATCAAGAATCTAGTTGCAATGAAGATTTCAACTACCTGCAAGGAACAGCGGTACTTTCCTAAATATACGACTGCATTTGAGTTCAAAACTTTCAACATCACTGTCCAATAAGTACAAAACTGAAGAATGTCTCACCATTGTCGTTGGAAACGTTCAAAAGCAAAAGATTCTTGATACGCCAGTATATTCCCAAGGAACTGATCGTAAATGTGGCCCAATCATTGTTGACTTAATATATGAGCAGCTCACCTCTTGGCAATGCACACATACAATAGTGAACATGACATTTGACACAACTTCTTTCAACACAGGTCATGTTACTGCTGTCTGCGTCAGTGTGCAAAAGAAACTGGGACGTGCACTACTTTGGTCAGCTTGCCACCATCATGTTGAAGTCATTTTATCCCACGTGTTTGATGACTTAAAGATAGAGGCTTCCAAGTCACCAGATATAACCTTGTTTAAACGATTTCGTGACAATTTTGATCATCTTGAATACTTTGATAGTGAATTGGAACCTTTTGACTCAAAGTCAGTGAATGTACAAGCGAGAAGCATAGTTGATAGTCTTGGAGACAATGCAATCCAGACAGTAACATCTGCCATCGATTCAGAGTACCTAGACTTTCGCAATAGTACAGGAGCCTTGCACAAAGCATGTTGGATGGCCAAATTGTTATACACAATTAAAATTTGTCTTCTTGAGAAGCAAATGCAGCAACTACCTGCTGGCACAATAATTGTAAAACAACAGGTTGCCAAACTGTGACTTTGCTGACTTTGTCACTCATCTACAGTATCTGATGGATAACCTGCGATTCTGCCATAATTTCCCCTTGGATCGACCTACATATGCTTCATTCTCTTAGTGTACAAGGCTGTCCATCCCATTATATCTAAATGTGCAATCAGTGCCTTTGAAAACCCCTACTGGTATCTTGCAGAAGAGATGGTGTTACTTGCTCTTTGGAGCAACTAATTTCCACCACAAGAACAAAAAGCTATCGCTAATGCTATGCTAGCTACAAAACCAAATTCCACCGGTACTGCTTTTAAATTGATAGGTAGATATGGCATGGATTTTGGAAAACCTAAATTTCCAAAAAATTTCACTCTAAATACAACTTTTTCTGATTTACTTGGAGCATATTATTGGTTTTTATTTTATCTGCTTGAACTAGACTCAAATTTTTAAATAGAAGATGTTTCAGAATGGTCAAGTTCTGCATCCTTTACCACATCATTCACAAAGTTACAAACATTGTATGTTGTCAATGACTGTGTAGAACGAGGGGTCAAGCTAAGTACTGATTTCATACAATCAGCAAAATGTGAAGATAATTACCAAAATATTCTGCTGGTTGTCTTACAAGATTGACAAAAACGGAGAAATCTGCGAAAACGACCAATATTGACAATCTTAAATTGAGTGTACTTGTATGAATTAAATTGAAATTAGAAAATTAATAGCATAGGATAATATATTATTTTATTATATCATAAAACAATCTTAATTGCATTATTTCATTAGAATATATGTTGAAAAAATTTGTTTTACTCATGATGCTTTGTTTATTGGAATTTCAATTTTTATTGTACATTCCTGGGACCGGTGGACCACATAGATGTTATTTAATTTTTCAAAACTTTTACATATAATATATATTTTTTTTTGCATTTCGAACAGAAATAACATAAGAACAGACCATTTCCATGAAAATTTTAAACAGATGGGGCGTTTGATGCACCTTAACAGATATATATGCAAAATCTTGTTTTAAATCATGCGAGCTTCTTAAATGTACAGTGCAGATCTTTATTTGTTATTTTTTCCTACCACGAGTTTTAATAGCCAAGAGAAAAAAGAACTTAATAATTATATCTATGGTGATGTAGGAACAAGGTTTAGCTTTTACTATATATAAAATGCTTAGTTAACATCATGATATTGTGATGTTAGAATGCCGATGTATCGCGATGTAAAAGTTTGAACAACGCCCAGGTCTACTAGGGGGTACGCCCACTGCTCACCAACTCCATAGTGTATAAATTATACTTTTCATCGCATCGAATTTATGTATGAACCAATTTCAAAAATAATTGTACTGTCAGAAAGTACATTCTGCGGTTTCCTGCGATGTTTTCAAATTTAAAAACTAATAGTAATGATATAGATATGACAGTTTAAAAAAAAAAGTCACGAAAATGTCGCAATTTTCCCAATTGAAATTTCTACAAAAAAAAACCCTATGCGTTGTTTAAAAATTAACATATCAGAGGTACTTTAAAAAAATCACTGCTAAAGACTGAAAATTTGTACGTCTTTTGTCACTCATGTTAAAAATTTCGCTGTTTCGACTTTAACACTTAATGCACCCTAAACTAATAGCCGCATCGGAAACAAATATTTTTCCTCTTGTTCCCCGTACAATTTTGAACAAACCATGTTAGTTTCGTAATTTTCTTATTTGTACTTTCTCGGGAAACCGTATAAAAATCAAGCGAAAAAAGTGAGTTTTCAATCCTGCAATGTCTGTAATTTTTTTTTAAACAGAGACATCTATCTTGAGATGTTGTATGGTCGATATTTAGCACGTGCTCGTAATTCACCGCTTTACCCGATTTATGGTCTACCATTAATTATTTATAAATTCATAAATCAATTATTATAGATCCGGGCTAATGTTAATTTTTACTGTTGCAAAATCCTGTGCACACATACCTGACTCGCATGTATTTAATTTCACATTTTAGTTTTCCTCTTTTTTGAAATTTTGCATTCTCATGCCTGGTCTATATAAAGGATTGAGTTTGCTTTGAAGCGGCAATGATATTGATTTTACTCTATTGATATTAAAAGTGAGAATACTTTATATATACTGAATCTTTTATAATGGAAATTTGTAATAGTTCAAGTAATAATTATAGTAATAGTATAACCTATCACACCCCGGCAAAAAAAGTGACGCAACTCAAAATTGCAGTATTTGCGAAACATCAACTTAAAGTATACTATAAAAAGTATATTGAAATAGTATAAGCCTTCTTTCTCTCTCTCTCTTTTAAATTTTAGGTAAGTATATATGTTGGTAACTTCTATTATATTCTATAGAATAGTAATATAACACGTGGGGGCACTTCATACATATTTTTCAATGACATATCATCAAAATTTTTATGTAATTAGTAACTTAACTAATTTGAATAACTTTGACATTGTCTTAAAATCCCCCATTGTGAATGATATGTCTGTAGTTTTAAGTCCCAAAGTAAATGATATTCCCAGCAATGATACTGCTGTAATTAAAAATAAAAGACCCAATTCATCCTCTGATGACTTCAGATTCTAAAAATAAAAATAATAAAAAAAAAACCGGCTAGACTGGTAAATACATCCCATACTAAATCTATTGTTGACGAAACTACCGTCAACAGGTTCAATCACTTATCCATTGATATGGACACAATAAACGAAAGCTGCGAACAGCAGCAGATTCTCCCCATCTTAATTGCCATAACCGATCATTACAGCACCACATTATGTCAAATAAATAAATCCTTCCCTGGAATTAAAGACACGCTCTCCGGGTAATACATTAAAGTATTTCCCCAAGACTGATTCCCACAGACATTACTAAATACCTGAACGAGGAAAATCTTGAATTCGTACCACTGAATAATAAATCTGATACGCCTATTAAGGAGGTAATTAAAGGACTCCCCATAAATACAACTACTGATGACTTAAGTGCGGAGCTTACCAAACTCAAATTTACTGTAAATAAAGTTTCCCAACTCCTGCAATTTAAAACGAAAAATCTCCTACCCATTTTCATGGTGGAACTTAAAAACTCCACCAATATTGCTAATATTTAAAAATGGATAAGTTATTTTTCCTTTACTTTAAAGTTGAGAAATTTGTAAGGAAGAACGGCCTCAAAGTGTTTTAACTGCCAAGGGCTCCACCACTCTTCGAATAATTGCCATATGCGGCCCAAATGTATCCGTTGCGGACTCGAACACAGATCCGACTAATGCAAGACCAACAAAGGTTCGGAGCCTAGATGCTGCATTTGTGGTAAGAACCATGTTGCCTCCTGGAGGGGAAGTGAGTTCTTCCACAGGTAGCAGAAGTAAAACCACTTTTGCCGACAAAAATAAAATTAAAAAAGGATTGAGCTATGCAGATGGTAATCTAAAACAAAACCGCTGAACAAACACATCTAATTGAAAAGATCACCCTCCATGCTCTCAAGAGAGCTACCCTAATCCAACTGCTCGCAACGCCGAGTATTGAACCGAGACCCCTCTAATCCCAGGTGAAGAAATTATTGTTATGATTGAATTTTTCAAAGAAATTAATAAGTTATTGCGGGGACTCTCCGGCATCAAAGAAACCCTTAAAGCATTTAAAAACGAAAATCAAACCCCATACAAAAATTATTCGACCTATTTGAAAAGATAGGCGTAGATACCCTCTCGGAATAACCATGAAAAATCCCCTCTCCTCCTTTTGTTTCATATGACTTTAATTTAATCTCTAGAGCAAATTCCAAACTGATCAACTCTCCTATTTCTATGCCAAACTTATTATCGTCTTTTTTGCAGACATGGGATTAAATATTCCTACGAGGCTATGTTCCCTACTAATCTCCTTAGATTGAATGTAGCACCCCGTAGGACACTTTTTGAGAAATTCTCTACCGCGAGGTTTGTAGATGGGTCTCTACCCCCGTCTTAATGGGAAAGATTCCTGTTTTATTGTGGTATCCCTCAGGTTTGCAGAAGCGGAATGTAGCAGGCCGTGTTTCTTCTAATCAACAGCATTCTTCGAAAGACGGGAAAAAATTATTCACTAATGACCTCGGTGAGAAAACGTCTGCGCCAAAGCCTTTACCAATGGAAACGGGCGATTTTTCAAACTGTAATTAGTAAAAATATTTGAAATAGTATGTACACATTTTTCAAAACGTTTGCAGAGTTATTCTTTTGAGTATTCTTCTGTGAAAAAGCAAAGCATAAAAAAGATAATGATTTAAAAAAAATAAATAAATAAAAAAAATAAAAACATAAGATTTATTTGATTTAAATCAGATTTAAAAAACTTTTAATCGGATTTTTATGATTCTAATTATTTTCTTGCCCGTATAAATATTAGTTTGTTGGACATGAGATGCAAATCAATATAGTTTTTAGATGGTTTTGATACGTCTTAAACATTAATATATATGATGTATAGCAGTAAAGTATTAGGAAATATATTCTTCTGGATAAATTTAACATAGGAATTAAAAAAGTAATAGAACAGCACCACAAAAATGCTAAATATAAGCAATGTTTTCCCATCTGGTTCTCAAGTGGTTTAGATTACATTGAGTTTAACCCATAACCAGTGACGTGAAAATTTTAGACATATCAATAAGGTAGGGGGATTCACAAACCATATAGATTTTTGTATAAAATTGTTCAATAATACATATTTCAGAATTTTTTTGCATTATATATTTATTATACATGAATAAAATGCCTAACATTTCTTGGCGTGGTATGGAAGTTTGGAGAGTGGGGTGCCAGCTAAGGTGTGACATCTTCATCTGACCGTGGTTCAAAATGACGTTGTGTTGTCCTCAGATCTTTTCCTTTAGGTTTGATCCCGGACCGCCGCACAGTGTGTCATTTTCGATTCTAGGTGGACAAAATCCAATTTTGTTAGTGTCGCAGATTGTCAAAAAATACATCATATCCAGGTCCGGATTTAAGAATATGCTGCCTATAGGCTAACGTCCATTAGCCGCCCCCTCTATAGTTCATATTTGCTTAATACATTCGTTTTATACAATAAAAGGATAGAGTTGGTGTTTTCATCTTTTTTAAACATAAAGTTTTTTTTGTTTGTTTCAGAACACGTTCTTGTTCTTGAAGTTTCAGTTTTGTTCGTTTTTTGTATTCAGTCTATTCCTACCGTCACATAGTAGCTAGTAAGGAGTAGCCGACTTGTTAAAAACTGTACGTTATGTATTGGAATGCTCTAAACTATAAGCCAAAATCGTAACAAACAACACACCTCGTTCAACACAATCATCAACGATCCCGTTGTGCACTTCGATAGACATGAATGACAGCGTCCGACTCAGACAAACCTTCCGCCTACAGTGATGTCAGATCGAATCGCTGCGCTTGTGACAGTGTTGTCAAACCAAATTAGATTGCAGTACAAGAAAGTTACAATATAATATTACGTGCTGTGAATTTGTATTCTGTTATAGTTTTAGAAAGTAGGCTATGTGTAAAAGGACCATTAACATATTTTAAAGTTACATGTATTCTTAAATTCGTACGGAAAATATTATTAACGTCTGAAATACTTCATTTCACTTCTTCACAATACTTCCTGAAAAATTTGCCGCTCTAGGCTCCAGCCTACTTAGCCTATTTAGAAATACGGCCCTGATCATATCTTCAAAGTAACAAGACCATGGTTTTATTTTTCTAAATAATTCCTCCTAACAGGGATCCAAAATCGAACTTTCTGCGTTGGCTGCAAAACCAATTTGGCGAATGCATATTAGTACTTTGACGAAAACTGAAAAGTATAGCTCCTATATATTTTCTTTAGCGCTATTTCGTGGATACTATCATTAACTTCTGTTCATCGAGGTTTGTTTACGTGCTTTTAGTTTTTTTGGGTACTATTTCATTAATTTGCAAGATCCTTTTGAATTTATAGCTAATTAGCGGCTTACGCAACTGCTGATTTCAAATTTCAACTAGACTTTTAACATATTATGCCACCGTATACCACCCGGGGCATGAGCTCTGCTACCGGGCGCGTCGGCAGGTGGCGGATAGCCGAAAGTCCTGAGCCAAAACATACTCAGGATATCCCCGAATATTGAATAAGGGGGCGCGGACCAGCTTCCGTTAACCCAAAGTGTTATGCGACCCGTGCTGATGGGTGTATGGTACCGACGGTTAATTGGTGCCTTTTACGGAGCCTCCTAGAGTGCTTGGCGACCTCTAGGAGTAATTTGCCTTACCCTGGTATGCAGGCTCTGGCGGGGTGGACTGCATAATTCCTGCAGAATATACACCAATCTATGGAAAAAAATAATGAAAACAAAAATCAAACCACCGACTCCAAAGAGGAAGATAATCAGACCTTGATGGAGACCCAATCCTCAGGATCAGGCCCTGCAACCCCACAGACAGACCTTGAAGGAGATCGAGATCTCCAAAAGATAGTCTTGGGGCTTGACAGGATTGATATACAGAGGAAAAAAATCTCTGGGGCTGCCAAAAAAAGGCTGACCAAAGAAAGGAAGTTAGCTGAGGGTACATGGGTAGAGAACAGACCCAAACCAAAAGCCAAAACCACTCCAAAGGGAAAGGAGTTACAGACCCCGATCAGGCCCTCTACCAAGAGGCCAAGGTCGGATGGTAGTACTCCCCACTCTCAGGAGAAAATGTCAACAAAGAGGGCTAAACCCGGAAACGGGGCAGACCCTAGTTATAGTGACACCTTATCGGCTGTGAAGATGGCAGTTGTCGTGGAAGGATATCCAGACCAGAAACTGTCAGAAGAACAGCTGATGACCTTCCAACTAGACGCAATGTCTAAGATTGAGGGCGTTCCTCCGGGAACAGGACCTCAATTCAAATATTGTCGTCTGGAAGGAGGAGCTATAATTATCCTCTGTGCCGACTCTAACAGCAGCCAATGGCTGACCAGAACTGTTAGAGAAATGTCACCATGGAACGGCTTGTCCCTCCTTGTTGACGAGGCACGCAAAATCGTTAAAACCAAAAAATTTATAGCCAAGATCCCAGCTATATACAACAAGTTCTCCGGTAAAGAGATTCTACAAAAAGTAGAAGCTCAGAACGGAGGACTAACTGCCACAGAATGGGGAATCCTCAACCAAAAATCTGGTAATGAGGGTAGAACCATTGTGGTAAGTATTCCAGAACAAGATGCCAAGACCTTGATGGGTAGAGAATGTAAATTCTACATAGGCTTTACCCAAGTGCAGGCTAGGGCTCTGGAAAAACCTGCTACAGCTTCCACTGACAATGTCAATGAAGCTCCTGCAGGCCAACCTGCAGCATAAACGACTTGCTGCAGCCAACCTCAGTGGGGTTTTCCGGACTGAGGGAATCCACATTGCCCTAATCCAAGAACCCTGGCTGTACAAAGAAGGCATCAGGGGATTAAAGGACAGTGGAGGTAAGTTAATTTATGATTTTGCAAGCTCCTCTCCAAGAGCTTGCTTACTTATTAACAACAACATCGATGCAATGCCGATCCATGAACTTTGTTCTAGGGATTTGGCAGTAGCAAAGATAACTCTTCATAATGGCGGGAGAACCAGAGAAATCTTGATAGGCTCTGGGTACCTGTCATATGAGGAAAAAGATCCTGTGAGTGCAGAGCTGAAGAGATTGTTGACAGCGTGTGCAGAACAGCAATCGGGATTGATTCTCGGTTGTGATGTGAATGCACACCACACAATCTGGGGCAGCTCCAATATCAATGACAGAGGTGAAGCTCTTTTAGACTTTGTACTTGAAAATAACCTAGATATCTTAAATGTAGGAAACAAACCGACCTTTATAACCAGTGTAAGAAAGGAAGTACTTGATATAACCTTAGCCAGCCCTGAACTAAGTAGTTATATTCACAATTGGCATGTTGATGAGAAGCCTTCAATGGCAGACCATCAATTTATCCACTTCTCACTGAAATCTGAATATCACTGGGAGAAGACGTTCAGAGATCCCAAAAGGACGAACTGGACCTTTTTTTACAATGAACTCCAGAATTACCTGGAGGACTTCTCTCGGAAAATCTATGATACTTACGATCTAGAACTGTTCGCAGACGGCCTGCAGCAGGCAATCTATATTTCATATACAAATAACTGTCCCCTGCTTCTAAGGAAAGGCAAACAACCTAACTCATGGTGGAACCAAGACCTTATGAGGCAGAGGAAGACAGTAAGAAAACTTTTCAGGAAAGCAAAGAAATCTGGCAAGTGGGAAGAATACAAGTGCCTACTTTCAGAATACAACAAAGCTGTTCGAATGGCCAAAAGGAATTCATGGAGGAAGTTCTGTGATTCGGTTGAAAGTACCGCTGAGGGCGCTAGACTCCACAAAATTCTTAAAAGAGATACACCAATATTGGTGGGGACCCTTAAGAATAATTCCGGTGGCTATACCAAAACTGGCAGAGAAGTTATAGAGACTCTGGTTGAGACACATTTTCCAAACTCCAACTTGGTACCTAATGAGTTAAACCCTTCTCCCCTGGGATATCCAATAAGGGTGAGAAGGGAAAACTGGATAGTTGCCAAGAAAATTTTTACTGTTAAACAAGTACTATGGGCTATCAACTCATTTGAACCATATAAAACTCCAGGACCAGATGGGATAATACCGATTGTGCTTCAGAAATCGGCCGATCTCATCTCACGGGTCTTGTGTAAAATGTTCAGAGCTAGTCTAGCTCTTGAATATATCCCCAGACCATGGAGAAAGGCAAGGGTAGTCTTTCTGCCCAAACCTGGAAAAAGCCAATATGACCAGGCTAAGAACTTTCGTCCTATCAGTCTATCATCTTTCATACTTAAGTGTATGGAAAAAATAATTGATAGACACATTAGGGATGTAATGAGGAATACCAGACCTCTTCACAAAAACCAATTTGCCTATCAACCCGGTAAATCTACAGAGGTGGCTTTGCAACACCTGGTTGTAAAGATTGAGAAGACCCTGGAGTGCAAGGAAATGGCTTTGGCAGCTTTTCTTGATATTGAGGGTGCTTTCGATAATACCTCTTTTAACTCAATCGCTGCTGCTGCTGTCAGCAGAGCTATTGAACCACAGGTCTGCAAATGGATAAACTCCTTGTTAGCAGACAGAATTATTACAACAGAGTTGTTTGGGGCAACACTTCAGGCTAGACCCACTAGAGGCTGCCCTCAGGGAGGAGTTCTCTCCCCTCTGTTGTGGAATCTGGTGGTTGATGACCTAATTGCAGACCTCAATCAAAGCGGCATTTATGCCCAGGGATATGCAGATGACATTGTCGTCTACATATCGGGCATGGATGAGAAAACGGTGATAAATATCATGCAGGGGACCCTGAACAGAATCGCAAGATGGTGCTGTGAAAAGAATTTGAGAGTAAATCCTCAAAAGACTACTCTTGTCCCATTTACACGAAGAAGAACCTGCATTGACAAAAGTGATATACCTACCCTACTAGGGGAAAAAGTAAATATGCTGAGCGAGGTTAAATATCTGGGAGTTATACTGGACACTAAATTAACCTGGAATCAGCATCTGAAAAGTAAAATTAACCAAGCAAAAGTTGGACTTCTACGATGTAGAAGAGTTCTTGGTAAATCATGGGGTCTAAGGCCAAAGATGACCTATTGGCTATACACTATGGCTATTAGACCCATTGTGACCTATGCGGCTGTGGTCTGGTGGAAAAAGACGGAACAATTGACTGTTAAGACCAAGCTAGACAGTCTTCAAAGAGCTGCCTGCCTGAGTATAACAGGTGCTATGTCCTCCACTCCCACCAGAGACATGGAAATTATTCTATCTGTCGTCCCACTTGATATCTTTATCAGCGGTGCTGCCAGAAGAAGTTCCTACAGACTGGAAAACGCTGGACTGTGGATGGATTTTGCCAGCCAAAAGTCCCACACCAGTATTAACCAAAAATTCTTTGACCCTATACTTTTGATGCCCTCCGACATCATGGAGACAAGATTCCTCTTTCAAAGACCCTTTGAGGTACTTATTGACCTAAGAGAGGAATGGAAAGAGGAAAACTACAAGCTCACAAATGGAGACATTGTGTGGTACACAGATGGCTCCAGACAAAACGAAAAGGCAGGTGCTGGAATATGTGGGATCAGACCTAAGGCAAGGATTTCCCGAAAATTAGGAAAACATGCCACAGTATTTCAAGCGGAACTGCTTGCTATCATCTACTGTCTACAAGAATGTTTTAGAAGATCCTACTCAAATAGGAAAATCTACATATTCAGTGACAGTCAAGCAGCCTTAAAGGCAATAAACTCATTCCAAATAAGCTCCAAACTTGTTTGGGAATGTAGGAACCTTCTACATGACTTGGGGACCCATAATAGGATCTTTCTTACTTGGGTACCAGGGCATACTGGTGTAGAAGGAAACGAAAATGCAGATAAGTTAGCCAAACTGGGGACTGCAGACCTACCTTTAAGCCCTGAGCCTTTTTGCGGGATCTCTAAGACTACCGCAAAAAGGGTGATAGGAGAAAGAATGCTTAAAGAAACTACAAAAAAGTGGAAGCAAACCACCGATCAAAAACATGCAAGGCTTATGATTCAAGAACCTTCTATGAAAACATCTTCTCAGATCCTTCGTCTTAGCAGGGGTAAGATGAGGGTGATAGTTGGATTTCTCACAGGCCACTATCACCTAAGAAAACACCTTCATAGGATGGGAATCTTTAAAGAAGAACCTCTATGCAGAAAATGCAATATGGTGGAGGAAACTGCCCACCACATACTTTTTGAATGCGAAGCTCTGCTTCACATAAGGCACTCAAGTCTAGGTCTTGGAACAGAACTTGATACAATTCACGAAGAACCTGTCAAAAGCCTTTTGGCCTTTCTCAAGGAATCTGGCTTTCTCTGACAGGAATATCGAAAAACAATGGGGTGTGGTGCAATATTCCCTAGTGGAATCAGCACCTAGGGCTTTCCTGACCTCCCCACTCTATATGACTATGACTATGACTATGACTACCGTATACCACTAAATTATTACATATGCATTATAGCCTGATTCATTTTACGTGCGCAGAACAAAACATTTCTTGCGGAACTGATATAGTCCTTAAATTTCAGAATGTCACTGTGGAAATTTTTCGTCAGTCCATTTTTAACATTTGGGTGATAAATTCAAAGCAAACGAAAATCGGTGCTATTTTAACTTATATTCCTCAAGAAATGGATGAATATTTGTTACCAGATACTGATTTTAATGTTTTAAATAGTGTTAAAGAGAAAATTCTCGAATTACCCACCAAATAATTGAACAAAAGAGGAGTAAAGTGAACGGGCATAGAGAACTATTCCTCAGAAATAATTCTTCTTGACTTCAAGGAAATCTTAACTTTCCTCACACTGCCATTCAAGACCTACCAAGTAATTCATAAGGAAGTTTGAAAAATAGTCCTAGGAGGTCTCAAAAATATTTTTAAGCCTGTAGTTCCATGTATAAAAAACGAAACTCGTAATCTTGTAGAGACAACGTCATAAAGAATTGTCAATGATTATTGAAGTAAGTAAATTACGAAAGTCAAGTGTACGATATTCTACTTCAAATCGTCACTGATCTAGCCACTGAGCTAGCTCTTTGCTGCTTTTCTGGAAGAGGTGCAATTATGAAAACGATGCATGTCTTAATAAAACGTCAGTAAAATTATCTGAAAATCACGCGCTTGGGCTGACAGTTGACACTAATCTTTCTATGCTTCAACATAAAATTTCAAAAACAATGTTAAGAACATTAACTCTAATTTGTATATTCCGTATAACAAAAATGAACTAAATGTTTGTTACTTTTATGGGCAGAGGTGGATTAAGCGGTACGCGGCCGCGTAGGGCCCCGGATTACGAAGTGACCCAGAGGTCTTAAAATGTCTTTTCATTAGTGTTCGAGGAAAGATGTGACAGCGTCTTTACAATGTGCTTCTTTAAGAGCAGTGAAAAGAGTTTCTAATATGCAAGATGATCAGCAAGAGGGGCAGATGCTGTATTAGCTATAAAACTTCTTTTCATCCATAGAAAAGAGGCTTTACTGGAGAGAGAGAGAGAGAGAGAGAGAGAGAGAGAGAGAGAGAGAGGTTGGATAAAAAACTATAAAAATATATCTCTCTATATTAAAAAAATGTTACCGCCGCCGCCGTCGCAGTATAAAAGTCGGAATCTTTGGATATTTTCGCTACTTCTTGTTAAAATCGTTATATCTACAGCAAAAACCATTATTTTTTAAATTTGAGAACATCACTGAATACATTACATTATACTCTTTCTTATGGTACAATTATTTTTCAAATTGGTTAATAAATAAAATCGATGCAATTAAAAGCTGGTCATACAATTTTCGGAACTTTCAGATCATAATTTCCGATACAAAACTAAAACTGTCATATCTATATCGTATTACTATTAGTTTTTAATTTTGAAAATATCGCAGTATACCTCAGAATGTACTCTTTCTTACGGTACAATTATTTTTAAAATTGGTTCATAAATAAATTCGATGCAATCAAAAGTTGGTGACACAAATTTCGTATTTTTGAGTTCGCATAGCAGTTTCCGAAAACAGTAGTGGGTTGCATTTTTGACTATCGGGTTTGCCAGATATCAAATTTATCGTAGCAACAACTGCCATACAAACGATTTCTTTTTATTAGGCGAGGAAAAAGGCTCGCTTTTTTCCCTCTGTTCTCAGACAGTTTACCGAGAAAGTACAAAGTACAGATCGTAAAGTTTGGGGATAAACACGGTTTACTTAAAATTGCACAGGGAACAAGATGGAGAAGATTTTTTACTGATGCGGCTATTAGTTTAGGGTAAATTAAGTGTTAAAGCAAAAAAAAGTGAAATCACTTGCCAAATAAGTATTGGTTTTTCGAAGCAAACCTAACGGGATTGTGTAGCAATCCCTGGGGGTCGACGAGCGTAAACGAGCAGAGGGCGAAGCCCTCGCTGTGACTTCATGAACCGGAAAGTGAAATCAGGATAATACGAAATATTCAGATAGTTTCACTCTGCGAAAGGAATGTTAGTTTACGAAGCAAACCAAATGGCATATGTAAAAGGAGTGTTGGTTTGCGAAGCAAACCAAATGGGATTGCGTAGCAATCCCCGGGGGTTGGCGAGCGTAAGCGAGCAGGGGGCGGAGCCCCCTAGTAATTTACAAAACTGCATTGATGTTTGTACTTTTGAAGATGAATTTGACAATTTTTTAATGTTTCTAAAAGAAAGCGAGGACACCATAAAAACCACACCAGACATCTATCGAGCCTTCAAAGAAAAGTTTTGTACTTTTGCGAATATGTTGAAACATTATTAAAATTTTTTTTAACACTTCCCTTAGTTATGGACGTTAGAAGAAAGATCGTTTTTTGTTTTAAAGCGTGTAAAAAATTAATAAAGGAGTACTATGGGAAAAGAAAGATTAATTTATATGGCCATTCTGTATATAGAGCAAAAAATTTAAAACCGAATTTATAGTGCCAAAATAATCGACAAAGTCGCAAAAAAAAAAAAAAAAAGAAAGAAAGAAAGAAACAAAAATTTATGTAAATTTTTTTTTTAATAAATTTATTTACTGTGTCATGGTACGGAATTTTTTCTTTTCTTTTTGCTAATAACTTAATGAGAGTTTTATTGAAACTTGTTCTTCCTTGAGTTTGAGGCCCCCGAAAATTTTACCGCTTGGGGCCACTTGACTGGGTCCGCCACTGCTTCTGGGATCATAATCACGGAAATTTCAGCTGTACCACAACGCACAGTTAGTCACTTATCAACTGCTCTGTTATAGGGTTACGTACAATTTATGGACAATCCTTCAGACTGATTTTGTCGAAGGATAATATCAGAAATACAATCATGATAAGGGGCTGTGATGGCGCTGAACAGAAAATTTTCCGGCAATTAAAAAAAAATGTATTAATAAAAGGAAAATGTATTTAGTATTTCTTTGGTACCTTTGCTTGTACTAATGAGAGTAAAAAAATTATATGTCAAAATCTCCTGTTCCATCCTCAACTAGACCTTATCGTTCCATCAAATTTCTTTTTGCCAAGTAATTAGTAGATTTAACTACTAGGGAAGTTAGTAATGTGCAAGGTGCTTTAAAGCTGACTTTGCTGTTTAGATATATGTGACCAAATATTAAACAGGGAACACTAACAATAGAAACTACACTCGTAGATCTTTTTAGAAATGCTGAGAAGTCTGCTGAAATAACTGGATTTAATGTAATCAAACTCCACTAATTGTAACTTTACGATCAAGGTCTAAAAGTAAACGCAACGAAATGTTTCCAAAAAGGTTAAATTTTTTTGTGAAGAACTTTCCCTTCAATACATCAGTAGACTATTTAGGTAGTTGAGATTCCATTGTAATATTTTTCAAATATTTTCTCCTTTGCTTTTTCTATATTACATACATCTTTATTTTTAAATGTAACTGTTATGGGTATAAAATTGCAAAATATCCGGTTAATAATTGACCGCTAAATACATTTAATATATGGGGCAAAGTTGACAAATTTTTAAAATTTAGTCAATTTCTGCATCCAGTAAATAAATAAAAAACGCTAAATATATGCCAAATGAGTATTTCACCACTCACAGCCTCTTATAATCACTCAAAACCAGTGAATTTTTGATGCAATAATTTTGTCCACCTAGATTGCGAAAATGACACACTATGCGCCGCCAATAGCCCATTATGTTGCTCTAATTGCATTAATTAAATATATGCCATAATCTATTTTCTAAATATACACAATTATCAGATGAATGAATTGACTTTCACTTCCCAAATTTCAAAAAAAAAAAAAAGAATAGTTATGCTTGCTGTGTGTAACTAATTCCAAGGGATCAATGCTTATAATTTCAAAATAAGATTTAAATGAAAATTAACTACCTAAAAACGAAATAAAATGAAAATATTAAAATTACCCATTTTAAGATTTATGTACAAAGCTGAAATGTTTTTATGATACTGCAGAAAACCTTTTTCTTGTGTCTAAATGTCTTATAAATATTTTTTCAAGAACACTCTACATTACTATATAAATACTGGAATCTCTAATATTATAAAAAGAAGAGTTCGTCTGTTTTTTTCGCGGCCGCAAAATCCTGACGATTCTATGGCACTTACAACAATGAGATTTGGCACACAGGTAGTCCACATTTTTTGTAATATTTGGGTCGCGGCGAAATTTTAAAATTAAATCTAGAAGATTTTTAAATTAATTAAATAGTTTTATTCTCTACTTGGTTCTTCAAATGCGGATGACTTTGTCTTCCCAATTGACCTTGCAGTCAGGGTTTGGACCCATTTCAAGTTTTTTTCAACCGACAGAACGAGTAGAAAACTATTTTTTTTCGCTTCCGCTTTGATTTTGATCCCAGCCAGACGATAAATCTTTTAACGGAGGACAATGGTTTTTTTTCTATCTCCAAGACCGTTCAAGATAGAGTAAAAATTTCAACGGATTTGAAATCTGCGGAAAATTTTTGTTTAGTTGGATACTTAAAAATATGATTTTCTTTAAATAAATAATTTTTTTATTGAATATATCTTCAACAGATTTGAAATTTGCGGAACATTTTACACCAGCTTAATACCTTACATCACGGACACGGGCAACGCCGGGCTAGCCACGCAGTGGCTAGTAACAGATAAAAGTTAGAAATTATGGTAAAAATAGAATATACTTATTATACAAATACAAATACAAATATTGACGACCAGCTACAGGCTCAAGCCCAACAAGGCTGGTCCTTTGTTTATGAATTCTCCAATTCCCACTGACTATCCAATTGTGTCTTAAATTCGTACACTCCCTTTGAATTAACTACATTTTCTGGCAACGCGTTCCAATTGTCTATTACCCTATTAAAGTAGAAGTTTTTCCTTAAATTCCGATTAAAATGTGTCTTATTCAATTTATACCCATGGTCCCTTGTTCTGTTATCCCTATTGAAATTTAAGCCCTCTGTGTCCCCTTGTTTTACAAACTTGAAAAGCTGAATCAAATCCCCCCTCCTTCTTCTTCTTTCCAGTGTATACATGTTTAGCTTACTTAAACGTTCATTATAGTCGAAATTTGCATACCCCAGTAACCTATTAGCCTTTTTACCCGCAGCTGAACATTGATGACCCATTTTAAAATCCCTGTAAATTATCACCCCAAGATCCTTGACTGTTTCTCCCTCCTTTACCTTTACTCCCTGCAGCCTGTACTCGGCTCCACTGTTCCTGTAACCCATATGCAGAACTTGACATTTCCCTACATTAAATGACATACCCCATTTTACAGCCCATTCGGATATCTTATCAAAATCCCCTTGTAAATTTTCTATCTGTAACTTGGTATCCACTGTCCCCCATATTTTTAAGTCATCTGCAAATATACTGATTCTATTCTTGATCCCCTGACCTATATCATCTATGAAAATTATAAATAAAATTGGTCCCAAAACTGATCCCTGAGGCACCCCACTTATAACTTCTGTCCGCTGTGAATAATTTCCTTTTACCTGCACTCTCTGCTTCCTACCCAATAACCCATTCTTTATCCATATTAATGTTTTTCCCTGAATCACCAGCCTTTCCAATTTAAACAGTAATGCCTCATGAGGTACTTTATCAAAAGCCTTTTGAAAATCTATGTACCTGATATCCACACTGCTCTTATTATCCAGCTCCTCAGTAATTTTTTCGTAGAACTTCAAAAGGTTTGTAGAGCAGGATCTGCCATTCCTGAACCCATACTGATTCTCTGATAACAGTCCCCCTCCTTCAAGTATATCATCATATGCTTTTTTAACAGAGATTCAAATATTTTGCAAATTACTGATGTTAGACTTACTGGTCTATAGTTGCCCGGATCACTTTGTATTCCCTTTTTGAAAATTGGGGTTATGTTGGCCAACTTCCAATCCATTGGTACCCAACCTGTGCTATATGTTAAATTAAATATCGTGTGAATTACTTCCCCCAGTTCTTCCGCGCATTCCACTAGTACTCTCGGATAAATATCGTCTGGCCCTGGTGCTTTAGATGGCTTAATTCTTTTCAACTGATGTACTATTTCTTCCCTGGTGAATTTGCATTCTTTAATTATACCCCCTGCAAAGGCTCCATCCTTGGGATCCTTTTTTAAATTATAGTTACCATTGAAAACCCCCAGGAAAAAGTCATTTAAGACGTTTGCCATTCCCACCTCGTCTTGAATTAATTCACCTTCCTTCCCCTCCAACGGGCCCAGTGTAGTACTAAATTTATTTTTACCACTTGCATATGCAAAAAATTCTTTTGGGTTTATATTTATTTCCCTTGCTAATTTTTCCTCCAGGGACACCTTTTGCTTCCGACTAATATTTTTAAACTCCTTTCTGGCTATCTGATATGCTTCCTTGTCTCTGTTGTTACCAGTGATTTTATATACCCTGTATGTTCTTTGTTTTAATTTTAAAACTTTGTGTGTTTCCCCTGAAAACCACATAGGGAGCAATTTTCTAGATTTTCCTTTTTTTCTGAACGTTACATGTTTTTTTAACACCCTGTCTAACGTATTCTTGAATTCCTCCCATTGTTCAGAATGATCCGGTGCTAATAATCCTCCTTTGAATGTTTCTTTTAACTCTTCCCTTATCTTATGAAAATTTACCTTTCTGAAATTTGGAATTATCCTACTATTGATTGTGTATGCTGACTGAAAATTTTTACTTAATCTGATACTTCTATGATCACTTTCTCCCAGTGGCTCACCTATAACCAAATCCTGCACCCTATCCTCATCATTGCTGAAAATCAAATCCAATATTGCATTGTCCCTAGTATCCTCATACACCATCTGGTACAAAAAACAATCCTGTATCATTTCCAAAAATTCTGCCCCTTTCCCATTTGTAGCTAGATTGTTTGTCCAGTCAATATTTGGATAGTTATAGTCCCCCATTAAAATTAATTCTCCTTTTTGACATGCTTCGTTTATCAGATTGCACATGCCCTTTTCCTGCTCTTCACAACAAACAGGAGGTCTATATATATTGCCCAGAATTAGTCCTTTGCCTTTGTCTGTATTCAGTTTCACCCAGACTGATTCTATACCCTCAGTTTTACTATTTAACTTTATTTCCGTACAGTTTAAGAATTCTCTCACATAAATCAAAACCCCACCCCCTTTCCTATTCACTCTGTCCTCCCTAAACATTGTGAATCCACTTAATTCTAAAATTTGTGCATCTTCACTGTTTGCCCAACTTTCAGTAATCCCAATGATATCTATATCCTCTGCTTGTGCAATTCCCTTGAGCTCATCCATTTTATTTTTCACACTGCGAGCATTACAATAAAATACTTTTAGCTTATTTTTTACCCTTATATTGCACTTTCCCCTTGTATTATTTGTCTTGGTATTGTTTTTCTCCCTTACATTGCACTTTCCCTTAGTAGTGTTTGTCTCCTGCAATTTAGACCCTGTTAGTTTTCCTAAGCAATTACTGTGTACTGTCAACCCTCTATGTCCTTCCCATCCCTGCTTGTATACTAGTTTTTTGACTCCAGAATATTCATAACCAGTTTGCCAACCTCCCTATTACCCATCAATCTTAAATGCAAATTGTCCCTGCTTATCCAATCCCTCCTACACTCCTTCCAAACATCTAAAAATTTAACCTCCTCCCTCTCACACAAATCCCTTAACAACCCGTTCATCTTATTGGCCCTTTGATTTAACCACCCATTACCTAACCTATACCTAGGTAGTAATCCTAATACTGTTACTTCTGCCCCATGAGACTTAATGCCTCTTAAAAGTGTTTCTGCTTCCCTCTTAAACTCGACATTAGTAGTCCTCTCTACGTCATTTGTTCCCACCCACACTACTGCCTTTTCCTCCCCTTTAACCACACCTGCCTTAACTGCCTCAACTACATGTTTTACCCTGGCACCTGGCAAGCAACACCTTGCAAAATTGCGCTTTTTACGCCCTACCATTTCTCCCAAAACCCTAACCATTGAATCACCAACCACTACCCCTCTAGTTACCTTATCCCCCTGATCAACATGCCCCAAGTCTACACATTGGACACCCTTTTCCACTCCCTCTGCAGCCCTCACCTTCAAAGCCTCCAGCTCCTTCGTCAAATCTCCCACCTCTGAGCAACTCTTGCATGTAAATTCAACCTTCTCTGACATTTTAACCCCACTCACACCCCCCTTTCCTGCCTCAACCATATTCCCACACAAGTCACATTCCACATAGAACTCCCCACTGGCTCCCTTTGTCCTCATCTCCTTGAACATTCTAACTATACCCATGCTTATCCAAAGTAACAATCAATGCACAGAAAAGGCACAAAACAAAATCAAACCTACAGAAAAAGCACTAAGTCAAATACACAGAAAAAGCACTGCACTTAAAAAAATATACAGAAAAAGCTGGAATTAAATATCCTATAACCTTTTGTAGTCTACTATCTGAATGAAAACAAACAAGACACAAAATATTTAGGCCCAACGAGACATACGTGAATTAGGCCTAACGAGACTTGACTTAGGACTACTTTTGATGTCAAAAACTAAGTACAAGGACTATAAAAACACTTTAAAAACAATTAGAAATGTTTGAACTGGTAGAAATAGAAGTAATACAGTGCTTAGTACTAAATAAATGAAGAAATACGTAAAAATAACTTGAGCTCCGAAAACGCGACGCACATTATTAGAGTTCCGGTTTCGTTATGCTACTTTCGTTATAATTAACGATTTCGTTCACATTTTAAATTGACCTAACTTTTTTTCTATTAGTCGCAAGCTGAAAGTTTAAACTGTTTTAGAAACACAAGAAAAATAAAATAAAAATGCAAATTTTCGTCAAAATTGGCTTTTTTAACGTATGCAGATACCTTAAAGAAGTTTTGAAAATGTAAGTACTAAATGGTAATAGATCATATTTCCTTGAAAGGAAAATCACACTGGAATGGCAAAAATGGTTTGGGGGTTATTTTGTATTCATTAAAAGTCAGATGAAAAATTATTTTTGGAGGTCGTCGTTAAAACTAAAGTTTCACCCAAACTTAAAAACTTTAAAAAAAAATAATAATAAAATGTGATACTTAAAACATTAAATATCATATCCACCGGTCAACACACAGGAATTGTTGTGATCTATGATATTCTCAGTAATTTGTTTGCCATATATTGAAAAACGATTATTGATTATAGTTTGTCATAAAAAAGTTTTTTTTTTTTTAAACTGGGCCAAATTTACATTTTTAGTAAAATGACTATAAGGTTGGGAAACAAAAAAAAAAAAAAAAAAAAAATTGCTCCGTTCGAAACGGCACGTTAAGTCGGCCTTATATAGGGACACATTTTCAGATATTATAAACGTAATTAATTGTAAGCAACACGAAAATAATTATAATTGAACTAGATAGGTAGTTGATTTAAAATCGCACTGCCGGAACTCAATAGGATATTGATAAATGAATTAAGTTAACAAAATCAGAAAACTTTTTTCTTTATAAAATGCACAAACTATTTTTCTTTATAAAATGGATAAACTTTTTCTTTTCATAAAATACAAAAAGAACCGCTTTGACATATCAATACAAATAAAATTGTACTCTTTGTTTGATTTCTAAAACAAAAGCAAGCGTCTAAACCCAAACACATTAAAATTGAACTTGGCTCACAGGAAAATAATTATTAGATACATATTTTTTCTTTCCTTTCCGTCTGGTAGATGGACACACCGGCTACTATCACGAATGATCTTTCAAAAGATTCGAACTCTTAAAGAATCGATTTTTGTATTCGTTATAAGTCGCACTGAAAAGTTGACATGGTTTGGTACCCATATTTGAATCACTTATCTCCTGTCTAAAAATTTAACGCGCCAAGCTCTTTCTCGCCAAATGGCGCACCCAAAGGTTGACATCAGCGTAAAGTTGTCCTGAAATGATGCGCGTCCGTCCTGAACGTCTTTTATACAGAAGCGGCTCAATCCCATGATAGTACTTTCCGCAAGTCCAACTTGATTGGCTAGTTTCACGGGCTTGGCTTCACTTGGATATCTCGCCAATCTGATTGTTGCAGTAACCATTTGATTTTGAATATGCGCGTTGTTTCGTAGAAATACAATACATACACTAGCGCCTCAGCGTAAGTGTCCGACAAGTTGACTCTGATTTGCTCCTCATATATATGTTGTATGGTTGTTAGTAGTATTTCTTGCCAACTTATATTAAGGATACTTATACTTTAAAGAGCTTCTTTTCATGAAACAACGATGGCCTAATCGCTAAAGTCACCCACCCTCAGATTAGCGTCGGTAGCGAAGGATGACTTCCCGAGTTCGAACCCAGCTGGCCGAAAAATTTTTAGATCCTCCAAATTATTCAAAAAAAATTCCAATTTAATTCCTTTTCGTTCTAATTTACTTTTCCTAATTTTTAATACCCTTTTCATATTTTTCCAAGCTTCCGTTGATTTTACATAAATAATCTAAGAACCACTCCTGAACTCACTACCAGCTGATATTTTTCCGCCCCTCTGCCGTCCCCTTTGCTTTAGGATGATGGTGTCGTATCCACCGCTGGCTTAGGACCATTCTGATGTAACAAAAAGCATACGTAAAACACTAACTTATATAATTATTAACTTATATAATAAAAGGATACAATTTTCGGCTCCCACCTCTACCCACCCATAGCCATGGATCTGAAAAGAAAAGAAGAAAGCAGAAAGGAAGAGATAAATCGCCAACAACTATAAACCTTGATGACATACGTATCTAGGTCATGTGATCCGATTAGCCAATCAAGTTGGACTTGCGTAAAGTACTATCATGGGATTGAGGCGCCTGTCTTTTATACGAGACCCCCTTCGCACATGTAAAAAGGATCAAGGGAAGTTCTCGGTAATTATGTTCTGAACTGGACAAAAGTCCTATTGAAATGTGTATAGTGATTTCTGTGTAACGTGATTTTTGTGTGATTTGCGTCATTAAACGTTAGTTTGTGTTTCATGATATGCTTCTTTCTTGAATCAATGTCTCACACTTTTGGATATTACTACCTTTTCAACGGCAGACTGGAATGAAAGGTGAGTGATTCTTACCTTATATAAATTGATACTGAAATATTTTTCTGTTGTTTTAAGTGAAAATAACAATCTGGCGCCCGAACAGGGACTGCCATAGAAACTGTAGTAAGTTTGGACATTCGAAAAAAAAAATGACGGCCGCAATCACCAAATTCAAAAAGAAACGCGGTCACATTAGGGCTGCTGTTTCAAAAATGATAAAAAAAAATGAAAACAGAACTGGTAAATCCGGACCTCAAAGTAGAGGTCCTGGAACTGTACTTAGAACATTTAAAAGAAAAATCGGGTGAATTGAAACAAGTAGATGCCGATATTGAAAAATTAACGAGCGTTGATGATTTAGATGAAGAATTGGACGGTGTCGAAGAATTTCGAGAAATTAATAGCGAACGACAACAACTGTGTACTTCTAAAAACTCTGAACAATTAAATGAAAACCGTAAAAATGAAAATCAAATCATTAAATTACCAAAGCTCACAATTCAGAACGGCGAAAGTTGTGACTGGCTGACTTTCTGGAATTCTTTTTCATCAGCCATACATAAAAATAAAAATCTCGATGCTATAAGTAAATTTAATTATCTCAAATCCTTTGTGGGCGGAACAGCCTATAACACTATAGAAGGTTTTGATCTCTCCGAAGAAAATTATGAAACTTCTGTAGAGTTACTTACTGAAAGATTTGGAAATAAAGATATACTGATAAATGCACATATCGATAAATTACTGAATACGAAACCTTTGAAAAATTCTGATGACGTGAGAGGTTTTCGGAACCTCTTTATATAATCATATTCAGAAAAATATAAGAAGTTTAGAAACCTTATCGGTTAAAAAGGGTAGTTATTCAAGTATATTGGTTCCTATTTTAACCAAATTAATACCCCGTGACCTACTTTTGGAATTTAACAAAAGAGAAAGAGATCCAACTGGTTGCGAAGTCGATGTGTTGATCAACTTTTCATCGTCACAGCTTATAGCTAGAGAGAGGACTTTTTTCAAATATAAACAATTCTGTTTTGGAAACCAAACCACATAACAGATACAACGTTATGCTGAATCAACAAAACGACGGTGGCGCCAGCCGAAGTCAATCGACGGCGTCAGCTTTAATTAATGAGTCCTGTCAGGACAAGAAAAGTGAAGTGTACCAGATGTGTATATTTTGTAAATCTAGTAACCATTCCTCTGTTTTATGTACAAACTAGCCACTGCGTGGCTAGCACGGCGTTGCCCGTGATGTACTTTGTGGGGTTAGGTGTGTCTATTGGGAACGTTTGTAAACCACCGGTGTTTGCTACACATTCCCATTTGGTTTGCTCCGCAAACCAACACCACGGACAACTGCGTGATAGCCTCGTTATTGTGAAATTGGAATTGCGAAGAGAGTGAATAGGTGTGACGTCACAATTACTTGGAGGGTGGGGTGCAAGCTGAGGTGTTATGTTATCATATGACCGTGGTTGTCCAAGTATATTTCCCTTATTGGATTTAACTACGACCCTAGTTAATAGGTAGTTGTAGTGCTTGAGAACGTTAATTAAAAATTACCCAATTTTCTCGGATACCTTCCTTAGGCGATTGATCCCGGACCGTAGTCAAAAGCCTGTTGAGTTGCTATTATAAGACGTTAATTAAAAATTGCCTTGGATCTTTTACTTAGGGATTGATACCGGACCGTTGTAAATAGCACGTTGAGTTGCTATAGTACGACGATAATTAAAAATTACCTCGGATGTCTCAATTAGGGAATTGATACCAGACCCTCGTTAATAGCCAATTGTGTTGCTTTTGTGTGATGTTAATTAAAAATTACAAATTTCTTCAAATTTAAAATTGATTGAAATTTGTAATAAAAACTTGCACAATTTGTGTTTATTGTTGTATTATTTTTTAAATAGATCTTATACACATGCATATATTACTACAATGCCAAAAATTGTATTTTCTAAGAATTAGAGATTTAAGTTTTTGAAAAAGGCAATTGAGAAAATTGAATGGTGAAAAGAGTGAGAAACATGCTTTTTTTACTGAAAACCGAAAAAATTAGTATCTTATTTTTTAAATTTTACAACTGAAATGTGTATCTTATATTGAACACAACAATGAAATGTGTTGATTTGGGCAACATAGTATATTTTAACCCCAAATTACTTAAATAATAGGAAGACAGAAAAATTAGAAATATTTTTGTAAGTTGAGGTAATTTTGAGAAAAATAGATTAATAGACCAAAATAAAAGGTATTTTTTAAAAATTTTGTTGAGAACAAAGTGAATAATTTTTTTGCTTACCTGAATTTTTAAAATTAGCAACGTTTGTAGATGTGAAATGTAACTTTAGAAACAATTAAATGAAATGAAATAAGTCTGTGCCATGTGCGAAAGGAAAACAAATTTTTAAAATGTGAATTTTTTACTGGATTATTTTTCCCGAGAGAGTATACATGTACACTTATTAAAATAACCATATGTGGCAAGAAATTTAAGTGATATCTCTTTATAAAAAGTAAAAAGGTATTAAATAATATCAAACACTTGACCGTGGGAGAAACACGGTTGAATGAGACTGAGTTGTATGACTTTAAGGTGATTGTGCCTTGTTGATGCTGACAGTGAATCTTAAACGAACTGGGAACTGAATTTTTTAAAATTGGAATGTGATATCAGAAGGGATGATTGGTATTTAAGGAATGAATACGTTTTAACTTGCAGCATGTCGAGTCACGATGGTGGCTTCAATAATATTTCGCATGAGTTTATTGACAGAGTATTGTGCCATTGCACAGTGAAGGTGGATTGATATTTGTGAGAAGCATAATCGGTGCTCCAATATGTGCGAGAGTAGTTCAGATGGTTCCAATATGTTAAAAAACTGTGTCGTGTGTTTTAAGGCCTCATTTGTGTGGCGCGTAATGTGTATAGATTTGTAAATTGAAAAACTACGGGGCAATTCTCGCAAGAGTTGGTTTTGATGGCATTGACATGTTTTTTTAATTGGGAAAGATTTTCCCTTTGGCACAGCCCTGTATGATGAGTGGTTTGCTACAACAGCAATATATCGATGAACCACAGGGGTTGTAACCTTTTGGTAGGGGGGCACAGGTGTTTGCACAACTGTTTGGCTTGTTTGCATAATCATAAAATCACGATGGTGGCTTCAATAATATTTGTGAGAAGCATAATTGGTGCTACAATATGTGCGAGAGTAGTCCACATGGTTCCAATATGTTAAAAAACTGTGTCGTGTGTTTTAAGGCCTCATTTGTGTGTCACGCGTAATGTGTATAGATTTGTAAATTGAAAAACTACAGGGCAATTCTCGCAAGAGTTGCTTCTTGATGGCATTGACATGTTTATTTAATTGGGAAAGATTTGCCCTTTGGCACAGCCCTGTATGATGAGTGGTTTGCTACAACAGCAATATAGCGATGAACCACAGGGGTTGTAACCTTTTGGCAGGGGGGCACAGGTGTTTGCACAACTGTTTCGCTTGTTTGCATAATTATAAAATGACGGAATGAACGGAAAAGAAAAGAGCAATATGAGTGATTGATTGTCCAACTTGAAGGCATCCCACAGAACGGCAACGCTCACTATTTGCTATTTGTGTTGTGGAAGTGACAGAAACACGTCCGTCTTGAAAACTAATCCAACAAAAGTTGCAAACACTTTTTATAGCACCTACATACAACTCCTATAATCCTTGACAGTGCTGGCTTCTTATACGACTGCCTTTTTATATTTGTCGGAACGAAACTGTGATTGGCTGTTACATAACACATTTGCATAGTTCCAGCTAACTCTGCAGCAAATTGAAAATTTAGATTAGCTTACAGAAATTAACATATTCCACAATATCCTTAACTTTTGGCAGCGAGTCTAGACAATTATAAAATGAAGTACTACGTGTGTTGTATGTTCGGCATGTCCTGACGAATGTATAGTACTTCCAATAATGAAATTTGGCACATAAGTAGTGTGAATATTTTAAAATTTTATAGTCCATCACGAATTTTAAAATTTAATCCAGAACATTTTAAAAGTAATGTAATGAGATATTTAATTATTATTGTGTTCCTCCGAATAGCAAGTCTTCAATTGGCATTGACTAAATACGTATTTACTGTGCGTATGTAGCTGCCCGATTACTGGATATCCCTTATAAAAATTTATTGCATTTTTAAAAGCATATTAACTATTAGTTTGGATTATCATAATGTATAACATAAGTATATATATTTTTGTGTTTCCTCCATTTTTGGAACTGGATCACAGTTGTGCAATACGTTGTTTGTTATTGTTTCTGTTTGAGAGTACGATAGTTTGTAGCATAATTTTTAAAGCATATTAACTTTTCGTTTGGATTATTTGGATATCTTTTTCAAAAGCAGAGACCTGTTTCATCAATTTATTGTCGCTATGTATTCCGAGATTGAATCGGAGAAGGTGTGGTACATACCACTGAATCAGATTACTCAGAGTGGAACAGTATGCACATTTGAGAGATGCGTTGATAAACGGTGGAAATGATGCGATAAAAAAACTGAAGTACACAGAAATGACTAAACTTCCAAAAAGATATAAAAACCAAAAGTAAAAGTTTATGCTTTTGTAAATTTAAACGTTGCATAAATTATTAAAATAAAGTATTGGTATGCTTTTCAAAAGACACCCAAACGCAGAAAAAAATAGCATAAAAGATAAACAAAATAACAGCATTTCGCAATAACATGTTTTTTTTTTTTTTTTTTTAATTTACAGTATCCAGTATGCAAAAAAGGCAGTGGGATTATTAGGATATATTTTGCAAAAGCAGATACCTGTTTTATCAATTTATTGTCGCTACGCATTCCAAGATTGAATCGGAGAATGTGTTGTACATACGACTGAATGAGACCACTCAGAGTGGAACAGTATGCACATTTGAGAGATGCGCTGATGAACGGTGGAAATGCTGCGATAAAAAAACTGAAGTACACAGATATCAATAAACTTCCAAAAAGATATAAAAACCAAAAGTGAAAGTTTATGCTTTTGTAAATTTATATGTTGCATAAATTATTAAAATTAAGTATTGCTATGCTTTGCAAAAGACACCCAAACACAGAAACAAACAAAAAATAGCATTAAAGATAAACAAAATAACAGCATTTCGCAATAACAATTTTTTTTAATTTACAGCCCCCAATATGCAAAAAAGGCAGTCATATTAGAAGCCAGCATTGGCAAAATGATGTTTAAATCCAAGACTATTTTTTTTTGCATATTTGTAAAAACGAAACCGTGATTGGCTGTTACCTAACACATTTGAATACTTCCATCTTCCTGTGCAGCAAATTGTAGTCTCTGAAATGAAGATTGGCTTCTGAAAATTAAACAGAAACATAAAAACAGCGGGTTTTTTTTGGCCATATTACGAAATATTGTGGGCCGTAAATAAAAAAAAAGACAGTTATAGCAAAATGCCATAGTTTTGTTGCTCTTTTAGGCAATTTTTTGTTTGTTTCTGTGTTTGGGTGACTTTTGGAAAACATAGCAACATTTAATTATGATAATTTATGCAACATAAATTTACAAAAGTAGAAACTTTTGTTTTGAATATCGTTGAATCAGAGGGACTCCGAGAGTGGAACATTATGCACATTTGAGAGATGCTTTAATGAACGGTGGAAACGTTGCTATACGTAAACTCCACAAAAATTGCTTAACTCCCAAAAAGATGTAAAAACCAAAAGTTAAAGTATATGCTTTTGTAAATTAATACGTTACATAAATTAACAGAATTAAATATTGCTATGCTTTCCAAAAGACACCCAAACACAGAAACAAACAAAACTAGCATAAAAAGATCAACAAAATAACATCCTTTTGTAATAACATAATTTTTTTAATTTACAGCCCCCAATATGCAAAAAAGGCAGTGATATAAGAAGCCAGCATTGTGAAGGGTCAGAGCATTGGTGTCATTAATAAAATAATGTTTAAATCCAAGACTGCATTTGTAGCATATTTCTAAAAACAAAACCGTGATTGGCCGTTACGTAATACATTTTAATACTTCCTTATTTCTGTAGAGTGTATTGTAAGACGAATATGAAAAAGTTACTTATGTTTAACTACACCTATTAGTCTGAACCGACTTCAGTTCGTATCGTAGCGTGTAAAAGTAGCCTCGCGATAGGATTTTCAGTTGTGACGTGGGCTTTGTATAAAGTCGATGTTGGTCTAAGTACACTATAGCGACAACGCATTAAAATTATGACAATGTTATGCAAATATTACTGATATTTTCGTGAGGCAAAATGTAGCAGTGTAATGTAAAGGGAGAAGCTGATACTAAACAAAAGCATAGAAACAGCATTTGTTTTGGTCGTATAACAAAACATTGTAGGGCGTAAATTAAAAGATGCCGTTTTAGCGAAATGCCATAATTTAGTTATTATTTTATGCAATTTTTTGTTTGTTTCTGTGTTTGAGTGTGTTTTGGAAAGAATAGGAATAATTAAGAATAGCAATACTTAATTTTGATAATTTATGCAACACATAAATGTACTAAAGTATCACCTTTAACTTTTAGTTTTGATATCTTTTTGGATGTTTAGCAATTTCTGTGTGTTTTTGTTTTGCAACATTTCCATCCTTCATCAACGCACCTCTCAAATGTGCTTACTGTTCCATTGTGAGTGATCTGATTCAGTCGTATCTACAACACCTTCTCCGATTGAATCTCGGAATACATGGCGACGATAAATTGATGGAACATGTGTTTGCTTCTCAGTAAAATGTTGAAATTTGAAGAGCACATCATCATCCTGTGAGCGTAGAGCTACATAGAAAAAATGTTCTTAGTTTGCATAAATGATAGAAATCCAAGATTGGCGTGAGTGCAGTAAAGACCCTTTCAATACTGTGGACATTTTTAGGAAACCAAATAAAACAAAAATATAATAATAAATTAATTTTTAAATGTTGTACATTAAATATCGCTTTTCTTTCCATAAGACATCAAAACAAAAATGATAAAAATTGACTATATAAAAACCGAAGTACTATACAGAAGCAAACAAAAGATTGCATAAATGAAACAAACCATAAATTGCACAAAAGATTTAAAAAAAATATCGCTAGACTTTGAAAAAAATATCCAAATAATCCAAACTAAAAGTGAATATGCTTAAAAAATCAAAATTCAAAGTATCCTAGTCTAAAAAAGAAACAATAACAAACGTATTGCACAACCGTTATGCAGTTCGAAAAATGAAGTAAGCACAGTACAAAAATAGAAACATAAAAGATTAAAAGTTAACGCTAACTAAAAGTTAATATGCTTTAAAAAAGGAAATAAATTTAAAAAAGGATATTCAGTAATACTAAAAGTGAATATGCTTAAAAAATCAAATTCCAAACAACGGTAGTCTAAAAATGAAACAACTACACACGTATTGCACAACCGTTATCCAGTTGCAAAAATTAAGTAAGCACAATAAAAAAATTCAAAGTTGACGCTCACTAAAAGTTAATATGCTTTTAAATAAATTTCATAAAGGATATCCAGGAATAGGGCGGCTACACACGCGCAGAAAATACGGATTCATTCAATGCCGATCATGACTGTTGCCATTCGGAGGAAAGGGAATAATAATTAAACATCGCATTAAATTAATTTTAAAATTTTCAAGATTAAATTTTAAAAATCGGGCTAGTCTATAAAATTGCTAAAAAATTCGTACTACATGTGTGCCAAATTTCATTAGTGTGAATGCCATAAATTCGCCAGGGCACCATTTCCCGAACATACACACACACACAAACTTTACTTTATAATAGTAGAGAAGAGATAATCAATTGAGCTTAGAAGATAGGATTGACATTTGTAGGCGGTCTGGCTCTTGTTTTTGATGCTTAAATGATAAAATAAAAAAAAGGCATCTTTCTTTTGGGTGTAAAGCCAACGTTACGTGTGAACTATGCTCGAGTCGGCATGTCAGCGTAAAATGTATGGGAAAAATAAAATTAAAAAACAAGAGAAGATTTTTCGAAAGCGAATACAGATGCAGATTGCTCTTTAGGTAATTTTTCTAGGAAAAAAGTCATGTTGCAAACACTTATTGTAAACATTTCGGGAAATAGGCAGAAACATTTGATGAGAATTATAATTAATACTGGTTCTTCTTGTAGTTATGTTTCAGAGTTTGCAGCGCGCAGGTTAAAATTATAAAGTGTAGGGCAGGAAATGATTGTACATGGTTTATTTGGAGGGATACAGAAAAAAGAAGAGCATAAAAAATATGTTATTAATTTAAGTAATGTTGACAACAGTTTCAATTGTACGTTTAATGTAATGGAACAGAAAACTATTTGTGCCCCAATTCCAAAATTAGAAAATAGGGAAATCTTGAAAGAAATTAAAGGATGTGGAATTTTCCCCAGTGATTTAACAGTGAATGAAAACTTCTGTTTGTTCGATAGCGACGCCAACGAAATCCACGGACGTATAGGCCCGGACTATGCCGGAAAACTGTTTACAGGAGAAATTAAAAATTTGTCAAATGGACTCGTTGCGATGAATACTTACTTTGGCTGGACTATAATGGGGGGAACGGGGGAAAGCCATAGTACTAATGAAGTACTTTTGTCTCTTCATGTAAGTGACTTGAAAATTTGCGACCTATGGTCACTTGACTCGCTGGGAATTACGGAACCTAATATTTCTCAAACGAGATCGGAAATTGAGGCGAAAAATCATTTTGTGCACTCGTTAAAAAGAGATGACGAAGGTAGGTGTCGCTCCCGTGGTTGGAAGTTCATCCTGAATTAGCGGACAATCGAAACCTTGCTGAAAAGCGGTTAAAGTCGTGCGTAAGAGCGCTTCAAAAAAGAAACTGTCTTCAAGAGTATGATAATGTATTCAGGGAATGGGTGTCCGAAAAGGTTATAGAACCTGTTGACTCTGAGGAGCTGACAAAAGATAAGGGTCATTATTTACCTCATCGACCAGTTTTTAAAGTGAACTCAACAACTAAAATCCGTCCCGTTTTCGACGCGTCAGCAAAAGAAATAAATTCGCCATCGCTGAACGATTGTATTGAAAAAGGGCCAAATTATTTAGAGTTGATTCCTAAACTCATAAACAAATTTCGGCATGGGAAATACGGGGTAATTTCGGATATCCGTCGAGCTTTCCTACAAATAAACATAGATCCCTCCGATAAAAAAATTCCTCAGGTTCTTGTGGTGGGAGAAAGGAGATCCAAGAAAACTGATTGTTTATTCGCATTGCCGTGTCGTTTTCGGAGTAAATGCAAGCCCATTTTTACCTGCCGCGACAATCAATTACCATTTAGAAAATATATCAGGATCTCAAAGAGACATAACTCTAAAACTCAAGGAATCTATGTATGTAGATAACTGTGTATCGAGTGTGGACACCATCGAAGAGTTAAACTCTTTTATTACAATATCTAGGGAATTGATGGCTTCTTCGCAATTTGATTTAAGGGGGTGGAAACACAACCGATCAAGTAATGATGAGAAAAATTCAATATTGAACCTATCTGGGGATGAATTTAAAGAAATCGTTTCAGTGTTGGGCCTTAAATGGAATTTATTCAATAATACTTTATCCTGTGAGATAAAGGAGAAAACCCATTATATATTGAGTAAACGAAACGCATTGTCAATTTTGAGCCAAATTTTTGACCCTATTGGATTTACGAGCCCTGTCACTCTTGTTCCTAAATTAATCCTACAGGAGTGTTGGAAGGAGAAAATTAATTGGGATACAGAGCTCCCTGATATTTTAGGAAAAAAATTTCTAAAATGGGTCAATGAACTAAAATATTTGAAAGATATAAAAATCCCTAGAAAACTCCCTGGACTAGATGAGAATGCTACGATGCACGTCTTCGTGGACGCTAGTAAATCTGCTTACGCAGCTGCAATTTTTATAAGCAATGAGTATGAGGGTGTTGTTACCTGTCAATTATTACAGGCTAGGTCAAAGGTAGCGCCCTTAAAACCAATTACAATTCCCAGATTAGAAATTCTTGCATGTACCATAGGAGCCAGGCTCGCTTACACCGTAAAAGAAGATCTTAATATGAAAAACATGCGCACTTTCTATTATACTGACTCAATGAACGCTTTATACTGGATTAAAAAACAAGATAACTGGGCCACGTTTATAGCTAACAGAGTCAGTGAAATTCGAAAATTGACAGATCCAGAGACTTGGCGACATATTCAGGGGAAATTTAATCCCGTGGATTTGCCATCGCGGGGATGCGGTCCTAGAGAATTATAGAAATCCCGTTGGTGGGAGGGACCCGTGTGCGATATTTCACATTGACTAACTCCCGGGCACTCGCGTCGCCAAGGATTTAGCAACTACGCCAATCCCTGATGCCAACCTCGCGCTTTCTCGCGTTTCACGAGATTATTCGCGAACCGCAGTGATCGCGCGCTGTTTGTTTACGGAGAATTCAATGTTTTGCTGTAACATTTTGTCAAGAGCTCATCCGATGTGTATTTTAAACCCGTTTTTGTGCAACACCACTTCAACTTAATATTTGTTATGAATTCCATAAACAGTCACATCTTTTCTGGCGTAATGCCTGAAATTAATTAAGTTTTTATGGAGACTAATTTACGAATCGCACCCCGGCAAGAAAAGTGACAGTAGTCAAATAATAAAAATTTTGTTGTTATATCATTGAAACATATATATGACATCGTGTTGGTTAGTGAGCTGAAGCTTTCCAAACATCTTCATTTCCTTCTCGGTTTGGATTGCACATCAAAAACGATTTTTTCGTCGTTTCAACTATACTCGTCTAATGCAAGTAAGAATTCCTTCTTCAACTCGCCTAAATATTTGTCTTTAAACGTGTCCATCTTCGATGATAATTGATAATCAAGCCTCTGGATAACAAACAAACAATAGACGCGCTAGTGTCGACGGTACGAGACACGAGTGGATAGATATGCAACTGTTTCCACTGACGTCACAGAATCGATAGCCAATGAGAAGAGAATGGGAGCAGTTGTTGGCTAATCGGATCACATGACCTAGATACGTATGTCATAAGAATTTTTCTGTTGGCAATTTATCTCTTCCTTTGGCGTACTTCGAAATTTATGTGAGGATAAATTTCTTTGCTGCTGTTTAGTTATATATTTTAGTTGACTCGGTAACTTTAAATTCAGATCTGCTGTATAATCAAGAGGGACTATAGAAAAAAGGAAATAAGGTGTGTAACATGATTTTCATTGATCTAACATCATCATCGAAAATTGTATCCTTTTATTATATAAGTTAATAATTATATAAGTTAGTGTTTTATGTATGCTTTTTGTTACATCAGAATGGTCCTAAGCCAGGGATGGATACGACACCATCATCCTAAAGCAAAGGGGACGGCAGAGGGGCGGGAAAATATCAGCTGGTAGTGAGTTCAGGAGTGGTTCTTAGATTATTTATGTAAAATCAACGGAAGCTTGGAAAAATATAAAAAGGGTATTAAAAATTAGGAAAAGTAATTTAGAATCAAAAGGAATTAAATTGGAATTTTTAAAAAATAATTTGGAGGATCTAAAAACTTTTCCGCCAGATGGGTTCGAACTCGGGAAGTCATACTTTGCTACAGACCAGTCTGAAGGTAGGTGACTTTAGCCATTAGGCCATCGTTGCTTTCGGAAAGAGGAGCTCTTTAAAAGTATAAGTACACTTAGGATAAGTTGGCGAGATATCCAAGTGAAGCCAAGCCCGTGAAACTAGCCAATCAAGTTGGACTTGCGTAAAGTGCTATCATGGTTCTCTTTTCATTGGTTATCGATTCTGTGACGTCAGAGGAAACCGTTGCATATCTATCCGCTCGTGTACGAGACGGGCGCGTTGCATGAGGACGTGGGTTGCCAACTTACGGGGGAGGGATTACCGCGGAACGACAGACAGCTTAAAAATTCGACTGGTTTGGCAAGCTTGGCGACGCGAGTGCCCGGGAGTTAGTCAATGTGGAATATCGCGACCCGTGTGGTTGAAACTACCACTCGAAGAATGGCCAACTAGTGAAATTGCTCCTGACATCGAAGTAGTCAACTCAGAGAGGAAAAAGACTATAATTTCAGCTACAAACTTGGTTACAAACAAATTTGAATTCTTTCAAAAAATATCTTCTTTCAACAAAATTGTAAGAATAATGGCTTACATAATTCGATTTTATCAGAATTTAAAGAGAAACCCTAATGACAGGAGAAAGGGAAAACTGGAGAAAGAAGAAATTGAAGCATCTGAGAAAGTAATTTTAGGGGAAATACAAAGGGAATCTTTCACTAGAGAGGAAAAGTTAAACTTGCGAACTGTGAAAGACAGTGACGGTCTGCTGCGAGTTGAGACTAGAATTGCATCTAGGAAAGATTTAGAAACATTTAGATTTCCCATATTAATGCCTAATAAACATCAAGTGGTTGAAAAACTCATAATGAGCAAACACATCGAACTAGAACATGCAGGTACGCAAACCTTGATGTCTTATCTCAGGGAATACTATTGGATTGTTAAGAGCAGAAAGACAGTACGAGAAGTGATAAGAAACTGCGTGCAGAAGATTTTCTGTTCATCCATTAGAAGCCATAAGCATCCCTCTTCCAGTAAGAGATGCGGCTGTATTCGAAATAGTAGGTACCGATTTATGCGGTCCGTTGTTCCTAAAAGAAGGCACAAAATGTTGGGTGGTACTGTTCACGTGTGCCATCTACCGTGCTGTGCATTTTGAGTTAGTGACTTCTTTATCAACTGACTGTTTTATTCTGTCTTTTCGTCGTTTTATTGCGAGAAGAGGGGACGCTGACAATGGTAAAAACCTTGTAGGGGCAGCTAATCTCCTAAAAAGTATTGATTGGGAGAAGATTGAAAATTTTGCATCAGAGAAAAGAATTTCATGGAAATTTAGCCCTCCATCTGCTCCTTGGTGGGGTAGTTTTTGGGAAAGATTGGTGGGAATGTTGAAGAGTATTCTGAGAAGGGTTCTGGGAAGAGCTTGTATGAATAACGAGGAGTTCGCTACAGTCTTGTGCGACACTGAAAGTTTGATTAATTCCCGACCCTTGACTTATCTCTCAGAAGATCCTGAAGATCTGTTAGCTCTTTCACCTTCTATGTTCCTCCAAGAAAATAGAGAAGTTGGTGTTCCGGATTTCGATGTAATCGATTCGACAAAATTAAAAAGGAGGTACGCTTACCGATTAAAATTGCGACAAGATCTAAGAAACCGATTCAGAAGTGAATATTTGGGATTGCTGAAAGATTATTCTAAAGTTAAAAGACAATCATTAATCAAAGAAGGAGATCTAATACTTATTGGAGACACCAACACAAAAAGAATCAACTGGCCACTAGCGAAAGTCGTAAAGACACATCCTGGACGAGATGGAAGAATCCGTGTGGTTGAATTAAAAACCCAATTTGGAAGTCTTCTGAGACCAATTCAGAAGCTATATCCATTGGAACTGGCAGTGAATGAACTTCCATCATTGAACAATCCAGTGAGAGAAGAGGAGGTCAATACTTGTCCTGTCCAAGATCAAGTTCCTGTGAAACAAGAAGTTCGTTGTTCTCGTTATGGACGATCCTTGAAACCAACCAAGAGACTACATGATGTCTAGCTGTACTACTTTTGTGATTAATTATGTGAAATTTTTGTATTTTAATGTGATTTGTTAGTTTTTTTCAGAGTAGCGTGGAGACATTCTTAACTTGTCCTATGATTTCTGTAACTGGTGTTTGGATTCCTCATGACTTTGGAATCCAAAGGTGGGAGGATGTCAAGAACTCTCATGACGTAGCGGCTACTGCAGCGCCATCAAGTCACATTCGTCTTCCCCCGCATCTTTGTGTCAAGCAGTTGAAAGTGATACGAGACCCGCTTCGCACATGTAAAAATGATCAAGGGAGGTTCTCGGTAATTATGTTCTGAACTGGACAAAGGTCCTATTGAAATGTGTATAGTTATTTGTTTGTGATTTGCGTCGTTAAACGTTAGTTTGTGTTTCAAGATATGCTTCTTTCTTGAATGAATGTCCCACACTTTTGGATATTGCGACTTTTTCAGCGGCAGCCTGGAATGAAAGATGAGTGATTCTTACCTTGTATAAATTGATATTGAAATATTTTTCTGTTGTTTTAAGGAGAAAATAACATCAACTGTATTATCTCCCTATAACTACCTCTCCCTTGAAAAAGAAGCTATGAGACCTTTTCTTCAAAAAGTGAACACAAAAAATTATCTTCTAAACCACAGGCTGTTTTCCTACTACCAAAAGAAGCAAAATATTTCTTTTTGTAGATCTCAGTCATTTGAAAAGGTAGTATGGCACAAAAAATTATCTTCTGAACCACAGGCTTTTTCTACTGCCAAAAGAAGCAAAATATTTCTTTTTATAGATCCCATTCATTTGGAAAGAGGTAGTACGGCAAGGCTGCTCAGTTTACATCTCAATTCTTCTTCTGAGAGTTTAATTTAACCTGTGATCCACTTGAGCCCAAGGCTGTTGAACTGAATTCTACTATTGTTACAGAAGGTTCTGTTCAACGCAGGTATTAATCTCTATAATATTGTACATCAAATATTATTAAATGTGTAGTGTTGTTTCCATATTCATTCTTTAGATGAGGCTTGGATAGCAAGTTCATTTTTTTCACTAAACTTCCTAGTTCTCAATATAACAATATAGCCTTCCAACTTCCAGTAGTAAGAACGCTGGAGGTAGGATCACTGTTTTGTCAAAGCATTCCAGGATTGAGGAGTCTCAAATTTTACCGACAGTGTTATTGATGGACTTTTATGATTCTTTGTGGCACGAATTCCACAGCTGCCAGGTGCTTAGAAACATATTATATCTACAAGACTAATGAAATATTATTTCCATTGGCTCGAGAACAATTTGCCCATAATGAATATTTATTTATACCTTTAAATGAAAATAATCTGGGTTCTATTGGTTGGAAAAGTTTCATTTTTATGAACCCTGCGGTACAACTTCTGCTCAAAATTACAAAGATTCTATTCAATTACGGACAAAATCAAATCTGTAAAGCTTTAAATCTTCTGGAAGATAGTTTAATTTCATACCCTCCTTACTTTAACCCCAGACAGATAGAACTAATCTCTGTAGCTACTGATTGCCCATCTACAGGGCTCCTAACACGTCACTTTTTGTCACCTTTTTCACATTTTGTCACCTTTTTTGGGGTTTTAAAGCTCTTAAATTCTATTTGAAGAAGAAAAATTTTTGGTGCAAAATTAAAAAAAATTGATATTTCCTCTAAAAGAAAATAGGGTTTGCACGAATTCAATTTCGAAATGGCCGCTACGTTCCACCGCAAGAATGGATTCAAAATGGATTTCAATTGTAAAAGGATACTTCACGTTGCCCACGGTGTATTAGCAGCAAGTTCTGGAAATTTTCCTACGAGAAAAGGCTATCAGTAAGGCGAAGTTTAAGGGAAGCAGGGCCATCTGCATATCCGAACCCCTCATACCTAATTACCTAACTTGAGCGATACACTGCAAAAATTATCCGTTGTTTTTACGGACTTTTCCCGTATATTTGACGGTTTAAAGCTGTTTTGTTGACAAAACGGTTTTTTACCGTTTTTCACTCTAGCCATATACGGTTTAAAACCGTCAGTTCAAATTCGAGTTCTCGTCATTACGGTATTGCTTTGCGTACGATAACTTTCCCTTTTCTTAAATCATTTTAAGATTATTTTCTACACTTGCTCTTATTTTTCAGCAATTATTTTATGGTTTTGAACATCCTGTAAATAAAAGTGCGATTCGACTTTTATTTAAGCTTTTCGTTATTCATCAGTTGCCAACCAGGTCGTATTGTTGTTTGGGCGCCATTTTTGATCGACGAGTGCTCAAATAGTTTCAACTCTATTTATCAGGTGAGCTTTTACTTACTTTTCATGCTCCTTTTGTTAATTTTTAAAAATTAGATTCTTACCGTAATGTCTGTGTTTAAATGTGAACTCTGTAATTTCAAAACAAAATTAATCAAACCCTATGTTGTCCTCTGGAGTTTGCATCGAAATCACGGAGTAACATTCCCTTATGGTGCTCAATCTTGCCATCTCTGTTTTAAAAACTACAGGTTGTCCTAAAAGTTCCCGTACTCCAACTTTAAAAATAATTATTGCCCGTGTTTGTTTTTTTTAATTATTTAATTTTATCGGCTCTTTAATTTTTATCGTTTCATTTTCTTTGCACTCAAGTTGTTCGATAATAAAGTTCCACGTCATTTTGTTCTTCATTGCAAGATGAATTTCACGCATTCAGAGAATTGCGCTGTTTTAAACTTATTTTGAATGCAAATAATTTTAGCGACATAAATATCCAAGTGATGCAATACCGAGTAAATATGGATCATTTTAAAATTAAATAGAAATTTGACAGTCAAAACTTGTTGAAAAATAAAATTAAAGTTTTAGAATTTATTTTATGTGTTTATGTCATGTTAGTGCAATGAAGTTGTGCAACTGAAACAGGTCAAGACAATATTTTAAGCAAATTAAAGCCAATTTTTTATTTCCTTAAAACGTGGAGGTGACGAGATGTTTCAGATTCATCTAACACAATGTAAATAGTCTTCAGGTATTTAATCAAAAATGTACTATTCATGAGTATTCATTGTCAGTTGTTTTAAAATGGCCATAACCTCATCTTGAACTGTTGCTTCACATTCTTCATAGGAAACAAATTTGTTTTTAGTGTCATATCATCTCGACATGAAGCGGATCTGGTAAGAAGCTTCAAAACATTCAATGACATTTGCTACATAATAGCAAACACTCTTTCTACCAAATACTTTGACAATTACATATTCATTAAATGCATTTGAGTCGGGTCGCAAAGATTCAGACAATGAGTAGAATGACAGAACATTAAGTTTTTCACTATTTTCAATTTATCTATGTAATGTGATTTGGTCATGTGAATCTCTGAAATGCACATGTTGTATCTCCCAAAATCAACATGTATCAGTATCTCATCTGTTCCAAGGTTATCTTTAGGTTGAAAATTGACCTGTATTGATGGGACTATGTTGCAAACATGCTTCATGAAGTAACGAAGCATATCATTAAATTTATTAACTAGCGCTTTGACTTCTATTTCAACTTTTGATTTAACCACTTTCTTAGTTGATTTTTTTTTATTTATTTCACTGTAAACTTCTTTCCTCTTCCATTGCTCAACACATGTAATCATTTGTCTCAACGTGTTTGTTAATGCACTTCTTTCCAGACATTCTTCTTCACTTTTTACTACATCCTGACAGCAGAGATTTAACCATCTAATCTAAATCATTGTAATTAAGAACTTTGAGGCTTTTTAATTTTTCAAAAGTTAACAAAACATTTTCATGCTTTTCACATGCACATGTTTCTTACATCAGGTTGCAATACCCAACAGCTTCATCTGGGTTAACTACTCCACTCTGTTTGGTGGAATATTAATTTATTTTTTTCCCTTCAAACAAAATTTTCTTGTCTTTTCAACCTATTTTTTTTTGCTGAGCCCTCTTTTATGTCGTAAAGTTCTGGATAATTTTTAATTCTATTTCTTTTTTGCTAAGACTCCTTCCAGACTTTCCTAAATTTGATTATATCAGATTTCTTAGACATGGTACCAACTAGGCCAGATTGACATGATACCAACTGGTACTATGTCAGAAACAACAAAGAGAATTTCAGTCATGAGGATACTTAAATTATCTCCCAACTCAATGGCATATTTTTAAGGAAAAATTAAAAGATTTTATCAGCGTACACAATCAGACCCAAAGTTACAAGTGTTCAAACATTGTAAATCAAATAAAGCTGTTAGGCTTTATTCTACAGGTTCAAATCAGAACCAATTGGCAAGTTAAATCGGTACTGGTTAGAGACAAAACAGTTGGACTGCTTATTTGTTTACCCAAGATTGTTCTTACTTTAATAAATAACCATTTACAATCACTATTTTACTATATCATTGTACAAATTCCTGATAAGAAATATTTGCTCACCTCCATGGAGGTGAAATTTCAATGGTTGGACCACATTTATGCCTAACCTAAAACAATCCCAGCCATGTGCTTTGATTTCCAGATTGTTTTGTACATTTTCTAACTATATGTTGTTGAAAAAAGTTCAGCAATAAATGAAAATATATTAAGTTAAAAAATGCCATGGCAGTGACATTGTTAAAAGAACTCAAGAATTTTCTGAGTGTAAATATAAGAAACAGACAAAATCATACTTGCTATTGAGTCAAAGATATCTTACAGTAAAGATGGCACATTAGAGCTTCTTTTAATTACACTTTCAGACATGTACTGCCTTCTAGTAGACTTTTTTAAAGGTTATTTACTTTTTATGCAGAGCTGACAAAAATAGTAGGGACAAAATAATTTACTGATTTTTCAACATTAAATTTAATGAAAAATATAATAATTTCTGGTGCAATGAAATGAAAACTGTTAACAATGAAACTATTAATATTAAATACAGCTATTAAATAAAGGAATTTTTATACTTTTTAAGTTTCAACTATATTTCTTAACCTAGAAACAGGGTTAAGAACAGCCACGGAGGTGATATTTTCCATGTTTAATTCACTTTTTTAAGTATAAATATGCAAATATTTGTTCACTTGAAGATATCTGATGAAAATATACCTCAATTAAGATCTATTACTATTGTATAAAAATCAATTGACACATGAAATTCATAAAAAAAAATACATGTGACTCAAATTTCCACTTAATTTCAGAATGACCCAGATACAGTATATCAACTTAATCAACAATTTTTTGGAATATTAGAAGTGCATGAACAAGACTATTGGTTCCAACAAGACGTTGTAACCTGCCATACAAGTTATGACACCACGGGCATGCTTCAAGATTTTTTTGGCGATCGACTCATCTCAAGAAACTATTGGCCACCTCGTTCTGTCATCTACACATTCCTGACTTTTTTTCTGTGGGGATATTTAAAGAACAAAGTTTATGAAGATAATCACCAAACAATAGGTGATCTGAAAAGTGCCATTACTCAAAAGATACAAGAAGTCATTCCCAGCATTTTGAAAGGTGTTTCTAAAAATATGTGTAAACTACTTCAGCTTTGCCTCCCAAGAAAATTGCAGAAATTTTAAACATTTACTATAAATGTAAGTCCAAATTTTTTTCATTTATAAGTGCTTTTCACCATTAACATAAAAATATTTGTTTTAAAGTTTGTTGATTTTGTATAGTAAATTCCCGAATCGTCAGTACAGGAACTTTTAGGACACCCTGTACAATTCATGTTTTTCAAAATCATAAATTTGTCAAAGAAATGTGAAGAATTGAAGGCACAATTGTAAATTGCAGTTTAAGTACATGCGAGAACATTACTTTAACTGATTTGTCGCAGTTAATTTCTCACATGACATTTATTAAAAAAAAGGGTTGGGTGCTATAGTGTTTGATTGTATTTTTTAAATTAGCTTTAACCCTTAACTGCTGTGTTACAAACCGTCTCGTGACTAGTGTGGAGGGGTCTCTCAGACCTCACTCACAAAAGTGTGTATAAAGTTAATTCATATATATTAATGAAAGATTCTTTAGATAATTATTATTTATACATTTTAAATTTAGATAATTCAATTCTTAACATGAATATATTTTATATTACTATACAAGTAAAGTAGATTCCATGTCTCTTCAGGCTCAGCTTTCGGAACTAATTTTGCAGGACATTTCAACCCTGGAAACTAAAACTATGTTGTGGTTTTGTGTTCTAATGGCACGATTAGGTTCTCCCCCCCCCCTCCCAGCATCCCATTTGAAGGTTTTTTTTCCGTAGAAATATCCTTGTGAAGACGCACTTGAAATGTCTTCATCTGCATAAATTTCCGAATCCGTTTCATGTTTGCTTTCAATAGTATCCGAAATTTCACTGTCCCAGTACTCTATTTCCGACCAATTATCAACAATATCCTGAACTTCTTTTTGTGCTAGATACAGAGGTAGTTTCTTAGTAAAGTTTGTTACCATTTTAGACTCAGCTGAAATTCCATACTCAAACAGACTATTTCATTCAGCAAGAACACTAACGCAAATGCTGTGAAGGGTCTAAGAGACCGTGGGGGAAATGCAAATAGTGTGAAATACGAAATAGTTGGGACATCCAAACCAGTGTTGGAATGTGGCTTCTCTTGGACGTAGTAGGAAGGTACTGAATAGGACATTGACCAATATTCACTTTGAGAGGTGGAAACGACCTGTCACTCGGGGTCTGTGAGACCCATGACAGCAGTTAAAGGTTAAATAAACTTGTTAAACTTTGAATAAAGCAAAATCACTAAAGAATTTTTCTTTGTCCTATTTGTATTTTACAGGTGTTTTCTAAGGATGAATCCTGATAAAGGATCCAAAGCCTCCAAAAAAAGAAATCCATGAATCAAAAAGTTTTGACCTTATAAAATAAACTTATGGACTTTGAATGGTGTTGAACATTTCATTGAATAGATATGAATATTAGGTATCTTGATTCTGTTAATTGCATCAAAGTTATTCTATTGTAATCGTGGTTTGATGAACCCTGATTATATTTGTATTTCTGTTTATTGTATATTTTTGCCTGCTCATTTTGTATTACTTAAATTATATATGCAACAAACAATTGTACCTCACAAAACATTATGTAATTATCGTATTCAGCACAGCACAGTGTATAATGTAACCATATTTAAAGGTGGTTTTGCTATTTAATAAAAGTTATCAAGGTTTCTTAAATGAAAAGCTCCAGAGTTCTATATTTTGAAAATTTATCACTGTTGACATTATAAGAAGACAACAATATTTATTTTTTCATTTATACAGACTTTTTTCTACATGCTTATATAGTTTGTTACTTAATAAGTATCCTCAACATGCATATTGAAAAATGATTTACTTTAATTTTTATTATTCTGTATAATTGAATAATATTCTAGCATAATTTAGTTAGATTATTTAATTTAAATGTTTGAACATTATTGAAATAACAAAAGTAATAAATATTATACAGTGAAATCTGTCTATAACCATTCTGTAGTGACCTAAATAAAATATTGTTATAGACAGTATCGTTACACACAGATTTCACTGTATATTGACAGTATTATGAATAAAAGGTACTGTGTACAGCACAGTATTTTTCTTTAATTTATTTGCTCTGCAATAGTTCTATACTATTTTAAAAGATGACTTTATCATTTTATCCACACTTCGAAACTAAATTTCAGAGAAAACCCATTATTTTGTGCGCAAAACTGTTTCAACTGTATAGCTGATATTTACATTTTTACACAATTTGTAAACCTTATAGTATTTAGTGTAATTGCATTATTTTGTGGTAAAACCATATTCACTGCATAATTGCAGCATATTTTTTATGGTAACTGGTTGTAACTTCAATTCCATATGGTTTTGTAAACAGTTATAAACTAAAAACTACAGTAAACTTGTTCTTGACTAGTTAAAAATAGTTCAGATTGCGAAATTATACTGTATTTTTTATGGTAACTGGTTGTAACTTTCACCGATTAAATACTTTTATGTAAACAAGTGAAAACTGAAACATACAGTGAAAACTAGATCTCATTGTAAAAAACAGTTGCGACTACAAATTTACTTCATAACTTTTACGGAAAAAATGTGATATATGGCAAAATACCGTTGTGAATACAGTTTTACTTAGTAACTTTTACGGGGGAAACTTGGTCTTATATGGGGAAAACCGTCGAGAATACGGTTTTACTTCGTAACTTTTACGGGAAAAACTGGATCTCTTATGGGAAAAAACCGTTGTGAATACGGTTTTAATTCGTAACTTTTACGGGAAAAACTTGTTCTCGTATGGTAAGAAACCGTTATTTCTACGGATTAACTTCGTAATTTTTACGGTTAAGCACAACCAACCCAGCTGCCAGTTTAAAACCGTAAATATTACGGGATTTTTTTTACAGTGTAGAACCTTGAGTGGCATTTACGACTGATGCTTTCCTTTCATAGTATTGTGTGCATATCATTTGGCGCGAAAGAGATATCACCGGTCGACAGGGTCGAACAAAGAGAGGAACCCTCTAGGAGGTCAGACGCTGACAGCTCATAAATGGTGATCGATGCCAGCGATCACTTAAAAGAGGGGATAACATCTTCCATACACAGATTTGAGGGCGGTCTTACCAGACCCGTTTTATTTTCGGCTTCTGGAATAAGATGAGAGTGGGAGAGGTCAAGAGACCGGACGGATCAAGTTGATATTAACTCAACGTTAATCCTCTGCATACGGAGTGGCAGAATACCTTTTTCTACCTTTGTGTTAGGCTACTTGCACACACATCGATTTCCTGTCGGGCGATAAACAAACGTCAAGATATTTAATCGCGCTTTGCTTGAGCGCTATAGACGACTGTCGTGGTTTAATTTATTCGATAAACAAAACAAAAGGACTTTTATTCCCTTGTCCAATTTTTTATCTTCGCGCTCGTTAAAGATAGAATAAAAATTTCAACAGATTTGAAAACTGCGGAAAATTTTAAACGAGATCGATACATTAAAAGTGATTTTCTTTATGTAAATAATTGTTTCAATTGCAACTTATACATTTTCACAGTACGAATTTAGCCACGTTTACGAAGATATTGATTGCGAACACAAGAAGGGCTATTTATTTTGATTTATAGAAAAGATACAACTTGAAGGAGTACTTAGTTGTCTTAATTTACCGCTTTATATAAATAGCTGCTAAAAATAGGATGAATATTTAATTGTATTCGATGTAAGAGTTTATACAACAAAGGGGATAGTAGTTAATTTTATTTCTGAGATAACGTATACCGACAACGGTCCGTTTAATTTTTCATGTGTGCCAAATGTCATTAAAATAAAGCTAAATTGAAATTTTGAAGTTATTTTATATATTTTAATCTTAAAGTTATTTATATATTTTAATCTTGAAATTATTACTATTTTTATCGAAATTTTTATATCATAGACAGAAATAATTTTCTTTGCGATCTTCCTGTTTTTGACATAAACTGTTTTTGGCCATTCTTAGATTGTTTTTAGTTTAGCATAATCTCACGTTTCGTCGTGGATTTTAATAAAATTATTGTTGAAACATTCTCCAGTACTTTATAGCAGACGTCTTCCCATTTCTTTATTTCAACTTTCAGTTTTGCGAACGAAATTTTAAATCATTCCTTATTCAAGTTTCTGTGTTTGACATGTCATTTAAAAAGCCACCATTTCGATGCTATATTACAATAAGAGGGGGAAAAATTCGAATTATTTTTCTCTTTAATTGTTAAATACAATTCTAAAAAGTGAATAGCAAAGACCCTGTTATCAGTTCTTCCCGATTTATTTTCGTTTCGAATAAGTTTTTATTTTCTAAATTCTATTTTAGGTAATTTAACATAATTTTTAAATCTACCTTTCAAACAAAGAAAGATTTTTTGATACCTTAAACTAATATAATTTTTGACCTATACGTGTTATTTTCCTATTATATTTACAAACAATATTGCGCTTCTGAACTCAAATTAAATTTTTCCGTGTTACCTTATCTTAATTTTCTTCAAGTAATTAGGCAAGTAGTGTACCTACTTGCCCACCAATAAAATACTTAGATGATAGCATACGTCAATCAATTTAACTACAATTAGACTATCCGAAACGAAGAGTAATCCACCACCCTTATCTCTTTCGTGGCATTTGTAGCACAAATGGAACCACGAATTGTATAACGACTGGAGAATATTTGAACAAAAATTTGATTAAAACCCACGACAAAGCGTGAGAATTATGCTAAACTAAAAACAATCTAAGAATGACCAAGAAACTGTTTATATCAAATACCGGAAGATCGCAAAGAGAATTTCTGTCTATATAATTTTAAAATTTTGACAAAAATAGTAATAACATTAACTGTAAGATTAAAATATAAATTCTATGAAAATAAGCTCACAGTAAATTAAGTTCAGAAGATCAGGCTAATAAGTTCATTTTCAAAACCCATATCGAGTTCAATTTAACACAGGATCTGAAATATGAATGAAAATTTAAACTTAATTTTCACCATTTCACGTTAAAGACATTAAAAAAATAACTTAGAATTGAATGTTTAAATTTAGCTTTATTTTAAAGACATTTGCCACGCATGAAAAATGAAACGGACCGTTGTGGGTATACGTTATCTCAGAAATAAAATTAACTACTATCCCCTTCTATGTAAATTCTTCAAAAAATCTATTCCGACTAAATATTCATCCTATTTTAAGTTGCTATTTATATAAATATATTATCTATAAATCAAGATAAATAGCCCTTGTGTTCGTAATCAATATCTTCGTCAAATGCGGCTAAATTCGTATTGCGAAAATATAAAACCTACAATTGAAAAAATTATCTATTTAAATGAAATCTCATTTAAGGTATGTATCTGGTGTGAAATTTTCTGCAGATTTGAAATTCTTTGAAATTTTAAATCTATCACTAACGAGCGCGAATACATAAATTTGGACTTGACAACTAAGAAACCTTTTTGTTTTGATCACAATTGACTTAATCTTAACTTAATCAATATTTGACTGAAAATCACATGTAAGTTATCGAACAGATTTCAAATACGTTGAAATTTTTACCCTATCTTAAACGAGCATGAAGATATAAAACTTGGATTGGAGAGTAAAAGATCTGTTTTGTTTTGCTCTTATATAAAATAAACAACGACTGTCGTTTGCTCTAGTGGCCATCAACGACAGGAAAACGGATATCCTGTCGTATCGCGAGTAGATCGAACTGTGTGCAAACTCCCATACTCTTCTTCATGCCACCAAAAGAATTTATGGTATGTTGCTATGCCATTTTATCGCCCGACCGAAATCGATGTGTGTGCATGTAGCCTTAAGGAAACTGCAGAAAGAAGCAGCAAACTGAAACACACCTGAACAGGCCTCTTCTCCTGGGGACGGCTGTTGCTGTTTCTATTGTGGGTCTGATTATGTCTAGAAGGTTTGGATACGTCGCGGGTAAACTCTGAAAGGACGGCGGAATCTTCAATATGTATGATAACTTACACTCTATGGTGTCTTCGGCAAAGTTTTTAAAGGGATAGATCATCAACCTCTCAAACATTATAAGCTCTTGAAGCTCCCTATCGAGAACCCCGACATTCCTGTCTAAGGAACGGAGGCTATTCACGCGCTGCTCTCTTGTGGCACAGAAATGAGGGGGATGGAAATCTTAATGGACTTCAGCCGTTTCTTCAGAAGTTGGAAATCTGAAAGATTGCGACCCCTTCCGTAAACCAGAAAATGCAAAACTTTCGTCCGTCTCCAGAGGGTTAAATATTGAAAGAGCGCTGCGAACGTAATGAAAATCGCAATCTGTTATCATCAAAGTTGATTATTAAAAATTCTTAAGTTTTTTTAGTGAAAGTCAGTTTTTAAAAAGATAAACGACTCATTACTTTCTAACCAAAAAAAGGAACTAATTGACATTGGGACATGTAATATTCACACAATACATAATGCTTTTCTTAAAGGTCTAAAAGACTTAGGGGAAGATGTGTCTGAACTAGTTTTTACTGTTCACAGATTTTTTTTAATCAGTAGCCTAAGCGTTGGTCAACATCCAAACAAATTCAAGAAGACTTGAAACTTCCCACTCACCATGTCATCAAGCATTGTTCAAGCAGGTGGCTAAGCCTAAAGCCAGTTGCTTAAAGGTTGCTTGAACATTGGATATCAGTGCGAAAGAATTTCCTTGACTACATTCCAATAAAGCAGCCAAACATGATACAAAGACCAGGCAACAAAAAAATTGCTCATTTGCTTAGAAGAGAAACCATGAAGGCTGAAATTATATTTGTCGTATAAAGTGCAAGTATATTTAATCGTGTGATCGAATTTCTTTAGAAAAAGGATCATCTAATACTTAACCCTTCATTCTCAACTTGCATTGTTGACAAGAGCAATTTTGGGTAGGATCTGCAAAGAGGAATTTATTCGAGATTTGAAAATGGATAAATTGGAAGATATATGTCTTCAGAAAGTGTAGCCTCTGGCTGATATTGTGATTGGAGATAAAATTTCTAGAGCGCTTCAGAATGTGAAAGAGAAGGAAAGGAATTTCTTTTTTCTAAGGGCTCAGAAGCATTTCATTGCCAGTGTTAAATATCTTTTGAAGAAGTTCTCCTTCAGTTCATCTCTCCTTAAAAGTTTATCCTGTCTTGATCCTCTTGAGAGACTCAGTGGCGAGAGTGTGCGACAAGTATTAGAAGTTGCAAGAGCAATTCCATGGGATGTCCCAACAGGCATTCTACTGGATGAGTGGAAATTTCTCAAAAAAAATTCAGGAAGAAGGATCTACAATGAAGTCTATTGATGTTTACTGGAACCAATACTTCACACTGCGAGACATTAGTGTTGTGGATCCTAAGTACCCAGTTGCGTCAAAGCTAATTGAATGCTGCTCTGTCATTTTCTCATGGTAGTGCTGGCATTGAACGTGGCTTCTCAGTCTCAGGAAGAGCTTTGACAGGAGACAGAGCATCAATGTCAGAACGCACACTCAATGCATTGTTGACGGTTAAAAGTACCCCCCCCTTGGCAAATTTTGACAATCAACCTTATTTGGTGCCAATCGCATCAAAGCTAATGGATATGGGAAGGGTTGCATATAAAGCCTACAATGCCTATTTAGAAGATATAAAATAAAAGGGACAAGAAAAATTAGAGGACAGGAAAGAAAAAGATAAACTGGAAGCATTGAAAAAAAAATTTAAAGCAGCTGGCAAAGAAAAGAAAGGTGATAGAAGAAGAAGAACGAAGACTTAAAATTATGCGTAAGAAAGAGGACGAGGCGTTTGACAGATCTTCAAAATTATTAGGCGTTTGACAGATCTTCAAAATTATTAAAGGAAGCCAATAATAGGCTCAAGAAGGCAATAAAAAATAAAGATTTTAAGGAAGCAGCATTTGCTTAGGCAATGATTGAAGAAACGGCTAAAGTCTCATGATGCTGGTCAGCATAAACAGACTTTAAAAAATGCACAATCTTCTATTGAGAAGAAAAAGACAAAATTAATTTCAGACTTTTTTAACAAAAAAAAAAGAAGACATAATCTTTTAAAGAAAAGGAAGAAATTCTTCAAGCTGTGTCAAAAATGAACAAATTAAAAAATCCTAATAACGATTTTTTTTTTAATTTTTATGTTAATATTCAAAAATGATATACTTTTTAATTGAAGAAAATAAAAATATCCTTCCAAAGAAAGAAAAAAGAAAAGATAGGGGTGGCTGGGGAGGATCTTTTTATTTTCTATCCTTATACTTGAATATATTTAGCATTATTGCTATTTGTCACTTTTTTTTGTTGGATTTGTCACCTTATGTCACTTTTTTCTGCTTGATTAGTCACTTTTTGTCACCTTTTTGGTTGAATTAGTCACTTTTGTCACTTTTTTAGACCTTGAAACCTGTTAGGAGCCCTGATGTAGCAAAATTCACACTGTGAACCTTTGCATAAATGGATTTGACAGTAAAAACGAAGCAGCGAAGTTTAAGGGAAGCAGGGCTATCTCTGCATGTCCGACCCCTCCTACCTAATTACCTAACTTTAGTGATAGAATCTTCTGTGGCATTTATGACTAACGTTTTCCTTTCATATTATTATCATTTCGTATCATTTGGCGCAAGATAGATATCACCGGTCAACAGGGTCAAACAAAAGGAGGAACTCTCTAAGACAGTGGTCCCCAACCCCCGGGCCGCGGACCAGTACCGGTCCGTGAATAAAAGGGTACCGGGCCGCCCAAGGAACATTAAATTATTTCCATTTTATTTACTGTGGTGTATTTCTCTCGGGTTTGTGCGGTTCTTATCTATGAAATGTCCACTCAAATTAGGAGGCGGTAAATCCGAACTTGAAATTTGTTCTGTTACTATAGCTTCAATTATGATATCTGAATTATGTATGTTTCTATTTTCGAATTTTGACAAATGTGACAACTGTTTTAAAGTTGAAAGACAAAGTATCTGCATTTAAAGCCAAACTGAAGTTGTGGGGACGGCGTGTGAACAGAGGCATTTTGGACATGTTTCAGACATTAGCGGGGAGTTTAGGCGAGACTGAGCCGGAACAGTCATTCTTTCAGTTGGTGCCCGATCACATGTCTTTGCTTTTAAAAGCGTTCGAGCGCTACTTCCCAACTACAAAAGACCCACGAATTAGTAAGGAATGGATCCGCGACCCATTTGTCAACAAATCAGGAGAATCTAAAATGTCTGTGCAATAAGATCAACTGCTGGAGATTGCAAATGAAGGCGGCCTTATAACTACGTTCGAGACAACAACTCTCCCGGTGTTCTGGATTAAAGTCATGGTGGAATACCCTGAGATTGCCACCACAGCACTTAAATCCCTATTTCCATTTCCGACAGCCTATCTGTATGAATTTAATTTTAAATACAATTAAATTAAATTATTAAATCAAACTATGTAAAATATAAACAATCAACGTACCCCCCCCCTCAGCGGGCCGCGTTAAAATTATGATACGTTGATCCGGTCCGCGGCGATAAAAAGGTTGGGGAGCACTGCTCTAGGAGGTCAGACGCTGACAGCTCGTAAATGGTGATCGATGCCAGTGGTCATAACATAAGCAATAGGAGGGATAACATCCTCGATACACAGATCTGAGGGCGGTCTCAACAGACCCGTTTTTTTTTCGGATTCTGGAATAAGACAAGAGTGGAGAGGTCAAGAGACTGGACGGAGCAAGCTGATATTAACTCAACGTTAACCAAAGAGGAGAGGTAATGCGTTTAGTACCTTTGTCATCACATGTTGCACTTTCTATTGTGGGTCTGATTATATCTAGAAGGTGTAGATCCGTCGCGGGTAAACTCTGAAAGGACGGTGGAATCTTCAATATGTATGATAATTTACACTCGAAGGTGTCTTCGGCAAAGTTTTTAAGGGGATAGATCATCAACCTATTACACATTCTAAGCCTTCTTAGCACCCCATAGAGAACCCCGACATTCCTGTCTACGGAACGGAGGCTATTCACGTGCTGCTCTCTTTGTGGCACAGAAATGAGGGCATGGAAATCTTAATGAACTTCATGAGTTTGAGATATGAAAGATTCCAAAACCCTCTGTAACCAGAGAATGCAACAATTTCGGTAATCTCTTAACCAGAGGGTTAAATATTGAAGGAGCGTTGCAAACGTATTGAAAATTATTATCTGTTATCCTCGAAGTTGATTGCTACAAATTCTTGAGTTTTTTTTAGTGAAAGTTAATTTTTATAAAGATTAATGACTCATTACTTTGTACCCGAAAAAAAATAACTAATTAACATTGGGACATGCAATATTCACACAATAAATAATGCTTTTCTTAAAGGTCTAAAAGAGTTAGGGGAAGATGTGTGTGAACTACACTCATGTCCATAAATTAAGGATAATGCCAGATCCGGCAAATAAAGGTTCAGAAAGAAAAACGTGACTTATTCATAAAGCCCATTTATTAAACAAAAGATAAAGAACAAAAAAGATGGTGTATGTATGATACCATTCATAGAATCTACAATTTTTGCTCACTGGAACAGTTACAAAAAATGTCGACCTTACAAAACTTAACATGACATGGTTGGTATGATGGTTAATGCATTGCATGTCTCCCAGACGATGAAATACAGTCTGTACAACGGCTAAACAGGCTGAGGATCAAATTATCGAGCTGATCTCGGGGAAGATCACTCCACTCAGCAAGCAATGCTCTCCAAAGTTCCGGTACACATGTAGGAGTTGGTTGACGGGCTGCAACTCGTCGGCCAAGCATGTCCCACACATGCTCTATCGGATTCCATACGAGTGATATCCTCAGATTCAAGGCATTAGTTTACAATGTTTGCATGGTGATGACGGGTGTTGTCATACATAAACATAAATTCTTCGCCCATGGCACCCCTAAAAAAATTTACATGTTGTTCCAGAATGATGTCCCGATAAATTTGGCCTCTTATGGTTCCGATTTGAACATGTAGATCTGAACATCCAGATCATAATGTTCTGGAGCCTAGTATAATTCCGCCCCAAACGAGCAATCCTGCACCACCGTAGCAGTGTCGTTCAATAATGTTGTCTTGTAGTAGCGGGTACCTGGCGTTCTCCATATGAATGTCCGCCGTGAATCAGACAGCAAGCTAAACGTGGACTCGTCGGAAAAGAACACACAAGCCTACTGTGACGATGTCCACATTGCATGTTATATACTCCAGGCTGACCGCTGGTGACAGTGAGTTGTCGTGAGCGGAACACTTCTGACAGGCCTGCGAGCATATAGACCAATATGTCTCAAACGTCTGTAAACATTTTGCCTTGACACTATCGTACCCGTGACTGAAGATAGCTGACGAGAAAGGTCGAATGCTGTGCTCCGTCTGCTTCTTTTTGCAGTTACTGCCAAATACCGGTCGTCATTCTGCGTTGTAACTCAGGTGCGACCTGTATTGTAATGTCTACTGATATTTCCATCATTTTGGAATCGTTGCCAAAGCCTAGAGATGACACTTTGGGCGATTCCAAGTTCCACGGAAACTTCCGTCTGAGTACGTCCACATTCCAGGCGGCCGATAACTCTACCATGTAAAAAATCATCGACATGCACACTCTGTACCATAACTATTCGATTGTGGCACTGAGCGGCTTACAGAACGCTTGTGAACAATTTTACTTCTTTGCTACCATTCCCTATATACACCTCTCTTACACTCTCGTCATTATGTCGTACTATCGGCGTCATCTGATGGCTTCCTGTAATTTGGATATTATTCTTGAAGATGTGTGCGATAATTCTACAGGTGAAATTTTTACTTTAGAGTTTGATGTCCGTGTGATTCTGAATTATCCTTAATTTATGGACATGAGTTTAGTTTTTAGAAGGGCATTACAGACAGGCATTGCATTTAGAAGGCATGAGTGTAGTCTTTTGAAGAAGTTCTCCTTCAGTTCATCTCTCCTTAAAAGTCTATCCTGTCTTGATCCTCTTGAGAGACTCAGTGGCGAGAGTGTGCGACAAGTATTAGAAGTTACAAGAGCAATTCTATGGGATGTCCCAACAGACATTCTACTGGATGAGTGGAAATTTCTCAAAAAAAATTTGAGGAAGAAGGATCTAGAATGAAGCCTATTGATGTTTACTGGAACCAATTCTTCACACTGCGAGACATTAGAGGAGTGGATCCTAAGTACACAGTTCTGTCAAAGCTAGTGAAGGCTGCTCTGTCACTTTCTCATGGTAGTGCTGACATTGAACGTGGCTTCTCAGCCTCAGGAAGAGCTTTGACAGGAGACAGAGCATCAATGTCAGAACGCACACTCAATGCATTGTTGACGGTTAAAAATACCCCCCCCCCTTTGCAAATTTTGACAATCAACCTTATTTGGTGCCAATCGCAACAAAGCTAATGGATATGGGAAGGGTTGCTTATAAAGCCTACAATGCCTATTTAGAAGATATAAAACAAAAGGCACAAGAAAAATTAGAGGACAGGAAAGAAACAGATTAACTGGAAGCATTGAAAAAAAAATTTAAAGCAGCTGGCAAAGAAAAGAAAGGTGATAGAAGAAGAAGAACGAAGACTTAAAATTATGCGTAAGAAAGAGGATGAGGCGTTTGACAGTTTTTCAAAATTATTAAAGGAAGCCAATAATAGGCTCAAGAAGGTAATGAAAAATAAAGATTTTAAGGAAGCAGCATTTGCTTTGGAAATGATTGAAGAAACGACTAAAGTCTCATGATGCTGGTCAGCATAAACAGACTTTAAAAAATGCACATTCTTCTATTGAGAAGAAAAAGACAAAATTAATTTCAGACTTTTTTAACAAAAAAAATGAGACATAATCTTTTAAAGAAAAGGAAGAAATTCTTCAAGCTGTGTCAAAAATGAACAAATTAAAAAATCCTAATAACGATTTTTTTTTAATGTTGATATTCTAAAATGATATACTTTTAAATTGAAGAAAATACAAACATCCTTCCAAAGAAAGAAAAAGAAAAGATAGGGGTAATTGGGGAGGATCTTTTTATTTTCTATCTTTATACTTAAATATATTTAGCATTATTGTTATTTGTCACTTTTTTTGTTGGATTTGTCACCTTATGTCACTTTTTTCTGCTTGATTAGTCACTTTTTGTCACCTTTTTGGTTCAATTAGTCACTTTTGTCACCTTTTTGGTTCAATTAGTCACTTTTGTCACCTTTTTAGACCTTGAAACCTGTTAGGAGCCCTGCATCTAGCAATAAATTAGTTTCATTAAATGTTGAGAAGATAAGACAGCTTCTGGTTGTAAAAATTTACTTCAATAATTTGCTTTGTCAAGATCATAAAATGTAATAAAACTTCAAGATTATTGAATTAAAAAAAAATTGTCGAGAAATATTTCAACTAAGCAGCAAATAAGTTTGGATACAGAAATCTTGCATATTCTTAAGTCTAGATACTGCTAAGAATTAAAGTGGAAAATTCGATATGTAGCGATTTCAAGATATGCCAATAATTTGCCTTGTGATGATTATAAGATGTAATGAGGTCAAGATTGTTGGATCAAGTTGTCAAGAAATATTTCACATAAGTAGGAAGTGAATACGAATTATCTTAAAGTAATCTCAAACATTCATAATACTCACTACTGCTATGATTTTAAGTGGGAAATTTGAGATGTAGCCATTCAAGAACAAAAAGAAATCAGTGTGTAAAAAGAAACGATTCTTGTTTTTAGGATTCTATTGCTAAAGTTTGTATCATTGTATTTTTATGCAAGAGGAAACATAATTAATTTTTCTCTTTCAGGATAAGGGTAAACTTCAGAAAAAGGATCATCTAATACTTAACCCTTCATTCTCAACTTGCATTGTTGACAAGAACAATTTTGGGTAGGATCTGCAAAGAGGAATTTATTCGAGATTTGAAAATGGATAAATTGGAAGATATATGTCCTCAGAAAGTGTAGCCTCTGGCTGATATTGTGATTGGAGATAAAATTTCTAGAGCGCTTCAGAATGTGAAAGAGAAGGAAAGGAATTTCTTTTTTCTAAGGGCTCAGAAGCATTTCATTGCCAGTGTTAAATATCTTTTGAAGAAGTTCTCCTTCAGTTCATCTCTACTTAAAAGTTTATCCTGTCTTGATCCTCTTGAGAGACTCAGTGGCGAGAGTGTGCGACAAATATTAGAAGTTGCAAGAGCAATTCCATGGGATGTCTGACAGACATACTACTGGATGAGTGGAAATTATTCCAAAAAGAATTTGAGGAAGAAGGATCTAGAATGAAGCCTATTGATGTTTACTGGAACCAGTTCTTCAGACTGCGAGACATTAGTGGAGTGGATCCTAAATACCCAGTTGTGTCGAAGCTAGTGAAGGCTGCTCTGTCACTTTCTCATGGTAGTGCTGACATTGAACGTGGCTTCTCAGCCTCTGGAAGAGCTTTGATAGGAGACAGAGCATTAATGTCAGAACGCACACTCAATGCATTGATGACAGTTAAAAGTAGCTTGCCAAATTTTGACTATCAACCTTATTCGGTGCCAATCTCATCAAAGCTAATCGATATGGGAAGGGTTGCATTTAAAGCCTACAATGAAAATTTATCTCTCTATATTAAAAAAAGTTACCGCAGCCGCTGGATTGAAAACTGTGTTGTTTAGCTCGATTCTTAGACGGTTTCCTGAGAAAGTTCTGTTCAGAAAAAACCAAATTAACATGGTTTGTTCTTCATCGTTACCTCTCATCGTAAATTTTTGCAGCTCGTCGAGTTTTTCTTAGAAAGTTCAATTTGGTTCTTGATAATATTTTTTTGAAAATCGGGAAAATTCGGGACATTTTTGTTACTTTTTTTTAAACTTCTGTATCTATATCTTATTACTATTATAATTTTTAAAATATCGAGAAATACCTCAGAATGTACTCTTTCTTACGGTACAATTAATTTTGAAATCGGTTTATAATTAAATTCGATGCAATCAAAAGTTGGTCGTACAAAATTCGGAATCTTTGGATATTTTCGCTACTTTTTGTTAAAACTGTCATAACTACAGTTTAGTTCTGTTATTTTTTAATTTGAGAACATCACTGAATGCATTACATTACACTCTTTCTTATGGTACAATTATTCTTAAATTGGTTAATAAATGAAATCGATGCAATTAAAAGTTGGTCATTCAATTTTTGGAACTTTCAGATCGTAATTTCCGATAAAAAAATAAAACTGTCATATCTATATCGTATTACTATTAGTTTTTAATTTTGAAAATATCATAGTATACCTCGGAATGCACTCTTTCTTACGGTACAATTATTTTAAACATTGGTTCATAAATAAATTCAATGCAATCAAAAGTGGGCCACACAAATTTCGTATTTTTTATTTCGCTTAGCAGGTTTTGAGGAGCAGCCACGCATATGAGGGTTGTATTTTTGACTATCGGGTTTGGCAGATATTATATTTATCGTAGCAACAATTGCCATAAAAACGATTTCTTTTTATTTGGCGAGAAAAAGGCTCGCTTTTTTCACTTTGTTCTCAGGCGGTTTAAGGAGGAAGTACGAAGTATAGATAAGAAAGTTAGGAGATTAATACGGTTTACTTAAAATTTTACAGGTAACAAGACGCAGAAGGTTTTTTAATGATGCGGCTATTAGTTCAGGGTGCGTTAAGTATTAAAGTAAAAAAGTAGTAAGATATAAAACATGAGGCACAAGAAAATTAGAGAAGGACAGAAAAGAAAAAGATAGACTGGAAACAGCGAAAAAAAAATTTAAAGCAGCTGCAAAGAAATGAAAGGTGATAGAAGAAGACGAACGAAAACTTAAAATTATGCATGAGGAAGAGGCGTTGGACAGTGCTTTAAAATTATTAAAGGAAGCCAATGCTAGGCTCAAGAAGGCGATAAAAAATAAAGTTTTTAAGGAAGCAGCACTTGCTCAGGCAATGATTGAAAGAGCGGCAAAAGTCTCAGATGATGCTCGTCAGCAAAGACAGACTTAAAAAATGCACATTCTTCTATTGAGAAGAAAAAGACAAAATTAATTTCCGACTTTTTCAACAACAAAAAAAGGAGACATAATCTTTTAAAGAAAAATAAGAAATTATCGAAGCTGAATCAAAATGAAGAAATTAAAAAATCATCATTACGATTTTTTTTAATTTTTATGTTAATATTTTAAAAGGATGTACTTTTTAAATGAAGAAAGTAAAAATATCCTTCCAAAGAAAGAAAAAGAAAGGATAGGCGAGGATCTTTTTATTTTCTATCTTTATACTTGAATATATTTAGCATTACTCTTATTTGTCACTTTTTGTTGTTGCTCGATTAGTCACTTGTGCTTGATTTGTCATTTTTTGTCACCTATTTCTTAAATTAGTCACTTTTATCACCTTTTTAGACCTTTAAACCTGTTAGGAGTCCTGTAATCATAATAGAAGTGCAACATTGATAAACATCTGATCATTTCACCCATTACATACTACTCGGCAGAATATTATTTCCTCATTTGGTTAAGGGAGCAGACAGCTTACTGATTATTATTAGTTGGTGGTATATTCAGTAGGTTTTATACTTTGCATATAGCACCTTTTCAGAAATACAAAGGCAATAATGATTTATCACACAATAGTGCGAAGCTTCAAATTGAATAAGTTATTTTAGAAAGTAAACTTAGAGCAGCTTTTGGCTATAGCCGCCCTAAATCTGCAACTGTATATAGCATGTGTTAAGCACAGTAGTCAAATAATGAGTGTACCAAATTTGTTCTGAATTGGTCGAATTGTGATCTATATATCTATATATATATATATATCTTTAATATTTTACTCCAATTTGGATCACGGAATTGTTTTACCCCTCTCTAAACCTAAGAAAAATAGAACAGGGGTTAATATATAAGAGCTAATGTCTTCTTCTTTCTAATCCCACTGATCTGGATCAGATGATCAGGTCCATGAGTCCCTCAGCCACACCAGGAACTCTCCCTAGAACCACACCAGGGCTACGCAGTAGATCCTCTCGCGATAACGCAATGCATCCTAGCAAATGCTCGGCGGTGGCCTCACTTGTGTTGCACTTTGTACAAGTGGGGAAGATTTTGTTTCCCCAGGAGAACCTTAAGAGTCCTAAGGTGTCCAGTTTTGAACCTAGATAAAGCTGTCTGGTCCCGCCTTTCACCACCAAAGCTCAAAGCACCACCAGGGCCAGGGCTACAGTACCAAGGATGGGGCGGCGGAAGTTTCCAAGACGAGTTGGCAAGAGCCTTTCTTCTGGAGTATATTTCATGGAAAGTCAGAGGCTCAGCAGGACACAGGCGCAGTCATGATCCCTTCTTAGCCAGTTCATCGGCAATGTCGTTATATTTAAGGTCTACATGAGAAGGAATCCATTGAAAATGTGTAATGCAGGATTTAGATAACATTTTTAGTTTTTCAAAAACACAGATGCCCCGCTGGTCCACAATATTCCTCCAATTCTCCAGGTACTGTATAGCACTACGACTATCCACCAGTATCCAAATCTCCCCGCATAGTTGCCGTTCAAAAGAAAAATTTAAAGCCATGCAATGCCATCAGTTCTGAGCCAAAGACGGAACTAAAATCAGGATTACGCTGTTTGAGCAAGGTTTCTACAGTGCCAGATTTAATAATTACCCCGCTTCCAGTGTGGCCATTTTCATTTTTACTACCATCAGTATAAATCAGTACAGACCCAGATGGGATATTATTGATTACCTCATGAGCAGCTTGTCTTAAGAATTCAGGATGTTGAGAAGATTTATTTGTGTGTCTCAATAGTTCCGTATGGAAGTACACCCCGGTCAATAGATCAAGAGGAGAGGCAATGGGAATTAGAGAGTTAGTAGTAACAGAGGGTTGTAAAACATGCTTCATGATAGAGCTAATGTTTTCTACAGGATGTATGTACCTTCCATATGGTTGGTGTGAATTCTTCAGTGACCGTAAAAATAATCTAAAAATGTATTTCCCTTGAGGATTTCGAATTGTTTTTAAATCCCAGTGAACACCTAGGTCAAATAGAACTGGGGTTAATATGTTGCCTGCGTTACCCCCAGAGTTATGAAGAATAAGTGTTTACCAAATTTGGAGTGGACTGGTCAAACCGTGTAGATCTGTATTTTGCTTCTTATCTAAAACTGAAATGTTTATAATTAAATGGTAGTATATGGCATAGATAAATAAAAAAAGCTATACACTTTTGATTTGAGGAATTCAGATTAAAAAAAAATTTAGTCACCTGCTAGCATGGTGTTAAAGACAGGTATGTAACGAACCAGCTTTTGGTTTAATCACTCCTTAAAGGTCATTTGTATAAGTTTTAAGTATAAGACTGGTAAAAATGTTAACACTTTTAGGGTGGTGGGACGTCAAATTATGTTCAGTATTCTAAAGTATAAATGTGCCAAATTTGGTGTGAATTAGTCAAACGGAGTAGATTTGTATGGAAAATATACACAAACACATCCTTTTTTTATATAAGTAGATTACAATCCCTTTTTTTTGCGTTTTGTGTTCAAACGGTACTACGAGTTAAGAAACGATACAATTATTTAATCAGACTAAATTCTTCATTTTCAGAAATAACGAGAAATCGCGAGTTTTATAAGAACGCTGTAATAAGGCCTCCATTAACTTATGCCTCACTATCGGACAGGTAAGTGTTTAATATTGAAAAAACACCTTACATGCTTTCTTGGGGGTATGAATATGTTTTGCATCCACTTAATTATTAAATGTTTTATTTCTATTTCTTGAAAAATTGCGAGAAAATATTTAGTTTTATTTTCTTTGATTTCAGGCCATTATTGAATCGCCAGATAGGCAGCTAATATGAAATTAAATATAAAATTGATTCCAAAACACGTTCTGTTACTTCAGAAGGAACGCTGCAACATGGAAGTAAAGCACATTCCACAAGTCTCAAATAGTTTTATAAACAGCACTGAAGTTGTTTTTTAAACCAAAAACCGGAACATTTTTGCGTGAATGAAATAAGAATTCGTCAATGAAAAAATTACAAATGTTTATGTCCAGAGTAGAGTCTAGAGTCTGTCCGCTTAGATCAAATCTGACCTGATGTTCTTACGTCAACCGCAGGGACGCCTACCCTAGGGACCCTACCCCTTTGCCTCACCAATATTTTTTTGGATGGATAGGTGGGTAGTTAATTAACATCGTCTAAATCCTAAAAATATCGGCAATTCAATTTCTTGATTACAAGATATCTCGTTATTGGCAAAATTGGTCAGCTCTTAATAGATGAGATATCTCGTCATTAGCAAAATTGGTCAGCTCTTGATGGACGAGGCATACACACACACTTGGAAGGTTAAACAAAAAATAACTACTATTGTTTCAATAATTTTTTAAAATGTCATATTGTACACACTCCCAGATCCTTTATTTGTACTGTTACTTGTTCAAATTTGGCATTGATAAAATTTGAATCCCATGCTTTTCCACGGGGATGCGCCCTCAGGATGAAGCATCATAGGCTGTTTGCAATGAAATAGTATTGTGAGTAGAGCAAGAGCGTATCATTTCATATATGCTTTTCTTTTGTCTGTGTCACTTCCTCCACATATAAAATGTTAAATCTATAGAACCCCTTCAAACATTTTCAGCAGGTGCCAGGCCTTACTGCAATAATAGACATGTGTCATATTCAGTGGTCACACTTTCTACATAGCTTCACCTTACTAAATACACATATATGTATATATATATCTAACCTAAAGATGGTACGTATTAACTTATGTATCTGGCAACAGAAAGTTCACGATGGGTAAGCAATAAACGAATTTGTATGCGATAAGACTTACTTATTTCCAAAGTAATATAAATGGATTTATAGATTCATTAATACGTTTGTAGAACATTACAATTGGCGACGAGCGTAAAACAATCATCCGGCAGCTAATTTGAGTTTCTTTCCGTGCATTTCTTGCCTCAAAAAGATCGCACGTGCTTGTAGCAATGACGGACTCTGAAAGCAACATGGCTGCGGAATATCGCCTTCAAACTGGAAAAATGTCTGCGTATAATGAGAATGACTGTTTTTAAGAATATTTGCTCCAGGTAGAATTTTATTTCGAAGCTAATAGAATTAAAGCCGACAGTGATAAACGAGCTACCCTGCTAAGATGTGTTGGAAAGAAAGTGTTCTCAACCTCGTGCAACCGAAAAATCTAAAAGAAACTTCTTATGAAGAAATTATAAGAGTTCTTACCAACCATTTTGCACAACAGACATCTGTCATCATGCAGCGTTTTCGATTCTATAACGTTAAACAAAATGAAGAAGATGTGGCTACCTTCATTGTGAGAATTAAAGAAGCGGCAAGTAAATGCTCTTTTGGTCAATTCTTAGATGATGCAGTGAGGGATAAGTTAGTTTGTGGTTTGTCAGACCAACAAATACAGAACAGATTACTGAGTGATAGTAATCTTGAGTTTAAACGTGCTTGTGAAATTGCACTGACTATGGAAACAGCGAATAAAGAAGCTAAACTTTTTAAGTCAAAAGAAGAAAATGTTTTCAAGATCTCGAGTGCTAATAAGCCATTTAAGAATAAGGTTCCTGTTCAATACCAAAAGTTTCAAAATAAAGATCGTGGAGCTACAAACAAGCCTCACTACAAAACCCAAATGAACAAGGACACAAGAAATTGTAAGCAATGTGGTAAAAAGCATAGAGATGAATGCACTTTTAAAAATGCAACTTGTTATAAGTGTCAACGTCAAGGGCACATTGCCAGTATATGCAGAACTTCTACTACAAACTTTGTAGATGAAGCTTTCGATGAAATGTACATTAACACTGTTTCAATCTGTGCAGCTGTTGAGCATAAAGTTCCTAAGCCTTATCAGATCAACATTTCAATAGGTTCTTCTCCAGTTAATATGCAAATAGATTCTGGCAGTGCTCACTCCATCATGTCTAAAAATAAATTTGAAAGTTTAAACTTGGGTAAACTTGAACAACTAGAAATTCCCACACTATGTTATTATCTAGGTCAAATGTTAAAAATAATTGGAAGATTTGATGTTCCTGTCAAGTATCAAGAAATGGAACTATGGCTACCTTTGGTTGTTATTGAAATACCCAATAGGCCTACACTACTTGGACGTTACTGGATTCAACAACTTGGCATCGACTTAAATAAAGTGAAGAATGACCATGTTGCAAATGTTAATGGAGAAAATGAAGATCCAGCTAAAGATGATGCTGAAGACCCGGTTAATCAAGAGGAAGAAACTACAAGTGATAAACCCGATATGTCTCATGAAAGTATTCTTCAACATTACCATTCCAGATTTCCTAACTGTTTTAATCCAAATGATTCAAGAAGAATGTTGGGAGAACCTGTGAATATAGCTATGAAGGAGAACTCTGTACCCGTCTTCTGCAAATATAGGCCAGTTCCTTATGCCATCAGGGAATTGGTAAATCAAGAGTTAGACTCCCTAGTTCAGAAAGGTGTGCTAGTACCTGTGAGTCATTCCAAATGGGCAACGCCCATAGTTCCTGTACCAAAGACGAACAGTGAAGGCGAAAAGACTGATAGACTTTGTGGAGATTTTTCTGTTACTATAAACAAACATTGTGAAACACAGTTTTATCCACTGCCCTCACAGGAAGAGATTCTAAGCAATATAGGATCAGGAAGATATTTCACAAAAATTGATTTATCAATGGCTTTCCATCAGCTACCTATATTTCCTGAATCACAAGAATTGCTGACACTTAACACACCAAATGGTCTGATGCGTTACACCAGACTACCTTTTGGTATTAAGTCTGCCTCTTTTTCGTTTCAACAAAAAATGGATAACATCTTAAAGGACTTTTCCTTTACCGACTGCTACATAGATGATCTATTTGTACGTGCTAACACAAAGGAAGAGTCTAAGAAAAGGACCGATCTTGTGCTAAAAAAGCTAAACTCTTACAATGTCAAAGTAAACATTACCAAGTGTGAATTCTTTAAGGATAGAATTAAGGTATTAGGTCATGTCAAAGATCCAGAGGGCATTCATCCACTTCAAGGACAAATGTGATGATATTTCAAATACATGGATTCCTAGCAATGTGACTGAACTGAAGAGTTATTTAGGAGTCTTAGGCTATTACCAACATTTCATACCAAATTTGTCCTCAAAGTTGATGCCCTTATACAAGTTATTGGAGAAAAACTCAGTGGGACTTCAACAAGAAATGTATTGATGCATTCGAGAGAAGTAAGGTTCTACTCGATAAACATAATGTTCTTGTGCATTTTAACCAAACCCATTGTTTTACAATGTGATTCATCTGATTATGGTCTGGGAACAGTTTTGTGTCATGAATCATCCCCAGGTTTCTTAAGATCAATATTCTTTGCATCGAAAACTCTGAATAAGGCAGAAAGAAATTATGTCCAAGTGCATAAAGAAGCCTTAGCTATTATTTTTGGTATTAAACGATTCAATAAGTTCTTACAAGGAACAAAATTTGTCATAGAAACCGATGCTAAGCCATTGGTAACATTACTTGGCCATGACAAACCTTTTCCAGAGATGGCAAATTCGAGAATGCAAAGATGGGCATTAATCTTGTCTAGTTATGATTATGTGATAAGATACAAGAAGGGTTTAAATCTGTTACTGGCAGATGCTCTCTAACGAATTCCATACAAGGACAATGAACCAGTAGACAAACGTGCTAAGGAATTTGTGTGTTGTTTTGCAGAATTCCAAGATCTGACTAACAAGGACATTGAAAAGTCTAGCTCACTTGATTGTGATGTCAGCAAAGCAATAAACTACACCAAATTTGGTTGGCCACAAAATGTTCCAGATTCCTTACAAGAATACTACCGAGTTAAAGATGAACTGAGCATTGAAAATAACTGTTTGTTAAGAGCAAATAGGTTAGTGATTCCTAAAGGCTTGAAGAAAAAAGTTCTTCAACTTTGGACACTGAACACCCTGGAATAGTGTGAATGAAACATCTTGCTCGAGGATACTTCTGGTTTCCCAAGATGGATTAAGAAATTGAAGATTATGTGAACAAATGTGTCCCTTGTCAATTGACAAGACCAAGTGCAGCTGAAGTACCATCGAATAATTGGCCCCTGACAGGCAAACCATTTGAGAGGATCCACATTGATTATGCAAATTACGAGGACCATAATCTTTTAATCGTAAAGGACTCCTACTCAAAGTGGATAGAGGTCGCACTTGTGTCTAACACAAGTTCCAAATCCACAATCAGCAAACTTAGATAATTTTTTGCCATATTTGGACTGCCAAGTGAAGTAGTGTCCGACAATGCTGCCCTATTTAAATCCGAAGAATTCGTTTTCTTCTAGTCAAATGGTGTAAAGTTAAAAAATTCACCTCCATACAATCCTAACTCGAACGAAGCAGCTGAAAAATCAGACAACATAATCAAAAATATCTTAAAAAACATAAGTATTCACCAAGGACGTACGACAACTTTCAACATAGATTGGACTGCATCTTATTTTCCCATAGAAACACGCCTTCATCAGTAACATTGAAAACTCCGGCTGAACACTTCTCTTCAATATATATATATATATATATATATATATATATATATATATATATATATATATATATATATATATATATATATATATATATATATATATATATATATATATATATATATATATATATATATATATATATATATATATATATATATATACTCCACAAACTAAAATAACTAAAATCAGAAGCAACCACTTGATTAGAGAAAAGAACTATCAAGAATATCAAAAATGCCATTCAAATTCTAAAGCAAGGCAATTTGACGTAAATGAAAAGGATCTTGTGAAGTCCAGTCGAAATGAAGAGATGAAGTGGTTCCCTGGAAAAGTTAAGAAGATAATTGGCGCTAGCACATATCTAGTTCAAGTTAATGGACAGATGCGGTTTGTGCATGCCGATCACCTCAGAAGATATATTCTACAGGTCCCTGAAGTTCCTGTGTGTCAACAGATACCACTAAATCCTGCCAGTCAACCACCACCTACACCAGCAGTTGATGCGAATGGAAAAATACCAGAGCCTGTACCTGATGAAGTTTCAGCAACCAGGGAGGTGGTGGAAAAACAACAAACTGTTGACCCCAAAAGGACTGTAGATTACACTATAAACTCTGACTCTCAGCTAGTCAAAACGCCAAGACCTAAAAGGCTCATAAAGCCACCAAATCGATTAAATTTATAAAATCTAGAAAAATAACAGCAATAGGTTTTTTTTCAGAAGGAGAGTGTTATGTTGTATAATTAACTGTAATAAAAATGCATGGCAACACCTAAAGATGGTAAGTATTAACTTATGTATCTGGCAACAGAAAGTTCACGATGGGTAAGCAATAAACGAATTTGTATGCGATAAGACTTACTTATTTCCAAAGTAATATAAATGGATTTATAGATTCATTAATATGTTTGTAGAACATTACAGGATTCCCTAATAATTTTCCCACGTTGGGACCATCCATAAACGTGTGCTACCCTTTAACTGTTTAACCTAAAGGTCAAGATAAAGGTATCTTGACTAGAAATATCACTACTTCAAAAAAAAAATCGAATTGATACTTATTTTCGATAACTCTCGGAGTTGAATATTCTGATTTTGATTTAATTTCTATTTATTCCATTGCTAATCCGATGCTCTTTCGACTGTTCAAATGAAGAAGTTTACTTTTAACACTACTATGACGGCATCGAACATTTAAATATTGCTGTTAAGGATTTGTTTTGATTTTTCAATACTTTTTCTGTGGACACTCCTCTAAACAATGGCCATGAAGAAATGAAATCCAAACTAAACATCTTAGCTTGTGTAAGAAGCACTCCCCCAAACACTATAATTTTATACAAAAACAAATAGTGAAATCTGAACGAGTGGAAGGGAAATTTTCCAATCACAGTCATTATATGCAACACTTTGATCCATTAATAATATTTCTATAGAAATTTCTTAAATTCTCGAAATATTTTTTATTTTAAAATTGAATTCGAAGAACCGATTAGAATTGAATTTGAACAAATAGTTTTGATATTTCATCAGTTCTGACACAGCCATAGCCTTGAGTTGCACCGTGGCTTAGTAATTTACCCACTGTTCTTGTAAACTACGAGTTGTAGGCGATGCTGGTTCGATTACTGTAACTTACCCCGGGAGTATTTCTTTCTTCTGCATCTGTAAAAATTCACATGTACGTTCATTTATTTGATGTTGTCTGGACAAATATGACCCTTGCGTCTTAAAACCCTAACATCCAATCCAATCCTCATCCATACATAAGCCAATATTAAATAAAACGAAATTTCATGCCCCATCTGTTTATATGTAACTGGTTTTATAATAGAAAATTTTGTTAATTGATCACTACTATTAAAAATGGTCATAAAAATTAATTGTTCATTTTAGAAATTAAAAATTGACATTATTATTTTTATTCAGTACAACCCAGTGTATAATTCACCATGTGTATAATTCTGTATAAAATTGATGCAACTATAATAGCAAGCAACTATAATAAAAGTTAATAAAATAACCACCAACCTAAATTCTAATCTAGTCAAGACGATCCCGGTGCAAAGCAAATGCAACTCGAACTAACAAAGACAGGAATGCCGGGGTTGGGATCTTTATCTCTCCTAAGATTCGGACACCTCACATAGGGGGGGGGGGGTGGAGAGGTCTCATTAGAGGACACGAAAGTTTAGAACTTCTGTGTGAGAGGGAAGAATGAGCTATTGCCTACGGGGATGGATGTCCGCAGCTGTCTTGACAAAAGGCCGGACCGCTGTCTCCCTAAGTAGACACTTTTCTGAGAAATCTGTACCCCCATTGGGAAAGATATCAATTGTATATCCGGTCTGTGCTACTAAGCTTTGAGAGCAGAACATGAAAAGGCGGGGTATACTGTGAGGAATCAAATAATGATTCCCATGTTTCTAGCACCCCTCGAAAAAATCCTGAAGTACCGTCGCAAATTCCTTGTGACAAGACGCCCGGGTCCAGACAAGATGTCTGGACTTTGACACTATATTTCTATGGACGATTTTATGGACGACACGCCTCTGACGAAACAGGTGTCGCGAGGCCTGAGAACGACTTCAGACTAGAAAAGGCGTTTCATAGACTTGTTGTCGGGAGCGAGCTGGCAAGTAGGGTTCTTCGGAATTAGCGATCGCCTGCCGTCACAGCCAATCAGGGAGTACTAACTTCACGTCAAGACCCCCAAATTTCGAGCCGGCAACGAGAAGAGTTTTTCAGCAGACGACGTTCACGCTTGGAATTAGACGACGCTTCCATTTGTGGAACGGAAAGAGTCGCCTCGGACCTAGAGTCCTAAAACGTATTCCCAGGACGCAAGTACCTGCTAGATCTGTGGATCGAATCGAATTGTGGAAACACATCTCTAAGGAAACAGTTCCTGAAAGACCCCGCGGTCTGCTGAAGAGATCGTTCATTCTTGACTGCTGCGAGGATTCAAAGATCTCCTGCCCATTCAACTTGAACTCTCGTGATTTCACTGCAGGAGGCCATCTCCTCTATGTTTATGTTCACCGTGGACTTTTGTTTGATTTTTCTAGGAGACACATCTCCTGTGAAATGATGTAAATAATTATCTATATTAATCCAGAAACCCTGAATAAATCTCACCTCATTCCGGGCAGAATCAATAGTGCTGTTCCCTGCATATTTTGTTATATGACCGCTACCCAGGGTTAGGCGAGTACGTTACAATACTCTGAATCAATTTTGGAGTGGAAAAGGAATGAACAAACATCAATTCAATTTATTTAGAGTGGATCTCGTTTATTGAACAACTTTTTTTTCTTTTCGGTAGTCGTATCTGGGATTTGGAGTATAGCTTCGCTATTATGGTTGGAGAGTTTTGCGTAGAAATTGGTATTGAGTTTAATTAGAAACTCTTTGATCTCGAACATGTTTAGTTATTCCCTAATTTTTATATTGCGGTAGAATAATGGGCTGTCTGTAGCTATTCGAAGGGTGATGTTTTGGAGTGATTCTGTTTTGTCATGTGTTTCAGCGCAGGAAATCCCCAGACAGGACTAGCGTACGTGACCATTAGTCGCAACATGGAACTGCGAAATCGCGGTCACAAGGTAGAAACGAATGTCTCTGAGAAACTAATGCAAAGCACATGCTAACAGTGGAATGGATTTTTTTTGTGTGCCCCACAACCGTCTGAGAAAATGTGCAAGAGCTTGATCGATTCGATGATTGTTTTAAAGATAATTTGACGCAAGTTTAATTTGAAAAAAATTACTGTCTCACATCAACTATCGATACTTTCGTACAATAGGAATAACTTTTCAGTTTTGTTTCCCTCGCACTTATTATTTGGAGCTGTTATAGTTAAGGGGTAGAGACTTCGCAAAATAATGACGTTTTATAGTATTTAAAAAAAACTAAACTTACAGGAAGTAAGATTTTAAACAAATGTACAGAATCTTTAAGCAATACTCAATGTGGAATAAAATCTCAAAACTAATTTTATAACTCAACGTCTGGGAAAATTACATAATTCTTTGTGAGTTTGCGTAATCACGAACTGATCTAGTGTCGTCGAGTTCACGGGATGTCAAAACAAATTATTTGGCTTCTCATTGGAAATGCTTAACACGTCTAACCATGCGACTACGAGAAGGTTATTAAAGTATTAGAAACAATTTCTTTATTATAGCCCGCCTTTTAGGGGCCGCGGTAACCTTGTTTGATAAGAGTCGCGGATCAGCAAACGGAGGGTTGGGAATTCCAACTAACTAAAATATCGTCTTGCAGGTGGGGACTCGTGCACGTTAAATCTGTCGTGGCCTCAAATTTTCGAATTTTGGTGCGGTGTGAAACTTTGGGGAGTGTGTACCAACTCAGGTGTTCACCTCGTCATCGGACCGTGGCTCAAAATTACTAAGTATTGCCCTCGGATGCCCTTTGCAATGGATCCCGGACCGTCACCAATAACCCGTGTGTTTGTTGCTTCCAGTGCGAGGTAAACTCAACAACCGACCCCACACATTACAAAAAAATATTCCACGTCTTACAAAGCCTTGATAATTTTAATTTAATGGTATAAAAATAAGAAACCAATACTAGGAGACCCCCCCCCGACTATACTGTAATATGCCGCCTTCCTGTATGATAAAAGACATTTTGGGTCATAATTTAATAATTAACCTCCCCTCAGTCCCTTTCCATAGAAATTTATGGATGGTTTAAACATGTCCATCCTGACCACAGGGTTAGTTTGTAAAATTTCCCTCGCTTTTATTATTTCAAGTTGCTTTAGTTAACAGGTAAAAGCATCCCAAACAACAATTAATGATGTTTTATAGTATTTTTTAAACAAACTAAACTTACCGGGTGTGAGATTTCAAACAAGTGTTCAGAATCTCCAATGTGGAATAATATCTCAAAACTAAACTTATTAATCAACGTCTAAAAACAATAACACAATTCTTTGTGAGTGCGCGTAACCAAGAACTGATCTAGTATCGGCGAGTAATGAAGGAGCGTAACTGTATCGGAAATTGGAATAATCCCTTATCCACGCACGTCAGTAGTATACCCCTCCATATACGAGGCGGAAGTGACGTCACCAAAAAAGGGCGTGGCTAGTGACGTCATAGCGTGACGTCATCCCAAACCGGAAGTGACGTATTGATGGCCGAGTTGAGGTGTATGGGTCCTGCTGCTGAATAAAAACATTATGTTCGAGTGGAGTTGAGTTGTTTTAATTTATTTTTGAGTTTATCTACTGTTGAATGGCAACAGGCGGTGCTGTTAGTTTCGGTTTCAGTTTGGGACTTGGGATTTTTCTGAGATTTTGATGGGACGTGTGGACTTGAGTTGAGGTGTAGGAGAACTGCTGCTAAGTGATAACATTGGGGTCAAGTGGAGTTGAGTTGTTTTGATTTCAGGTTTTTTTTTTATAGTTTATCTATTGTGGAATGGCAACCGGCAGTGTGTTTACGTTTGGGACTTGAGATTTTTATGTGATGTAGAGTAAAGTTGAGGTGTAGGATTCCTACTTCTATTACTTTAAAATAGTTTATATTTTGTAAGAATGGAGTTGAGTTGTTTTATTTCGAATTTATTAATTACATAGAAGTTTCTTTAGGGATAAGTGGCAACACCAACTGTGACGTCACTGCAGTGTTTACATTGTGGACTTTGATTTTTTTTCAGAGAAAATTGTAGGTATGAGAACGTACGAATGGCAAAATTAAAACAGTGGCGCCATCTATTGATACTTACTTAAATGTACTCTTTAGACATTAAATATAAATTAGGTGATATTTTGTTGGGGTTCGAACTTAGTGCAAAAGTACTCGTGGCCGATGGTTAGTTTTATGACCATAACCGTTCGGCTACGAATACCTGAATCACAGAGAATTAAATGTGAAGTCTAGAAAAAAGTCACGTCAGATTTACAAGTTCCAACTTGAAAATGCCTAATCACAGTGTATTTCTTCCGCCGAGGAGCGCGGAGGAATACAAGACAAGGTCGGGTGACGTCACAATCATGTCCGAACCTGTCTTAGCCTAATCACAGCGAATTTCTTCTGCGCGGAGGAATACGGATAACGTTAAGATAGGGGTGGTGTTGCTATTGAGTGGAAACCAGTTTACGTTTGCTCTGACGTAGGAGGGGGTTGGATCGAGTGCCATCCAATGAAAAGAGGTGTGCGGTGGTGTGTGTTCAAAGACAGGGCTGGTATTTGCTCTTGGTTTTGTAGGGGGAGGGGTTTGTTACTCTTTTTAAGAATCTGGCAACAAAAGAGGTAAAGAAACCTTCTTTCTTCAGATTGGCAACGCATAGATACATTCTTGTTGAGTCCTTGGCGTCCCTTAGTTGTGCGTTCACACTTGTTTCTCTTATGCTGATATAGCACAGTTGTTGCAGGATTTTTTTGATCATACGTTTTTTAGAAGTAGTTTTGCATTGAAACTATGAAGCGAAGTTCCATTCAGTATAGTACTATGAAAAGAGTTCGTGTTGCTGAAAAATCTGCCGTTCCTGTTCTTGGTGAAAAACCAGAAATAAAATCTGTACCTATGCCTGGAGAAGATCCAAAAATAACGATGGAGTCGCTGCCTGAAACAATGTTTCATCTTGGAGACAGCATGTTCCTGCTTGTGAATAAGTTTACTGGTCTGACCAGAGTCCACATTCGGAAATACACAACGGATGAGAGTGAAAGCTTGCAGCCTACTAAGGAAGGGATATCACTTTCTCCAAAAGTGTGGGATTTGTTCATAAGCAAAGTGAGTCATTTTTTCACTTTTGGCACTGCAGAATCTGTTAAGATTCTTGAACGAGACTTGTGCATGTGCAAAGACGTTGAGGGAGATACGACATTACTTTGCCTCCAAAGACTGTTTAGAAAAAAGGACAAGTCCTTTCATTTTGTGCCCGATCGTGTTGTGCTGTGTTGGGAGCAGATATTCAAAATCTGTGAGAACTATCAGCGTGTTGCAGAACACCTGAATAGTTCATTATTCAAATACTCTATGTGTTATTATGTGACTCACGAACTAGCAAGGTGTTTGCCGTTAAACACCGAGGAGGATTTTAACGGAGACCCTGATCGTCCCGAAGGGGTATCAGAAATGACAACAGCTTTGTGTGCCCACTTTTTGGATGTTCTTCTGAATAATGTATCTAAAGCAGTGGATTGCTTTGGTTGTAAAAATCAGATTGTTAATGACGTGGCACATACCTGCTTAGATGTAAGTAGGGAAGATTCTTTTTCGTTGTATTTTACAAGTACACTGTATGATATTGATTGGCGTTGTTTTGCTGCAACCTTCGTTCAAAAATATAAAATGTTATTAAATTTTAGATATTTAATATTAGTAGGTGATTTTTTTGAATTACTGAACATTAATGAATTCGTAGAATCTGTGCGAGAAATGTATGTAAATAGCGATTATATTTCTCCATATTTTACATCAGTGTAATGTGTTTTTTTTTTACTTTCTTTATCATTGAATAAAATTTTGTTGATTCTTATTACACCTGTGTGCGTTTCAGTTATTTTTAGATTTAAGCTTTTTAATTACTAACTTATTTCCTTGTGTACAAGTATGCTTTACAGCGTTTACATTTAATTTGTTATTGCTGGTAGTTTTGAATATGAAATAGCATTTTGAAAATGGGGGTAAGTTTTACCTCTCTAATTTCAATAGGAATTCTCTTTTCTAAAAGATTAGAGTGAGTGGTATATAAATAGTGTGTTTCTTATAATTTAACAATCATTATGAATATCAGCTTTAGGTTAGACCACAACCGCTGCTGCAATGGAAGAAATACTGAATCAGACATATCGGAATCCCAAACTTCCCGGCAGCTTTGGTGGTATCAATGCTTTACATCGTGCTTTAAAAGGTCGTGTGAAAAGGAAACAGATAAAGAATTGGTTACAAACGAAAGATTCGTATACTTTACACAAGCCTTTGCGGCACAAATTCCAAAGAAATCGTGTAATAGTAGGGGGATTGAACGATCAATTTCAATCTGATTTAGTGGACATGCAATCTCTTGCAGATCATAACGACGGGTATAAGTATTTACTTACTTGTATTGATATTTTGTCTAAATATGCATGGGCTATTCCTCTGTTAGATAAAAAATCTTCAACTGTAATGAGAGCTTTTGAAAAAATATTTTTGGAACGTACTCCTCAATCCTTACAGACAGATGCTGGAAAAGAGTTTACTAATAAATTAGTGCAAAATTTCTTAAAAAAGAAGAAGATTCATTTCTTTACCACACATAATTCAACAAAAGCTTCAATCGTTGAACGCTTTAATCGTACCCTTAAAACTAAAATGTGGAAATACTTCACTGAAATAAATACGAAGAGATATATTGACGTCATAGATCAATTAATGCATAGCTATAACAATACATGGCATCGTAGTATTAAAACAGAGCCTGCATCAGTGACGTTACAAAATGAAGGAAAAGTATGGCATACATTATATGACCAGCAATCTGTTGTAAAAAAGAGCAGTTCAGAGTTAAAGGTTGGAGATACTGTTCGTATTAGTCGGGAGAAAATGCACTTTGAAAAAGGATACGAACAAACCTGGACAAGAGAAATTTTTACTATTGATAAAATAATACCTAGGGTGCCAGTGGTGTATAAACTGAAAGACTTAGTGGGGGAAGTGATACAAGGAAGCTTTTACGAAAAGGAATTGCAAAAGATTTCGGATTCTGGATTTTATCCAGTCGAAAAGGTTTTAAAGAAAAGAAAACGTCATGGAAAAATGGAATACTTTGTGAAATTTCAGGGTTATCCTGAAAAATTTAATGCTTGGATTGAAGATGTCAAAATGATATAAATAGATCTGTCACTGTGCTTATCTTTTCATTTTCAACCATGTCTTTCTACATCACGCTTCCCAGCGACAGCTCTATCGAGTTTTTTCCTAGTAATACAATGTCTCACTTCTACACGAAACTCTCCACACGTCTAGAACTCTCAGGTGATTGGGAAGTTGGTTTAGTTGAAATGATTTATCCCAGAATGTGGAATAACATTATTGATGGTGAAAATTCCTTCGAATATGATTTAGGAAACGGAGTAAAAATTAATGGGAAAATAGCGTGTGGTTTTTATGATTCTCCGAATGACATTTTAAATACATTTCCAAAGCACATAAAAATTCAAATGAAATATAACAAACACACTAAAAAGGTGGTGGTTCAACTCACTAACGGTGCAACTTTGCGTTTATCCAAGGGATTAGCTGAAAATTTAGGTTTTGAACCTAATACAGTGATTGGAGAAAATTTTATTCCAGGAAATGGAGGCCCAGATACAGTAATCACTGAGAGTCCTTTCGTTGCGGATCCAAATGTGGATTTACATTTGTTGTACGTTTACACTGATGTCATTCAGCCTGAAATTGTTGGTGGGATCTTAGCTCCTCTTTTGCGGACTCTGACAGTGAAGGGAAGAGATGGTGATATGATTCAGGAACAATTTGAGAGACCTCATTATTTACCAGTTTCCAGAAAAAATTTTGACTCTATTGAAATCATGATAAGGACGCACACTGGTCGTTACGTCTCATTTGAACGCGGAAAGTTAATAGTGAAACTACATTTTCGCTTGAAACAAATCATATAAAAGAGTGTTCCTTTCTGAATTGATTCATTTTTTATTTTGCATTCAAGAAAAGAAGTAACAAAATGTTGGTGCCTTACACGTGTTGTAATAAAAAGTTTGAAGATTATTATGCTGGGCAAATCGGAAATGGTCTGCCTTACTATAAAGGAGTTGTTTTTCAGAAGGGCCACGGAATAGGAGGATTCTCTGCAAAACTCTTTCGCAAAGCATTGCCTTTTTTGATTAGTGGTGCAAAAACGGTTGGAAACGAAGCTTTACGAACTGGAACAATGGTTGCTAATGACGTGTTATCGGGCGGAAATTTCAAAACATCGGTTAAAACGCGTGCAAAAGAAACTGGGAGAAAATTAGCAAGAAAGGCGGTTCAGAAAGCAGATGAAATGATTGGTCACGGAAAGTTTAAAAGGAAGCGCAAACCCTCAAAACGTGTCATTCCATCGAAAGTCAGGAAGGTACAAGGACGTGATATTTTTGACTCGTAATACCATGGCTTTTCTACTAAAAGATTCTCCAGAATGTGTAAAATCCGAACTAGAATTATTCTCTTTACCTCCAACACAAACTGTCATCGAGAGAGGTCAGTGGGTTGAATTTCATCCCCTAGCCAATGTTTCTGATGCAAGCCCTATCGAATTTAATGTCTCTGGAAGCGGTGACGAATACCTCGATTTGTCACAGACTCAATTATATGTTAAAGTTAAAATTTTAAAAAGTGACGGCAAACCAATCACAGCTGAATGTAAAGTAGGCCCTGTAAATCTCTTTTTGCACGCCATGTTTTCTCAGGTGGATATCAGTCTAAACGAAAGAGTTGTTTCCTCTAGTAATAACACATATCCATACCGAGCCATGATAGAAAAATTACTGAATCATGGTTATGATACTAAAACTTCTCAATTGTCTTCAGAACTCTTTTTTAAAGATACCGCAGGTCGTATGAATGTTTTTGATACAGCAGACAACCAGCCTAATGATGGATTTAATCAAAGGACAGAAATGTTTAAGTTAGGTGCATCGGTGGATATGATTGGCCGTTTGCACTTGGATATGTTTCATCAAGAGAGACTCCTTTTAAATATGGTGGACGTGAAAATTAAGCTTATACGCAGTAAATCGGAATTTTGTTTGTTGGGGGACGGGGAATTTAAAGTTTCGTTGGAATATGCTTCCTTGTTTGTTCGTAAAGTCAGAGTGAGCCCCGGTGTTGTTATAGGACATGCGAAAGGTCTGGAAAAAACAGCAGCTAAATACCCCATTAACAGAGTACTGTGTAAAGCTTATTCCATTCCGGCTGGTAATATGAGCTTTGTTCAAGATAACATTTTTACTGGACAGATGCCTAACCGCATTGTGATTGCCTGTGTCGATAACGACGCGTTCAACGGACACTATAAAAAGTCACCTTTTGAGTTCAAACATTACAATATTAATTTTATAGGAGTCTATGTGGATGGTCAACCCGTACCTCATAACCCACTTCAACCAAATTTTGAAAAAAATCAATTTGTTAGAGCATATCAAAACTTATTTACGAATGCAGAAAACAGAGGCCTGTACCTATCACGGTCAGAATTTTCGAAAGGTTATTCTTTATTTTGCTTTGATTTATCTCCAGATTTGTGTGATGGTTCACATCTAAATCTTGTTCGACACAGTAACTTAAGAATAGAAATAAAATTTGGAACTAGTTTACAGCAAACAGTTTCACTGTTGGTGTATGCAGAATTTGAAAATTTAATTGAAATCAACAAAGCTCGAAATATTCTCTATGATTTTGGAAACTGATGAATTCGTCAGACATTTATAAAATCTTATCTCGTGACCCTATTTCCACGAGATATTTCGCGGGTGTTTTTCCCTCGGACAAAATACCAAAAATTAAAAAGTTTCCCTCTGCTATGGTATTGAATACCGATAAACATGATGAAAAAGGAACTCATTGGCTTGCCGTCTACATTCAAGATAAAAACACTGTTGAATTTTTTGATTCCTATGGATTGCCTCCCGACGCATTTGGACCAGACATAACAAGACTTGTCAAGACTTTTCAGCATGTTCATTTTAACGAGGTTCCAGTTCAAAGCTTAACATCAAACGTATGCGGACATTATTGCATTTATTTCATTATTAAACGATGTCAAGGATTGTGTATGAAATTTATTCTTAATCAACTTAGTGGAAAGAAGAATGATTTTAGAATATTTCAATTTGTCAAGAAAAGATATGGTGTAACCATGGTTTTTAAAAAATAAAAGATTTTCAATGATTTTGTCCCTTGTTTTTTTTTAGAGTTATAAAAGGATTTCATTGGAGTGAAAGCACCAGTTTATGTAACGTTTCGGATGAAGTAAGACGTACAAAACGAAAATGGCCAACACAACCATACGAAATATTTTAACAGCATTGCTTATATTTTCCTACATTGGTTTTTCTGTGTTTATTATTTGGACTTGTCTTAACTGGCCAAAACATGAATCATGCAGTTTTGCACAAAATAAAACAACGCTTGAAATATATAAAATTTACCAAAAAATTGATTCAGTGGGATTTATTAAATGCAACGAATTTTACAATTTGTTCTTCAGTCACTCAGTTTGTGGGAAAACAATATGTGATTGTGTTCACAGTTCTTTAAATGTCTTTTGAAAACCATTGTATAGAATTTACTCTAAATATTGTTGACTCAATCAGCGAGTGTGAACTCGTCGCAAGTACAATTAAAGGTTGCACAGATATTTTGTGTAAAGTATAAAAGGAAGAAAATAAATAAAAGTATCTTATTTTAAAAAATGGAGCTACCCAAGTTAGTTCATCCTTCAACGTGTCTTCTGAGTGGTCCTACTGGATCAGGGAAAACTGTTTTTGTCAAGAAACTGATAGATCATAAAATGTTCGCACCAATGCCAACACATATTGTATACTGCTATGGGAGTTATCAACCCTTTTTCAGATCTATGAAAAATGTCAGTTTTGAAGAGGGTTTACCGTCAAACTTAAATTCTATTCGAGATGCTTTAATTATCATAGATGATTTGATGGTGGAATTAGCAGGTGATACTAGGTTAAGCAATCTTTTTACTAAAGGTAGCCATCACCGAAATCTTTCAATTATCTTTATAACTCAAAACTTTTTCCATCAAGGCAAAGAAATGAGAAATGTTCATCTGAATTCACATTATGTTGTTTTATACAAAAACCCTAGGGATAAAAGTCAGATCATGCATCTAGCAAGACAAATGTTCCCCAGAAAAACCAAAGCTTTTCAAGAAATATTTGATGATGCTACCTCTACACCTTTTAGTTATTTACTAATTGATATAAGACCTGAGACAAATGAACGGTTACGGTTACGAACAGGGATATTTCCTGATGATAAACATTTCGTGTATGAACCGCGCTAGATCATTATACTCTCAGACATCACGCACGTAACATAGAGTCTCCTATTGTTTGAATTTTGAAGGTTTTCAACTGAAATCAGACTGTTTCATTATCAAAGAATTAGCTTTTTATTCTAGAGTGCTTACGCACCAAGTATAAAACAAAGCACACGAGCTGAAGAAGTCATTTTGATCCAGAATGCCCTCAAAGAAGGATGTAGAATATCTGAAACTTTTACAGAAAAGTAGCAAAAAATCCAAAGTGCTGAAAAATTGTCCAAATTGTCTCATCAAATCCATTTGCGAATGTGTATTGAATCTATTAAAGGGAAATCTTCCTATCAGTAAACGTGCTAAAAATCAACTCATTCCTTTCAAAAAAACTTTGAGAACACTCGCTCAGAAACGAGTACCTCTCTACAGGAAAAGACGTCTATTAGTCCAAAAAGGTGACGGCTTTTTATCCTTTCTCCTGCCGAGACTGCCTTAACGATTTTATCCTCACTTATCCATGGAACATAGTAAAAAGTTTGCATTGGTCCCATTAGACCGCATGCAAGAATTTGAAGAAGAACATCGAAGTGAATTGGATACGCAGATTCAAGATATCTTGAAAAAGAAACTGAGTGACGATGACAAAGTGAAGTTGTATAATCAAATTTTACAGAAATACGTTACCTTCCCAAATGTGAATGTTGCCAAACCCTTGGAGCATAGCACTCCAGAACCAGAACCTGAAAACAACTTTGACTTAGAACATAGCATTCTGGAATCTGTTCCTGTGAAACATAAAGGTACTGCACGAAACATCATAGACTTTTTCAGACAGCATGACATCTCTTGGAATCGAAACAAAGAACTTACGGTGAATCAAAAAGCGATTCCTGGTTCAGATGTTGTACAACTGTTGAATTTTTTACTCAGAAATCGAAGTAGAAGACCAGAGGCTTTTGAACAGTTTAATAAAATATTGACATTCAACAAGTTTCCTCAAGAATTTGTGAAAAATACTTATTTAACAAAAATGAAAACTATGTATGCAAGACCTAAAAGAAAAAAAATATCTTTGGATAAAACATGGCTAAAGTTGTAGAGAAAATGTACCTTTTTCCTGAATAAATAAATTCTTTGACCTTTACATCTCAATGTTATGTACTTTTTTCCCCTTTTACTAAGAAGGATTTAAGAAAACCCAAAACTATTTTCCTCAAGACTTTATAAAAACTACTTAACTGAAAAGCAAATTTATAATTTTCTTGGAAGTTCTTGTTGTGTATTTCCTTTTTAAAGTTAAATATTCCTAAAACTCAATAGTTTACTTTTACACAGTATAGTTAACCTTTTTTACTTGAAATACACACACACATATATATACATATATATATATATATATATATATAATTTAACAAAAGAAAAAAATATATATCTAATAATAAAAGACAGACTCGCTTTTGATAAGTGCAAAAACATTTATTTGCCCACGATATATACATATTTACACTATACATATTTTTTACAGTACATGTACTTTTTACATTTTTTTCCTACTGTGGACAAAGGAATCTATAATTGATGCTCAAGATAATCTGAAAAATAAAAATCCGAAATAAAAGGTTGAAAGTACTAAGCATAATTTAATTCAACAAAAGCAGAATCTAACGTACAATAATGTAAATACAAGACAAACTCGTTTTAAAATTAAAAAATACCTACCCAAAGCTTTTCTCCCTAATAACCATAAGGTAGAGTTGTGAGATCATCTTGTAAGACTCTCTTATTGTATACAGCTTTATAAACCTTCGTCTCCTCTTTGTTGATTACTTTCCTTCTCTTTGCATCCCTACAAATTTTCGTAGGATTGTGAAGGGGAATAGTAGCGTGGGGATCCCCCCTGCAAATCAGAGTTTTTACCGACTCAAAATTCAGCAATTGCGAATTCCGAAAGTTGAGAGTAAATCCTCTAACTTTGCAAAAGGTTTTCCCTGTCGCTGTTTTAAATGCATAATTCTTTGGACCACCTGAAATGTATGATAAAATATTATAGTGAAAAATGATACTATATAGCTTGTCTATTTAAAAAAATATTTTGAATGTATGCTGTTCCTCTGAAAAAAGAAAAGTATTAGTCTATCAACGGGGAAAAGTTACAACATTGTCAAATACTAAACATTAACTAATTATAACGTTTACCGGAGACGAAAGTTGTTATAATGTCTCCATTCAGTTCGTCAGTCAATTCCCCCAAAAAATTCCCCAATGGTGGATCAATGACTCCATCACTCTTGAATATAATTGAGTCAGTGTCATGATAGAGTACGGCATGCCCCAACTTCTCCATTTCGGAATATAATTTGAGCCGTGCCCAAGCAGTTGTGAAGGCAGCAATGAAGATGTTGGTAGAGCTGTCTTGCGGTATGTACTCTTTTAGCAAGTCCCAATGAACTGCAGCAATTTCAGGGGTTGGAAAGTACAAGTCTTTAACCTGTAAAAATATTTGTTTTAATAATGGTAATTTTCAGAAAGGTATATATTTCTTTATACATCAAAATATTAAAATAACTTGCATTCTTTTTGGGATCCAGCAGCGTTTTGTTGAAATCAGACAGCGTGTTTATGTAGCTAAGTTGCCCTTTATTTAAATTCATCCCCCACCTATGATAATAATAAAATTGTACCAAATTTTAAATAGGATAGTTTTTAAAAGGAATTAAAAAAACTAAACAAGACATTTTACCTTCCCCAAAAGCTGTTTAGGTTTAATTTAGCCACTTGGCGTCTTCCTGGATTTTGGGAAATTTTCTCAGCATCCAGTTGAACACCCTCCCGTTCTTTGTACTGTTTAATGTACTCCTCTCGTTCCTCTGGTGTAGTACACTCTGAAGGCCATCCGCTGCTCTCCTGTTTAATTTTTAAAAAAAGGTCTATGTAAGACCTAAACAGGGAGTCAGAGGTGTCTTTGAAGTGGTATACTTCATACATCTAAAAAAAATAATAATAATAGACAAGTGAACAAACACATTAGACATTTTTTTTTTACCACGTAAACTACTTACATGTGTGAGCTTGTAATCTTTTTTTTTCGCCAACTTCAGCTCCTCACTCACCCAGGTTCCGACGAGGGCCCTCTCATCATCTGTGTGAGTGCAAGTGGTCTGTTGTGCGGATTCTGCGCATGTCCTGCAAAGGGGGAACATTAACTTCCCGTTACACCTATAGGGTAACACGGGAAGATATAGCCCTCGAGGAGGTATAACTCTGCATTGAACAAATCCAAAATACTCATCCACATCACCAAAATTTTTAGTTATGATTTCGGGGTGTCCGAGAGGATATTGACAATATTTGTTAACCTAACAAAATAAACACATGTAAGGTATGCAAAATAAAATAATTAAAAATTTACAAACAAAAAAAAACACGTGTATATTTACCCAGGGATACAACGACGTAAAATCTACGTATTTTACTGTTCCTTCGTAAAATAAGGTTAAGGCATTTGTTCTACCGCCAAAAAATGCATCCCTTGGATTGAGCCTATTGTGATTCATTTGTTGTTCCTTTAAGAAGGATTTTAGATTTTCATCATACTTCTTTTTCTTCAGGAACTCATGCTCCCACATTTCGGTGACGTTGAAACATTTCCCTCGAAGAAATGCCGCAGTTTTGAGGGTTTTATCATTCAATGTTCTCATTGTGACTGCCATTAAGGGGTTTATGTAGTCACCATCATGGCATTGAGTGCACCCATGAAAAAAACATCCCTAGTAAAAAATATAGAAACATCAACAAATATTGCACACTAGAACATTACGTTTACCGTTAAAGATAGTAAAAAAAATTACATGGTATTGATATATTGTATTCGTTTCTTCACAATAACCATCCACTGAAATTCCATGGATCTTTTTTTCACCGAAGCCATTCATTGCATGTTTAATGGATACCCCTTCTACATGCGCTACATAATTCAGCCATCTAATGCCGTCCATACTGAAATTTGTATTGTTCCTATATCCATGCGTAGGAACCATTCCAATAGTATTTTCCTGTATGTGCAGAGATCTAAAGACCGCCATGGACGCTGATGCGATGGTTACATAACTGTAATATACATATAATTAAAATCATAAAAGGAATTGGTTTGAGAAACATGTACTGAACACGAGTCTGCAAGGTATATATATTTACCAGAAGGGGTCCACAGCTGCAATTTCCAAAAACTGCCCCCTGAACTCTAAACAACATCTTCGGAGGATGTCGACATCAGATCTTTAAAAATAAAAACATTAATTAAAAAAAAAGTATGTATTTCAAAATACATTTTTCACCTCTGCACTTTCATTAGACAAAGCCGTACCTGCAATACGTTTTCATTTCTTCTTGGAAGTTAAATGTATCACCTCGATGTTCTTCATACCAAGACATAAAATCCGCTTGGGTAGCAGGCGACATACTGTCAGGACTGTAGAAACATAAATCAGGCATAGATCCCACGTAGTCCTGATTTTCAGGAATATTAAATAAATGTGGGAAAAATCCCTTCTTAAGCTCCGTAATCCCAAAGCAGGCTGGAAGTTTTGCTAATGGCATGGGCAAAAAGTTGTATGAATCAATGATTGTTAATTTAAAGGAAGTACATGTAATGGCCATTACCTTCGACCCGTTAGGAATTACGTGGGGAGCCGTACCCTGCTCCAAGAGCCACGCCATGATAAATTGCCCATCAAAACTACAAATAAAAAATAAAATGATCTTTGAGTTTCATATACAAGTAAGTTAACTTATTTAAATCATCATGAAATTCTTCAGTAGATACAAAAAACTATTAACGTTAAAGTATGAATAAATGATTTTATAATCAAAATCTTACCCCTGCATGTTGTGCGCTACGGCTTTATAGCCCTTGTGTTTTTCTGTGAACAGCCAAGAGCAGAAATTTTTGCACGCAGAATAGCCTGAAAATACTTGTTCTTGACCATTGGCATACTGTGCTACTGCAAAATTTACTAAATGCTCCCCCGTTGACTGGTCAGTCTCAAAGTCAAAAAAAATAATATTTTCCGAGGGAGTTTTGGGGGCTACTTTGCCTAAATAGCACTGGTGCTCTGCTGCCACAACAAATTGGCCACAGGAGGGGCATTTACTGGTCCAGCACTGATGACTCTCCATAGGGCATTGACGTCGAAGTATCACACGGCAGCATTCTCTGCACTGATACATCTAAAACAGGTTTAAAAGTTGAAATAATTTTATTTCACAACATCTTTTTATTTCTTTCATTTTCTTTTCATCTTAATATATATATATATATATATATATATATATATATATATTAAGCATTCGTTTAAGCAAAGTAAATATCAGTACTCATAGATAAAATAAAAAATAACCTACTCTATCACACATTGAAAACTGATTTGCTCCAGTTTTTGACTTGTGTGCAAAGTAGCAATCATCTGATTGGCATAATCTATTGCATTCATGGCATCGCATTGGCTGTGCTTTCTCACAGTGCCTCCGTAAGCAGATGTGACACGCATCGGGGCATCTATGATCCTGTACATGATCATACGTCTTTTCACAGGACTCACAATAAAAGTTAGAGCCATAAAAGGCTTTTAAACATTTTACAACATCGTAGTGTCCGTCGTGTAACCATAAATTTATCCTTCTTTGCCGTTCCGGTCCTTTATAAGTGACCTAAAATCAGTAACAAGAATTTAACAAACGCGTACAGTATTATCAAATTACTTTGCACAACTTAACAAACACGTCTCTAAAAAGTTTAATATTTTAAACTTATGAAATAGTGAAATGCTTAAAACAAATAGTAGGTAGCACAAAAAATATATATATTTGCTTACTTTGTTGAGATTTTCAGTAGATATTACTACTATTTGTATACCCAGGTGTTCTTCAAAAATACTAATTTCTGCATAAGTGCAAGGCCCCAACGGAACACCAGCTGCTGCATGCAGTTCTTTTGCTTTTCGGGTGAGAGCAGGTCTACGACGATCTCTTAGTGTTGTTATTTGGGTCGTGTTGTTTTCCAGGTGGGCTAATGCGTAAATAATAGCCTTTGCACAACAAAGTCCCTCCTCATCCGCAGGTATAGCTAGCACAGACCGCTTTTTAAGCCTAGATATTTCCAGATTACAAATTCTTCGTCCACCAGCACCAATTTCCCGTCTGACAATGATAGCATCCACAGTCAAGCCATCGTCCAGAGGAATCTCATCTTTCGACTGCAATACTTTCATCACGGTTGAAAGAACATTTTCAATCGTGTGGCTGGAAACAGGTACCAGTTGTGTTGAAATTGGCTTATCTAGCCCATTAGCCTGAATACACATTCTTATTAAGTCGTGATCCCTCAGACCTTGAGTGGCATGCTGTATCAGTGCACCCATAAGGCGATGCACTAACTCTACTGTCACTGTAAGGTTTGGAGATCTTATCCTTTCCGTATCAATACGTGCTCGGAACGTAGCTTGTTCGGCTCCGTACTTCCGTATAACTCTCCGGGACCTTTCCTCCAAAATGATAGCATCCTCTAACTGAAAAAAATTGGTCTTTTAGCATATAATGACACAAAATTATTTACAATAATGAAAAAAAACCAATGCTAACCCATCCCTAAAAAACAAACAAGTGTACATCTTAAAAAAATATGTATATTTATTTATTAATGAAAAGAAATAACGTACGTTGTTAGGTCCAAGTGCTTCACTAACAGGATCGGCTGAGTGTGTTCGTTCAGCTCCCTCCCCATACTGAGTGCAATTCAGTTCCGAAAAAAATTGGGTTGCCTCACAGAAAGCTTGTGATACATCACTTATAAGCTAAATAAAAATAAATAAATTGCATATACAAGGATAAAAAAAGCTCGTATTTTATATATAAAAAATTATAGATGCAAAAAACAAGAAAGAAATCACAAAAATAAAATCAATAAACGTTTTAATCTGCAGTTAAAGTAATATTATTATTATTGTTCAAAAAAGCAAAATATCACTAATAAAAAATAAGGAAAATAAAATAGTAATAATATTACATCGTCTTCTACTTCCAAAAACTGTTGTGTCAACTCATCCAGTATCTACAAAATAATATATTTCATTTATATTGTAACATTTAAAGTCGCATTAGTTAACATTTACATTAGAATAAAATGCAAAATACTATACATCAGGGATATAAACCAAATAAAAAAACTTTAAAGCATAGAAACAAGAAAATGCCAAATATATTCATCAGGAGGATATTGTAACATCTAAAAATCGCATTAGTTAACATTTACATTAGAATAAAATGCAAAATACACTATACATCAGGGATATAAACCAAATAAAAAACTTTTAAAGCATAGAAACAAGAAAATGCCAAGGATATTCATCAGGAGGATATTGTAGCATCTAAAAAATCGCATTAGTTAACATTTACATTAGAATAAAATGCAAAATACTATACATCAGGTATATAAACAAAATAAAAAACTTTTAAGCATAGAAACAAGAAAATGCCAAGGATATTCATCAAGAACAAACTGCATAATTTGATCACGTTTCTACGCTCATATTTGTTATTAAGAAAAAAAGGATACGCATAAAAAATGTATACTTGTGTTATAGCAAATAAACACTCGATAGATATTTAAAAGAAAATTAATTAATTACTTGATCATCTTCAACAATCATTGGTATGTCAGCGTCTTCGAACAATACCTAAGATAATGATAAAATTAAAATATAACTAATGAGACTAGATTTCATTACATTATATTTGAAAACATTTATACTATAAATTAGCGACCTACTTACCATGGTTGAAGTATTTGAATAATCCATATTTTCAATGCATACGTGATAGCAAAATGGCAAAGGTTCTTTTTTAACAGAGAGGCAAAGGTGGTACAGCTTCAGAGAATATTGTGAAAAGCTTAAAGAATGTATCTATGCGTTGCCAATCTGAAGAAAGAAGGTTTCTTTACCTCTTTTGTTGCCAGATTCTTAAAAAGAGTAACAAACCCCTCCCCCTACAAAACCAAGAGCAAATACCAGCCCTGTCTTTGAACACACACCACCGCACACCTCTTTTCATTGGATGGCACTCGATCCAACCCCCTCCTACGTCAGAGCAAACGTAAACTGGTTTCCACTCAATAGCAACACCACCCCTATCTTAACGTTATCCGTATTCCTCCGCGCAGAAGAAATTCGCTGTGATTAGGCTAAGACAGGTTCGGACATGATTGTGACGTCACCCGACCTTGTCTTGTATTCCTCCGCGCTCCTCGGCGGAAGAAATACACTGTGATTAGGCATTTTCAAGTTGGAACTTGTAAATCTGACGTGACTTTTTTCTAGACTTCACATTTAATTCTCTGTGATTCAGGTATTCGTAGCCGAACGGTTATGGTCATAAAACTAACCATCGGCCACGAGTACTTTTGCACTAAGTTCGAACCCCAACAAAATATCACCTAATTTATATTTAATGTCTAAAGAGTACATTTAAGTAAGTATCAATAGATGGCGCCACTGTTTTAATTTTGCCATTCGTACGTTCTCATACCTACAATTTTCTCTGAAAAAAAATCAAAGTCCACAATGTAAACACTGCAGTGACGTCACAGTTGGTGTTGCCACTTATCCCTAAAGAAACTTCTATGTAATTAATAAATTCGGAATAAAACAACTCAACTCCATTCTTACAAAATATAAACTGTTTTAAAGTAATAGAAGTAGGAATCCTACACCTCAACTTTACTCTACATCACATAAAAATCTCAAGTCCCAAACGTAAACACACCGCATCAAAATCTCAGAAAAAATCTCAAGTCCCAAACGTAAACACACTGCCGGTTGCCATTCCACAATAGATAAACTATAAAAAAAACCTGAAATCAAAACAACTCAACTCCACTCGACCCCAATGTTATCACTTAGCAGCAGTTCTCCTACACCTCAACTCAAGTCCACACGTCCCATCAAAATCTCAGAAAAATCCCAAGTCCCAAACTGAAACCGAAACTAACAGCACCGCCTGTTGCCATTCAACAGTAGATAAACTCAAAAATAAATTAAAACAACTCAACTCCACTCAAACATAATGTTTTTATTCAGCAGCAGGACCCATACACCTCAACTCTGCCATCAATACGTCACTTCCGGTTTGGGATGACTTCACGCTATGACGTCACTAGCCACGCCCCTTTTTGATGACGTCACTTCCGCCTCGTATATGGAGGGGTATACTACTCACGTCTTCTTAGTCCTTGGTTCGAATCGCGGTCTAGGAAGAGATGTTTGTAATATTACGGAGGAGTGTTGAAACACAGAGCGTGAACACATGAATTTTTTTATTTCATAAACAAAATGGAGCTAGCTTTCTTATAAATTCTTCGTTGGAAAAAATGATAGTCTCAATGCCATATTTCGTGTAGTGTTTTGTTTTCACACTTTCTCACGTTCTTTTCAAGAGAATGTACGATAACTATGACACACCTTACTGTTCTTTCATTTGAATGTTCCCAAACAGACACAAACCAAAGGGAAAGCCTCAAGAAGCCTTTGGTTGGTTTGAGTTTCGAACTCCAAACCTTTTGATTGCTAATCCGCTACTCTTGCAAACAGGCTACCACGGCCCTTTGTGGGAAAATAACATGTTTATACATCGTTAAAATTAATTTGTGGTCATACTGATCACTTCCCTACTTCTGGTGTTAATAGTAAAAAGTACTAACTTGCTCCATGATAAAATTTCCTTTTGATTTGAAAAATCCAGGTATCACATATATGTCGGCCTGAGAAAAAATATTGGTACCGCTCCTTTATAAAAGACCCAAACACCAAATTTCGGAAAAAAATCTCAAAAAGTGTTTTTTGGTTTATTGGATAAAACGATGCATCAAATATTCAAGAACAAATGAACAAAATTTCAGAGTCGAAGATAATTGCTAACATCTGCTTTTAAACTTTTATTTGACCTTCCAAATACATAATCGACTGCCAACCATTGGCTTCGGTTTCCATGAAAACCTCCATTTATGCAACATATATCATAGTGTATCTACCGACGACTATCCCAAACATTTTAAATACCCTTAAGGTGTAAGTTCCTGGTTTTTCTATCCTTTTTTCAGAGTCGAATAGCGATTCTCGAATTGCGACTATCAATTGGCGGACAAAAAGCTAAAGGACAAAATCTAAGTCTTCGTGTAAAACATGTGGTGATGTCATTAAAGGAAGCACAAAATTTTGTCGCATGCGTATCAATACAAAAAAAAGGCTCGTTTACAGAATAAAAATAACTGTAGAAAAAGAGAAGGTGCAGTTTTTCAGTGGTGGTTTATTTTAAAATAGTACTGATCCAAAAAAATATTTTTTTTTCATGTCATTTAACAATAAATGATTAATTTTCAGTGAATTATCACAAATCACTCAGTTGTCATCAGAGTTAAAACTGGCTTTAAAAATACATATATCAGCTTACTGTAAAAACTCTTGTTTTGATAAATGTCTTAATGTTATAGAAATTACTAAAAAAATAGCACTAGCAAAAAATAAGTTGTTTTTGTTAACTTTTGTTGTATTTTGTACTTAAAATGCAACTATCTCAAAATCAGTTTTTTTTTTTGCAATTTTGCTAAAGTTCAAAGTACTAATGCTTTTTGATAAATGCACTTAGAGTTAAATTGTTTACAATTTTTAGGTTTTGAATAACTATTTGATAGACACAGGGAGAGTTTTTTGTATGAATAGTTCAGAAAAATTTATAAAAATTAATAAACAAAAAATTAGACATTTTTATAGTAATTTAACACATAACGAGTAAAATATTTTCTATACTCTTTTTATATACTCTTTTTATGAAAACTCGTAAATAAATTTTTTAAATCTCTCCCTAGGTCTTTTGCATATACTATAACAATATTGTAAAAATTTATTTCACCAAAAATATTAAAAAATGACAAATTGAATCGCAAATTTTTTAATTTTTTTATTGATTATTGTTTTAAATATGTGCTTAAATTAATGTTGTGTAGCACAAATACATCCTGCATAGCTTTAGCCAAAGCCAAAATTTCTTCCTTAGTAGAAGATAAAGTAATGGATGTCTGCTTTTTCACACACTAAGTCACAGGACAATCATTTAAGAAAATTATTTACCCCGATAGAGATTTTCTGTCATGTACATCAGCCCCCAATCTGCATCAACATATACATTAATAATAAAATCACTGCTAGAAATAGGAAACACCAGATAAAGTTCTAAAGTCCCTTTCAGGTATCTTAAAACTCTTTTCAGACCAGTCCAGGCAGCTTCTATTGGCTGCTCTTGAATTTGGCTCAGACAGTAATATAAAATATCACAGAATATAAAATATATGGATGTGTTGCCATGGATAGGTACAATAATGCACCTACAAGTTCCCTATTGGGTCCATGGAAAGTTTCACCTTGCACGAAACACGATGGTGTCGCTTTAGGCACTAGAGGAGTGTCGGCTGGTTTACACTGAGTCATTTTGAATTTATTTAAAATTTTCTCAACATAGACCTTTTCCTCTAAGCAAAGTTGTGGCTGAGAAAACTTAATACCTATGCCCAGAAAATCTTTCACAACTTAAGCCTTGGACATTTCGAACTCATCTCTTAGAAGTTGTATCCCCACCATGACCACTGATTCATAGGAACCAGCAATCAGTAGGTCACATCAACATACAGCACTACTAGGGGGCTCCGCCCCTGCTCATCAACCCCTGTGTACCACTGTCACTGTGCCTGTTTCAGTTTTTAAAGACTTTTTAAAAATTTGCAAACACGACTATTGTTGTCGTTGTAGCCCATGGGTTGTACCCTAAATAAGATTTCATCGAGTTCACCATTCAAAACAGTCTTAACATCTAGTGCATAGATCTTCATTTCCCTATGGAGAACAATGATAAAAACCAGTCGTAGTGATGCCATACTGATGATAGCAGCGAAGGTATCAAGGTAGGTGATGCTAGGTTTCTGCTCAAAACCACGAGTCACCAATCTTGCTTTAATCATCCTATTGGATCTGGAATTCCTTCTTGGTCTGGTAGTGTTTCCCACAGCCTCTTCAATGTCTATAGCCTCATAATAATCCTCCTCTGAACTGCAATATAATGAAATATCAGTTACTGAAACTTTTAAAAATGTAAGCATACTTTGTTGCATTGTGATAAATGTAAAAATAACCTTGTAAACATGATTACCTGTCATTTCTTCTAAAAACATTTTCCGAGACTATGTACTAAAAAGATTTCAATACAAGAGAGTGTGAAAAGTATTATTTTTTAATATTAAAAATGTTGATAAGATTTGACAAGTAAAAAACTATTAAGTTGAACAAAGATGATCCTTGTCATAACTAAACTTCTTTAAAAAGAAAGAAATAGCTAGTAAAATTATGTATAGTTTTGTTCTATCACACACACTGAATATAAGCTGCAAATTTTTTGTAAAGTTATAAATCTTAAATGATAAAAAGTTAGGACAAAAAGTATATATTTGGTACACTCAAATTTATGATTTATTAATTTTTAGAAGAAAAATTTGGTGTAAACTAATTTTTTAGCATGAATAATATTCACAATACTTTACCTTTTGAAGTTAGTTTTTTTTAATGAAATTAATCAAATCACACAAAACTTGAAAAGAACAAGCAGTTTTACCCATGGTCACAATTTTAAAGCTTCACATCTCAAATATATTTATTGATTTTTTTTTGTTAAAAACATTTGGTATAGTCTTTATATAAAACAAAAATCAGTTAAATTTTTAAATGTTATGTTATGCTTGAACAGTATATTTAAACCTACTTTGAAAATGTCCCACTACTATTAATAATTAATGCAAACAGAACATACTAATAACATACTAATAACTTACTTTCCAAAACAAAATAATCTATAACAATAAAAGATGAAAATAGCATTGCACAAAATCGAATGTAACTTGAGAATTTGATACAGTAAACGATGAAACAACAAACTACAAACACGGGCTAAAACTTCATCAATGGAACAAGTGAATATGTTTAATTATTCGTGTTTAAATATTATTAACATTACAAAATAATGTGCCGAAATATCCTTACCTTATAGGACTTACACTTTTAGGGATGACTGCTCTTATTCACTGCTAGATTCGGCGAAAAATCGCCGCGATCTCTTAGGCTGCATCTCACCCGTTTTTTCTTACGTGCCATTTGTCTTTTCCGAAGAAAAATATTTAAAAAAATTATATGCAGAGTAACATGCGTGTTCCTGTGTACTTTCTTTCTTGTCATATAATGGCGGCTAGCAGCAACCCAAACAACGAATACGGGACCAAGCATAGCTTCAGCTCAAAATTAAATATCGGCCAACATCAGCTCAACATCGTTTTTTGGATATTGTTTTCACAATGTCGCCAAATATCGGTACAGTATCGGGAAAAATTGCGTAATGTTTTAATTATAAAAATATGGGTAAGACAACATGTTGTCATTATTTACAGTATTATTACATGATTATAATGTTATTAAAAGCGTTATTTACAGTCTTCCTCGTTTTATAAAACTAAACGATATCTGCCAATATCGACAGATATCGTAATTCCGACATTCGACATTCACAGACATTCAAAACATTGGCCAATATTGGTAGAATGTTGGCCAATGTTGTTGTGCTACCTGGAAATAAGACATAATGTTCGAATTCATCTAAAAATAGTTTGCAATTGCCTTTTGCTTATTTCTATTAGTACATTCTTTTAGGAATATTTTAGAGTTATTGTTGTATGCTTTTTAAAATAAAGCTCTTTTTCAAAATTTAATTTGCCTATTACCAAAACACATACTTTTTACAAATGGTTTAACATGAATCTAATGATTAAAGAATGTATTTTGAGCATTATATATGTTCATTATGTTCTTAGTAATACTAATTCAAATGAGAAAAATCAGAAATTTTTTAATTTCCGTGCAATCTATTGCTTAATCACAATTTTTCTTGATGGAGTTTACTTCTCATAGTGGCGGACCAAGAGTCAAGTGGGGGCCCCAAGCGGTAAAATTTTTGGAGGGTTCAAAAACTCAAGGAAGAAAAAAAGTTTCAAGAAAACTCTCATTGAGTTATTAGCAAAAAGAAAATAAAAAATTCCATACCATGACACATTAAATAAATTTATATAAAAAAAATTACAGGAATTTCTGTCTCGTTTTTTTTTGCGAATTTGTCAATTATTTTGGCATTTAAATTCGGTTTTAAATTTTTTGCTAATACACTAATATAATCCGATACACTAAATAATCCGATGATGGGGTCTGCGATTGAAAATGAAATTTCAATTGGCACCTGATGACAGCATCTTGTTATTTAGAACCCGTCCGCATTGATCCTCGACCGTCGTCAATAGCCTTCTGTGTTGCTCCAGTGAGATGTTAATTTTAATACATACCTTCCACACTTCCACGCCAACGTGAGGATATTTGAGACCACGACATATTTAGTCTGCACCCCCCCCCTTTGTACAGGATGGGCCGACCTACCGGAAAAGTGTATAAGGTGTTAGCCTCTGGATCGTAAGTTCCTGATTTGAATCCGGGTCCGGGCATGGATGTTTGTAAGTGTATATTTTAGAGGCGGCTGGTGCATCTTAAATCTGTCATGGCCGAAAGTCCTCACGTTGGGTTGGTGTGGAAGTTTGGAGAGTGGGGTGCCAGCTCAGGTGTTGCCTCGTCATCTGAACGTGGTTCAAAATTACGAGGTGTTGTCCTCGGATCTTTCATTTAAAGGATTAATCCCGTACCGTCGTCAATAGCCCGTTGTGTTGCTCTAGTACGATGTTAATTAAAATTACCTCATCTTACTTTGTACAAGATGGTTTTTGTTGTATTCGAACTCGCAACCTTCAAAAATTAAGTGTACCAAATTTATTGTGGTAATTGGTAATTGGTAAATTTTAGTTAACGTCGTGCTAGAGCTACACAACGGGCTATTGACGACCGTCCGGGATCAGTCCCTTAAGGGAAAGATCCGAGGACAACACCTCGTAATTTTGAACCACGGTCAGATGACGAAGCAACACCTGAGCTGGCACCCCACTCTCCAAACTTCCACGCCAACCCAACGTGAGGACTTTCGGCCACCACGACAGATTTAAGGTGCACCAGCCGCCTCTACACCATACGATTACAAACATCCATGCCCGGACCCGGATTCGAAACAGGAACCTTCCGATCTAGAGGCTAACACCTTAACCACTATACCGGTTGGTCGGCAAATTTATTGTGAATTGGTTAAATTGTGATAGAGATACTGAACGTTATTTCTATTTAGATCTCTGATCTTTCCCCTTCGGTATTGATCCTGGATCGTCGTCAATAGCCCGTTGTGTTGCTCTAGTTCGATGTAACTTTAAATATGCAACTACTTACTTATTTGGTTTACGAATTGTTTTTACCACCCTCCTCGTCCCAATACAAATAGAACGAGCGACGAGGTGAAGATTTAGTGGAAGCTAATGGGCCGAAGACCCTCTATATCCAGGTGCTAAGGGAAAAATAACATTACACAGGATATTTTTATTAGCAGAATTAAAATTAAATAGTAACAAAATAGGCATGGATAAGAGCTTGGAAACGGGGGTAAATAGAACGAGGGTTCACACATAGCCTGTTTCTAGCAGGATTCTAAAGAATGAATGTATTAAATTTGGTCTGACATCATAAAAATACTCAATATTATTAATATGGGGATTTCGTATTGTTTTTAGTCTCTCTGCACGCCCAAGAGAAATATGATGGGGATTATTATGTAGCCTATGTTACTCGCAGCTTTCTAAAGAGCAAGTATAGAAAATTTGGTGTGGATTGGTCAAACGGTGTAGATTTGTATAGAGAACAGAGAAACGAGAATTGGTTTATGTATTTAATAGTTTTGTAATATAGATTATATAGACAATTAAGAACTGGTTTTATATATAGAACTGGTTTTAGATCATTAAAAAGTTAATCGATATTTTACTATTTGTAATTTGATTCCAAGTTAAATTCCTGGGATCAGGTTTAATACATTTTAATTTCCTGATTATGCATAACTTTTATTTTCGACTTCGAGGTTATGCATCGCATTTTTATTTAATTTTTCAATTATTATTTTGTTCAGTCTCATTTTAGAGAGTTAGTATCTGATCAGTATCCCATTGCCTCTCCTTGGTCAAGAATAGGTGCTTTTTATGAAGACTAGATAACTTATTTTTATGATAAAGGCAAATATTTAAATTATAAAAAAATATTATTCGCTCAAGGTCACCTGAAAATAAAGATATTTATTAATTTATACTATGTAAATGTACACTGGAAATTGAATTGAATTTTACACTGGACATTTAATCTCGGAATTTGTGAAAACAATTTGAATAAATTTAAAACGTCATAAAAAGTTAATTATCCGACCGCTTAGTCCATTTTTCAATCAATGGAGGTTTGACCATTTCAGTCTGAAAAATGACTATCGCCGTAATTAGTTATATTTGTGGAAAATGTGTATAAAATATTTAAAACCCCAACTTTTGATACATTAAATTTACCTATTTTATGCTAAAATTCCTGTGTCTAATATCAAAACTTATAAATAATTATAATTAATAACGTTTGAAATATTTATTATATGACCAGCTAAAGCTAATGTTATGCAAAATTTGAGAAACACGACAGTTGAAATTGTCAGTACCAATTCATCAATTCTAAATGTAATTACAAAACGCGATAACACCAGTAAATGAATTTTCGACATATTCATTAATTTTATCTCAGTAAATAATGCATTTCCAAATATGTGAAGACAATTTAAAATAGTTCAAATTCAATGCAATACAAAATAGTTTCGAAAATGATACATCCATTATGTTAGAATTTTAAACGTTCAAACAGTTTTATTTGTCCGAAAAACACTTGATAAAATTTTTCTTTATCAGTCAAAAATCTTGCGAGGGCTGGAAATATTCCTGTTTTCATACCCGTGACAAAATCTGCTGTCACTGCTTCTAGCAAAAAATTGGTTTTAATGTTTTTCCCTTCATGTAAATTTATCTTTGAAATTAAAAAAAAAAGAAATTGCAAGTTTCACAATCAAGAAAGTTTTTGAACAGCTAACCTTCAAAATTAAGCCAGTTTTGTCAGAATTTATTCTGAGCAAATTGGATTTTGTAGTTTGCTCAATTAGGGGAGGAGGGTCGTAGCATTTTGTCCAATCCACAATTTAAAAAGATGGAGAGCTGCACAGTTTCTCCTTTTCAACACATGAACCCACACAATACTACAAAAAAATGATGCAACGCCACCCCGATGGCGTCCCCACTCCCCAGCAATTCTTCGTATTTCGAAAGACTGGGAAAATATGACTCCCTAATGACTTCCATGAGAAAACGTCTCAAAAAAGAAGCCAAAGCCAAAAGTATTTGCCAAGGAAGCGATAACTAATGAAATGTAATAGTTGCAAATAGCGATACTCGCCAAAAAAAATTACCATGAACACACACTAAATACCCGCCTCGGGCGCTGCATTTCGCACCCGTTCGATAGATTACAAAATTACACAAGTCTCACGAAAGTTTCTTTTGGGTGCGAAATGCAGCGCCTAGGGGCGCATTAGGTTGCTATAGATTTTCAGAGGTTGCTATAGATTTCGCGGTCTTGGCTCAAAAATTTTTTTTGGCATGGGAGCCAATTCGATCTAAGCCAATTTCGATTTTGATTTGCCAATGATTGTATGATGCATTGTAGTGGAAAATCACGCCAGTCGCTCACGACGCTCAGTGCCTGTCGATGGATTTGATTACGCTCCTTAATATCGCGAAGCTTGCCAGGAATTGTTTATCCTTTTTCTTACATAATATATATTTTGTTATTTTAAAAGTTAATTTGTTTATGATATTCATTTTTGTATTTCTTGTGTATGTCAGTTCTCAAATATTTTTTACTGTTTGCTTTTCGCTTGCTGTGTTTCCATTGTTCGTTTTCGTGATTTATACTCTTGGTTGAATTATTTTATGAGTTCATTTTGCATTTTAAAAATTGAGTGATTGCATTTGTGCTGCAGTCTATTTTGATTGTTTTCTTTGACTAGTTTCTGCCCTTCTCTTACTTGCTCTGCCTGTCTGTAAATTGTCCAAAAATTGCAGTGTAACTATGAAGGTTTGAGTTACTGGTGTAGATTCGATGGCCAAATACGTAGATTAGTATTTACCGTCACAATCATATGGTAATGGTCTCAGACTGGACCAAGTTTCGAATTATAATACAAATATTGACGACCAGCTACTGTCTCAAGTCAAACACAAGGCTGGTCCTTTGATTATGAATTCCCAATTACCACTGACTATCCAATTGTATCTTAAATTTGGACACTCCCTTTGAATTAACTATATTTTCTGGCAACGCGTTCCAACTGTCTATCACCCTATTAAAGTAGTAATTTTTCCTTAAATCCCGATTAAAATGTGTCTTATTCAATTTATACCCATGGCCCCTTGTTCTGTTATCTCTATTGAAATTTAAGTCCTCTGTGTCCCTTTGTTTTACCAACTTGAAAAGCTGAATCAAATCCACTCTCCTTCTTCTTCTTACCAGTGTATACATGTTTAGCTTACTTAAACGTTCATTGTAGTCGAGATTTGCTATCCCCTTTATTATTTTTGTAGCTCTGTGCTGAAACCTTTCAATTAATTCTATATCCTTTCTCATATATGGAGCCCAGAATTGTACAGCATATTCTAGATGTGGTCTTACTAAACCCTTATATAACGGCAATATTATATTCTTATCCCTTGAAGTTACAGTCTTTTCAATATAACCTATTAACCTTTTTACCCGCAGCTGAACATTGGTGACCCATTTTAAAATCCCTGTGAATTATCACCCCAAGATCCTTGACTGTTTCTCCCTTATTTACCTTTAGTCCCTGCAGACAGTACTCGGCTCCACTATTTCTGTAACCCATATGCAGAACTTGACATTTCCCTACATTAAATGACGTACTACATTTTACAGTCCATTCGGATATCTTATCAAGATCCCCTTACAAATTCTCTATCTGTAACTTGGTATTCACTGTCCCCCATATTTTTAAGTCATCTGCAAATATACTGATTCTATTCTTAATCCCCTGACCTATATCATCTATGAAAATTATAAATAAAATTGGACCCAAAACTGATCCCTGAGGCACCCCACTTATAACTTCTGTCCACTGTGAATAGTTTCCTCTTACCTGAACTCTCTGCTTTCTAATAACCAATTCTTTATCCATATCAATGTTTTCCCCTGAATCCCCAGCCTTTCCAATTTCAACAGTAATGCCTCATGAGGTACTTTATCAAAAGCCTTTTGAAAATCTATGTACATGATATCTACACTGCTCTTATTATCCAGCTCCTCAGTAATTTTTTCGTAGAACTTCAAAAGGTTTGTAGAGCAGGATCTGCCATTCCTAAACCCATACTGATTCTTTGATAACAGTCCCCCCCTCCTCCAAGTATAACATTATATGCTTTTTTAACAGAGATTCAAATATTTTGCAAATTACTGATGTTAGACTTACTGGTCTATAGTTGCCCGGATCACTTTGTATTCCCCTTTTTGAAAATTGGTGCTATGTTGGCCAACTTCCAATCCATTGGTACCCAACCAGTGCTATATGTTGAATTAAATCTGATGTGAATAACGTCCCCCAATTCTTTCGTGCATTCCACTAGTACTCTCGGATAAATATCGTCTGGCCCTGGTGCTTTAGATGGCTTAATTCTTTTCAACTGATGTACTATTTCTTCCCTGTTAAATTTGCATTATTTAATTATACCCCCTGCAAAGGCTCCATCCTTGGGATCCTTTTTTAAATTATATTTACTATTGAAAACCCCCTGAAAAAAGTCATTTAACACGTTTGCCATTCTCACCTCGTCTTGAATTAATTCACCTCCCCTCCCCTCCAAAGGGCCTAGTGTAGTACTAAATCTATTTTTACCACTTGCATATGCAAAATATTCTGTTGGGTTTATATTTATTTCCCTTGCTAATTTTTCCTCCTAGGACACCTTTTGCTTCCGACTAATATTTTTAAACTCCTTTCTGGCTTTCTGATATGCCTCCTTGTCCCTGTAGTTACCAGTGCTTTTATATGCCCTGTATATTCTTTGTTTTAATTTTAAAGCTTTGTGGGTTTCCCCTGAAAACCACATAGGGAGCAAGTTTCTAGATTTTCCTTTTTTCCTGAACGTTACATGTTTTTTTATCACCCTGTCTAACGTATTCTTGAATTCCTCCCATTGTTCAGAATGACGCGGTGCTATTAATCCCCCTTTAAATATCTCCTTTAACTCTTCCCTTATCCTATGAAAATTTACCTTTCTGAAATTTGGAATTATGCTACTATTGATTGTGAAAGCTGACTGAAAATGTATACTTAATCTGATACTTTTATAATCACTTTCTCCCAGTGGCTCACCTATAACCAAATCATGCACCCTATCCTCATCATTGCTGAAAATCAATTCCAATATTGCATTGTCCCTAGTATCGTCATCACCATCTGATACAAAAAACAACCCTGTATCATTTCCAAAAATTCTGCCCTTTTCAAATTTGTAGCTAGATTGTTTGTCCAGTCAATATTTGGATAGTTATAGTCCCCCATTAAAATTAATTCTCCTTTTTGACATGCTTCGTTTATCAGATTGCACATACCCTTTCCTGCTCTTCACTACAAACAGGAGGTCTATATATATTGCCCAGAATTAGTCCTTTGCCTTTGTCTGTATTCAGTTTCACCCAGACTGATTCTATACCCTCAGTTTTACTATTTAACTTTATTTCCGTACAGTTTAAGAATTCTCTCACATAAATCAAAACCCCACCCCCTTTCCTATTCACTCTGTCCTCCCTAAACATTGTGAATCCACTTAATTCTAAAATTAACTAATCTAACTACACCTGCTTTAACTGCCTCAACTACATGTTTGACCCTGGCGCCTGGCAAGCAACACCTTGCAAAATTGCGCTTTTTACGCCCTACAATGTCTCCCAAAACCCTAACCATTGAATCTCTGACCGCAACCCCTTTAGTTACCTTATCAACTTCATCCCCCTGATCTACATGTCCCAAGTCTACACATTGAACACCCTTAACACCCTTTTCCACTTCGTCTGCAAACCTCACCTTCAAAGCCTCCAGCTTCTTCCTCAAATCACCCACCTCTAAGCAACTTTAATATGTAAATTCAACATTCTCTGACATTTTAACCCCACTCACACCCCCCTTTCCTGCCTCAACCATATTCCCACACAAGGCACATTCCACATAGAACTCCCCACTTTCTCCCTCTGTCCTCATATCCTTGAACATCCTAACTAAACCCATGCTAATCCAAAGTAACAATCAATGCACAGAAAAAACCACTAAACAAAATCAAACATACAGGAAAAGCACTAAACAAAATCGAACATACAGAAAAAGCACTAAGTCAAATACACAGAAAAAGCACTGCACTGAAACAAATATACAGAAAAAGCTGGAATTAAATATCCTATAACCTTGTAGTAGTCAACTATCCGAATGAAAACAAACAAGACACAAAATATTTAGGCCCAACGAGACATACGTGAATTAGGCCTAACGAGACTTGACTTAAGACTACTTAACAAGTCAAAAAACTAAGTACAAGGACTATAAAAAGACTTTAAAAACAATTAGAAATGTTTGAACTGATAGGAATACAAGTAATACACTGCTTAGTACTAAATGAATGAAGAATAACGCATAAATAACTTCACGGGAGCTACGAAAACGCGACGCACACTGATCGACACCTAGCGGCGGAATTCGTAGCTCAAAGGTTTCTAATCTGTTGCTTTTCCAACTGGGCTCCCTTTTATGGATGGGATCGGCCTCACCAAGTTAATTATGAAATAAATGAGTATTGCAAATATACGGGTAATATGAATAGCCAAACATAGAGATGACTTTACTCAATAGGTCGTAAAGCCATTGTATCAGGCGACAGCGGTACAAATTTAAGAGGTCCAAACTCCTTCCCCAATCCCAATATTTTTATAATTTATGCAGAAAGGCATGGATAACATGGGTAGGGAGATGTACACACTCAACCCTTCTGGTGATTGCCTCGATGAGTTATCTCGTTAGTAGCAAAACCGACTGACGGACGAGAAATTTCATCGTTGTAAGTAAACTCTTCAGATCTTGATCTCCCAACCAAAAATATCGGCAATACAATTTCTTGATTACAAGATATCTCGTTATTGGCAAAATTGGTCAGCTCTTGATGGACGAGGTATCTTGCCACTAGAAAAATTGGTCCGCTGTTGAAGGCGTCATTTTCAAAATTTGTCAGTTCTTGATACGATATATATCGTTCTTGATTCGAGATATATCGTCATTAGCAAAATTAGTTAAATCTTGATGATGAACAAGAAATATCGTCGAATACCCCCATCACTACCACCACCACCACGCACACACTTCGAGGGTTAAACAAAAAATAACAACTACTGTCCCAGTAATTGCTTAAAATGTAATATTGTACACACTCCCAGATCCTTTATTTGCACTGTTACTTGTTCAAATTTGTCATTGATAAAATTTGAATCCCATGCTTTTTCATGGGATCGCACTCAGGATGAGGCACCATAGTCTGTTTGCAATGAAATAGTATTGTGAGTAAAGCAAGAGCGTATCATTTCATGTATGCTTTTCTTTGGTCTGTATCACTTCCTTCAAATGTAAAATGTTAAATCTATAGAACCCCTTCAAACATTTTCAGCAGGTGTCAGGCCTTACTGCAATAATAGACATGTGTCGTATTCAGTGGTCACACTTTCTACATAGCTTCACCTTACAAAATACATATATATGTTCAACCTAAATCTTATTTGGGATTCCCTAATAATTTTCCCACGTTGGGACCATCCATCAACGTGTGCTACCCTTTTACTGTTACCTAAAGGTCAAGATGAAAGTATCTTGACTAGAAATAAACTAACTGCATCACTACTTCAAAATAAAAATCGAATTGATACTTATTTTCAATTACCCTCGGAGTTGAATATTCTGATTTCGATCATATTTCTATTTATTCCATTTCTAATCCGATGCTCTTTCAACTGTTCAAATGGAGAAGTTTACTTTTAACACTGCTATATATGACGGTATCGAACATTTAAATATTGCTGTTCAGGATTTGTTTTGATTTTTCAATACTTTTTCTGCGGACACTCTAAAAAATGGCCATGAAGAAATGAAATCCAAAATAAACATCTTAGCTTGTCTAAGAAGCACTCCCCCAAACACTATAATTTTATACAAAAACAAATAGTGAAATCTGAGGGAGTGGGAAGGAAAATTTCCAATCACTGTCATTATATCTTCAAATATGCAACACTTTGATCCATTAATAGTATTTCTGTAAGAACTTCTTAAATTCTCGAAATACTTTTTATTCTAAAATTGAATTCGAAGATTCCATTAGAATTGAATTTAAACAAATATAGTTTTGATTTTTCATCAGTTCTGACATAGATTTTTTTTTGCTGTATAGACCTCCATTCTATAGCCTTGAGTTCCACCGTGGCTTAGTAGTTTACCCATTGTTCTTGTAAACTACGAGTTGTAGGCAATGCTGGTTCGATTACTGTAACTTACCCCGGGTGTATTTCTTTCTTCTGCAATTGTAAAAAGTCACATGTACGTTCATTTATTTGATATTGTTTGGACAAATATGACTCTTGAGTCTTTAAACCCTAAAATCTAATCCAATCCCACATCCCTATATAAGCCAAAATTAAATAAAACGAAATTTCATGCCCCATCTGTTTGTATGTTTATAATAGAAAATTTTGTACTTGATCACCACTATTGAAAACGGTCATAAAATTAATTGTCCCTTTTTAAAAATTAAAAATTGACAGCATTATTTTTATTCAGTATAACCCAATGTATAAACGATGTGTATACTTATGAATAAAATTGATGTATATGTAACAATTTTATGTTTTTATCTAACCGTTAGTTACATACGCTTCAGTTCGTATTGTACGTAGTTGAAAACGAGTGTTTACTAGCCCACGCAACTAGTTTCCTTCACCTAAATTCTAATCTAGTCTAGATCATCCCGGTGCAACTAGAACTAACAAAGACAAGAATGCCGGGGTTGGGATCCGGACCCCTCATATGGGGGGGAGGGTCTAATTAGAGGACACGAAACATTTGAACTTCTGTGTAAGAGAGAAGAATGAGCTATTGCCTACGGGGATGGATGTCCGCATCTGTCTTGACAAAAAGCCGAACCGCTGTCTCCCTAAGTAGACACTTTTCTGAGAAATCTTCTGTACCCCCATTGGGAAAGATTCCAATTGTACATGTACATTCAGTCAACACTACTGAGCCCTGAGGTGGCAGAACATGAAAAGGCAGGACATACTCTGAATCAATTTTAGAGTGGAAAAGAAATGAACAAACATAATTTATTTAGAGTGGATCTCGTTTTTTGAACGACTTTTTTTTCTAAGGTAGTTGTATCTGGGATTTTGAGTATAGCGTCGGTATATATATATATATTATGGTTGGAGAGTCTTGCGTAAAAATTGGTATTGAGTTTATTAATGAACTCTTTGATCTCGTACATGTTTAGTTATTCCCTAATTTTTATATTGCGGTAGAATAATGGGCTGTCTGTAGCTATTCAAAGGGTGATGTTTTTTCATGTGAGTTTCAGCGCAGGAAATCCCCAGACAGGACTAGGCGTAAGTGACCATTAGTCTCAACATGGAACTGCGAAATCGCGGTCACAAGGTAGAAACGAATGTCTCTGAGAAACTAATGCAAAGCACGTGCTAACAATGGAATGGATTGTTTTTGTGCCCCACAACCGTCTGCGAAAATGTGCTTGATCGATTCAATGATTGTTTTAAAAATAATTGGATGCAAGTTAAATTTGAAAAAATTCAGTGTATCGCGACAACTATCGATAGTTTTGTACAATAGGAATAACTTTTCAGTTTTGTTTCTCTCACATTTATTACTTGGAGCTGCTTTAGTTAATGGGTAGAGACATCGCAAATTAATGACGTTTTATCGTATTTTTTAAATAAACTAAACTTACCGGAAGTAAGATTTTAAACAAATGTACGGAATCTTTAAGCAATACTCAATGTGAAATAAAATCTCAAAACTAAATTTATAACTCAACGTTTGGGAAAATTACACATTTCTTTGTGAGTTTGCGTAATCAAGAACTGATCTAGTGTCGTCGAGTTCACGGGATGCCAAAACAAATTATTTGGCTTCACATTGAAAATGCGTTACACGGCTAACCATGCGACTACGAGAAGGTTATTAAAGTATTAGAAACAATTTCTTTATTATAGCCCGCCTTGCAGGGACCGCGGTAGCCTTGTTTGATAAGAGTCGCGGATCAGCAAACGGAGGGAATTCCAACTAACTAAAATATCGTCTTGCAGGTGCGGACTAGTGCACATTAAATCTGTCGTGACCTCAAATTTCCGAAATTTGGTGCGGTGTAAAACTTTGGAGAGTGGGTACCAACTCAGGTGTTGCCCTTGTCATCGGACCGTGGCTCAAAATTATCAAGTATTGCCCTCGAATCTTTCTCTTTGCGATGGATCAAGGACCGTCGCCAATAACCCGTGTGTTTGTTGCTTTCTAGTGCGAGGTAAGTTCAACAACCTACCCCACACTTTAAAGAAAAATATTCCACGTCTTACAAAGCCTTGATAATTTTAATTCAATGACATAAAAATAAGAAACCAATACTCGAAGGAGACCCCTCGACTATAGTGTAATATGCCGCCTTTCTGTATGATAAAAGAAATCTTGGGTCATAATTTAATAATTCACCTCCCCTCAGTCCCCTTTCCATAGAAATTTATGGATGGTTTAAACATGGCCATCCTATCCACAGGGTTAGTTAGTAAATTTTCTCTCGCATTTATTATTTGAAGCTGTTTTAGTTAACGGGTAAAGAAAGGCATCACAAACAACAATTAATGACGTTTTACAGTATTTTTTAAATAAACTAACCTTACCGGGTATGAGATTTCAAACAAATGTACAGAATCTCTAAGTACTACTCAATGTGGAATAAAATCTCAAAACTAATTACTCAACGTCTGGAAAAATTACACAATTCTTTGTGAGTGTGGGTAACCAAGAACTGATCTAGTGTCGGCGAGTAATGAACTAGCGTAACTGTATCGGAAATTGAAATAATCCCTTATATACGCACGTCTTTTTGGTCCTTGGTTCGAATCCCGGTTTGGGAAGAGATGTTCGTAATATTTCGAAACAGTTATGAAACACAGGGTGTGAACACAGGAATTTTATTATTTAAAAAACAAAATGGAGCTAGCTTTCTTATAAATTCTTCGTTGGAAAAAATGATAGCCCCAATTCAATATTTCGTGTAGTGTTTTCACACTTTCTCACGTTCTTTTCAAGAGAAAGCACGATAACTATGACACACCTTACTGTACTCTCATTTCAATGTCCCCAAACAGAAACAAACCAAAAGGAAAGCCTCTGAAGAAGCCTTTGGTTGGATCGAGTTTCGAACTCCAAACCTTTTGATTGTAATCCGTTCCACTAGCAAACAGGCTACTACGGCCCTTGGTGGGAAAATAATACGTTTATACATCGTTAAAATTAATTCGCGGTCATACTGATCACTTCCCAATTTCTGGTGTAATAGTAAAAAGTACTAACTCTTGCTCCATGATAAAATTTCCTTTGATTTGAAAAGTAATACATATATGTGTAATGTCTATTTATCTAAAAATAGTTTGCAAATGCTTTTTCCCTATTTCTATTAGTACATTCTTTTAGGAATATTTTGGAGTTATTGTTGTATGCTGTTTAAAATAAAGCTCTTTTTCAAAATTTAATTTGCCTATTACCAATGCACATACTTTTTACAAATGGTTTAACATGAATCTAATGATTAAAGAATATATTTTGAACATTATATATGTTCATCATATTCTTAGTAATACCAATTCAAATGAGAGAAATCAGAAAACTTTTACTTAGTCACAGTTTTTCATGCATGGAGCTTACTTCTCCACAAAGGAAAGAAATATAGTTTTGATATTGATTGTTTTAAAATTTAATTTATGGATTATTGACGCGTATATTTTCTATGAATCGCTAAACAAGACTCCAATAACTGAAGAATAAAAGAGTTCAATGGAAACCTCTCAAAACTGTAGTACTCCTCGCAATATGTCTTGACGATACTTTCTAAATAATAGATACAACCTGTGCTTCATTTCTATTCCTCTCTTCAAATTGTTATCAAATTTTTTTTAATTAAAATACTTATTATTTTTATTTTTTCCCGACGGGATATAAAAGGTCAAGCTTGACATGCATCTGTACACGGACTATCTGAGTCACCAATCGCTTGACATGGGGGAAAACAGAAGTAGAGAGTGCATCGGGGTTGGAGCACGTTAAATATGTAGGTGTCAATAGAATGGGAAAGATACCGATCCATTTTGATGAAGCCAGTGGCCTCGAATTCAATTTCCGACCCAACCAATTAATCCTACAGACGGTGTTCAGATTCTGCGATTGAAAAGGTTAACATAATGTTCTTCACACAAAGACTGACTACGTTTTCATCAGCATCCCTTTTTTCGAAAACTAGAGTTTCACTGTATCAGTAACCCTTTGCAGCTCAGAGTACATGTCCCATGTGTTCTTTTCAAACTATGTGAAGATGTTTCATTGAGACAATTCAGATTTTATATTCAGACTTGGAATGTTTATTGCTTACTTTTCAAAACATTTCATGGCTAGGATGATGATTTGAGTTAATGGGTTCATTTACAACCCTTTGTGTGGACTGGTGTACGTTAAATCTGTTGAGACGCATGAATCCTATCCATCCGGTAAGGGTTTCCCAATGGTGAACAGTCAAACACCTTCATAGGTTTACGTTCTGTTCATGATGGTATTCACATGATTCATTCTTTCTAGTGATAGGTTTACTCACGTTGGGTTGGTGTGGAAGTTTGGAGAGTGGAGTGCCAGCTCAGGTGTGGCTTCGTCATCTGACCGTGGTTCAAAATTACGAGGTACTGTCCTCGGATCTTTCCCTTCAGGGACTGATACCGGACCGTCGTCAATAGCCCGTTGTGTTGCTCTTATGACGTTAACCAAAATTACCACTACCATTACCCATAGGTTTACGTTCTCTTCATGTCCTATTCACATGATTCATTCTTTTTGGTGGAGTCCCACTGAAATCATTTCAAGGCAGAATGACCTCTGAAGAAATGTTTATTTTCATGCCAATCGTTTGACAAGAATCGCATAGAAAAACTCAGCTCTACCAAAATGTGTTCAATGCGTTGTCAGACAGTACCAATTAATTGAGTGACGACCCAACCAATTAATCCTTCAGAGGATGTTCAGATTCTGCGATTAAAAAGGTATCCAGGTTAACATAAAGTTCTCAAACTCAGCTCTACCAAAATGTGTTCAATGCGTTGTCAGACAGTACCAATTGAGTGACGACCCAACCAATTAATCCTTCGGACGATGTTCAGATTCTGCGATTAAAAAGGTATCCAGGTTAACATAAAGTTCTTTGCACCAAGATTGACTACGCTTTCATCAGCATCCCTTTTAGAAAACTACAGTTTCACTGCATCAGTAACCCTTTGCAGACATTACCATGTGTTCTTTTCAAACAATGTGAAGATGTCTCATTTAGACTATTCATATAAGATATTTTATATTTGCTCAATGAGTGTATCAGAATGTGTTCAAAGCGTTGATAGACAGGAATGGAAAAGATACCGGCTTCGAATTCGACCCACTAAATAATCAAATGATAATTTTTGGTAATTTTTAGTTAACGTCGTACTAGAGCTACACAACGGGCTATTGACGACGGTCCTGGATCAGTCCCTTAAGGGAAAGATCCGAGGACAACACCTCGTAATTTTGAACCACGGTCAGATGACGAAGCAACACCTGAGCTGGCACCCCACTCTCCAAACTTCCACGCCAACCCAACGTGAGGACTTTCGGCCACGACAGATTTAAGGTGCACCAGCCGCCTCTACACCATACGATTACAAACATCCATGCCCGGACCGGGATTCGAACCAGGAGCCTTCCGATCTAGAGGCTACACCTTAACCACTATACCGGTTGGTCGGCAAATAAACAAATGAAGGAGCCTGCGCTTGAAAATGAAATTTCAATTGGCTCATTCGATCGACATCCTGAAATTTTTAACATAACGTTTTTCTAACGCCTCAACCAAACTGAGTCACCACATGATACCAAAGTCTCTGAAAAGGTAGGCATGCTCTTTCCAAAGTCGGTCATTTACTATTGGTCAGCCGAAAACATGCAACGTACAAAATTATGATGGTATTCTTTAATTAACGTCACATCGGAACAACACAACGGGCTATTGATGACGATTCGGTATCAACTCCGAAGAAAAGAGAGGTCTGATGACAGCACCTTGTTATTTAGAACCACGGTCAGATGACGAGTATATACCTCAGCTGGCACCAGACTTTCTAAATTTCCACATTGTCATCTGACCGCGGTTCAGATTTACGTGGTGTTGTACTAGGATCTTTCCAGTCGGGATTGATCCCGAACCGTCGTCAATAGCCTAATGTGTTGCTCCAGTGAGATGTTAATTAAAATACATACCTTCCAAACTTCCACACCAATGTGAGGATATTTGTCACCACGACAGATTTAACCTGCACAACCCCACTTTGTACAGGATAGGCCGACCAACCGGTATAGTGGTTAAGGTGTTAGCCTCTGGATCAGAAGGTTCCTGGTTTGAATCCGGGTCCGGGCATGGATGTTTGTAAGCGTATAGTTTAGATTCGGCTGGTGCACCTTAAATCTGTCATGGCCGAAAGTCCTCACGTTGGGTTGGTGTGGAAGTTTGGAGAGTGAGGTGCCAGCTCAGGTGTTGCCTCGTCATCTGACCGTGGTTCAAAATTACGAGGTGTCCTCGGATCTTTTCCTTAAGGGACTGATCACGGACCGTCGTCAATAGCCCGTTGTGTTGCTCTAGTATGACGTTAACTAAAATTACAAATTATTAAAATTACGAGGTGTTGTCCTCGGATCTTTCATTCAAAGGATTAATCTCGGACCGTTGTCAATAGCCCGTTGTGTTGCTCTGGTACGACTTTAATTAAAATTACCTCACCTTACTTTGTACAAGATGGTTTTTGTTGGATTCGAATTCGCAACCCTTAAAAATTAAGTGTACCAAATTTACTGTGAATTGGTTAAATTGTGATATAGATACTGAACATTATTGCTACTTAGATCTCGGATCTACCCCTTCGGTATTGATCCTGGATCGTCGGCAATAGCCCGTTGAGTTGCTCCAGTTCGACGTTACTTTAAATATGTAACTACTTACCTATTTGGATTACGAATTGTTTTTACCTCCCTCTCGTCCTAAGACAAATAGAACGAGGGTTCTACATAGTCTATGATTCCCGCAGGATTCTAAAGAATGAATATATCAAATTTGGTCTGACAACGTAAAAATATTCAACATTATTAATATGGGGATTTCGAATTGTTTTTAGCCCCAAGAGAAATATAATGGGGATTATTATGTAGCCTATGTTACTCGCAGGGTTCTAAAGAGCAAGTATAGCAAATTTGGTGTGGATTAATCAAACGGTGTACATTTGTATAGAGAACAGAGCAACGAGAACTGGTTTATATACACAGACCAGTCACATTAATGTGACAACCTGTCAAAAGTCAGAATAACCACCTTTGGCAGAGGTAACCGCTGCGAGACGTGCAGAAAGAGAGTCAATTATGTTTCGGAAGGTGTTTACTGGGATGTTGAGCCATGCCGACTCCAGTGACGTGGCCAGGTTGACTTACCCATTGATCAGGACCTGGTATGACTTTCATAATTCTTCCTAAAACCCATTTACAAGGAGGGAGGTTTTCTCCTTTACCAAAACTAATGTTCCTATAGTATTATTGTTCTTTTCGAATTGCCACTTCGAGCGCTGTTGAAGGTGGCTTTGATAATCACGGTGCCAGCGTTTCCAAATTAATTGAACCATTTTTGTGGTTCTCTTCCACCTAGATAATCTATTAGCGGCCTGTGGAACGATATCTGGTTCGACCAAAGCATTTATGGGGCGACCAATAAGAAAATGCCCAGGAGTTAATGCGTTAAAATCATTACTATCTGATGACATAGGCATTATTGGTCTGGAATTTAGAATTCCCTCTATTTGAATTGTTACAGTTTTAAATTCTTCCCAAGCAAGGGTTGAATTCCCAACCGTCCTTCGCAAATGGTACTTGAATGATTTTACGCCTGCCTCCCACAACCCTCCAAAATTTGGGGCTCTAGGAGGAAGGAATTTCCACTCAATCTCCTCAGAGTTTCTCCTCAATCTTTTCAAAGTTGCTATCAATGCTTCTGATGTTAGATCCGAGACAACTTCTAGATGAACTGACTTTGTCACAAAACAGACAAAAAGGGCAACATAAACCTTATGTAAAATCCCCTTTCTTTGGCCCTTATATTTTATGAGAAATGGACCACAAGAATCTATTCCACTTATATTGAAGGGTGATCCGGGGTTTACTCTATCTGAGGGTTGAACTCCCATGATTTGATCCATAGTAATTGGTTTCTGCCTAAAGCACGTTATACATTCTCGAACAACATTTCGAGCCAGATTTCTGTCATTAACGAGCCAAAATTTTTGTCTAACTGAATTGAGCAAAGTTTGAGGTCCTACATGCAAGTTTCTAACGTGGAAATATCGCATAATCAATTTGCTCAGTATATACCTTGCTGGAAAAATTATTGGAAATTTAGTATCATATGGAAGATCTGATTGATCAAGAAGTCCACCAACTCTCAAAAGATCGTCCTTATCTAGGAATGGGTTTAAAAATCTTAACTTACTCTTTTTGGAGATGGACAAACCCTTTCGAATTCACTCAATTTCTTCCCTCTGGACCATGCGACATAAAACTGTCTCAGATTCCCTTAATTCCGACCCTAACATGGGTCCATCAAATTTTTGGTCAGGTTTCCTGGAATTGTGAATAAATCTGAAAATAATGCTTACCATACGAATCAATTTCAAATAACTATTAGAGGATTTAATAATATCGATTAGAAAACAATTCTCGTTAGTCAAAGTCAATGTACACTGATCAGCATTGGATGGTCAACATACAAGGTTAAAGAACATTTTAATGTAAAGAGGTGCTTTAGATGTCAAACGTATGGCCACACTCAAAACAATTGCCACACCCTTAAAATGTATTGCGCTCATTGTTCCGGTCCACATAAAACAGTTGAATGCAAAAGTCAATCTTTCAAATGCATCAACTGTTGGTAGCAAGTGGAAAAATACGGAGCCAATATAAACATGGCTCACTCTGCAGCAGATGTTGTATGTCCTTGCTATCAAGAAGAAGTAAAAATATTCAAAAACACAATAGCATATTAAAATGTCACACCACACGTCAACTCAATTCATAACAACGCAAATACGTTCCACATTGACACTCGTCCAAATAAACCTAAGAAAGTCAAGAGATCCAACTAGCCAACTCTCGATTATGGCAGAAAAATACAAACCAGATGTGATTCTGGTACAAGAGCCATATGTGAAAGAAAATAAAATGATAGGAATACCCGGTTCATGGATTCACTGGATATCGAAGAATAAAAAAGCGGGAATTGTAATAACGAATAGAAATTTGCATCCAGTCATTATGGCGATTACCGATAACACAGTGGTGGCTAAAGTTGAAAATATAAACGGGCCTCTAATGTTCTTCTCAGCCTACTCATCACCTCAAGAGGACCTTAATGTAACCCTTCAAGAACCCAGCGAAAATGTTCGAAAAGTCGGAAATGAATACTTCATAATTGGAGGTGATTTAAATGCTCATAGCATCAACTGGGGGTACGACCATCAAAACTCCAGAGGGTCGGATCTACTGGAGTTCATACATGAACATAAATTACAAGTCCTCAACGATCCCAAATCACCTCCAACCTTTAACAACAACATGAGTGTGGGCTGGCCGGACATTACTCTGGTGTCTCACCCAGAGCTAGCGAATCAGTGCGGCTGGGAAGTACTGGATGAAGAAACACTGAGTGACCACATGTATGTCAGAACAGTTATCTCATCGATAAGAAAATCATCAATGTACACCAGGTACAAAACAGCTTTTGGAGGACATAAAAAATTCGCCCTCAGCTTCGAAAATGATGCAGCTCGAATATACAGAGACATTGCCGAGTGTTCAGAGCCTGAAACACTGAACAACATAACAGAGGACTTGCAAAAATCTATTACCACAGCCTGCAATAAGGCATTTAGGAAAAAGAAATGTTCATACAATAATCCGATACCTGTTTGGTGGAACCAGGATTTGCAAATTATAAAGAGGGAAGTAAATGCCCTTAGAAGAAGATCTCAAAAGACACAGGGTGAAGAAAAAGCACGAGCTAAAAAGATTTATGCACAGAAAAGAACTCAACTCATAAAATATGTAAATAAAGCCAAAAAGGAAGCTTGGAGAAAATTCTGTACAGATGTTAGAACTCCTTATGGTAAACAGTACAGGGCAGTTTTTCGGAAAGGAATAATACCAGACGAAATTTTCAAAATAACAGGTGAAGGAAACGCTGGTTCTGTCAAAGAATTCGCTTGTAAAATTCTGGAATCACTTTATCCGTGTAACAACTGCAACAGTCTAATGGTAGAAGAATTTACCAATACGCCATTGGACCCAGACTTCTCCAAAGATGAGGTCAATAGAACTATAAACTATCTTCCGAAAGGCAAAGCACCTGGATATGATGGTATAGATAATCTGGTGTTGCAAATAATCAATAACAAATTTCCAGAACTCCTATATGCTTTCTTCAATAAATGTCTAAATCTTGCAACTTTTCCTAACTCCCTAAAAATCGGAATTATTATTCTTTTCCACAAGGCGGGAAGAAAACACGATGAAATAAAATCATATCGACCAATTTCTCTTCTGCCAACTATTGGAAAAGCTTTGGAGAGATTGCTTGTGCAAAGATTAACTTATCATCAAGTTGAAAATAAAGAAAGGCATGCACTCCAATTTGGTTTCAAGGAGGGCTCATCTGTTGACAGTGCTCTAGAAACCTTACTAAACAGAATTAATGAAGAGAAAAATAAAAAACTGCACGTAGCTGTTGTGTCGGTTGATATTGAGGGAGCATTCGACAATCTTAACTACAATGTCATCAAAAACAGACTAGCGAAATCTAAATGCCCTTCCAATATTAAAAATACTCTTGCTAAAGTCCTCGAGGATAGAAAAGTCATGCTAATGACAAACGAAGGTCCGGCAATCAAGAAACAAGGAAAAGGCTGTCCACAGGGATCGTGCAGCGGACCAGTGCTGTGGAATATCGTGGCCGATGAAGCATTGGATCTACCATGGCCTGAAGGAGTCCACATGCAAGCATTTGCTGACGACTTTGCCTTTGTAATCGCGGCAAAATCAGAGCGCAAATTAGGTGAGCTAGCCACAAATGCACTAGATCTGTTAAAAACCTGGACAGATCAGCAAGGTCTGAACGTGTCCGAAGAAAAGACTAAATACCTCCTCCTTAGTAATCTCTTGAGAGGACCTTCCATCTACTGGAATAAACGAAGAATTAAACGAACTAGTACACTAAAGTACCTAGGACTTATACTAGACGAGAAACTAAATTGGGCGGCTCATGTACAAACTATAGGACAAAAAGCCATGTTCCAATTTCAAATGCTACAAAGAATAGCTGGAACGAGATGGGGAATAGGGCATAAATTTCGAAAGCTGCTGTACAAAACAGTGACTGAAAGAATGTTGAGTCACGGTGCAGTGGTCTGGTGTCACAACCCAACTCAACGTACTATAAGAAAGTTAAATGGGATACAAAGAAAATTTCTGATCTCAATAACAGGAAGTTACAGAACAGCACCCACTATGGCCCTTCAAACAATTGCGGGAATTGCACCACTGCATCTTTCACTTCGAAAAGAAGCGGTGTGCGTCAAAATGAGAATGAAAATAAGTACAAAGCTTGGAGATGTAAATTATAACAAAGATGACTACGAGGAAAGAGCGATAGGCTGGTCTATACATCCAGCTAAAACTCTTTCGAATGACAGAATAAATCCTGCAGTGGGAGTTCTTCATTCCGGCATAAGCTACTATACCGATGGCTCTAAAATGGAGAAGAGAGTGGGAAGTGCATTCTGCGCTATTCAAGAAGGGCGCATAACACAACAATGGTCCACGAGAATGCAGGATAATAATTCCGTTTTCCAGGCGGAGCTTTATGGAATACTTTCAGCCATAAAAGCAGCAGAAGCAAGAGCAGACAAAAATGTCAAGATCTGGTCGGACAGTCGAGCTGGTCTCCTGGCACTTAAAAACCCCAAGACGCCTAGTCCACTGGCACGAAAAATACAACACTTACTATACAACAACAAGTAAATTTGCCTAGGATGGATTAAAGCCCATGCGGGTCACGATGGAAACGAAGAAGCAGATAGATTAGCAAAAGAGGCAACAACAATGGAATGCGTAGATGAAGGGGTGAAATGGCCCAAGAGCCATTACAGAAAGGAAACCACTAGCTGGCTACTTGATGCATGGCAGAATGAATGGGACGAAGGAGAAACAGGCAGGACGGTGCACGATGTGTTACCAAAAGTGTCACTAAAATCATCAAGTTGGACCAGGGAAGAGACACTTTTCTTCACAGGGCACGGTCCATTCCCATCCTACCTAACGAGGTTTAAGAAAATTAAGTCCGAAAACTGCTCATGTGGTGAAATTGGCACACCTCTACATTACATCACAGTTTGCCCCCTTACAGCTTCATGGCATATGAGAACACCTGCCGACCACCTAAAAATTACATGGCTCAGGAACATTGCATGCAACAAGGGCTCGAGGGTTAAAATTATTAACATGGTGAGATTCATTGAAAATCATCAGGACTTGATTATCCTAAGAGACTAAGAAAAACGAACTTTTTTCTCACCTTGCATGATGTATATATATATTTATAATGTAACCTAGTATAATGATTTAATGTATATACTGTATAGATGTAAGGATGTATAAATGTAATGTAATGTGCTCTAACATTCTGGGTAGACATGTCACCTTGGTGGAATGCTCTACTCATCCAACCACACTTATTTAAACTGGTACAGTGTCTCACGACACTAGGCACGGGAGTGTGTGTTGGTGTTAGTTAGTTAGTGATGAAAGTTTCAGTTCCTTGAGATATGCACTGTCCTCAGTGCCACGAATATCACCTTCAGAAATAGTTAATTCTTGTTGCAAGAATTCTGGACCATTCCACCACTTCTTGTTTTGAATTATGTCCTTGGCATCTGATCCACGAGACAAATAATGTCAGAAGGGTTGTTTTCAGAGCTTACATGTCCCCAATGATAGTTCGCTGTTAGTCGCTGGATGGTGGCAACACGATTACTCACAAATGTCTTAAGTTGATGCGGTGATTTCTTGAGCCATGCGACCACTATAGTAGAATCACTCCACAAGAATACACGATCAACCTCCATTCGTAACGAATTCAAAACCCTTTCCATTAGTTGTGACAACAGGACAGAAGCGCACAATTCCAAGCGAGGAATGGAAACTGTCTTTATGGGAACTACTCGAGATTTGCTACGCAGTAGTGTTAAAGTAATTGTGAGGTCTTGAGAGATCACCTGCACATAAATTGCTGCTCCATATGCTAAGGATGAAGCATAGACGAATCCATGAACAATAATTCGGCGTCCATATCGAATACATCTAGGAATCGTGATATCCTCTATCAGTTTCAATGCTGAGACGAAACAATTCCATTCATATGACATGTTTTCTGGGAGCCTTTCATGCCAGTCGATTTTTAACAGCCACAATTGCTGCATAAAGATTTTTGCCCTTGTTTATGAGAGGACCAAGTAACCCAAGAGGATCGAATATTTTTGCTATGGTGGAGAGTACTGAACGCTTTGTGAGGATCTCCCTTGCATCAATTTTAAATCGATAGGAACAGCAATCTGTTTGTGGTTCCCACAACATTCCTAGATTTTTTATTGGTTTTACTTCAGTGGGATTTGAAGAGTGAAAAAGGTATTCTTGATCTTCTGTTGGAATATCCTTCAACAGTTGAGGATCATTGGCACACCACTTGTGCAATTTCATACCTCCTTTTTTCAGCAAATGAACCAATTGGGATTGCATTTCCTTTGCGGTTGTTAATTTCGATGTTCCGGATAAGACGTCATCCATGAAGAAGTCTGTGAAAACAATTGGTGCAGCCAAGGGAAAAGATGTGTTCTCATCATGAGCAAGTTGTTGAAGTATTCGTGTAGCGAGATAAGGCGCATTCATGGTGCCGTAGGTTATGGTGTTAAGATTATACACCTTCAAAGATTCCTCTGAGCTATTTTTCCACAAAATCCTTTGCAGGTTCTGCTGGGACGGATGTATCCATATTTGTCTATACATTTTTTCGATGTCAGCTGTAAATGCAAAGGCATGTTTTCTAAAGCGTAACATTATTGAAAAGAGATCTTCTTACAATACTGCCCCTTTCAACAGTACATCGTTCAGAGAAAACCCACTTGTAGTTTTAGCAGAAGCATCAAATACTACTACACGCAACTTAGTTGTGGTCTTTTCCGGTTTATACACCCTATGGTGTGGCAAGTAATACGGTATTTGAGAACCAACTTTTAGGTCAACTCTTTCCATATGATGCAAATCCAAGTACTCGTTCATGAAATTTGCATAGAGGGTTTGCATTTCTGGTTCTCTTTCTAAGCGGTTCCAAATCGAATTTAATCGCCTGGATGCGACACCCTTGCAATATCCTGAAAGCTGAATTCCATTCTCTTTCATTGGCATCTGAACTACATAACGTCCGTCTGCATTTCTTTGATGACTGCGCAAAAAATGTTCCTCATAAAAATTTTCTTCCTCGCTGAGTACCTGTGTTGGTTCATCGACACTTTCTATCTGCCAAAAGTTTTGCAATGTTTCATCTAACGTGTTCGTTTCTAATAACAAGTGACAATATCACCTTGTAGGAGTATCACTAGGTAGCGATCCTGAAACTACATAGCCAAAAGCAGTTTCTTGAAATAACAAGCTCTTATCGTCAAGTATGAATTCTTCCCTCTCTCATAAGTTCAAAAAATAATTCAGCTCCAATCAACAAATCTATTCTACCTGGTTTAAAAAATTCGGGGTCGGCTAGATATATATTTTGACTTAACCGCTTGATATCTAAATATGTTGCAGGTGTGACGTCTGTTATTTTTGGTACGATTAAGAATTCTAAAGTTCTTACAAAATCTCTATTTGTGTTCGAAATATTTCCAGACATTTTTGTTTTCACAGTGAGGGAAGAACCATTTAAACCACTGATAGGCGCATTTATATTTTCTTTCTTCAACCCCAACTGATTTGCGCATTCCCAGGTGGCGAAACTTGCTATGGAACCCGAATCCAAAAGGGCCCTGAAACTCCGTTTTTCCCCGTTCGAATCCAAGACGTAAATCACTGCAGTACTCGACATTACAGTCTTGGTGAGATAAGCTAAAGCCCTGGATAGTGACTTAAGGGGACTCGGCACCTAAAAAGCTATTTTCTCGTATGTATAAAATTGATGAAATTGGGAGTGTTAATTTACTTTTATAAGTGTAACTTAATGTTTCAAGCAAGAAAAATGTCAAAATTTTATCACAATGTTTTTAACTAAACAAATATTTCAATTTTATCACAGTTTTTAATTAAACAAATATTTCAATTTTTTAACAATATTTTAAAATGCTACTCCTCTTTTAAAATGTGATATTTTGGTTTCCAATTTTTTAAGCAAGCTTGTCAAATGTTCTTCTATACTTTTAAGGATGGAATTTTGATATCTTAAATAGCTTTTTCTTACAAAATTCATAACTAAAAAACAAAGAAAAATCTTGAAAATTCAAGATTTTCCAAATTAAAATTGCAATAAACATTTTTCTTTTCAAATTATTCAAAATTCGAAAATTCGAAAAACGAGCCAGCCATAAAAATTCCAGATGAATTGAATGGTATTTGAAAAAGCCTTATCATTTTTACCTTGGCATAGTATGCAAAAAGTTGAAACTGTGAAAAAGCAATTTAAAGTTTTTATACAAGTAAAAAAGTTATCAAATAGTCATAAAAAGTTTCATTATTTTTTTTGCAGATTACCACTACACATATGTGTTCTTTAGTACCTTTTAAAACAAAATTTAAAAATATTTTGTCTTTAAATGGTCAAAAGTAAAAATGTCACTTTCATTGTAAAAAGTAAAAAAATGTGTACAAGAAAAAAAAATTCTTAAAAAACTACAAATTTGTTATTTTAGATGCAAATACATGTTAATGGATGAACATGTAAAATGTATAAACAAGTTAAAAAGAAATATCAATATAAATAATAAAATAAATATATCAATACTTACCAAAATATAAATAATTATAGCACATACAAATTTCAGAAGCTACCTGCCTTATAGGTGACTCCTTCCTTCTTGTATATTTGTATTTGCTTTTTTATTGCAACTTTAACCAGCTTCTTTGCATGCTGAAATCTGGAAGATCTTCGTCTAACTTGAAAATTAATTTTTCTTCTATTCAGTAATGTCCCTATTTTCCGACTTATGCTACCTCATTACATGCCCAAATCTACGATTTACCGTGGTTTTCTATCTACTATTACTAAATATCTACTATTTTCTATCTATTAAATCTAGTATTTACCCTACTAAATGCCCCTGGTTTCCTACCACCTAAAGTGATACCTTTGGCTTTGCATTTGGAAACTACCTCTCTCAGAGCAGTTCCCAGACGCTTACTTACGTGATTCACACATTATTCGCATTTCACACAGATGAAGCAGTCATAAGTGTTTGCAACCTTTGATTTGGTGTTGGCTCGATCAGCTGATCTGTAGCTGTCAACTCTGGTTGTCTCTGGATATCAAGTTCATGACACCTACGTTTACCGCTCATACGTGCAGCATGCGTCAATTTCCTCTTGACACGAGGCATTTCAAATGATAATAGCAAGTATATGTTTAAACAAATTAAAAACTATCAAAAATAGTAGAAACTATCAAAAATGTAGTCTTGAGAAAGACTGTTTGGTATGAATGAAATAAACTTGTAACAATGAGCAAAAGAACAATTCAAAATAAATACGTTCAAATAATAAACAGTTATAGTTAAATATAGTCTTTAGTTAATTTATTAAGTATTTATTTAAAGGCTTGGAATATAATTCTGAAGTCTACAGAGATTGACGAATTCTGGGTCAAGTGAGAGGTAGAAATGAGCCAAATCTGCAATTTTTTTTAAATTACGCCCGCCATCGTCATTTCGGACATGAGGCGTCTTGCAGTCCAGTATAAAATGGAAGTGTCTCCAGAAGGTGTGAGGGCCCGAAAGTCATTACTGGAGCGGACGCTAGAAAGAGAGGGGCAACTAAAGAGATGCTCCCCAGTCATATGCGAGGTGCCACAAAATACACAGTGAGGTGAATCAACCAAGTTGATTTTATGTAAGTGGGCCTGCAGATAGTCATGTCCATTAATAATTCGAAAATTTGAAACTCCTTCTGCCCTGGGAAGGAGGGAAAGACGTGAGCGCTGTTGGCCATCCAGAAGGCAAGCCCATGGTTTTCCATCTGCCATATTCCTAAGAGCAGAAATTGTACCAAGTCTGATTTTGCTCCCAAAAAGTCTCTTAGAATTTCGAAGAGGGACCTGGTAGGAAGATGGGTGCAAAGATGCAAATAGTTGTGCTAGTAAAACCGAAAAATAGAATAATATATTTTTTTACGTTTGAAATATTTGTTATATGACCAGCTAACGCTAATGTCATGCAAAATTTGAGAAACACGACAGTTGAAATTTTCAGTACTAATTCATCAATTGTAAATGTAATTACAAAACGCGAATACACCAGTAAATCATTTTTCGACATATTTATTAATTTTATCTCGTTAAATAATGCATTTCCAAATATGTAAAGACAATTTAAAATAGTTCAAATTCAATGCAATACAAAATAGTTTCGAAAACGATACACCCATTATGTTAGAATTTTAAACGTTCAAACAGTTTTATTTGTCCGAAAAACATTTGATAAAATTTTTCTTTCCTATCAATCATAAGTCTTGCGAGGGCTGGAAATATTCCTGTTTTCAAACACGTGACAAAATCTGCTGTCACTGCTTCTCGCAAAAAATTGGTTTTAGTGTTTTTCCCTTCATGTAAATTTATCTTTGAAATAAAAAAAAATAAAAAAAGAAATTGCAAGTTTCAATCAAGAAAGTTTTTGGACACATAACAATCAAAATTAAGCCAGTTTTGTCAGCATTTATTCTGAGCAAATTGGGTTTTGTATTTTGCTCAATCAGAGCTGCACAGTTTCTCCTTTTCAACACATGAACCCACACAATTCTATAAAAAAACGATGCAACACCACCCCGATGGCGTCCCCACTCCCCAGCAATTCTTCGTATTTCGAAAGACTGGGAAAATATGACTCACTAATGTTTTCCATGATAAAACGTCTCAAAGAAGTCAAAGTATTCGCTAAAAAAGCGGTTACTAAAGAAATGTGATAGTTGCAAATAGCGATAACTCGCCAAAAGAAATTACCATGAACACACACGAATTACCCGCCTCGGGCGCTGCATTTCGCACCCCCCGTTCGATAGATTATTAAAATTTTCCTCTTATCTTTTGATTAAGTGAAAAACACTGCAGTTACAAAAAAGGGAAATGAAAATGATTGAAATATAATTATTAAGGGCGTTAATAATAAAAACTAAATATATATCATCACAAACAAAGTGGATAAAAATCAAATCTATTTGGGTTTTTTTTAATCAATTCTCTAAACTTTGAATATTTTATTTATTAATACAAAACTTTCTAATTACTGTTTGGATATATAAAGAAGAAATATAATCTAAATTACATTTGTTGATTTATTGGCATGAGTGTAAAATATCAACAAAATTGTTTCCTCTTCCCCTAAAATGTTTACGAATCAAAAAATGCCAATGAAAAAAATTAAACTGCAGATTCAAAAGTTGTTTATTTATTAATTATTAGGCTCTACTGTGTGGTGCAATAAGACACACTTATAAATTGGTACTGACTTTGTCCGTTTTGGGGTAAATGTTAACTTGCAAATACGAAATTACATAAACTGATGAAAATATATTGCAAATTTATATTGTAGTAGATAGGAGTTGTATAAACAATCGTTTTTATTACATATCTAGACTATTTGTATCATACATTCATCGACACTCTTCATCGCATGAGCGTCTCCTAGCTTGATGCCAGGTTTCCAACTCTAAGAAAGTTGCCAGATCCTATTTACAATTATATACAAATATATCACATCTTCCCCTCTTAGGGTGGATGTTTTACACCGTATAAACAACAAGTTTTTTAAATATTGTACACATATAAGAATACCCAATAATCATTATACATTACAACACATCATCATCTAATCTCGAGGGTCTGTATACACTTCTTCCTCTCCGAGTTGTATACACAGGGTTTGAATTTGTTTGTATAATGTTTGGAACATCATGATTTGTAGTGTCATTAGAAATCCCAGGATTTTCATTACAATGATACATATTGTTTTGAACATTGCTATCACAAAGGTCATTGTAGTCAGGATATACATAATTTATTTTAATATTTGTCTTGCGAATATAACACTTATTACGCCTAACAATTAAACCATTCCGTTTCTTTACAAGATATGATCTTGGGGCTAAATGCTTTTTAATAACTACAGCAGGTTCCCACTGCTCACCTACTCTCAACATTACCTTCTACCCAGAGACAAATTCAGGCCTGACATGCGCGTGTCTGTCATAATATAACTTGGCTTTTGTTTGCCTTTTGACTAACTCTTCCCTGAAGTTCTTTTGTACTGTTGGTGTTAGCTGTGTTTGGGATATGGGTAATTTTGTACTGATATTTCTACTCAATAGCATCTGACTAGGGGATACCTTCATGCCCGATATAGGTGTGCATCTATATTCAAGTAATGCCTCGTAAAGCCTTTCAGGACCAGCTTTTCTCAACAGACCCTTAGCAATACCTACCATCTTTTCTGCTAAACCATTCGACTTGGGATACCGAGGACTACTTGTTATTATCTCAAAACCCAACTTATCAGAAAACTTTTTCATATCCCTACTATTGAAAGGCATATTATCACTAATCATTACTTTAGGGATCCGATGAGTTGCAAATATCTGTTTTAATTTATCTATTATTTCTCCTGAACTTTTGTTATTGATATGTACTACATCCAGCCATTTTGATAAATAGCACCCCACCACCAAGTAACTTTTGCCACCAAATTCAAATATATATCAGCACCTATTTTTTCATAGGGTAAATCTGGTACAGCATGACTAATAAGTGGTTCTTTTATTGTTTGAGGTTTAAACCTCTCACAAGCTAAACAAGTTGAAACCATTTTCTCTATTTCATCGTTGGTATAAGGCCAAAAAATTACTTGCCTCGCCCTCGCTTTACTTTTTTCTATCCCACAATGAGCTTCATGTAATAACGCCAACATGCTCCCTCTTAATGACAACAGGCACAACCACCCTGTCATTAAGAAAAACTAAACTGTCTTCTACACTCAACTCGTTTCTAAATTTGAAGTATGCTCTGGCTTCTTTGGGAACCTTATCACTGCTATTTGGCCAACCCGTTTGCCAGAATTGACTTACCGTCTGTAGTCCTAGATCTTTTCAAGTAGCCTCCCTCAATTCTTTCTTTCTGACACCTGCAACTGTTTTGACAACGTGTGCACAATCTCTAACAACTCGTCACCTGGAACATCCGTTTCATTAAATGATCGAGACTATAGATCAGCTATATACACGGTGCATTCTGAAAGTAATGCGCATGATTTTATTATGACGCGACTATCCATCGCAGCGAACTCGGATTGTGGTGGGGGATCTGCCCTTCCAAACGGTCTCAGTTCGCTCCGAGCAGTAGGACGTGGATTCGCGTCTTTTTTTCCATTGTGTCACGGCACGATGGAGTGTTCGTTGGAACAGCGGTACGCGATAAAGTTTTGTGTGCGGCTATGCAACGGAAACTTATCAAATGGTTCACAATGGTTTGTTAATAGCTTTAATGAGACACACACAATCTTCTCCCAAACACAAAAAAGCGCGCATGAGCAAGTCTCGCATCAAAACAATGCTGATTGACTTCGTTGACATCCGAGGAATCGTCCAATTTGAGTTTGTACCGCAAGGTAATTGATAATTGGTAATTTTTTAGTTAACGTCGTACTAGAGCAACACAACGGGCTATTGACGACGGTCCGGGATCAGTCCCTGAAGGGAAAGATCCGAGGACAACACCTCGTAATTTTGAACCACGGTCAGATGACGAAGCAACACCTGAGCTGGCACCCCACTCTCCAAATTTTCACGCCAACCCAACGTGAGGACTTTCGGCCACGACAGATTTAACGTGCACCAGCCGCCTCTACACCATACGTTTACAAACATCCATGCCCGGACCCGGATTCGAACCGGGAACCTTCCGATCTAGAGGCTAACACCTTAACCACTATACCGGTTGGTCGGCTGTACCGCAAGGACAATTTGTCAACGCAGCTTTTTACCTGGAGGTGCTCAAGAGACTGTCACGATGGGTCGCACGAGTCAGGCCTGCATCAAAGACGTCTTCAAGATCCAACACGACAATGCCCCAGCCACACGGCCTTTGTCGTCACCAACTACCCGATCCAGAGCAAGACCCCCTTGGTGTCCCAGCCTCCTTACAGCCCTGATTTGGCTCCGTGTGACCTTTTTTGTTCCCCCGACTGAAGAGAGAACTGAAGGGAAAGCACTGGGATTCGGTGGAGGACATCCAACCTCATATTACAAGGTTCCTGAGAGGCATTCCAGTCGAGGAGTTCCAGGGTGCCTTCCAGGCGTGGCAGAATCGTCTCCGCAGGTGCATTGATGCACAAGGGGATTATTTTGAAAAAATTTAACCCTTTGTAAATTTAATTAAAATTTAACCCTTTGTAAAAATTTAACCAATTGGATCAATAAATCTATTTTTCCCAGAAAATGCGCATTACATTAATTTTTCTGGTAAATATTTTAAATTTAATTGATACTTTAATAGCTTAATCTTAATTCTCTGCAATCTGTTAGATAACACATTAACAATGTTTTTATTCACTATAGATACAAAAGGTTTATGATCTGTCAGAATCTCAACCTGCCTCCCATATAAGTAGTAGTGAAATTTTTTTACAGCAAATAATATGCTTAGAAATTTTTTTCTATTTGAGCATAATTTTTTTCTGTGTCAGTTAAGCTACGTGAAGAAAAGGCTGTTCATTTTGTAATAGGTAGCACCCTAACCCATCCTTGGTACTGTCTGCTTGCAAAGTAATGGGTTTTTGACTGTCAAATATCCCTAACACTGGAGCCTTACAAATTAATTCCTTTAGTTCCTTAAAAATCTGGGTATGTAAACACAACCACTGCCATTCCACATTTTTCTTCAATAGATTCCTTAATGGGGCAGTTTTGGTTGAGAAATGCGGTACAAACCTCCTTAAATAATTGAACATGCCCAACACTCTCTGCAGTTCAATTTTACTTTTAGGTTCCGTCAATTGAACTACAGTTTTTACCCTTTCAGGATCAGGTCGCATGCCCTCAACATTGAATATGTGACCCAAATATTTTACTTCCAAGACTCTACACTGCAAAAATTATCTGTTTTTTTTTACGGACTTTTCCCGTATATTTGACGGTTTAAAGCTGTTTTGTTGACAAAACGGTTTTTTACCGTTTTTCACTCCAGCCATATACGGTTTAAAACCGTCAGTTCAAATTCTAGTTCTCGTCATTACGGTATTGCTTTGCGTACGATAACTTTCCCTTTTCTTAAATCTTTTTAAGATTATTTTCTACACTTGCTCTTGTTTTTCAGCAATTACTTTATGGTTTTGAACATCGTGTAAATAAAAGTGCGATTAGACTTTTATTTAAGCTTTTCGATATTCATCAGTTGGCAACCAGGTCGTATGTTGATTGGGCGCCATTTTTGATCGACGAGTGCTCAAATAGTTTCAACTCTAATTATCAGGTGAGATTTTATTTACTTTTCATGCTCCTTTTGTCAATTTTTAGAAATTAGATTCTTACCGTAATGCCTGTGTTTAAATGTGTACTCTGTAATTTCAAAACAAAATTAATCAAACCCTATGTTGTCCTCTGGAGTTTGCATCGAAATGTTCACGGAGTAACATTCCCTTGTGGTGCTCAATCTTGTCATCTCCGTTTTAAAAACTATAGGGTGTCCTAAAAGTTCCCGTACTCCAACTTTGAAAATAATTATTGCCCGTGTTTTTTTAATTTTTTAATTTTATCGACTCTTTAATTTTTATCGTTTTATTTTCTTTGCACTCAAGTTGTGCGATAATAAAGTTCCACGTCATTTTGTTCTTCATTGCAAGATGAATTTATCACGCATTCAGAGAATTGCGCTGTTTTAAACTTATTTTGAATGCAAAGAATTTTAGCGACATAAATATCCAAGTGATGCACTACAGAGTAAATATGGATCATTCTGAAATTAAATAGAAATTTGACATTCAAAACTTTTTGAAAAATAAAATTAAAGTTTTAGAATTTATTTTATGTATTTAAGTCATGTTAGGGCAATGAAGTTGTGCAACTGAAACAGGTCAAGAAAATATTTTAAGCAAATTAAAGCCAATTTTTTATTTCCTTAAAACGTGGAGGTGACGAGATGTTTCAGTTTCATCTAACACATTGTAATATCTTCAGGTATTTAATCTAAAATGTACTATTCATGAGTATTTATTGTCAGTTGTTTTAAATTGGCCATAACCTCATCTTGAACTATTGCTTCACATTCTTCATAGGAAACAAATTTGTTTTTAGTGTCATGTCATCTTGACATGAAGCGGATCTGGTAAGAAGCTTCGAAACATTCAGTGACATTTGCCACATAATAGCAAACACTCTTTCTACCAAATACTTTGACAATTATATATTCATTAAATGGCATTTGAGTCGGGACGCAAAGATTCAGACAGTGAGCAGAATGGCAGAACATTAAGTTTTTCACTATTTTCAATTTATCTATGTAATGTGATTTGGTCATGTGAATCTCTGAAATGCACACGTTGTATCTCCCAAAATCAACATGTATCAATATCTTATCTGTTCCAAGGTTATCTTTAGGTTGAAAATTGACCTGTATTGATAGAACTATGTTGCAAACATGCTTCATGAAGTAAGGAAGCATATCATTAAATTTATTAACTAGCGCTTTGACTTCTATTTCAACTTTTAATTTAACTACTTTCTTAGCTAACTTTTATTTATTTAACTGTAAACTTCTTTCCTCTTCGATTGCTCAACACATGTAATCACAATTTCAAAATCATTTGTCTCAACGTGTTTGTTAATGCACTTCTTTCCAGACATTCTTCTTCACTTTTTACTACATCCTGACAGCAGAGATTTAACCATCTGATCTAAATAATTGTACTTAAGAACTTTGAGGCTTTTTATTTTTTCAAAAGTTAACAAAACATTTTCATGCTTTTCACATGCACATGTTTCTTACATTAGGTTGCAATACCCAACAGCTTCATCTGGGTTAACTACTTCACTCTGTTTGGTGGAATATGATTTTCTTTTTTCTTCAAACAAGATTTTCTTGTCTTTTCAACCCATTTTTTTTACTGAGCCCTCTTTTATGTCGAAACGTACTGAAATACCTTTTATTTGTCCTTCTATTATATTTCTCCTGCTCTTTCCTTTTAAATTCTTCATACAGTTCTGGATCATTTTTAATTCTGTTTCTTTTTTGCTAAGACTCCTTCCAGACTTTCCTAATTTGATTATATCAGATTTCTTAGACATGGTACCAACTAGGCCAGATTGGCATGATACCAACTGGTACCATGTCAGAAACAACAAAGAGAACTTCAGTCATGAGGATAATTATATTATCTCCCAACTCAATACCATATTTTTAAAGAAAAATTAAGATTTTATCAGCATACATAATCAGACCCAAAGTTACAAGTGTTCAAACACTGTTTACAGTGTTAAAAAAAGCTGGTACAGTACATATAAAAAATACATACATAAGTACAGTACATAAAAATACAGTACAAATAAAGCTGGTAGGCTTTATTCTACAGGTTCAAATTAGAACCAATTGGCAGGTTAAATCAGTACTGGTTAGAGAAAAAACAATTGGACTGCTTATTTGTTTACCCAAGATTGTTCTTACTTTAATAAATAACCATTTATAATCACTATTTTACTATATCATTGTACAAATTCCTGATAAGATATATTTGCTCACCTCCATGGATGACTGTCACTTCCATGTTGGAACTTAGCCATGGAGGTGAAATTTCAATGGTTGGACCACATTTATGCCTAACCTAAAACAATCCCAGCCATGTGCTTTGATTTCCAGATTATTTTGTACATTTTCTAACTATCTGTTGAAAAAAGGTTCAGCAATAAATGAAAATATATTAAGTTAAAAAATGCCATAGCAGTGACATTGTTAAAAGAACTCACGAGTTTTCCTAGTACAAATATAAGAAAGAAACAGACAAAGTAATACGAACTATTGAGTCCAAGATATCTTACAGTAAAGATGGCTCATTAGAGCTTCTTTTAATTAAACTTTCAGACATGTACTGCCTTCTAGTAGACTTTTTTTTAAAGGTTATTTACTTTTTATGCAGAGCTGACAAAAATAATAACGACAAAATAATTTACTGATTTTTCAACAACATTAAATTTAATAAAAAATATAATAATATCTGGTGCAATGAAATGAAAACTATTAACTATAAAACTATTAATATTAAATACAGCTATTAAATAAAGGAATTTTTATACTTTTTAAATTTTTTTAAATTTCAACTGTATTTCTTAACCTAGAAACAGGGTTAGGGACAGCCATGGAGGTGATATTTTCCATGTTTAATTCACTTTTTTAAGTATAAGCATGCGAATATTTACTGAAGATATCTGATGAAAATATACCTCAATTAAGATCTATTACTATTGTATAAAAATCAAATGACACATGAAATTCATTAAAAAAAAAAATACATGTGACTCAAATTTCCACTTAATTTCAGAATGACCCACATATAGTATATCAACTTATTCAACGATTTTTTGCATTATTAGACGTGAATGAACAAGACTCTTGGTTCCAACAAGACGTAACCTGCCATACAAGTTATGACATCATGGGCATGCTTCAAGATTTTTTTGGCAATCGACTCATCTCAAGAAACCATTGGCCACCTCGTTCCGTGATCTGCACATTCCTGACTTTTTTTCTGTGGGGATATTTAAAGAACAAAGTTTAGGAAGATAATCACCAAACAATAGGTGATCTGAAAATTGCCATTACTCAAAGGATACAAGAAGTCACTATCAGTATTTTGAAAGGTTTTTCTAAAAATATGTGTAAACCAGTGATTCTCAACCTGTGGGGCGCGCCCCACTAGGGGGGCGCGAGCACACTAGAGGGGGGCCGCGAGAATATCCAAGAGAAAATATTATTTAAAAAAATTGATTAACTGACTTAAAGGAAAGCACACATACACATAGAAAACAAAAAATACATTTCGACATATTTAATAATTAACTTATTAAAGTAAAACAACTTCTAAATCAAAACTTACTTAATCAAAACATACCAAATTAAAAACAAATTTAATAATTATTAGTGACTTCCTTGGGCCTGTCTTGCCGAGAAAAATTTTTGAAGGAAGGCTTAATATTAGAAATAGCCACTCTCAGTTCTGTTTCTATATTTAGCCGAGATCTATATTTTGTCTTCAAAGAAGCCACAGCAGAAAATCCAGTTTCACAAAGGTAGGATGTTGAAAATGGTAATAGAATGCGAAATGCCCTTGTTTTTAGTGCAGAAAAATATATATATAACCCTCTACTCCTGACCAAAATTCAAATAGTGATTTATTACTAAATTGTCTTTTGGTTTCGCCACTTGTCGTGAAGTCTATGAATTTTTCTTCCTCATTAATTGAGAGTCCTTCGGGAGTCTTATGAAATGGATCCCTAACCCACTCGTAACTTGCTATCAGTTTGTCGTCAGCAAGAAAATACTTTTTAAAATTCTTTGCCAGCATGGCTAAATGATTTTCAATGATTACAAAAACAACTTTTACATGTTCTTCTTTAGCCTTGTAAATTTTAGTACAATCATTCACATTTGCAAACACTGTTAGGTTTTTTTGCTTTAAATTTCTGCTCCACAATTCCAATTTTCTACAAAAAGCATTAACTTTATCACTCGTATCCAACATATTTAATTCCAACTTTTTCTGTATATTTGTTTAAGTGCAGTGCTTTTTTTGTATGTTTGATTTTGTTTAGTGCTTTTTCTGTATGTTTGATTTTGTTTAGTGCTTTTTCTGTGCATTGATTGTTACTTTGGTTAATCATGGGTATAGTTAGCATGTTAAAGGAGATGAGGACAGAGGGAGCCAGTGGGGAGTTCTATGTGGAATGTGACTTGTGTAGGAATATGGTTGAGGCATGAAAGGGGGGTGTGAGAGGGGTTAAAATGTCAGAGAAGGTTGAATTTACATGCAAGAGTTGCTTAGAGGTGGGTGATTTGAGGAAGGAGCTGGAGACTTTGAAGGTGAAGTCTGCAGAGGGAGTGTAAAAGGGTGTCCAATGTGTAGACTTGGGGCATGTTGATCAGGGGGATAAGGTAACTAGAGGGGTAGTGGTTGGTGATTCAATGGTTAGGGTTTTGGGAGAAATGGTAGGGCGTAAAAAGCGCAATTTTGCAAGGTGTTGCTTGCCAGGTGCCAGGGTAAAACATGTAGTTGAGGCAGTTAAGGCAGGTGTTGTTAAAGGGGAGGAAAAGGCAGTAGTGTGGGTGGGAACAAATGATGTAGAGAGGACTACTAATGTTGAGTTTAAGAGGGAAGCAGAAACACTTTTAAGAGGCATTAAGTCTCATGGGGCAGAGGTAACAGTATTAGGATTACTACCTAGGTATGGGTTAGGTAATGGGTGGTTAAATCAAAGGGCCAATAAGATGAACGGGTTGTTAAGGGATTTGTGTGAGAGGGAGGAGGTTAGATTTTTAGATGTTTGGAAGGAGTGTAGGAGGAATTGGATAAGCAGGGGCAATTTGCATTTTAGCCTGATAGGTAATAGTGAGGTTGGCAAGCGGGTTTTGAATATTCTGGAGTCAAAAAACTAGAATACAAGCAGGGATGGGAAGGACATAGAGGGTTGACAGTACACTGTAATTGCTTAGGAAAACTAACAGGGTCTAAATTGCAGGAGACAAACAATACAAAGGGAAAGTGTAATGTAAGGGAGAAAAACAATACCAAGACAAATAATACAAGGGGAAAGTGCAATATAAGGGTGGAAAATAAGCTAAAAGTATTTTATTGTAATGCTCGCAGTGTGAGAAATAAAATGAATGAGCTCAAGGGAATTGCACAAGCAGAGGATATAGATATCATTGGGATTACTGAAAGTTGGGCAAACAGTGAAGATGCACAAATTTTAGAATTAAGTGGATTCACAATGTTTAGGGAGGACAGAGTGAATAGGAAAGGGGGTGGGGTTTTGATTTATGTGAGAGAATTCTTAAACTGTACGGAAATAAAGTTAAATAGTAAAACTGAGGGTATAGAATCAGTCTGGGTGAAACTGAATACAGACAAAGGCAAAGGACTAATTCTGGGCAATATATATAGATCTCCTGTTTGTAGTGAAGAGCAGGAAAAGGGCATGTGCAATCTGTTAAACGAAGCATGTCAAAAACGAGAATTAATTTTAATGGGGGACTATAACTATCCAAATATTGACTGGACAAACAATCTAGCTACAAATGGGAAAGGGGTTTATTTTGAAGTAGTGATGCAGTTAGTTTATTTCTAGTCAAGATACTTTCATCTTGACCTTTAGGTAACAGTAAAAGGGTAGCACACGTTGATGGATGGTCCCAACGTGGGAAAATTATTAGGGAATCCCAAATAAGATTTAGGTTGAACATATATATGTATTTTGTAAGGTGAAGCTATGTAGAAAGTGTGACCACTGAATACGACACATGTCTATTATTGCAGTAAGGCCTGACACCTGCTGAAAATGTTTGAAGGGGTTCTATAGATTTAACATTTTACATTTGAAGGAAGTGATACAGACCAAAGAAAAGCATACATGAAATGATACGCTCTTGCTTTACTCACAATACTATTTCATTGCAAACAGACTATGGTGCCTCATCCTGAGTGCGATCCCATGAAAAAGCATGGGATTCAAATTTTATCAATGACGAATTTGAACAAGTAACAGTGCAAATAAAGGATCTGGGAGTGTGTACAATATTACATTTTAAGCAATTACTGGGACAGTAGTTGTTATTTTTTGTTTAACCCTCGAAGTGTGTGCGTGGTGGTGGTGGTAGTGATGGGGGTATTCGACGATATTTCTTGTTCATCATCAAGATTTAACTAATTTTGCTAATGACGATATATCTCGAATCAAGAACGATATATATCGTATCAAGAACTGACAAATTTTGAAAATGACGCCTTCAACAGCGGACCAATTTTTCTAGTGGCAAGATACCTCGTCCATCAAGAGCTGACCAATTTTGCCAATAACGAGATATCTTGTAATCAAGAAATTGTATTGCCGATATTTTTGGTTGGGAGATCAAGATCTGAAGAGTTTACTTACAACGATGAAATTTCTCGTCCGTCAGTCGGTTTTGCTACTAACGAGATAACTCATCGAGGCAATCACCAGAAGGGTTGAGTGTGTACATCTCCCTACCCATGTTATCCATGCCTTTCTGCATAAATTATAAAAATATTGGGATTGGGGAAGGAGTTTGGACCTCTTAAATTTGTACCGCTGTCGCCTGATACAATGGCTTTACGACCTATTGAGTAAAGTCATCTCTATGTTTGGCTATTCATATTACCCGTATATTTGCAATACTCATTTATTTCATAATTAACTTGGTGAGGCCGATCCCATCCATAAAAGGGAGCCCAGTTGGAAAAGCAACAGATTAGAAACCTTTGAGCTACGAATTCCGCCGCTAGGTGTCGATCAGTGTGCGTCGCGTTTTCGTAGCTCCCGTGAAGTTATTTATGCGTTATTCTTCATTCATTTAGTACTAAGCAGTGTATTACTTGTATTCCTATCAGTTCAAACATTTCTAATTGTTTTTAAAGTCTTTTTATAGTCCTTGTACTTAGTTTTTTGACTTGTTAAGTAGTCTTAAGTCAAGTCTCGTTAGGCCTAATTCACGTATGTCTCGTTGGGCCTAAATATTTTGTGTCTTGTTTGTTTTCATTCGGATAGTTGACTACTACAAGGTTATAGGATATTTAATTCCAGCTTTTTCTGTATATTTGTTTCAGTGCAGTGCTTTTTCTGTGTATTTGACTTAGTGCTTTTTCTGTATGTTCGATTTTGTTTAGTGCTTTTCCTGTATGTTTGATTTTGTTTAGTGGTTTTTTCTGTGCATTGATTGTTACTTTGGATTAGCATGGGTTTAGTTAGGATGTTCAAGGATATGAGGACAGAGGGAGAAAGTGGGGAGTTCTATGTGGAATGTGCCTTGTGTGGGAATATGGTTGAGGCAGGAAAGGGGGGTGTGAGTGGGGTTAAAATGTCAGAGAATGTTGAATTTACATATTAAAGTTGCTTAGAGGTGGGTGATTTGAGGAAGAAGCTGGAGGCTTTGAAGGTGAGGTTTGCAGACGAAGTGGAAAAGGGTGTTAAGGGTGTTCAATGTGTAGACTTGGGACATGTAGATCAGGGGGATGAAGTTGATAAGGTAACTAAAGGGGTTGCGGTCAGAGATTCAATGGTTAGGGTTTTGGGAGACATTGTAGGGCGTAAAAAGCGCAATTTTGCAAGGTGTTGCTTGCCAGGCGCCAGGGTCAAACATGTAGTTGAGGCAGTTAAAGCAGGTGTAGTTAGATTAGTTAATTTTAGAATTAAGTGGATTCACAATGTTTAGGGAGGACAGAGTGAATAGGAAAGGGGGTGGGGTTTTGATTTATGTGAGAGAATTCTTAAACTGTACGGAAATAAAGTTAAATAGTAAAACTGAGGGTATAGAATCAGTCTGGGTGAAACTGAATACAGACAAAGGCAAAGGACTAATTCTGGGCAATATATATAGACCTCCTGTTTGTAGTGAAGAGCAGGAAAGGGTATGTGCAATCTGATAAACGAAGCATGTCAAAAAGGAGAATTAATTTTAATGGGGGACTATAACTATCCAAATATTGACTGGACAAACAATCTAGCTACAAATTTGAAAAGGGCAGAATTTTTGGAAATGATACAGGGTTGTTTTTTGTATCAGATGGTGATGACGATACTAGGGACAATGCAATATTGGAATTGATTTTCAGCAATGATGAGGATAGGGTGCATGATTTGGTTATAGGTGAGCCACTGGGAGAAAGTGATTATAAAAGTATCAGATTAAGTATACATTTTCAGTCAGCTTTCACAATCAATAGTAGCATAATTCCAAATTTCAGAAAGGTAAATTTTCATAGGATAAGGGAAGAGTTAAAGGAGATATTTAAAGGGGGATTAATAGCACCGCGTCATTCTGAACAATGGGAGGAATTCAAGAATACGTTAGACAGGGTGATAAAAAAACATGTAACGTTCAGGAAAAAAGGAAAATCTAGAAACTTGCTCCCTATGTGGTTTTCAGGGGAAACCCACAAAGCTTTAAAATTAAAACAAAGAATATACAGGGCATATAAAAGCACTGGTAACTACAGGGACAAGGAGGCATATCAGAAAGCCAGAAAGGAGTTTAAAAATATTAGTCGGAAGCAAAAGGTGTCCTAGGAGGAAAAATTAGCAAGGGAAATAAATATAAACCCAACAGAATATTTTGCATATGCAAGTGGTAAAAATAGATTTAGTACTACACTAGGCCCTTTGGAGGGGAGGGGAGGTGAATTAATTCAAGACGAGGTGAGAATGGCAAACGTGTTAAATGACTTTTTTCAGGGGGTTTTCAATAGTAAATATAATTTAAAAAAGGATCCCAAGGATGGAGCCTTTGCAGGGGGTATAATTAAATAATGCAAATTTAACAGGGAAGAAATAGTACATCAGTTGAAAAGAATTAAGCCATCTAAAGCACCAGGGCCAGACGATATTTATCCGAGAGTACTAGTGGAATGCGCGGAAGAACTGGGGGAAGTAATTCATACAATATTTAATTCAACATATAGCACAGGTTGGGTACCAATGGATTGGAAGTTGGCCAACATAACTGCAATTTTCAAAAAGGGAATACAAAGTGATCCGGGCAACTATAGACCAGTAAGTCTAACATCAGTAATTTGCAAAATATTTGAATTTTTGTTAAAAAAGCATATAATGTTATACTTGGAGGAGGGGGGGACTGTTATCAAAGAATCAGTATGGGTTTAGGAATGGCAGATCCTGCTCTACAAACCTTTTGAAGTTCTACGAAAAAATTACTGAGGAGCTGGATAATAAGAGCAGTGTGGATTAGGGTGGAGCGAAAAACACGAATTTCGGAAATTGAAAACGCCTATGGTGGGAATAGTTGGGGACTACCATGCTTATTAACAGTACAAAATATGAGCTAAATCAATTAATATCTTCAGGTGCCCAAATCACTTTGAAATTTCGAAATTTTGCCAATTTTTTCACAAAAATAATAATAACGCATTTAAAAAAAATTTAATACATCTTATTTAAAGCCATGGGTGGATGAAATGAACTTCCCTGCGTGTAAAAAAAAAGTTTTACACTTAACATTATCCCGGAAAATAAAAAATTTCCCCTTTTTCTAGAGCTCCATCACGCGCGTCTCCACTCCTCTCAATAGACTCATCTTTGCGACCACGCGTTTACACGGACGCTTCCCCTTGCAACTCTTCGCTTTTTTTTAATTATTAAAACAACCCAGAACTTAGCACGAAGAGATGGCTGCATATCGAGTTCCACCCCACGCCCCTAAAATTTTCAATTTGAGTTGCTAGCTTACACTAAAAAATTAAATTTAAGTTACTGGCAAGTGGTTTAGCTTAAAAATGGTTGATATTGACTTTTGGTTTCAAATCTGGGTAAAGCAAGTCTAGAAGCAATTCTTGACCGAATAAATCCATCTCGTGCCTCTGTACCACAAACTGTACTATATGCTTCAGTTACTAATTTAACGCAACGTTCTACTACTTGTGAATGGCATGGAAAGTTAAACATGTTACTATTGGTTGGAACGTCTAGAACCATAGACTTGAGTTGATCATCAGATAGAGATACTGTAAGTGGTGGATCTGTAATGGAATCTGATTGCCATTCAAATTTATGTAATCGTCTGCTTCGAAGTTTAACTTGGGAATTTTGAACTCTCGAATATTCTTTTCGACTTTATTTTTTTTGTCTTCATTTTAAATTTTTCTGAGGCTCAATTCTCTGACGTGTTTTCTATCATCAGCTAACATTGCCAAATGAATATTTTCTGGATGGGCATAATAAGCATTTCTTATCTACAACAATTTTTATATAATCAGGCTAAAATCTCGATTTATTTAAAATATGGTAAAAATTAGGAATTCCCTTACCGACATGATGACTGACTTTTAATTTTAAACCACACATATGAGTGTACCTTCACAGCATACTCTGTTAATATTTTCAAGTTATGGGTTGGATCTTCTGTTGAAACATATAACCTTAAAATTATATTTCTCGTGGTCAACCATCTGGAATGATTCAATTTTCCTGGATTTTTTTGTGACAAGCTTAATGGAATATATTTATTTGATATACCTGTGCACATTTCGTAAATGTATCGTTGATCAGTGATTAGATCCTCTAGGACAATATCTGGCAAAGTTACTTATATCTTTTCAAAGTTTGTCAAAGGCAATTTTTCACAAGATTCAAACATTTTTCCAATTTTTCCGTTGTATCCTTTTGGTCCTGTGGTTTTCCCTTCTAAATGTTGCAACAAATGACGTAAAGGTAGCTGGGTAGCTCATTTGTATGTAATAAACAAATAAACCAATGCACAGGACATCCTAAAAAGAGCTCGATATGTCGAATGACTCCATTTTTCAAACATGTATTTACCACTGTACCATCACAACCAACCACTTGCATCTTAGAAATATCTATATTTTTCTCCAAACAAGTTAAAATACTTGTTTTAATATTTTGATAAGAGTCAGTTGTAGGAGTGACACGTCCCCTATATTTTGATCCTGGTTCTTGTATTAGAACGATATGTTCTTCTGTTACCGTCTTTCTAGAAATCCTTTCTCTTTCTTTAATCATTACTAAAGTTTAATCCTTTCGCTCATCGAAGTATATTCCATATTCTGATAAAGAGGTAGTTTCCTCATTTTTCCTTTTCAGGTAGCTGCGAGTCTTTGTCCTTTCTCTTCTAAGTTTACTACGATCAACAATGTTTGAAGAATCATCCTTGGAAATTTTTCCCATATCCTTCAAAGCAGCGTTTATTAGAATTGCTGCTGATCTATCTGAAACGCCAGTTCTATCACAAGCCTGAGCTACATTTGGAAGTTTAGTTCTCGTTTGTGAAGTTGAAGAATAATTATTATCAATGACTGTGTTTATAGTGGCATTAGAATTCTGTAGCAAATTAAAACTTAAAGTAGCTCCCGTAGTATAGGGCGAGAGATTTTGGATTGTTTTCCTTTACAATCTTTGAGCTAAACGTTTTGGCTCTCTGCTTCCCTTTCTTTGCGCTGCAACCTTTTTTTCAAGTATTCTGCTGGTTTTAATGCCAACATTTCCAATGACCATTTTTCGAAATGTCCTTTGATCTGTTAAAAAAGGTCTTTCAGCAATAGGTACTTTAATTTTGAAAGTACAACTGAGAAAGTTCTTACATTTACATATGCTAATATCAAATAGATTTTTTTTTCTGCTGATTCCCTGAAGGACACAACCTTTCGAGAAATATAGTTTGCCAGTATTTTTTAATAGTTTCTTAATATTTCTATATGCTTTATGGTATTTTTTCAGCATATATATTATTTGTTGGTTTATTACAGTTGGAATCGAACTTTTCCCCCATAATCCTTTAAGCTCTTTAATTAAAATTGAACATCCATCAGACACATACTAGCATCTCTTTTACAATCTTTCTGTATGTAAAGATAATACTTCATAAATCTGCATATGTTGGAAGTGTGTTAGGCTTCATTATTTCAGCCATTCCAAACACGGGACATGCATCTACTGATCGTGTCCTAGGCATTTTGACTATTTCACAGAACCGTGTATCCTTAACAAACAAAACAAACCAAATCCAAACAAAACTGAACTTAAAGATTAAAATTTCTATATAAAAAATATCTAAAATAAGTAAAAATAAGCAGGGGGGGGGACTCGATATGCAGCCATCTCCTCGTGCTAAGTTCTGGGTTGTTTTAATAATTAAAAAAAAGCGAAGGGCTGCAAGTAGAAGCGCCCGTGTAAACGCGTGGTCGCAATGATGAGTCTATTGAGAGGAGTGGAGACGCGCGTGATAGCGCTCTAGAAAAAGGGGAAATTTTTTATTTTCCGAGTTAATGTTAAGTGTGAAACTTTTTTTTTACACGCAGGGAAGTTCATTTTATCCACCCATGGCTTTAAATAAGATGTATTAAAGTTTTTTAAAAGCGTTATTATTATTTTTGTGAAAAAATTGGCAAAATTTCGAAATTTCAAAGTGATTTGGGCACCTGAAGATATTAATTGATTTCGCTCATATTTTGTACTGTTAATAAGCATGGTAGTCCCCAACTATTCCCACCATAGGCGTTTTCAATTTCCGAAATTCGTGTTTTTCGCTCCACCCTAGTGTGGATATCATGTACATAGATTTTCAAAAGGCTTTTGATAAAGTACCTTATGAGGCATTACTGTTCAAATTGGAAAAGCTGGAGATTCAGGGAAAAACATTCATATGTGTAAAGAATTGGTTATTGGGTAGAAAGCAGAGAGTGCAGGTAAAAGGAAATTATTCACAGCGGACAGAAGTTATAAGTGGGGTGCCTCAGGGATCAGTTTTGGGACCAATTTTATTTATAATTTTCATAGATGATATAGGTCAGGGGATAAAGAATGGAATCAGTATATTTGCAGATGACTTAAAAAATATGGGGGACAGTGGATACCAAGTTACAGATAGAAAATTTACAAGGGGATTTTGATAAGATATCCGAATGGGCTGTAAAATGGGGTATGGAGGGAAATGTCAAGTTCTGCATATGGGTTACAGGAACAGTGGAGCCGAGTACTGTCTGCAGGGAGTAAAGGTAAAGAAGGGAGAAACAGTCAAGGATCTTGGGGTGATAATTCACAGGGATTTTTAAATGGGTCATCAATGTTCAGCTGCGGGTAAAAAGGCTAATAGGTTACTGGGGTATATTAAAAAGACTGTAACTTCAAGGGATAAGAATATAAGCTTGCCGTTATATAAGGGTTTAGTAAGACCACACCTAGAATATGCTGTACAATTCTGGGCTCCATATATGATGAAGGACATAGAATCAATTGAAAGGGTTCAGCACAGAGCTTCAAAAATAATAAAGGGGCTTGCAAATTTCGACTATAATGAACGTTTAAGTAAGCTAAACATGTATACACTGGAAAGAAGAAGAAGGAGGGGGGATTTGATTCATCTTTTCAAGTTTGTAAAACAAGGGGACACAGAGGTCTTAAATTTCAATAGGGATAACAGAACAAAGGACCATGGGTATAAATTGAATAAGACACATTTTAATCGGGATTTAAGGAAAAACTACTACTTTAATAGGGTAATAGACAGTTGGAATCGCGTTGCCAGAAAATATAGTTAATTCAAAGGGAGTGTACGAATTTAAGACACAATTGAATAGTCAGTGGGAATTGGGGAATTCATAAACAAAGGACCAGCCTTGTTGGGCTTGAGCCTGTAGCTGGTCGTCAATATTTGTATTTGTATTTGTATATGTATATTTACTCCTTGGAGTTGAAGATTCAAGTTATTTATTTCTCGAATATGTCGACCAAGTAGCTCAATTTCATCACAAATAAACCATCTCGAAAATTCTTGGCTTCCGGTCTGTTTTCTTCTTCCATGAAAATAGCGATTTTCTCTCTTGATTCATAAACACGTTGCAATAATTTCCCACGTGATAACCATCTTGCCTCGCAATAAAATAGTAAAGCTGAATGCATTGCACCCATGTCTTTACAAAGCGCGGAAAAGATTCTTGATTTCAGGGGTCTCATTTTGATATAATTTACTACGGTTACAACTGTAGTTAACACAATATTCATACCAGGACTCATTTCTTTGGAAGCTAAAGCTTCTCTGTAGATCATGCAATGTGTCCAGACGCACTGAGGCGATTTTTGTTTTACAAGTGCTTGTATACTTTGGAATCTTCCGGACATTGAACGAGCACATCGGTGCATATTCCGACGCAATTTTTCCATTCTATGTTTGCCTCGTTCATAAAATCATTTAAAATAGCAAATAATGCGAGAGCTGTTGCTTTGAGTTCTATCGGTTTGCAGAAAAGTAGTTCTTCTAATGCTGACATATTATCACAAAATCGAACATAGGCAATGAAATGAGAATCTTCATTACTATCTGTTGCTTCATCAAGCTGTATTGAAAACAATTTGTCACGCAACTTCGAGAAAAGCTGACACTGTACAGCTTCAGCTTCAGGGTTGGCCAACCTTTTATATACCATGCGCCATTTCTTTTCACATACGAGTTCAGATGCGCCATACAAGTCAAGCACATTTTCTACCTTACATTCATGGTTCTGCAATACCCTTAGTAACTTTTTTAATAAAAGTATGTTTATCGACATAATTAACATTTTTAAATGATTTAACTATATTGTATGTAAAACAATGTCTATTACAGAGAATTCTTCAAATTTGAATCAGTCATTCGCAACCTCGTTTTCCTTTTAATAAATTTCATGGATGAAAATGCTTGATCACATCTGTATGTCGTTCCGACACGACATATATAACTTTTTGCAAATTTTAATAGTTCCGGAAAGTGTTTACAGTGTAATGAACGCCAGAAATTAATCATGAAGCATTTTGATCTGAATAATAAAGCTCATGAAACTTCAATTTCAATAGTGAATTTGTTTTGAAATAAATAAGTACCATTTGTATGTTACTAGGCATCTTCCTTACGTTTTGTTCACTAAGTGAAAATGCTTTATTAATGCGAGTATGTAGTTTTCTTCTGTAGCCAAATCAAGAAAATGACTTTCAAATGACCCTTGTAATAACTAATTTTAATATATTTGGTCAAATTGTTACTATCCGCAGCACATCCACTCTGGTCTTTCAACTGTGGAAATTGACTCAAATCCTGATTTTCTAACTGAGAGATGAACAGATTTGTTGTAATTTTAAATGAAGGACCTTACAATAAAGAAAAGGTTCACCATATTCCAAATCTAATAATTCAATATTCTCTGAATTATCGGCTGTTTAATGCTCTAGTTCTAATTTTAATCACACATTTCACAACCGGTAACAAAATATGCTGCATTTTTTTTAAATTTTACACACAGTGCCTCTTGGTGTACAATATATTGCTATTTTAGTGCAGTACGATTTAAAACATTTTCCAAGCAAAGTTGTAGTGCCATTTACGGCGTACCGTCAGTACACATACTGATTAGCACAATAATCTAATTTATAATTTCTTTGCATGGTTTTACATTTTAAATACCTCTGAACGTCTTGATTCATCATGCAATAACTCCAGACAGGCAAGTTCTTCAAAGATATTAAAATTATTATCAATTCCTCTTACAAAAATGCTTATAACTCGAACATTGATAACTGGACCAAAGCTAGAGAAAAGTCTTCCAGTTGTTGAAATACATCCAGAGAGAGTTCCACGATACATCTCGCATTAGTCTGCCTTGGTATAGTAATTTCGTCTGATTTCTTTTCAATACCTTTATAACCAAGATGGCATGTAAAATATTTGGAAACGAGGCTTCTCCGTCAGAATAGGTTCTTTTTCCGCCAATGCTAAAGCAATTTCCTAGGACGCTTCTGTCATCGCCTCGTCTCCACAACTTACATTAGCAAAAATATTTTGTCTTCTGATTTATTCCTTTTTTAGTCACATATTCTTTACGTAACTCCGACCCTAGAACAAGTTTAATTTTTACTTCTATGTTAGCCTGATGCTATGTATTATAGTGTTCATTAAGATCATGTCTTCTATTATGTGAAAGAGTAGTTTCACAAACAATACAAAAAACGATTTTCCTGATGGACTTGATGTAAATAACTCATTTTCTTACTGTTCGTTAAATTCACTTTTTCTCTCATACTTTTTGCGCTCCTTTTGCACAGTAATAGATAACAGAAATGTAAAAAAAAAAAAACATTAAAAAGTACAAAAAATCTTGAAAAAGAACAAACAGATCACAAGTACGTCGTATCACACAGAATATAAATTGAAAACTCAAAAGATTATGACGAAATGAGGAGTAAGAAAGCTCTATGAATTGAACTGAGAGTACGATGGTGTTGAAAATATGAAGATATTTTCAGTTTTGGCGCCTACCTCAAAAGAATAAGGAGGCACAATAATGCAATGCGCCACTTGTAATCATCCAATGCGCCAAGTTTGGCGCATGCGCCACAGGTTGGCCACCCCTGAGCTATATTATCAATTCGACGAGCAACAGTATCATTTGAAAGAGGTATGGACTGCAATTGTTTTGAAAAATTATCTCCAAACGTAGTTTCTACAATCTCAATTGCTGCTGGCAAAATATTCTCTTCACCAACGGTGTGAGGTTTTTTACATTTGGCTATTTTATATGAAACTTTGTAGGATGCAATTAAAGCTTTTTTATTCACAGACAAAGTTTCTTTAAGAAATGATTTTTGCTATTCATATGATATTAATTTTAATTCGAAGAATTCTCTGGGTTTGTTGACGTACTCACTATGAAGCGTTCCAAATGTCGTTTAAGTTTATTAGGTTTCATGCTGTCTGCGGCGAACATTTTTGAGCAAATGATACACAGGGGCCTTTCTTCTTCATTTACTTCAGTACTGGTAAACCCCAAATTTAAGTATTCTTGAGAATATTTTCTTGACTTTATTTTCGGAACCACGCTTGTCTGTGTACTTGTTGATGCTTAACAATCATCTAATGCTCGTTTACGCCCGCTGAAAAAATTATTTATGGGTCTGCATAAATCTGCTGCCGTGAATATTTAATATGGTGATTGCAATTAACACGAAAACATACATAACATACGATAGATTTGATAGCGATCGACTCGAATGAGAATTGAAACTTACGTAATCGAACATTTTCCTTCTTCCTTTGAGAAAACATTTGCTCTGCGCATGCTCGAGATGGCTTTCAGAATTAATATTACTTATTTTTTCTCTTTTCTTTAGTCATGCTTCTGTTTTATTACTTTTATTATTCCAAAAAAAGGTATTCCCAGTTTCTAAATTTAGCTCACCCCGTCTAGGTTAACTTTCATTAACGAATTTTTGTACTTTCATATTCTTTTAACGTTATCTCCCTGTTTGGCTTTCATTTCAAATATAATATTTAAATTTTCCCCGCTTCCATTCGCTTCATCTGTTCACCGCGTTGTCACCGCCCGCTTGGCAAACTGGCAGATGTGGTTTCTCGCCAACGTTGGCTCGCCTTTACTCTTGTTTTGGCAGTTAGTTAAAAAAAAATGATTTAAAAACAGAAATCCAAATACTCAATATATATTATTGTTGTATACATTTTATTGTATGCGGGGGTTGTGGGGGGGATCGATGAAAATTATGATTGAAAACTGGGCCGCGAATAATGAAAGGTTGAGAAACGCTGGTGTAAACTACTTCAGCTTTGCCTCCCAAGAAAATTGCAGAAATTTTAAACATTTACTATAAATGTAAGACCAAATTTTTTTCGTTTATAAGTGCTTTTCACCATTAACATAAAAATATTTGTTTTAAAGTTTGTTGATTTTGTATAGTAAATTCACGAATCGTCAGTACAGGAACTTTTAGGACACCCTGTACAATTCTTTTAAGTATCATGTTTTTCAAGATCATAAATTTGTCAAAGAAATGCGGATAATTGAAGGCACAATTTTAAATTTCAGTTTAAGTACATGCAAGAACATTACTTTAACTGATTTGTCGCAGTTAATTTCTCACATGACATTTATAAAAAAAAAGGGTTGGGTGCTATAGTGTTTGATTGTATTTTTTAAATTAGCTTTAACTCTTAACTGCTGTGTCACAAACCGTCTCGTAACTAGTGTGGAGTGGTCTCTTAGACCTCACTCACTAAAGTGCGCATAAAGTTAATTAATATATATTAATGAAAGATTCTTTAGATAATTATTATTTATACATTTTAAATTTAGATAATTCAATTCTTAACATGAAATATATTTTATATTACTATACAAGTAAAGTAGATTCCATGTCTCTTCAGGTTCAGCTTTCGGAAGTAATTTTGCAGGACATTTCAACCCTGGAAACTAAAACTATGTTGTGGTTTGGTGTTCTAACGGCACGATTAGGTTTCCCCCCCCCCCCAAGCATCCCATTTGAAGTTCTTTTTTCCGTAGAAATATTCTTGTGAAGACGCACTTGAAATGTCTTCATCTGCATAAATTTCCGAATCCGTTTCGTGTTTGCTTTCCATAGTATCCCAAATTTCACTGTCCCAGTACTCTATTTCCGACCAATTATCAACAATATCCTGAATTTCTTTTTGTGCTAGATACAGAGGTAGTTTCTTAGTAAAGTTTGTTGCCATTTTAGACTCTGCTGAAATTCCCTACTCAAATTTTGACTATTTCATTCATCAAGAACAGCAACGCAAATGCTGTGAAGGATCTAAGAGACCATGCGGGAAATGCAAATAGTGTGAAATATGAAATAGTTGGGACAGCCAAACCAGTGTTGAAATGTGGCTTCTCTTGGACGTAGTAGGAAGGTACTGAATAGGACATTAACCAATATTCACTTTGAGAGGTGGAAACGACCTGTCACTCGGGGTCTGTGAGACCCATGACAGCAGTTAAAGGTTAAATAAACTTGTTAAACTTTGAATAAAGCAAAATCACTAAAGAATTTTTCTCTGTCCAATTTGTATTTTACAGGTGTTTTCTAAGGATGAATCCTGACAAAGGATCCAAAGCCTCCAAAAAAAGAAATCATGAATCAAAATGTTTTGACCTTATAGAATAAACTTATGGACTTTGAATGGTGTTGAACATTTCATTGAATAGATATGAAAATATTAGGTATCTTTATTATGTTAAGTGCATCAAAGTTATTGTATTGTAATCGTGGTTTGATTTTTTTTAAATTTAAATCAATGAACCCTGATTATATTTGTATTTCTGTTTATTGTATATTTTTGCCTGCTCATTATGTATTACTTAAATTTTATTGCTTAAATTATATGCAACAAACAAATGTACCTCACAAAACATTATGTAATTATCGTGTTCAGCACAGCAGTGTATAATGTAACCATATTTAAAGGTGTTTTGCTATTTAATAAAAGTTATCAAGGTTTCTTAAATGAAAAGCTCCAGAGTTCTATATTTTGAAAATTTATCACTGTTGACATTATAAGAAGACAACAATATTTATTATTTTCATTTATACAGACTTTTTTCTACATGTTTATATAGTTTGTTACTTAATAAGTATCCTCAACATACATATTGAAATGATTTACTATAATTTTTATCGTTCTGTATAATTGAATAATATTCTAGCATAATTTAGTTAGACTATTTAATTTAAATGTTTGAACATTATTGAAATAACAAAAGTAATAAACATTATACAGTGAAACCTGTCTATAACCATTCTGTTGGGACCTAAATAAAATATTGTTATAGACATTATCGTTACACACAGATTTCACTGTATATTGACAGTATTATGAATAAAAGGAACTGTGTACTGCACAGTATTTTTCTTTAATTTATTTGCTCTGCAATAGTTCTATACTGTTTTAAAAGATGACTTTACCATTTTATCCACACTTCGAAACTAGATTTAAGAGAAAACCCATTATTTTGTGCGCAAAATTGTTTCAACTATATAGCTGAAATTTACATTTTTACACAATTTTGTAAACCTTATAGTATTAAGTTTAATTCCATTATTTTATGGTTAAAACCATTTTCACTGCATAATTACAGCATATTTTTTATGGTAACTGGTTGTAACTTCAATTCCATATAGTTTTGTAAACAGTTATAAACTAAAAACTACAGTAAACTTGTTCTTGACTAGTTAAAAATGGTTCTGATTGCGAAATTATACTGTGTAATAGAAACAACAACGCCCCCTAGCGTACTGACAAAAACTTTCGCAGTGTAACTCCAACCCTGGAGCAAGCAGCAGCTAGGCTGTAGCATGTGATAGTAAAAATGTCCCTGTCCCTTATATTTTGTGTGCGTGAAAGTCTTGTAATTTCTGTAGTTTATGTTGTATGTTAATAAATTCAATTTAAGTGTTAGCTAGCCGTGTCAGCATACATCATTGCTACAACTGTATTTTTTATGGTAACTGGTTGTAACCTTCACCGATTAAATACTTATATGTAATCAGTTTAAAACTGAAACATACGGAGAAAACTAGATATCATGGTAAAAAACAGTTGCGACTAAACTTTTACGGAAAAAATGTGATATATTGCAAAATACCGTTGTGAATACGGTTTTACTTAGTACCTTTTACGGGGGAAACTTGATCTCATATGGGGACAACTGTTAAGAATACGGTTTTACTTCGTAACTTTTACGGGAAAAACTGGATCTCATATGGGAAAAAACCGTTGTGAATACGGTTTTAATTCGTAACTTTTACGGGAAAAACTTGTTCTCGTATGGTAAAAAACCGTTGTTTCTACGGATTTACTTCGTAATTTTTACGGTTATGCACAACCAACCCAGCTGCCAGTTTAAAACCGTAAATTTTACGGGATTTTTTTTTACAGTGCAGCTGTTAGATTCGGATATCCCTCCGGTGGTAGCAACTTCGAATTCTTTACGAGTGATTAACGATTTTTATAGCAACTCCAACGGGTGTTGGGAAAGCAACCCTTTTTTTACTTCGTGCCATCCGGACTCGGTTCCGAATCCAACAGCTGTTCCAATTTTTAAAGTATTTTAACTTACGTTTTGAATGCAGCTTTTAAGTAAAAAGAGAAAAATAAGTCATATAAATCCTTCAAATTCCTTGTCTGAATCCGAGTTTCCGAATAGTTCGTAAAATTCGGCTTCACTCATTGGGATGTCCTGATGTGTATCATGATCAGTTCCAATGCCATTTCTGTACTAGAATTTATATGTTCTTCATACACATCGCTGGCAAGGTTCAATGAGCCCGCTCCCCCTTTTGAAACTTTATGTACCGCACATGTTTTAGGCTGCACGGCGAAGATAAGTGGCACTGATAAAAAAAAATTCCTAAGCCCCAGCCGCTCCCCTTAACCATTGTTGAACTGTTCATCTGTCAATCACCCAGTCAGAGGTCCGGTATTAGGTGCGGGACACTGGGAAATATCATTAGTGGTCATTTAGACCCTACCCGAGTTTAATTTAAGATCATTAGCGGTCACGTTTGGAAAGGGGGTGAATAGACAACCACGCAGTAAACCCTGCGGGTTAAAGCTCAGAACGCTCATCATTGCACATCTTTACTGCCAAGTTAAATCGCGGGGAACATTTGGAGAGTTCAATCTCATTTAGACCCTACCGGAGTTTCTTTTAAGAGCCATAATAAACCCCCTCCCCCTTTTGAATCCTAATGTCCAGTACATCATCACCTATCAATCACCCCGTCAGAGGTCGGATATCAGGAGCTGGACCGTCTGGACACTGTGGAAAATCATTAGCAGGTTAAAGCTATCATCGTTGACAAGTGGAGTTTTTTTGAAGTTTTATTTTACAACGATTTGATGGGAAAATATTCCACCCGTTTTAACCTCTTGGCGACATACGCCCTCATGGCTTTAAAACGTATGGTTTAAACGTCTCAAAAAAAAAATTTATTTTTATTTCGCTTTATATATAGGTTTTGAATTTTGGATAAATTTTTGAAGAAAACACGTACCCTGGGCTTATACATGGATTATATACGGCATTTATATTATGAGTGTAAAAATAATTTTTTTTTATATAATCTAGTTTAAATAGCCTTAAAGCTTAAAACTCCGATTGCTCTTCATTAACAAATTTGACTATCTTTTATGACGAACTGAATGGGGGGTTGAACCCTCAACTCCCCCTGGTTACGCCTATGAACTAATGTACCACTGTTTCATCGATTACATTTATTTATCACACAAGAAAAACATTATTTAAAAATAAGTTATGAATAGCCTGTGTAATAATAACAAGGGATTAATTTGTGAAAAACTCAATTATGTATATTAGCAAAATTTTTCTCAACTGAAGGGGGGAGGGGTTGAACCCCCAACCCCCTCCCTGACGGCTATGTTTATTACACAAGAAAAACATTATTTAAAATTAAGTTATGAATAGTTTGTGTAGTTATTAACAAGGGAATAATTTGTGAAAAACTCATTATATATACACAGTTCAGTCATATTAATGTGACCATCACCTACTTTCGACGTCAACGTGAAATAAACAATCACAAAAGGCAGGTGGCAGCACATTGCAGTGGAGTGTATATAAAGGATGTCCTAGGGCATCGGAAAGCATTTCAATCGTTGGCGTAATGCAGAAACGTAGCGATTTATCCGACGTCCAAAAGGGCATGATTTATTGGCTTTCGGGCTAAGGGTGGAAGCATTTCGGAACAGGCTAATTTTGTGAACTGTTCGCGTGCCGCCGTGGTAAAAGTATACCGTGCATGGCAAAATGGCGCTATCCAAAATCAGCGGCGTGGTACATGTAGTGCACCACGGGCTATAGATGACAGAGGCGAACGAAGGCTACGGAGATGCGTTCGGACGAATAGACGTGCAACTGTTGAGCAACTGACCGCCCAGATGAACCAAGGGGCAACCAAGAGTTTATCCTCAACAACGGTTCAGCGAACGTTGCTGCGCATGGGCCTCCGCAGCAGACGCCTGGTTAATGCACCTATGCTGACTGCTGCTCATCGGAGACGAAGGCTGGAATTTGCACGCCAGTACCGCAACTGGACGTCCACAGAGTGGCTTTTTCAGATGAATCACGTTTTATGCACGTTGGGGTATACGGCGTGAAGCGTCTGAAAGCAAACACCCTGCAACAATTGCCGGAAGGGTCCAGACTGAAGGGGGGAGCATTATGGTTTGGGGAATGTTTTCCTGGCATTCACTGGGTGCACTCATCATCAGAAACCTAATTGACTCTCTTCCTGCACATCTCGCAGCGGTCCGCTCTTCCAAAGGTGGTTATTCTGGCTTTTGACAAGTGGTCACATTAATGTGACTGGACTGTGTATATATTAGCAAAATTTTTCTCAACTGAATGGAGGAGGGGTTGAACCCCCATCCCCCCCTGACGGCTATGTTTATTACACACATATATATATATATATATATATATATATATATATATATATATATATATATATATATATATATATATATATATATATATATATATATATATATATATATATATATATATATATATATATATATATATATATATACAGGGTGGTCCCAAATTCATGGTACAAACTTTAATGGTAGGTACAGGACATTGTAACAATGATTTATTGTATAGGAATGTATAGTCGCAAGTGACGCGGTGAGGCGAAAACAGGGGAAATAACGGTCGAAAGGAAAAACAAAGATTTTATTGAAAGCGTTGTTGACAAGTATCATGTTTACAGTAATTGTTCAAAATTACGTCCACCAGTATCGATACATGCTTGACAGCGTCGGTGGAGCGATTGGCGTACACGTTCAAAGATGCCTGGTATTTCACGCACACCTGCAGCAGCTACAGATAAGCGAGCGACGAGATCCTCATCTGAGTCAACTGGAGTCTCATAAACAAGATGCTTTAGATGTCCCCATAAAAAGTAATCGAGGCTCGATAAATCGGGAGATCGGGGTGGCCAAGGGACTGGTCCACCACGCCCAATCCATCGAGTACCAAACGTGGCATTCAGGTAATTCCGTACATCAATGCTGAAGTGTGCTGGCGCCCCATCGTGCTGAAACCACATGCGGTTACGAATGGCGATCGGAACATCATGCAGCAGTTGTGGTAACACTTCTTTCAGAAAAATAAGATAGCTTCCGCCAGTGAGCCGCGTGGGTAGTAAGTATGGGCCAATCAAAAAGTCGTTCACAATACCAGCCCACACATTAATACTGAAACGTTGTTGAAACGCATGTCGACGCGTTGCATGTGGATTATCGGTTGCCCACACATGGGAATTGTGCGCATTAAAGACACCCTCGCGTGAAAATGTCGCTTCATCTGTAAATAGCACATAATCTACGAAATCCGGCTGCAACGCACATTGCTGCATCACCCACAGGCAGAAGTTCACGCGGCGAGGATAATCTGCCGGATTCAATGCTTGTACTTTCTGAAAATGGAAGGGGTGTAAACGATTTTCGTTTAACACTCTGCATACAGTCTGATGACTCACACCTACGTCAAGCGCAACAGTTCTTGTGCTTGACTCGGGTCTATCAGCCACAATGTTCAAGATGCTTTCTTCCAGCCTTGGAGTGCGTACAGCTCTTACTCGACCAGCGCCATGTCTGTTGACGTCGAACGCACCTGTTTCACAAAGTTGACGATGTAACCGTTGAAAAATTCTATGATCCGGCATTCGTCGATCATGATACTCCGCGCGATACATTCGTAACGCAGCTCTGCCGTTACCAATTGCACGGCCGTACATGTAATGCATGTCTGCTTTTTCTGCATACGTAAAGTCACCCATCGTCTACGGCAGCAGAATTGTGAATGGCGCTTTTCCCTACTGCGATGCATCATGTTCAACAGCGGCTAGACATCTACTGCCCTCTACCGGCAATGATACCAACCGATCACTCCATTTCTCTTTCCTTTTATTTCCCCTGTTTACGCCTCACCGCGTCACTTGCGACTATACATTCCTATACAATAAATCATTGTTACAATGTCCTGTACCTACCATTAAAGTTTGTACCATGAATTCGGGACCACCCTGTATATATATATATATATATATATATATATATATATATATATATATATATATATATATATATATATTAGCCAATTCTTTTTCTCAACTGAATGAGGTAACCAGAGGGGGGGGGTTCAACCCCCTCCCCACCTGGTTACGCCTATGTTTCCGACATAAGAACAGTTCTTTGGAATTTTCCCATTTAACGAAGGGTCGGTTATCCACTGAAGTCTTTGAGAACGTTGCAGCAGCTGGTTTTCGCTGAAACCTCCTTCCGATGTGATAAACGGATTACACTTGCACAGTTATAGCATGCATTTTACTAAGCTCTGCAGTCTGTCCCATTTGAACAGCTCTTGATACACCGAGGTCCGACTCGCTGTGCATTCTTTCTTGCAGGCTCAGGTCGTTGACACCTAGCACTATTCGGTCCCGGACGCATTCGCGGAAACCCTCACGCTTTCAGCACCCCTTGGCGAGTTGGCGATAGATGCCTGTATCGCCAACTGCGATAATCCTAATGTTAAAACTCAGAGGAATTGCCGCTAGAAGGCGTATTAGTTCTGTCGGCGGTTTGAAAAATCGCGCGCTGTTCTGATGTTGAATGCATTCTGTTTTGTTTATGCTTATGAGAATGTGTGAGGTGAGGAGCTCATGTTTTTCAACGGTCTTTGTATTGAAAAGGAATAATTTAATTAGGAAAAGTTTATTTGTCTTTAGGCGTATTCTTTTGAAAGATTGTATTTACTTTTCAGTTATACATCCAATTTCCTTCAATTTTCAAATGTGTTTTTTTGATGCGTTAGAGATGCAAGAAAAATTTGTTTCAGCTTTGATTTTGAATTGTTTTATGCTATTGCGTTTAATTATATTTGTGAAGTGTAATCTTAGTATTTTAGTAGAGGCAGTGAGATTGTTCTTTCTGCGATCAGTAGTTTTAATTTTTGATTTATAATTAGATGTAATCTAGTTTTTGAGATTACATTATATGAAAGTCCACAAATTGAATACATCTGATTCTATTAAAACGGACCATTTCTTTCGATTTTTAGATTGTTACAGGGAATGCAAATTTAAAATTAAGTGATTATTTTTAAAAATCAGTGATTTAAATAAGAATTTTAATTTTATTTTCCTTTCTGTTTTATGTGTAATAATATTGAAAATGTAATAACTATGAAGAAGAGACATGCTATTTTATTCAAGTTAGTTGAATATTAAATCAGCCTTCCTTTGAAGCACTACATAACCTTTTTTGATAGGGATCATAATTACAAGACAACTCTTTCCCTTTTGGGCCATTGAACATATGTCACTCACAAGCCTGTTCATCAGCATAGGTTTTGTTTAAAACATTCCATGTGACTATAAATCCAATGGGAAATTTTGAATCATTCTTCTTCATATGATGGGTGAAGATTCGCTTAATATATTTACTCAAGCATTATACCTAAAAAAGTTCCAGGGCCAGTGCGACCCCATTAATTCAAATTAGGAATACATGCTTTTTCCTATTCTCTGCAGCTATTTTTTTATGTGCTTCCATTTGCAAAATCTTATATTAAGTATTATTTTTTGACCCCTCATATGCCTGTACCAAAACTTTTGCATTATTAATTTTACATAACTTCCATACACCGAACACTGATGTGTTAAAAGTCATGGGATAGCAGTATGCAAATTTACTAGTGCTCACATTGCATTAAAAGAGTATAAAGAGTCAGATAGTTATCAGTGCTCTCTGCTAAACTCTTGAATGTCGACCTGCCAAGAATTAACCGAGTTTGAACGTGGAAGGATAGTTAAAGCTAAACGCATAAGCTTAACATTTTGGACATAGTTGAGACCTTGCTCCACATTGTCAGGGGTGTATCGAGAGTACCTCATAGAAGGAAGGCATTACCCATCACAAGTGCATTTGTGCTAACAGACTTAAGTTCTCATATAGGTATGTTGAAATAAACAATGTAATATGTCGATTTGGTTTTCCAAAACCTCTGTTGAACAGAATTTGGGTAGTACTAATGATTTTGTGCTATTCTATTGATACACAAGCGGAAAGGGGAGGTGAGGTGTAGAGGGAATAGTATCATTCCTGAGTACAAGGAGTGGGAAAGCAACTTGCTGGTGGTTCAGTGGGTTTATCATTGTTAATAGCTTGCAAGCTGTAGATGACATAGGTTCAATTCATGTGACTCTACCCCGAGCGTATTTATTTTTTTGCGTCGAACATTTCCTGTTTGTATACGCACACCTAATTCTGTTTTTGCACAAACTTTTTTTTTTACTCAGATTCAAAATAAATATTTCATTCTCTATTTACTCCAGTCAGTTTGAATTTATTTGCCCAAATTTTACGAAATATTTTTTTTCTATTTGTGGCATAGTAGTATCATCTGTTAAACTACATGGGTATTCGTAGCAATTACTGGGGGTTAGCAAGCAGTGGTCACACCTGACCCCATGAAAAGAACTGTCACGGGCAATGCAGTGGTTAGTCAGTTATATTGCACCCACAAATAGATTGCATAACATGTAGTGTATGCGTTTTGGAATGCATGTTTTCATTTACCAATGTATGTATCTACAATGTTCTAATTGTATTTGGTAACTAACACGACTGTATTCCCAACATCATTACAATGACACGCAACTGGAGGATTTAGTGATCTATCATTTGAAGATATTCATGAATCATTCGAGAAAGCCGTAAGCAAAGATGAATTATTAGAAGAGGTTGGCTTTGAGACTCCTAATCCCACAGAATGTAGTGATAATGAACAATATGATCTTGTTCTAAATGCAGGTTTAGTAAAAGAATGTCTGGAACTGACCTGAAAATTGGGTAATCATTTTGTCAAACATGACCCTAATGAAAAACGCGCTGGGAAATTTCAACTTGAACTGAAGTTCTTGGTAGACTCTTACAGATAATTATATAATGGCCTAACCAAAACACAACAATTAATAACTGAATTTGTTCGTAAAACTGTTGAAACATTCGCACAAGATGATACTCATGCTCGTCCAAACAGAATTAGGTGTACATTAGTTTTGACTCGAAAAGGTGAGTTTGTGATCTCATTTGTATTGTACTGATGTGCACACTTTATATTTTCAGGTTCCTCATCCTTCAGATTTTTAACTATCCCTTACTTGTATTTATGTTTTTGTAATTTCTATTATCAAAATGTGTTTCTATGTGGTTTTGTTTTTATTTCTTGAAGCAGGTGTTTTTGTGATGGCAGTTATTGCCAAAATGTTAAGTAATTTTTTAAATTACCCAATTTTTTACAAAAATAAACATTTTCTCTATTTAAAAAAAAAAAGTTTCAAGATAAAAAAAAAATTTAAGATTGGAAATACTTAAATTTGAATAATTTTACACTTAATGGTCATAAGTTAAATTTTCATGCAAAAAGTTTCTTTTTGAGTCTTGTATGGTTAATTATATTTACAGAAAATTGGGATACGCAGCGAAAACTACCCTCCAAAAACATGAATCTCTTCAAAATTCTACTCTACGTATTATCTGTGGTTACCCCTGGTACTACCGAAACGCTAAAATTCGCGAAGATCTTGAAATTACCGAACTTAAAACTTACTTCAGTAAACTTGCTACTAATTTTTATGCTAATCTTGAATTAATTGATAACCCTGCCATCCAGTGTATCCCCAGGTATGACCCTCGTCAACCCGAATATAATAAAAGACCCAGAGTCATTCTTAATCCTTAATGTTCTTACTATTTAAATCTCCTGCTTTTATTTTTTCTTTAATTTAATAATTCTTAAGCCTTCCTTGTCATCTTATGTACTGTTCCAATTGGACTCGTCCTTGATCTGCCCAATTTCTAAGCCACCTGTTTTCATTGGACAACCAACTGCACTCACTCTACCTTACATATTTCAGTGAACTTCAAAACCTGCTCAGTTCCCAACTACTTTCTGAGGGAGATAGAAGGCCTTCGGCCTAAGTTCTCCAGCTCACCCATTATTTCATTTTCATTTACAGAAAAATGAATTTTTGTAATGTATGACTAAATTACTTGATATTTAAAGTTTATTGTGTATTGAAATGAAAATAAAAGTTTTTATGTACCATTTTTGTTTCTTTGTTTTTCTTGTAAGACATTAATTAAAAAATACCTTCTATAATGAATTGAAGTACATATATTCACTGTAACTGAAACACTTCTTTTTGTTAACCTTCATGTGTTAGTTTACAAAAATATCTTGCAATGTCAGAATCAGTCTCAATAAATCATTCTGAATACATTAAATGTTGCTTACAATTTGTACTAAAAGATTTATATTTAGTTCTGATTTTCATAATTATTCAAGATTGCCAATGTTGTCTGGTACACGCAAGTATTGTTAAAATTGAGAATTGGTAACCTAGTAATTTTTTTCTGGATTGAACTGTTTTGGAATGTAATTTAAATTGAACTTTAGAACTGAAATAATTATACTTATATGTGGAATATGATATAGACCAAGAGAATTGCATGCATAATAACATTTAGAGATACGATGAAAATCCAAATTTTTCCCATATTGTGTTTGGAGAAAGCCTACTTGTCTGTAATGTCAACAGAGGTCCCTTGTTTTTCAATAACACTATATATATCATACAGTATCAATGTTTTCTTGGGAACTTTCTGTAAGAAGTCGGTCAGACTTTTTCGTATTTTGCAGAGAACAGCGTTTTGAAATTTTTTTTACACATATTTGTTTTGAAGGCACACGATGTAACCCAAAGTAATTTTACAATTTTCTAGAAGTCTCCATCATAGAGAATTCATTTTGATCAAATATTCTGAGATTCACACTCACTAACCTAGATCAGTTTACTAAATAAATGACAATCAAACCCTGTAAAAGCTGTAGAGCAAAATGGTCTTAAGAAATCATGTGGATGAAAGACTAAATATGCAGTGCTGGCAGTCATGAAGGCAGAATGACTGATATTAAATTCAATGAATAATGTCAATCATTGAGTGCACAGTGAAATTAGAAATGTTTTATTTAAAAGTTATTCCAAAACAAAATGATGTCCTATGTAAACATCCTGCATAACAACTGAAGAAATTGTAAACCAATATTTAGGTTGGTAAATATTTTCAAGTCATAAAATTTTCTGTAGCTATACATTCTGATTCTTGCAACTTTAGCAATATTGGCTTTAGTCAGATTTACATTCAAAGCTTATCTAGAACCATGAGTCAGCTAAACTTGTTCAAAGTAGACTTCTGTGAAACTTATAAAAATGTGCTCATGCTATCTCCATATATTTAACTCACTCAACATCTGTCCTGATCAGGACATGAAAATTTTAGATAAAATAATTTTTGAATAGACCCTTTGAAAAATTAATTAAATCAGCAACATGCTAATATAACAGGTGCCGTGGTGGGAAGAGCAACCAGGGGGTTGGAAGTTCGAATCCAGCCAAAGACCGTCATGTAGAAGGGGCCTGGTGCATGCTAAATCTGTTTTGTTGCCTCGCTATATGACCATGATTCAAAATTATGTTGCCTTAATCTTTCCCTTTGGGGTTGATCCAGGATCGTCACAAATAGCCCATTGTGTTGCTCCAGAGGGAGAGAGAGAGAGACGTTAATTAAAAATACCATTAGATATACCACATTTCATCAAAATGTTGGTTTTAGACTAATCAGTAGCATGTTATAACTCCTAAAAGGTCTTGTGAATAAATTATTGCACACTTAGTAATTAAACGAATAATATTACTCAGATTAATATTGTAATTTTATTATAAAACAAAAAAACTTTTCTTCTGTTCATAATAAGAAAAATTATAAATTTAATCATTGATTATGTATTTTTTGGCATACAAAACTAATATATGATGTAACTTCCAAAAAACTACAACTATAACAGGTGCCATGGTTGGAAGAGTAATGGACTAGCAACCGGAGGGTTGGGAGTTCGAATCCTGCCAAAGACCGTCGTGTAGAAAGGGGGCTGGTGCATGTTAAATATATTGTGTTCTTACATTAGCGTGGTGTGTAAGTTTGGAGTGCCAGCTTGGGTGTTGCCTCGTTATTTAAAAATGATTCAAAATTATGTTGTGTCTTAATTTTTCCCTTTGGGGTTATAAAAATAACCAAGTAGCATAATTTTCATAATCGCCAAATTGAACTTACTTTTAGACCAAAGTGGGGCCAAGGGTCTGAAAAGTAGGGATGCGACATCAATGTCGATATTTTCAAAACATTAATGTATTGAAGCCGATGTAGCATCACTAGTTGCTAAACCAGTGTTATGAAATGGGGTAAAAAAGTTTAAATACACTGAATTTTAAGAACATCGATGTTTTGGGGGCGATGTATTATCAACATTGATGTTTAGCTGTCGATGTTGCATCCGAAACCGCACAGTATACATCGCGTTACTTTGCGGGCCTCTAGCAAAGACTTTCTCAAGCCAACAGCAGGGTTCCCACGGTCCTTGAATTTTATTTTCCTAACTAGGGGCCCTTGAAAATTACGAAACTTGGTAAAAAGTCCTTGATTTTTTTTTTGGACTAGTACATAATTGCGTTGGAATTTGTGTCCAAACTAGTTTCCTTCACAGCAGGTGCGCAATTTGAGCGTCATTCTGAAGTGTTGCGTGTTTTGACACCACGTTTTATATATATGAACAACCATAATGGGTGATGTATACATGAACACACAAGGTCATACACCATGTTTCATTGACGCGTCATCCCATCGCTTTTTTGCATACAAACATGAAGAAAGTTCCGCCTCTTTGAACATTTCTTAAAATTGTCTCAGGGATTGATGAAGAAATACAAAGAAAATATTAAGGTTTTTGAAGGGGGTAACTGTTTTTTTTTCATTTTTAAATTATTAAAGAAATTATACAATTGACGTCATAAGTAGTATGTGGGTCCCTTGAGCGTGTAAAACAAGATGGCCGCCGTTTGTTTATATTTAGGAGGAGGAATCAGATAACATTGTGGGGGGAGATAAGAATTTGTGGTGATACTGATAAGAGTTGAAGCTGACAACTGATAAGAGTATTTTCATTTTTGGGTGGGTGAGATGACGTCATGTTGTTGATGGTGAGTTTCCATGGTGATGAAGGACTGGTAGCGCCATCTGGTGGTGGGATGAGTAACTCTATTATTGGAATTTAAAAAGGATTTTCTCGGATTCGAACCGGGGACCATGGGTTCCGAAAGCAGACATGCTATCCGTTGAGATATCGAGCACTTGTGAGGAATGGGTGTTTAAATGTAGCGTTTGCTTTTTCTCTCAGTTTGGGACTTGTGAAAAGATTGTGAGTGGTGGGGTTTTAATTTTGAATTATTAATCTTCTAATGGGGGGAATTGAGTTGGGAAACGACTGGTAGCGCCATCTAGGGATATTTTAAGTAACTAATTAAATATAAGATTTGATATTCTTGTATATATTTTCTAATGGTGTGAAAATGACAGGTATCGCCATCTAGGGGTGGACAGAGTAACAAATAGTTTTAAAAGGATTTATTTCCCAGCTATATTTTAGAATTAAATGGATAATTATTTGAAAGAAAAATAATAATACGTGGATTCGAACCCAGCAAAAGGTAATCACGGCCAACCGATTTTACACAAGCACTTTATCCGTTCGACCATGATCACTTATATGGTCGTGTTGAATTTAAAATAGTCTATCATTTTGTGAATGCGTATACTATCAAAGATTGAAAAGTCTAGAAGCTTCTGGAACGGGTGACTAAGAAATAACTGTACCCATAAGGGAGTAAGATAACAGAGTTAAACCCTGACTATGCAAAATACGTAGTATCAAAGATTGAAAAGTCTATAAGCCTCTGGAACGTGTGAGAATTACACATGACTAAGGATGATGTTTTTGCACGTGTAGGTTAAAGAGAAGCAACTGACTTATACAAGGAGTCATCGATAAAAGTGACTCAAAAGAAAATTAAAGATTAGCTTAAACTACCGAAGTACACGTGTTGTTATATCTGAAAATGCCAGGGACCAAACAAAAGAAAGTGATTATACTGTTTGATAACTAAGAGGTTTTTAAAAGCATAGTTGAACTTGTTTCTTGGGTCTTTGAATAACTTTGCTACTCTGGATTTTTGCCCTTCTACTGTTTTTAGATATATCATGGATTCTAGTGATATTAGACCTGCAAAGAAAATGCGTACAGACAAAGAACAGTGTTTTCAGAAATGCTGTAAAGATTCTTTATGCTATGAATATGATAAATTGTTTACAGATTGTGATGGTTGGTCATATTTCCGTCGATTGGAAAACGAATTAACGTATTTAAAGAAAGAGGAAACTACTATAGAAATTTACGGTAAGAAACATACTGTGCCTCGACAACTTGTAGCATACGGAGACGAAGGTATAAGCTATACCTTTAGTGGATCTTGTATTGCAGCCAATCCCTGGTCTCCTTTACTGTTGGAAATAAAGGGTGAAGTGGAACGAATAATTGATGCAAGATTTAATTTTGTGTTGGTGAACCGTTATAAAGATGGCAAGGACTGTATAGGTGCACATAAAGACAGCGAGAAGGACTTGGATCATAATGCGCCCATAGCGTCTGTTTCATTTGGACAAAAAAGACAGTTTGTGTTTTCTAGAAAGAATTACAACTCGTTAAAAATTGTTCTGGAAAATGGAAGTTTACTTTTAATGATTTATCCAACCAACAAATTTTGGTTACACAGCTTGCCCCGTGGAAATGCATTATACCCTAGAATTAACTTAACGTTTCGAAAAATTATGGTATAAATTAGTGATAATCCCCATATGTACCCCCCCTGAACTGGAACACAATGCAAAGAAGAATGTACACTAAACGATATTTGGAAAACGTTACAATTAATATTTATGCCCTTGTGAATATTATTTTTTATACTTACATCTTATTGTTATTTTAAAGAAACTTTTATGCGTGTCTTGCCACATACACTGTATTCTGGATTTTTTTTTAAATTAAATACTAATTTTATAAATTGTGTCTTTATTTAATGCAAGATCTGAAATGAAATTTTATTTGCTATAAATATTTATGTTTTTTAATTTAGATGCTTTCACTTAAACACTAATTATACATTAGATGCTATAGCACATATTTTACTGCAGAATTTATTTTTAAATACTGTACACTTAAGTAAAAATACAAATTTTTTTTTTTTGAAAACTTTGCAAAAACCCATACGATGAACATGTTTCCTTGTAAATTTTTTTTTTATTTGAACTAAAGAAAATTCACCCATATACCACAGAAGTACAACATGGGACTTACAGAAGTAAGTTGATTAAACAAAGAAACAGTGGAACAAAGTTAATTAAACTTACAAGATTTGATTACCTTAACAAATGAGTAGAAACGCAGATGACTACTTGTACATTTGAAGAAGTTATAATCGTATTGAAATCTAAACCATATGTTATTTTTTTTAATTATTATTTCCTAGTCGTATAATTTTTTTTTAATAAATCTGGCTAAAATTTAGTGATTTAATTTTTTAGATTTACAAACTTTTTTTAAATGAAATTTTCTTTGATTTATTGTAAAATATTAAGATGCTTTTACACAAAAATTAGATACTATTACACATATTTTAATAATGATTTTTAAAATAAACGATTGAAACATATAAATTAGCTATTATTAAAAAAAAATTTTTAATGCAGATTACAAAAAAAAATTATTTTCAATTTACAGTTAAGACATTTAGCAGTTTGATTTCTTGAAGCATGTTTTTATGTAAGAAAAAAATTAAGAAGAAACCTGTAAAAGTAAAATATTTTTTACCTTTAGTTGAAACTTTGCAAGATCATTACTATGAACATGTTTAATTGTACATTTGAAGTAGTTAAAATGAATATTAATAAACTTTTAGTCCTTGAAATTCTAAATTAAATGTCTTTTTTCTAATGCTCTTGCAAATCATACATTTTACTAAACATATGAACTTCTTTGTATTTACTTGAAAACCGTGTGTATATTATGCAGTTTAAATTGCAGAGTCAAATGCCAATTTTGCACAAGTATTTTACAAGATACTTTGTATAGGTCTTTTATAATTTTAGATGTACTACATTGCTACGTTAGATGGATAGTAAGTGGGTTTTTGTGATTTTTGAAAATAATGTGTACTAAAATGTACATAAAATGTACAATGTAAAATAAATTATTGCCCTTTCTTGATAGTTAATGCATAATCTAAAGATTTACTCACACCACTGATAGTTTTACACATGAGTGAAATTAAAAAACAACGGAAATTTTTAAATACTAATTAATTTTTAAATGAACAAATATCATTGAAATAATGTTTAAGTATGAATTTTATGTATTCTTCAAACAATCTCTGCAAAAAAACAAATTGTTCTAAAACATATTGAAATATAATTCTAAAACATATTGAAAAATAATTCTAGAAAGAAGTCATACTGAAACAAAGTAAACTATATAACACTTTTTAATTGAAAAAACAACAGGATTCATATATTTTACACAAAGTAATGCATTATAGTAAAAACAAAAGAACGTATTTTTTACATGCCTGCATTTTTTAAGAGACAAATATTTCCTATGAGCCAGTTATTAAAAGCCGTCACCTCAGCTTTTGGGCAATGTAAATGATTTTTGTGATGACCACATGATAGTTTTTCGACCTCTTTGTTGGTGCTTCGAGCACATAGTACATCGAATTTTGGACACCCAAAGTGTTCCAAGTTGATGTTTGGAATATTCAAGGCATCTAAGCGTTGTTTCTCAACACAACCACCTTTGTAAGTAACTAGGTACTGAGAGACACTCTTTGTCTGCTTGTACAATTCCAAAAGTTTAGAGTCTAGACTTTCCAAGGGATACACGTTTTCCCATGCTATGGGACAGAAAGGAAGTCCACACACGTAATTTTCAACATATCGCACAGTTTTACGATCTTTGATACTAAGTTTATACTTATAAGGCGATAGGTTAAAACGAATACTTGCAACTACATGCGATTTAATAGCGATGTAACCGTATTCACGTACTAAGAAACCTTCGTTAGTTTGAAATCCATCAAAATCCACAATTGCGCAAATGTTAAACATTGCTATTGAAAAGCGTTATATGCTCGTGGAAAAATAATTCTAAACTGGAGACACAAAGAACCTAACTATATATAACACCATACACTTACTAATCAGTAAAGTTAATCTTATTTTAGTCTTTTATCTTTTGTGAGTAACAATAAACTCGATAGTGAAGAATGTACTCAGAAAACACGTGCTTGTGATAATGTGACAAGTAAAGCTTTATGTTGTAATACAGGATTTTAACAAAAGGGGGTATGCTTAAGTGTGCATGTAATTTGTTCTTTTTTTGTTTTTGTTTTTTTTGCTCTATCACGTAGATGAGCTGAATACAATTCAATTCGGTGACTAAATTTGAGCAAGAAAAAAATATGTAACCAAATATAATTTATACTCGAGGAACTTGTTTTTTTACTTTCTTTAAAATACACTGATTTCTCTTGATTATGCTGTTTTATTTTTCTAAATTTACATCAGTAAATTGAATTACTTATTTATGGGCACAAATCTATGCCTTTTGTTGAACAGAAATTAGTATCTTTGACTAGTATCAGATTTTTTTAAATTGACGAAGATAACCTTTATGAGGGGATTCAACTCAATAGGCCCTATAATTTTACACTTAAGAGCAACAGAGCAGTATAGTTTTTTGGAAAATGAATAACCATTATGTAAATTTGAAGCCAAAATTTCCAAGCATGTCTATGCTTAATAAACGTCTATCTACGTTTAGAGATTGGCCACGCACAAACTTTGAGATTTGGGACCTGGCCGAAAACGGATTGTTTCATACGGGTGTATCGGACAAGGTCAGGTGTTATTGGTGTGGCGAAGGACTTGAAAATTGGCAAGAGGATGTAGTGAGACACGAACACATAAAATTTTATCCAAAATGTTTGGTAGCCCAACAACAGCAAATGATTTCTGACCCTAGATCAAAAAGAACACCAACAGATGAAATTGTACAGGTGGAGGAAATCAAGAATAATACCAATGGTTTAATAAAACCCTATGTAAAAAATTACCCCTCAAACAACGACAAGGACGTACGACTTTGTAAAATTTGTTTAGAATCAGAAATGGATGCTACTTTACAGCCTTGCGGTCATCTGGTGACATGCATGAGATGTACGAAAGGTCTCTTAACGTGTGCTATGTGCCGAACCAATATTTTACATAAAATTAAAACGTACATTTGTTACTAAACGTTATCTACCACTTATCAATTCAAGTAGCAGATGTAATTTTTAGTGACTAACTGAACATGACGTGAAAGAATTCCATAAGAGTGGTATTTTGAGTTTAATGTTATTAAAGTAATACATGTGCGGCAGCAAAAAGACTCGTAAGGAGGTACGATACTTCTAAAATAATTATAAGACTTTCTATCAAGGACTTGTGGTAAAATCGTGTAGGAAAGACTTATTCCTCTTCTAAATATATTAAATATAATAACTATTTTACTTATCTGTTGTTTGTTCATTACATGCTAAACCTATGTAGGATAGAGGAATTTTAAAGTGCCTTAAAAAGGAGTTACAAATTGCTTTAAGAAAGATGTGTGTAAAAGTACTCTGTTATTGTAAGAAAGCTGGAAATAAATATTGATATTTTGAAAAAATTTTCCTTTTTTATTTTCTAATTGATTTTTTACTGCATAACGTTTTCTTATTTATTGTTCTTAATAAACTTTATTTTGCTTTTTCCTTTTAAAAAAAAAAGAACACCGTAACTTATATTTTTTGTTACTGCTTAACTTTTTTTTTTCATTTTACTGTTAAACTTTTTTTTATTGTTAAAATTTTTTTTATTGTTAAAATTTTTTTTACTGTTGAACTTTTTTGCTACTTTGTTTTGTTACTACCTAACTTTTTATAATTTTTTTTTACTGTTTAATTTTTTTTTTAATTGTTTAACATTTTTTTGACATTATCAAAAAAATACTATAATTGTTGTGTAGAATATTTTTTTTTTGACAACACTGGATTGAAGATAAAATATTTATTGAAAAACATAAGAATCTGTAAAACAGTTAATATAATTGTTATAACATACATGCCTTACAAGTCTTGTACATACATTTCTCTAACAGTATTGAAAATATCTGTTGTATTCAAATTCTCAAAAAAAGTTGTTCTCTAATATTATGTCATAAAGTTTACTATTTTATTGCTCTCTCTTACAAAATTAATAGAAAACTCTTTCCAGTTAACAGCACATAAAACAAGGGTGAAATATTCGCAAAAGCGTTCGTCAACACTCATCTTCATGCAAGCATGTACAGATTGATTGACAATTTCATTCTTACAACCTAAGCAATCATAAAGAATAGTAATATTTTTTTTACCACAATTTCCTTTAGGCACTTGCAGAGAGAAGCTATAACTTCACTCCAACAATCAGATTTATCAGTATTACTGCAGTAAAGTTTGTAGCTTTCACCAGGAAAACCATTTTTGATATCCAGTTTCACATAGTATGGCAGCAAATACGTCAAAAGCGATATTTTCAATACATCTGACACATTAGCGTAAAATTCGCATAATTTAAAGTACTGATCAGAATTCAAAACACACACACACACACAATGGGGCGAGAACTGAAAACAATGGTCTTTTTTCTGAGATACACGTTGAAAAACCAAGTTCATTTTTTCAGCATCAGACGCTTTAGAAAGGAAGACTTCCTTCTCTATAACTTTAATGTAGGAGGCAGTTGCAAACGCGAAAAACTTGCTCCATAAGTTCGAAAAAAAACTCCTACCGCATACTTCCTACTTGCAGGTAGGAAGTTTTTTTCGAACTTATGGAGAAGGTGAGCAAGTTTTTCGCGTTTGCAACTGCCTCCTACATTAAAGTTATAGAGAAGGAAGTCTTCCTTTCTAAAGCGTCTGATGCTGAAAAAATGAACTTGGTTTTCAACGTGTATCTCAGAAAAAAGACTATTGTTTTCAGTTCTCGCCCCATTGTGTGTGTGTGTGTTTTGAATTCTGATCAGTACTTTAAATTATGCGAATTTTACGCTAATGTGTCAGATGTATTGAAAATATCGCTTTTGACGTATTTGCTGCCATACTATGTGAAACTGGATATCAAAAATGGTTTTCCTGGTGAAAGCTACAAACTTTACTGCAGTAATACTGATAAATCTGATTGTTGGAGTGAAGTTATAGCTTCTCTCTGCAAGTGCCCCTTAGAGTTGAAAACATAACATCAATCTAGGACACGCTCAGGCTAGGAAGTGTGTCGATGTATGTATTATACAGATAGTCTAGATATGTAATAAAAAGGATTCTACAACTCCTAACTACTACATGGCGCAGTCCTATGAACCTAAATGTAGTGAAGCAGTGCAGCTGACTGTCATCCGGTAATAGAGTAAAATGGAAGGTTGTGTGCCGCCACGAGGGTTGAGCTTCGACGGGAACGTGTCCGAGAATTGGCACCGATTCAAAAAGTTATTTGAAATTTATATGACGGCGGCGGGCCTTGACGAAAAGGCCCCAAGTATAAAAGTTGCCTTTCTACTAAATGCTGCTGGTGAGGAGGCTGTTGAAGCGTACAATACCTTCTAAATATCAGACGAGGAAAGGGAAGACTATGATGTAGTCCTACGACAGTTCCAGGCCATGACGACACCAAAATAAAAGAACATTGTTGTTGAAAAGTTAAAATTCAATCGGCGTCAGCAGGAAGAAGGAGAAATTTCCGCAGGAAGCTAAAAAAGATGGTCGGATCATGCGAGTTCGGAGATCAAGCGGACTCTGTGGTCCGGGATGCATTCGCGGAAACCCTCACGCTTTCAGCACCTCTTGGCGAGTTGGCGATAGAAAGCGCTTTGAGAACCGAAGACTGGGGAAATTGGCAATCCTTCTCAATTTCTCAAGCAACCCTACTACGTTGTAAAAAAGATCGCCATTTTTTTCTCGCCGAGTGCTATGATTTTCCGTATGATTTTTTTTTTGTGGATATTCTAAATATATGTTGACATTTAATATAGTAATGTACAGATTTTTTTTTTGCAATTCGTTAACTGTCTGTATTGTAACTACTTTGAAGAATAGGCTGATGCAAGAAGCAGGCGGCAAAAATGTACCCCCATGTAAACAAATTATATGTTTACAATTATTTGAAATTTAGTCAACAATTGCCTTTTGTTATGATTTTTACAATATAAAGTGATCACTGACTCTAAAACTCGTCAAATAGAAAGAATTGATGAGTATGTATTTGTTTATTGTGGAACTTAATTCGTCCTTATAACCTACACAGTGTTTGTATTTTCATAATATAGTTTCTTATGAATCAAATCTCTTGTTTGATCGTCTACCTAATATAATCTCGCCACTGTTTGTTGAGACAACTAGTAGTAAATATAAACTTAGTAAAAGCAGTTATCAATAATAAGTATTAAGATTTAAGCAAAGTAATTTTTTGTAAACAAATACACTTCTCGATTTGTTTTGATTGAAAAAATATTCCATTTTGACTGTTTTCAATAGCTTTCTTTAAATAAAGTTTTTTCTATATCATATCCTATAATTATAGCACTTGCATTTGGGCTGCTATGGAGGCAGAATTTTTTTACACATGCATTCATAAAGGCAAAAAAAAAATGTGTAAGTTTTTTTTACATATATTTTACAAACATATATTTTATAATGTATTTAATATATATTTGCAGCTGAAGCAAAACATTTAGTTTTTTCCCGTCTAATAAATATTTTTATTTCAAGGACCTACATTATTCTGTATTTTAAATCGCTTTATGTATTATGTTGTTGTTTATTACCATTTTAAGCCTTAACGGTCATTAGTCACCTCTCACATAACAACAGTACTATGTCTCTGTGGTCGTAAGTCACCTCTCACGTGACGACAACAGTGCTTTGTCTCTGAAGTCGTGTCTCACCTAACAACATTACTTTGTCGCTGCATTCAATATGTCACATGGGTTAAATGTGGGCACAATTGCCTTGTCAATTCAAATTCTCAAGATCCTTATGAAGTTGTGGGAACTACGATGGAGTAGAGATACAATATGTAGAAGAATGCACAAGTTTTTTTTCCCACTCCTAATGTTAGTCAATACGTGTACCACCCCATAAAATCCCAGCTACTCGCAGGCCATGATTGCTTTCCGGAATACTTTTTTAAAAACTTTTTTTCTTCAGAAAGCAAGTTTCTGATCTGTGTCAGTGTGGAGAGATTGGCGACTCACCATTACATCTTCCACTGTAAACTCATGGAACACCTTAGGGGTGATCTCCTTTTCCTAAAAGAGGCTACCAAAACTTACTCGCAACACCCTCAGTGTCACCAGGCCCTCCTGGCCTTGGACAGATTTGTGACTGCCAAACTTATGCCTCGTTTACCCTAACTCTTCAAACCTCCCATTCTTCACAACATTAGGTAAGTTGGTAGGTATTTTGAGTAGTAGTGTGATGAACCGTTGACTGTTCATGGTTTTCACGCCTTTGTCCAAAAAAAATTCAAGGACTTTTCAAAACCAAAAATATTTTTTTCAAGGACTTAAAGTTTTTTATAGCGACCTAAAACAAAGCACGTGCAAAAATTGTCAATTGAAAAAAATGTGAAAAATATTTATTAAAAAAAAACATTTTTTTTACTCCTTTTTAAACTATTGACAGTCAAAGAAAAGAGGAAAGGTTGTCATCAATTTTGGTTATAGTTTGGATTTTCTTTTATCACAGAACCTGTGAACTTTTTTGCAAAGTGGTCTTCTCGTCTCAATGCTAACTATCAGGCTATTTGCGCACATATCAATTTCGGTCGTGAGGTAAAATATCGTACGATAAATTCTTTGGTGGCACGAAGAAGAGTATGGGAGCTTGCACATGGTTCGATCGACACAATCTCCGTTTTCATTTTGCTCTCGCCCACGGCCACTACAGCAGATGGCTGTCGTGGTTTATTTTGTTTGAGAAACAAAACAAACCCAAAGTTTTGACTGCAGTGTTACGGCTTTTTTGTTCTCTGGTCACAATCGTTAAAGATAGTAAAAATTTCAACGGATTTGAAATCTGTAGAAAATTTTAAAGAATACCTTAAATGTGCTTTTCTGTAAATAAATAATTTTTCAATTGCAACTTTTATATTTTCTCAATACGAATTCGGCCACATTTGATGAAGATATTCATTACGAACACAAAAAATGTCTATTAGAGGGGTTTTCTGTCTTCGCGATCGTTAAAAATAGAGCAAACATTTTAACAGATTTGAAATCTGCTGAAAATTTTACACCAGATTGAATTCTCAGGTAGTTCGAATTTCATGCAAAGCCCGAACTGTGAGCGTGTTTGAAGAAACTTCATCGTTTTACGAAAACGGATAATGCAGTATCCTAAACTGTTAAGTTTTCATTCTTGAACGTACGACGTCAATTGTATACTTTCTTTAATAATTTAAAAATGAAAAAAAAAACAGTTACCCCCTTCAAAAACCTTAATATTTTCTTTGTATTTCTTCATCAATCCCTGAGACAATTTTAAGAAATGTTCAAAGAGGCGGAACTTTCTTCATGTTTGTATGCAAAAAAGCGATGGGATGACGCGTCAATGAAACATGGTGTATGACCTTGTGTGTTCATGTATACATCACCCATTATGGTTGTTCATATATATAAAACGTGGTGTCAAAACACGCAACACTTCAGAATGACGCTCAAATTGCGCACCTGCTGTGAAGGAAACTAGTTTGGACACAAATTCCAACGCAATTATGTACTAGTCCAAAAAAAAAAATCAAGGACTTTTTACCAAGTTTCGTAATTTTCAAGGGCCCCTAGTTAGGAAAACAAAATTCAAGGACCGTGGGAACCCTGCTGTTGGCTTGAGAAAGTCTTTGCTAGAGGCCCGCAAAGTAACGCGATGTATACTGTGCGGTTTCGGATGCAACATCGACAGCTAAACATCAATGTTGATAATACATCGCCCCCAAAACATCGATGTTCTTAAAATTCAGTGTATTTAAACTTTTTTACCCCATTTCATAACACTGGTTTAGCAACTAGTGATGCTACATCGGCTTCAATACAATAATGTTTTGAAAATATCGACATTGATGTCGCATCCCTACTTTTCAGACCCTTGGCCCCACTTTGGTCTAAAAGTAAGTTCAATTTGGCGATTATGAAAATTATGCTACTTGGTTATTTTTATAACCCCAAAGGGAAAAATTAAGACACAACATAATTTTGAATCATTTTTAAATAACGAGGCAACACCCAAGCTGGCACTCCAAACTTACACACCACGCTAATGTAAGAACACAATATATTTAACATGCACCAGCCCCCTTTCTACACGACGGTCTTTGGCAGGATTCAAACTCCCAACCCTCCGGTTGCTAGTCCATTACTCTTCCAACCATGGCACCTGTTATAGTTGTAGTTTTTTAGAAGTTACATCATATATTAGTTTTGTATGCCAAAAAATACATAATCAATGATTAAATTTATAATTTTTCTTATTATGAACAGAAGAAAAGTTTTTTTGTTTTATAATAAAATTACAATATTAATCTGAGTAATATTATTCGTTTAATTACTAAGTGTGCAATAATTTATTCACAAGACCTTTTAGGAGTTATAACATGCTACTGATTAGTCTAAAACCAACATTTTGATGAAATGTGGTATATCTAATGGTATTTTTAATTAACGTCTCTCTCTCTCCCACTGGAGCAACACAATGGGCTATTTGTGACGATCCTGGATCATCCCCAAAGGGAAAGATTAAGGCAACATAATTTTGAATCATGGTCATATAGCGAGGCAACACAACAGATTTAGCATGCACCAGCCCCCTTCTACATGACGGTCTTTGGCTGGATTCGAACTTCCAACCCTCTGGTTGCTCTTCCCACCACGGCACCTGTTATATTAGCATGTTGCTGATTTAATTAATTTTTCAAAGGGTCTATTCAAAAATTATTTTATCTAAAATTTTCATGTCCTGATCAGGACAGATGTTGAGTGAGTTAAATATATGGAGATAGCATGAGCACATTTTTATAAGTTTCACAGAAGTCTACTTTGAACAAGTTTAGCTGACTCATGGTTCTAGATAAGCTTTGAATGTAAATCTGACTAAAGCCAATATTGCTAAAGTTGCAAGAATCAGAATGTATAGCTACAGAAAATTTTATGACTTGAAAATATTTACCAACCTAAATATTGGTTTACAATTTCTTCAGTTGTTATGCAGGATGTATACATAGGACATCATTTTGTTTTGGAATAACTTTTAAATAAAACATTTCTAATTTCACTGTGCACTCAATGATTGACATTATTCATTGAATTTAATATCAGTCATTCTGCCTTCATGACTGCCAGCACTGCATATTTAGTCTTCCATCCACATGATTTCTTAAGAGCATTTTGCTCTACAGCTTTTACAGGGTTTGATTGTCATTTATTTAGTAAACTGATCTAGGTTAGTGAGTGTGAATCTCAGAATATTTGATCAAAATGAATTCTCTATGATGGAGACTTCTAGAAAATTGTAAAATTACTTTGGGTTACATCGTGTGCCTTCAAAACAAATATGTGTAAAAAAAATTTCAAAACGCTGTTCTCTGCAAAATACGAAAAAGTCTGACCGACTTCTTACAGAAAGTTCCCAAGAAAACATTGATACTGTATGATATATATAGTGTTATTGAAAAACAAGGGACCTCTGTTGACATTACAGACAAGTAGGCTTTCTCCAAACACAATATGGGAAAAATTTGGATTTTCATCGTATCTCTAAATGTTATTATGCATGCAATTCTCTTGGTCTATATCATATTCCACATATAAGTATAATTATTTCAGTTCTAAAGTTCAATTTAAATTACATTCCAAAACAGTTCAATCCAGAAAAAAATTACTAGGTTACCAATTCTCAATTTTAACAATACTTGCGTGTACCAGACAACATTGGCAATCTTGAATAATTATGAAAATCAGAACTAAATATAAATCTTTTAGTACAAATTGTAAGCAACATTTAATGTATTCAGAATGATTTATTGAGACTGATTCTGACATTGCAAGATATTTTTGTAAACTAACACATGAAGGTTAACAAAAAGAAGTGTTTCAGTTACAGTGAATATATGTACTTCAATTCATTATAGAAGGTATTTTTTAATTAATGTCTTACAAGAAAAACAAAGAAACAAAAATGGTACATAAAAACTTTTATTTTCATTTCAATACACAATAAACTTTAAATATCAAGTAATTTAGTCATACATTACAAAAATTCATTTTTCTGTAAATGAAAATGAAATAATGGGTGAGCTGGAGAACTTAGGCTGAAGGCCTTCTATCTCCCTCAGAAAGTAGTTGGGAACTGAGCAGGTTTTGAAGTTCACTGAAATATGTAAGGTAGAGTGAGTGCAGTTGGTTGTCCAATGAAAACAGGTGGCTTAGAAATTGGGCAGATCAAGGACGAGTCCAATTGGAACAGTACATAAGATGACAAGGAAGGCTTAAGAATTATTAAATTAAAGAAAAAATAAAAGCAGGAGATTTAAATAGTAAGAACATTAAGGATTAAGAATGACTCTGGGTCTTTTATTATATTCGGGTTGACGAGGGTCATACCTGGGGATACACTGGATGGCAGGGTTATCAATTAATTCAAGATTAGCATAAAAATTAGTAGCAAGTTTACTGAAGTAAGTTTTAAGTTCGGTAATTTCAAGATCTTCGCGAATTTTAGCGTTTCGGTAGTACCAGGGGTAACCACAGATAATACGTAGAGTAGAATTTTGAAGAGATTCATGTTTTTGGAGGGTAGTTTTCGCTGCGTATCCCAATTTTCTGTAAATATAATTAACCATACAAGACTCAAAAAGAAACTTTTTGCATGAAAATTTAACTTATGACCATTAAGTGTAAAATTATTCAAATTTAAGTATTTCCAATCTTAAATTTTTTTTTTATCTTGAAACTTTTTTTTTTTAAATAGAGAAAATGTTTATTTTTGTAAAAAATTGGGTAATTTAAAAAAATTACTTAACATTTTGGCAATAACTGCCATCACAAAAACACCTGCTTCAAGAAATAAAAACAAAACCACATAGAAACACATTTTGATAATAGAAATTACAAAAACATAAATACAAGTAAGGGATAGTTAAAAATCTGAAGGATGAGGAACCTGAAAATATAAAGTGTGCACATCAGTACAATACAAATGAGATCACAAACTCACCTTTTCGAGTCAAAACTAATGTACACCTAATTCTGTTTGGACGAGCATGAGTATCATCTTGTGCGAATGTTTCAACAGTTTTACGAACAAATTCAGTTATTAATTGTTGTGTTTTGGTTAGGCCATTATATAATTATCTGTAAGAGTCTACCAAGAACTTCAGTTCAAGTTGAAATTTCCCAGCGCGTTTTTCATTAGGGTCATGTTTGACAAAATGATTACCCAATTTTCAGGTCAGTTCCAGACATTCTTTTACTAAACCTGCATTTAGAACAAGATCATATTGTTCATTATCACTACATTCTGTGGGATTAGGAGTCTCAAAGCCAACCTCTTCTAATAATTCATCTTTGCTTACGGCTTTCTCGAATGATTCATGAATATCTTCAAATGATAGATCACTAAATCCTCCAGTTGCGTGTCATTGTAATGATGTTGGGAATACAGTCGTGTTAGTTACCAAATACAATTAGAACATTGTAGATACATACATTGGTAAATGAAAACATGCATTCCAAAACGCATACACTACATGTTATGCAATCTATTTGTGGGTGCAATATAACTGACTAACCACTGCATTGCCCGTGACAGTTCTTTTCATGGGGTCAGGTGTGACCACTGCTTGCTAACCCCCAGTAATTGCTACGAATACCCATGTAGTTTAACAGATGATACTACTATGCCACAAATAGAAAAAAAATATTTCGTAAAATTTGGGCAAATAAATTCAAACTGACTGGAGTAAATAGAGAATGAAATATTTATTTTGAATCTGAGTAAAAAAAAAAGTTTGTGCAAAAACAGAATTAGGTGTGCGTATACAAACAGGAAATGTTCGACGCAAAAAAATAAATACGCTCGGGGTAGAGTCACATGAATTGAACCTATGTCATCTACAGCTTGCAAGCTATTAACAATGATAAACCCACTGAACCACCAGCAAGTTGCTTTCCCACTCCTTGTACTCAGGAATGATACTATTCCCTCTACACCTCACCTCCCCTTTCCGCTTGTGTATCAATAGAATAGCACAAAATCATTAGTACTACCCAAATTCTGTTCAACAGAGGTTTTGGAAAACCAAATCGACATATTACATTGTTTATTTCAACATACCTATATGAGAACTTAAGTCTGTTAGCACAAATGCACTTGTGATGGGTAATGCCTTCCTTCTATGAGGTACTCTCGATACACCCCTGACAATGTGGAGCAAGGTCTCAACTATGTCCAAAATGTTAAGCTTATGCGTTTAGCTTTAACTATCCTTCCACGTTCAAACTCGGTTAATTCTTGGCAGGTCGACATTCAAGAGTTTAGCAGAGAGCACTGATAACTATCTGACTCTTTATACTCTTTTAATGCAATGTGAGCACTAGTAAATTTGCATACTGCTATCCCATGACTTTTAACACATCAGTGTTCGGTGTATGGAAGTTATGTAAAATTAATAATGCAAAAGTTTTGGTACAGGCATATGAGGGGTCAAAAAATAATACTTAATATAAGATTTTGCAAATGGAAGCACATAAAAAAATAGCTGCAGAGAATAGGAAAAAGCATGTATTTCTAATTTGAATTAATGGGGTCGCACTGGCCCTGGAACTTTTTTAGGTATAATGCTTGAGTAAATATATTAAGCGAATCTTCACCCATCATATGAAGAAGAATGATTCAAAATTTCCCATTGGATTTATAGTCACATGGAATGTTTTAAACAAAACCTATGCTGATGAACAGGCTTGTGAGTGACATATGTTCAATGGCCCAAAAGGGAAAGAGTTGTCTTGTAATTATGATCCCTATCAAAAAAGGTTATGTAGTGCTTCAAAGGAAGGCTGATTTAATATTCAACTAACTTGAATAAAATAGCATGTCTCTTCTTCATAGTTATTACATTTTCAATATTATTACACATAAAACAGAAAGGAAAATAAAATTAAAATTCTTATTTAAATCACTGATTTTTAAAAATAATCACTTAATTTTAAATTTGCATTCCCTGTAACAATCTAAAAATCGAAAGAAATGGTCCGTTTTAATAGAATCAGATGTATTCAATTTGTGGACTTTCATATAATGTAATCTCAAAAACTAGATTACATCTAATTATAAATCAAAAATTAAAACTACTGATCGCAGAAAGAACAATCTCACTGCCTCTACTAAAATACTAAGATTACACTTCACAAATATAATTAAACGCAATAGCATAAAACAATTCAAAATCAAAGCTGAAACAAATTTTTCTTGCATCTCTAACGCATCAAAAAAACACATTTGAAAATTGAAGGAAATTGGATGTATAACTGAAAAGTAAATACAATCTTTCAAAAGAATACGCCTAAAGACAAATAAACTTTTCCTAATTAAATTATTCCTTTTCAATACAAAGACCGTTGAAAAACATGAGCTCCTCACCTCACACATTCTCATAAGCATAAACAAAACAGAATGCATTCAACATCAGAACAGCGCGCGATTTTTCAAACCGCCGACAGAACTAATACGCCTTCTAGCGGCAATTCCTCTGAGTTTTAACATTAGGATTATCGCAGTTGGCGATACAGGCATCTATCGCCAACTCGCCAAGGGGTGCTGAAAGCGTGAGGGTTTCCGCGAATGCGTCCGGGACCGAATAGTGCTAGGTGTCAACGACCTGAGCCTGCAAGAAAGAATGCACAGCGAGTCGGACCTCGGTGTATCAAGAGCTGTTCAAATGGGACAGACTGCAGAGCTTAGTAAAATGCATGCTATAACTGTGCAAGTGTAATCCGTTTATCACATCGGAAGGAGGTTTCAGCGAAAACCAGCTGCTGCAACGTTCTCAAAGACTTCAGTGGATAACCGACCCTTCGTTAAATGGGAAAATTCCAAAGAACTGTTCTTATGTCGGAAACATAGGCGTAACCAGGTGGGGAGGGGGTTGAACCCCCCCCCCCTCTGGTTACCTCATTCAGTTGAGAAAAAGAATTGGCTAATATATATATATATATATATATATATATATATATATATACAGGGTGGTCCCGAATTCATGGTACAAACTTTAATGGTAGGTACAGGACATTGTAACAATGATTTATTGTATAGGAATGTATAGTCGCAAGTGACGCGGTGAGGCGTAAACAGGGGAAATAAAAGGAAAGAGAAATGGAGTGATCGGTTGGTATCATTGCCGGTAGAGGGCAGTAGATGTCTAGCCGCTGTTGAACATGATGCATCGCAGTAGGGAAAAGCGCCATTCACAATTGTGCTGCCGTAGACGATGGGTGACTTTACGTATGCAGAAAAAGCAGACATGCATTACATGTACGGCCGTGCAATTGGTAACGGCAGAGCTGCGTTACGAATGTATCGCGCGGAGTATCATGATCGACGAATGCCGGATCATAGAATTTTTCAACGGTTACATCGTCAACTTTGTGAAACAGGTGCGTTCGACGTCAACAGACATGGCGCTGGTCGAGTAAGAGCTGTACGCACTCCAAGGCTGGAAGAAAGCATCTTGAACATTGTGGCTGATAGACCCGAGTCAAGCACAAGAACTGTTGCGCTTGACGTAGGTGTGAGTCATCAGACTGTATGCAGAGTGTTAAACGAAAATCGCTTACACCCCTTCCATTTTCAGAAAGTACAAGCATTGAATCCGGCAGATTATCCTCGCCGCGTGAACTTCTGCCTGTGGGTGATGCAGCAATGTGCGTTGCAGCCGGATTTCGTAGATTATGTGCTATTTACAGATGAAGCGACATTTTCACGCGAGGGTGTCTTTAATGCGCACAATTCCCATGTGTGGGCAACCGATAATCCACATGCAACGCGTCGACATGCGTTTCAACAACGTTTCAGTATTAATGTGTGGGCTGGTATTGTGAACGACTTTTTGATTGGCCCATACTTACTACCCACGCGGCTCACTGGCGGAAGCTATCTTATTTTTCTGAAAGAAGTGTTACCACAACTGCTGCATGATGTTCCGATCGCCATTCGTAACCGCATGTGGTTTCAGCACGATGGGGCGCCAGCACACTTCAGCATTGATGTACGGAATTACCTGAATGCCACGTTTGGTACTCGATTGGTTGGGCGTGGTGGACCAGTCCCTTGGCCACCCCGATCTCCCGATTTATCGAGCCTCGATTACTTTTTATGGGGACATCTAAAGCATCTTGTTTATGAGACTCCAGTTGACTCAGATGAGGATCTCGTCGCTCGCTTATCTGTAGCTGCTGCAGGTGTGCGTGAAATACCAGGCATCTTTGAACGTGTACGCCAATCGCTCCACCGACGCTGTCAAGCATGTATCGATACTGGTGGACGTAATTTTGAACAATTACTGTAAACATGATACTTGTCAACAACGCTTTCAATAAAATCTTTGTTTTTCCTTTCGACCGTTATTTCCCCTGTTTTCGCCTCACCGCGTCACTTGCGACTATACATTCCTATACAATAAATCATTGTTACAATGTCCTGTACCTACCATTAAAGTTTGTACCATGAATTCGGGACCACCCTGTATATATATATATATATATATATATAATGAGTTTTTCACAAAATAATCCCTTGTTAACTACACAAACTATTCATAACTTAATTTTAATTAATGTTTTACTTGTGTAATAAACATAGCCGTCAGGGGGGGATGGGGGTTCAACCCCTCCTCCATTCAGTTGAGAAAAATTTTGCTAATATATACACAGTCCAGTCACATTAATGTGACCACTTGTCAAAAGCCAGAATAACCACCTTTGGAAGAGCGGACCGCTGCGAGATGTGCAGGAAGAGAGTCAATTAGGTTTCTGATGATGAGTGCACCCAGTGAATGCCAGGAAAACATTCCCCAAACCATAATGCTCCCCCCTTCAGTCTGGACCCTTCCGGCAATTGTTGCAGGGTGTTTGCTTTCAGACGCTTCACGCCGTATACCCCAACGTGCATAAAACGTGATTCATCTGAAAAAGCCACTCTGTGGACGTCCAGTTGCGGTACTGGCGTGCAAATTCCAGCCTTCGTCTCCGATGAGCAGCAGTCAGCATAGGTGCATTAACCAGGCGTCTGCTGCGGAGGCCCATGCGCAGCAACGTTCGCTGAACCGTTGTTGAGGATAAACTCTTGGTTGCCCCTTGGTTCATCTGGGCGGTCAGTTGCTCAACAGTTGCACGTCTATTCGTCCGAACGCATCTCCGTAGCCTTCGTTCGCCTCTGTCATCTATAGCCCGTGGTGCACTACATGTACCACGCCGCTGATTTTGGATAGCGCCATTTTGCCATGCACGGTATACTTTTACCACGGCGGCAGGCGAACAGTTCACAAAATTAGCCTGTTCCGAAATGCTTCCACCCTTAGCCCGAAAGCCAATAAATCATGCCCTTTTGGACGTCGGATAAATCGCTACGTTTCTGCATTACGCCAACGATTGAAATGCTTTCCGATGCCCTAGGACATCCTTTATATACACTCCACTGCAATGTGCTGCCACCTGCCTTTTGTGATTGTTTATTTCACGTTGACGTCGAAAGTAGGTGATGGTCACATTAATATGACTGAACTGTGTATATATAATGAGTTTTTCACAAATTATTCCCTTGTTAATAACTACACAAACTATTCATAACTTAATTTTAAATAATGTTTTTCTTGTGTAATAAACATAGCCGTCAGGGAGGGGGTTGGGGGTTCAACCCCTCCCCCCTTCAGTTGAGAAAAATTTTGCTAATATACATAATTGAGTTTTTCACAAATTAATCCCTTGTTATTATTACACAGGCTATTCATAACTTATTTTTAAATAATGTTTTTCTTGTGTGATAAATAAATGTAATCGATGAAACAGTGGTACATTAGTTCATAGGCGTAACCAGGGGGAGTTGAGGGTTCAACCCCCCATTCAGTTCGTCATAAAAGATAGTCAAATTTGTTAATGAAGAGCAATCGGAGTTTTAAGCTTTAAGGCTATTTAAACTAGATTATATAAAAAAAAATTATTTTTACACTCATAATATAAATGCCGTATATAATCCATGTATAAGCCCAGGGTACGTGTTTTCTTCAAAAATTTATCCAAAATTCAAAACCTATATATAAAGCGAAATAAAAATAAATTTTTTTTTTGAGACGTTTAAACCATACGTTTTAAAGCCATGAGGGCGTATGTCGCCAAGAGGTTAAAACGGGTGGAATATTTTCCCATCAAATCGTTGTAAAATAAAACTTCAAAAAAACTCCACTTGTCAACGATGATAGCTTTAACCTGCTAATGATTTTCCACAGTGTCCAGACGGTCCAGCTCCTGATATCCGACCTCTGACGGGGTGATTGATAGGTGATGATGTACTGGACATTAGGATTCAAAAGGGGGAGGGGGTTTATTATGGCTCTTAAAAGAAACTCCGGTAGGGTCTAAATGAGATTGAACTCTCCAAATGTTCCCCGCGATTTAACTTGGCAGTAAAGATGTGCAATGATGAGCGTTCTGAGCTTTAACCCGCAGGGTTTACTGCGTGGTTGTCTATTCACCCCCTTTCCAAACGTGACCGCTAATGATCTTAAATTAAACTCGGGTAGGGTCTAAATGACCACTAATGATATTTCCCAGTGTCCCGCACCTAATACCGGACCTCTGACTGGGTGATTGACAGATGAACAGTTCAACAATGGTTAAGGGGAGCGGCTGGGGCTTAGGAATTTTTTTTTATCAGTGCCACTTATCTTCGCCGTGCAGCCTAAAACATGTGCGGTACATAAAGTTTCAAAAGGGGGAGCGGGCTCATTGAACCTTGCCAGCGATGTGTATGAAGAACATATAAATTCTAGTACAGAAATGGCATTGGAACTGATCATGATACACATCAGGACATCCCAATGAGTGAAGCCGAATTTTACGAACTATTCGGAAACTCGGATTCAGACAAGGAATTTGAAGGATTTATATGACTTATTTTTCTCTTTTTACTTAAAAGCTGCATTCAAAACGTAAGTTAAAATACTTTAAAAATTGGAACAGCTGTTGGATTCGGAACCGAGTCCGGATGGCACGAAGTAAAAAAAGGGTTGCTTTCCCAACACCCGCTGGAGTTGCTATAAAAATCGTTAATCACTCGTAAAGAATTCGAAGTTGCTACCACCGGAGGGATATCCGAATCTAACAGCTGCACTGTAAAAAAAAATCCCGTAAAATTTACGGTTTTAAACTGGCAGCTGGGTTGGTTGTGCATAACCGTAAAAATTACGAAGTAAATCCGTAGAAACAACGGTTTTTTACCATACGAGAACAAGTTTTTCCCGTAAAAGTTACGAATTAAAACCGTATTCACAACGGTTTTTTCCCATATGAGATCCAGTTTTTCCCGTAAAAGTTACGAAGTAAAACCGTATTCTTAACGGTTGTCCCCATATGAGATCAAGTTTCCCCCGTAAAAGTTACTAAGTAAAACCGTATTCACAACGGTATTTTGCAATATGATATCACATTTTTTCCGTAAAAGTTTAGTCGCAACTGTTTTTTACCATGATATCTAGTTTTCTCCGTATGTTTCAGTTTTAAACTGATTACATATAAGTATTTAATCGGTGAAGGTTACAACCAGTTACCATAAAAAATACAGTTGTAGCAATGATGTATGCTGACACGGCTAGCTAACACTTAAATTGAATTTATTAACATACAACATAAACTACAGAAATTACAAGACTTTCACGCACACAAAATATAAGGGACAGGGACATTTTTACTATCACATGCTACAGCCTAGCTGCTGCTTGCTCCAGGGTTGGAGTTACACTGCGAAAGTTTTTGTCAGTACGCTAGGGGGCGTTGTTGTTTCTATTACACAGTATAATTTCGCAATCAGAACCATTTTTAACTAGTCAAGAACAAGTTTACTGTAGTTTTTAGTTTATAACTGTTTACAAAACTATATGGAATTGAAGTTACAACCAGTTACCATAAAAAAATATGCTGTAATTATGCAGTGAAAATGGTTTTAACCATAAAATAATGGAATTAAACTTAATACTATAAGGTTTACAAAATTGTGTAAAAATGTAAATTTCAGCTATATAGTTGAAACAATTTTGCGCACAAAATAATGGGTTTTCTCTTAAATCTAGTTTCGAAGTGTGGATAAAATGGTAAAGTCATCTTTTAAAACAGTATAGAACTATTGCAGAGCAAATAAATTAAAGAAAAATACTGTGCAGTACACAGTTCCTTTTATTCATAATACTGTCAATATACAGTGAAATCTGTGTGTAGTCGGCAAAAGTTTCCCTTGTTATGGATCTCTCTCCTTTCTTGGATCTCAAGAGGAAAAAGTCTTTGTACAGGTCTCAAGAACTTGCCAGTTTGGGTTCTAACTTCTGCCACTCGAATTTTCCCCCATCTTTACCTGGAAAAACTCTCTCAATCTTGGCGAGTGGCCAATTAAGCCTCTTTGAGTTGTTATCGCCGATCAGAACAACGTCTCCTACTTTGCAGGTGTATTCTTTACGCACTCTTGATAATTCCCTCAATTGTCCCAAATATTCAGTCCTGAACCGTTCTCTTAAATCTGCTCGGAGCTTTTGACGATAAGAGAAACGTTTATTCATCTTTTGACCATATATCATATCGAGATCAGGAACTCCAATCTCGAATTTCTTGTAGAAACATTGCAGGGTTAAACCTGCAAGATGGTCTGTGTCTTCTGACAGGTATGAGAGGGGTCTCGAGTTAATGAGCCCTTCTGCATCACATACTATTGTACACATTTCTTCAAACTGTAAGCAGGCTTTTCCAAGAATCTTTCTTGAAATGGTTTTAAGAACTCCTATGAGCCTTTCCAAGAAACCTCCCCACCAGAGAGCAGAAAGTGGATTGTGGCTCCATTCAATTCTCCTTGCGGTAGCGTATTTCTGGATTTTAGTCCAATTCACAGTTGACAGTTCTTTGTTTGCACCGACTAAATTCGTACCATTGTCGCAATATATTTTACTCGGTCTTCCTCTCCTGACTCGTAAGAAAATGCAATTGGCATACGAAGTCTTCGAAGCGTCGCAAAAAACGTGTAAGGTCAGATAGGCTTCGTCGATGCTCAAATTGCAAAATCTTCGAGGTATCATAATGTTTCTCAAATGGGGCAATTCATTTTTTCAAAACTCGAATTTCTTGGCAATCTCTATCGGTAATTCAGAGTCCCACGACACACCAAGTTTTCAACACTCTTGTTGAAGCAATTTGGGAGAAAACGTTATAGTGCAAGTGAACCCAATTGGATAAAAGAGGCGATGTACAGTAGAAAGAAATTTCCTCTTAGTCATCGGTTTCTTCTCAACTTCAGCAAGATCTCTTAAATCAATGGGCAAGGTGTCATTTTCGAAATTCCAACAGAAACCTAGAACTGGAATATCTGCCTTATTTTCTAGCATAACTGGATCTGTAGATGGCTTTGGGGTGTGTTCCCATCCGTGAAGATCAAACTTCGCAGAACGGAGTAGGATCTGAGATTCAGAAATAAATTTCGTTAGCTCAACCTCGTTATCCACACTACAGACACAGTTATCGACGTAAAATGATTTCATCAATTTCCGTGCAGCATCCATAAATTGGTCTGGGGAATTTAGTAAATGATAGTCCAACACAGAACCTAACAAGAAAGGACTGGAAGAGAGCCCAAATACAACTCGTTGGTGTCTTCATTTTCTCTTCTTTTCCTTCTTCATACCATCTCAGAAAGGGTTTGTCACGTTCATTAAGACCAATTTGTAAGAAAGCTTTGCGTATGTCAGAGATCACGCCAAATTTACCCAATCTAAATCTGTTTAATACTGTCGGTATTTTTTCAATCAAATTCGGCCCTTTTTCTAAACAGTCATTTATGGATGGAGAGTTCTTAAGCTGAGCGGAGCCATCAAAAACCGTTCGGACTTTCGTAGAAGAATGTTCCTTAAACACTGGACGATGAGGGAGAAAGTGTTCATTAACCCCACTTTCAGTTGAGTCAACCTCTTCGATAATTCCCTCATTTAACCAATTATGGAAAACTTCTTCATAAACATTTAATTTTCCGTTTCGTTTTAAGGATTTGATACAACTTTTTAATCTTTTTTCAGCCGCTTCCTTACCACTTGACAATGGGTGGCAGTCTTGTAACCAAGGCAGGCAAACGATATATCTCCCATCTTCATTTCTAGTCACTGTTTTCAGGAAATGATCTTTAGCAGCTTGTTCAAGCTCCATTCTAGTACCTTCTCACTAGGATCAAGAATCCCTAAGCTGTCAAGTCGCCATAAGTCTGAAATATTACTATTATTTAAGTGAAGTGATATGAGAATATTGGATGAAGGTGTTTCCCTTTCTCCTCCACGTCTCAAAATGGTCCAGCCTAATAGAGTGTTCGTCGCTATCAATTCACTAGAAATGTGTTGAATTTCACCTGTAAAGAGCCTTCCTGCAAAATCAGCACCCAAGAAAATATGTATCTCATTAGGATCTCTTTCGTATAGACAGGAATTCGCATTCAAAGACAAATCTGAAAGAAAGATTCCACATCCTTTCAAATATAGGGATTTGTAATTTTTTAACGAATGAATATTTTTACAAATTTTTTCTTGATCCATTACTTCTAAATCATATTTAAAACTGTTATCAAGATGACTCACACTAACACGATTTATGCCTTTCACTTTTTATTATTCCCCCAAAAAGTCCGTGGTTAACGGTTTCTTCTCCCAAGCTTTGTAGTCTCAATTTTTCTACAACGAATTTCGAGATATATGAACAAGAACTTCCTGTGTCGAAAATAGTTCGAATTAAATATCCACTTTCCAATTTTTCAATGCGTACTATCAATGTCTGAAGGTAAACATCATTCGAAATTAAATTGTTTGAAAGTGCTGTGTTCTCTATGCTGGATGGAATTTCCTCACCAGAACTATTCCTTTCAATTCCTCTTCCGTTACACATGACATCTACATGACCCCCAGTTTTACATTTATTACAAAACACCCTCTTCTTACATTTTCGAGATACATGAGATAATTTAATGTATTTGAAACATGCTCCCTTTTTCATCAAAATCATTTTCCTCTTTCACAACGGCAAACATAAAGAGTATTCACACGACTCTACTCTGTGAACGTTTGAGATTTCTTTCGAACAAAAAAAGCATAATTTCTTACTTATATTTCCGGTGCTTTCAGTGATCGACAGTAAATAAGCTCCAGAAACAGTGTGCGAAAATTCCTTACCCCGCGATCTCAAATCCTTATCAGCAAAATACCGAACTTGAACAGCAGAATCAAAAGACGTGTGCTTTTTTTTATTTTCAAGCGCGAAATGGTAATCGTCTGCCGATTCTGAAACTTGGGATCTTTCGAGTGCACTTAAGTGATCACTCAGAAAATTAATTAGTGTTTCAATGTTATAGTTACCACCGCACTCCTTTTGAAATTCGAATACCAGATCACAAGGAAGTAATTTCAAAATCATCGGGCACAACAAACTTCCAAAGTTTTCTGTATTAACCCCTAACGATTCGAAACTCCTAATTTGTGTTTGACAATTGTCAAATAACCTTCGAAACGACTTTATTGTTGAAATATTAATCTATATGTGCCCCTACATTTCTATAATCTGGCAACAGGTACTTTTTGTGTCTTGCAACTGGCAACGAGCAATTGTTGTTTACCTTTTTTTTTATGTAACTCTGCCGAAGCGTGTGTGAGTTGTGAATGCCGGCGCTGCACGTGTAACTGTTCAAGCTTTTTCCATCTTCAATTTATGTTTCAATAAACTTTTGATACGTTATCAGCACGAAGCTCTGAAGCCCCTTGAAGAAGTATAAGGGTATATTTCGAAGAAGAAAATGGAAATGGAAGAATTTAAAATCCCGAAGTTAAACGGCGAGAACTACTCAGCGTGGGTTATCCGCACTCGAGCGGCTCTTGTGCAGAAGTCCTGTTGGGAGGCCATTGACCTCGGCTACGGCTACGAACTAACAGCGGAGGAGAAGAAGACAAATGAGAAAGCTTTAACCTTTCTCTTTCTCGTCGTGGACGATCAACACCTCGAAGATGTGGCAGACTACGCGAGCGCCCGAGACGCCTGGTCGCCTTCGTAAAATAAATACGTCGTTTGGATTGCTGCATACCCTGCAACTGTTGAGGGAACTATTTTATGATGAGACAATAAGCTCCTACCTCAGTCGCATCACTCAACTACACCGAAAGGTTGTCGGCTGCGGGTACGGCTTTTCTGATAGGGAACTGGCTCTCATCATGCTGATGGGTTTTCCCAAGGAGTATGAAGGGCTTATATTAAACCTTGAAAGAGATGAAAACAACCTGAACACTCAGATCGAGAAGTCCAGACTAGTCGTGGAGGAGAAGAAAATTGCGAGATTCCAGCCGGGCGGGAGCCGAGAAAACCCCGGGAAGAAAGCTCTGCGAACCCAAGCCAGAAGAGAGGACAGACACCATGAGTTCAAACCAAACACTAAACATGATAGGAAAACAAGATGCTTTGCTTGTGGCGAGTGGGGCCACATCTCCAGAAACTGCCCAGCTGTCCCCAAGACGCATGCTAAAAAGGTGTCCAGGGCAGGCTATCATGCACTGTTCACCGGTACCTGTAAAAGTAGGAGTACCTGGTACCTGGACAGTGGTGCTTCCGAGCACATGTGTTGTGAGAAGTCCAAATTTTTGAATCTAACCCCACAAAACTCCATGGTGGAAGTAGCAAATTGTGAGAAGATTGAAGCTATAAGAATAGGGGACATTACCCTTTCTGTTAACACATATTGTGGGATGAAGAACCTCTACCTTTCAAATGTGCTGTATGTCCCTGATTTGGATGGTAACCTTCTGCCTGTGGGGAGAATGGAAGAGATGGGAAAGAGAATATGCTTCTCATCAGGAAAGGGGGTCGTCATGGACGGAGATGAAGTCGTCCTGACTGGTTCCAGATCTGGAAGACTCTACATGATAGAGGAATTGGAAAATCCCCCAAAAGCTCTCCTAACGAAGCAGGAAAATCTTTTCCACAGGCGGCTGGGCCACTTCAATATCAATGCCATACAGAGTTTGGCAGGAAACTCAAAGCCAGTTGTGAAGGTGATCCCCAAAGAAGAAAGTCTCTGCACACCCTGTGTGCTTGGAAAAATGAAAAAGACTTCTTTCCCGAAGAACAATTCAGAGAGAGCTTCAAATGTCCTGGAGCTAATCCATAGCGATGTGGTAGGACCTATCCACCCCATATCTAAAGGTGGCTCTTGGTACCTTTACGTCACCTTCATAGACGACCACTCAAGATTTATGACGGTTATGCCAATGAAGTCCAAGGATGAAGTCCAAGGATGAAGTCCTTGAAAAATTCAGAGAGTTCAAGGAGAGAGCAGAAAATTTCCATGGAAACAAAATAGCTGCATTAAGAAGCGACAATGGTGGTGAATATAAAAGTAAGAAGTTTGAGGAATTTTGTGTCCAGAATGGGATTAAGAGGGAAATGACTGTGCCGAGAACACCTCAGCAAAATGGTGTTGTCGAGAAGGCTAACCACACCCTCTTCGACATCACCAGATGCCTCCTCCTTGAATCTGGTATTCCAAATTGCAAGTGGGCAGACGCAGCAAATACTGCATGTTACCTCAAAAACAAATGCCCCTCTGTCGCGAATGCAAGCCTGTTCTCGTGAAGGGACGCTTTCATGAACTTAGAAATCAAATACGGAGCAGGTGAGGTGAAAGCAAACCTCCACAAATCTAGAGCATAAAACGGTTAGATTTCGTGGAAAATAAATGTACAAAAAGAACTCAGTTTGTTATAATTTCAAAAGTCGCTCTCAAACATTGTCTTGCTGTTTGCTTTGACTATTCTATACCTGTGAAGAAGTGTAATATTCTTTCTATTTCAAATATATAAGTTTTAATTTAAAGAAGTCTCCTCGTGTTCTTGAGTGGATTTTCCTTTAGTATTCTAGAATTTGAGTGAAGTATTCAACGGTCAGGATGATTGCTTCGCACCCGGGACACAAATGAGGTAGGACAATTCTTATTTCTTCCTATTTGAAAGATATTGTTTCTACACAACAACTGGCATCCCTGCCCGGATTTGAGAACAAACATTTTGACCGAGTGCTGGAATTTTAGTAATCCTCAATCACATATAAATGCAAACGTGGAAGGATCGAACTTCAACCAAAATGTAAGAATGAAATTGCCAAAAATAACGATTCCTAGATATTATGGAGATGTGAGTCAATGGCTCACATTTTGGAATTCTTTTGAAACGGCAATTCATACAAATGAGTCTTTAGATCCAGTGGACAAATTTATTTATCTTAAGGCGCAAGTAGGAGGTTCTGCGTTGAGTACTATTGAAGGTTTTGACATTTCGTCCGAAAATTACTTTACGGCAATAGAACTGTTAGAAGATCAATTCGGTCGTAAAGATGTTCTAATAAATACACATATGCATAACCTGTTACGTATACCACCACTTAAACAAACGGTACAACGACATTAGAGGATTTCGAAAACATTTTGACAGCTGTCAAATTCAAATACGAAGCTTGGACTCTCTTGGAGTTTCATCTGAGACGTATGGACGTTTATTGTGTCCTATGATCTTGAAACTGTTGCCTCATGATTTGATTCTCGAATTTCACAAGGAATTCAACAGTGGTGATTTTACTCTGAATAATTTGATCGAATTTTTGAGTAAACAATTAAATTCACGCGAACGATGTGAAACATCGTATTCCAATTGTGATACTCAGATTCTTCGACATGATCACTCTCGACAAAAACAAATAGGTGCCGTCGCTGAGAGATTCGAAGGGAGGAAGTTTGAAAGAATCGCAACAGCTGCTAATTTGTTATCGAGTTCAGAAGTAAAGGATAATAAATTATGTGTATTTTGCTCTGATTCCCACTTAAGTTCTGATTGCAAATATGCTATGGGTTTAACCCTGGCTGAAAGAAAGGCTTTTTTATCTAAAAGGGGTGCCTGTTTTAGATGTGTTTCTCGTGATTGTAAAGTGAAAATAACTTGTTCTATTTGTAAAAAAAGGCATTATGATATTATGTGTTTTTCAAATTATTACTACTCAAATGATAATGATACTCCATTAGTGACTGAAAATACTGTTCTCTCAAATCATTCTTATTCAAATGAGGTGTATCTGCAAACATTGATTGTGTGTATCAATGCTAATGGCTCAAATAATTTTATTAGGATTATTATTGACACAGGTAGCCAAAAGTCATACGTTTCTACATTTATAGCTCATAAAATTAAGTTTAAATGTTTGGGAGAGGCAATAGTTACTCATGGACTTTTCGGGGGAATGGAGGAAAGTGTAAGACATAAACGATATTCTGTGACATTGAGAAGTATTGACAAGAGTTATTCCTGCGAAATTGAAGTGATGGACCAGAAAAAGATATGTGCACCTATTCCTAAACTGAAGAATTCCAGGTGCATAAACAATGTAAAGGATCATAGTATTTTTCTCAGTGAAATTTTCATGAACCAACATTATAGCAAGCGCGAATGAACCAGCGTAACTTAGTGTCTACCAAAAAGTACTTCATGGTAAAGTTGGGTTACACTGGTATTTATACTACCCATTTGTAAGTTAAGTTGTGGAGTGGTAGCTAAGCTCGCTATAGTACTCCCCCTCCAGAATTTTAGCAGTCGCCGAAATTCGATAATTGACGTCACTTGTAGAATGATTGCCATTTTTGCGTTTGTCTGTAAGAGCTGTATTAAGATTACAGTTGCCGTGCTGCCTTTTACATGTTATTTTATCCATGCGGCAATTGCACGAATGGAGGATGTGATATAACATTAGCAGTTTCTGCTATCACAGCGCCCCCTAGTGGTAGAAAGGTAATTAGAATCAACCATGGCGAATTCTACTGGACATTGTGTGCCATCCATCGAATTTTTTTTTTGTAAATTTTTAAGCATGTTTAAATCACGAACGTTGGTCACCAATATAGCAAGCGCGAATGAACCAGCGTAACTTAATGTCTACCAAAAAGTACTTCATGGTAAAGTTGGGTTACACTGGTATTTATACTACCCATTTGTAAGTTAAGTTGTGGAGTGGTAGCTAAGCTCGCTATAGTACTCCCCCTCCAGAATTTTAGCAGTCGCCGAAATTCGATAATTGACGTCACTTGTAGAATGATTGCCATTTTTGCGTTTGTCTGTAAGAGCTGTATTAAGATTACAGTTGCCGTGCTGCCTTTTACATGTTATTTTATCCATGCGGCAATTGCACGAATGGAGGATGTGATATAACATTAGCAGTTTCTGCTATCACAGCGCCCCCTAGTGGTAGAAAGGTAATTAGAATCAACCATGGCGAATTCTACTGGACATTGTGTGCCATCCATCGAATTTTTTTTTTGTAAATTTTTAAGCATGTTTAAATCACGAACGTTGGTCACCAATATAGCAAGCGCGAATGAACCAGCGTAACTTAATGTCTACCAAAAAGTACTTCATGGTAAAGTTGGGTTACACTGGTATTTATACTACCCATTTGTAAGTTAAGTTGTGGAGTGGTAGCTAAGCTCGCTACAAACATTGTCTTTTTGAGAAAGATCCTAATGAAATTAATATGTTATTGGGAGCTGACATAGCAGGAAAGTTATTCACTGGTGAAATCAAACAAATTATAGAGGGATTAACAGCCGTGAATACACATTTAGGTTGGACTATTATGGGAAAAACAAAGGAAACGGAAACTAAAGATTTTTCAAACACACTCCTATCACTTCATGTTAATGAATCAAAAATTACTGATCTGTGGAGACTCAATACTCTTGGAATTCTCGATCCAGGGGAAAAGAAGACCAGGATGGAACTTGAAGAATCTGCAAAAATTCATTTCCTGCAGAACATTTCCAGAGATGGAAGATACATTGTGAGTCTTCCATGGATACAAGATCATCCTCCGTTGTTGAACTGTAGAAACATGGCTGAAAAATTGCGTCAAATCCTTAGAAAAGGCAGAAAAACTGAAGGACTATCAGGCTGTTTTTCATAGATGGTTAGAGGAGGGTATTATAGAAGAAATCCACTTTGAAAAGAAAGACAATAACGAACATTTCTTACCCCACCATCCAGTTTACAAAGAAAACTCTACAACGAAAGTCAGACCTGTTTTTGACGGTTCAGCGAGAGAGAAAAATTCCCCATCCATAAATGATTGTCTCGAAAAAGGACCAAATGTTGTGGAGCTCATACCATCCATCATAAATAGATTTAGATTTGGTAAGTATGGAGTAATTGCCGATATTGAAAAAGCTTTTTTGCAAATCAAACTTCAAGAACAAGATAGTTCATTTCTGAAGTTTTTATGGTGGGAGAATGGCAAGAAAGAAGATCCCAAGATATTTTCAACATAAACGGGTTGTGTTTGAAATTTCGTCTAGCCCTTTTTTGCTGGGTGCAAAGCTAGAATATCATTTGAAAAATGCCCCAGCCCATTTACAAGAAACGGCGAAGAAACTCATGAACTCGTTTTATGTTGATAATTGTGTTTCCAGTGTGAGTAGCAAAGAGGAACTCGACAAATTCATTTCGGAGTCTGAAATTCTTTTTAGCTTCGCAAAATTCAACCTTAGAGGGTGGGAGCACACAGCCGAAACTAAAGTCATAGAAGAGAGAAAAGTTCCTGTTTTGGGATTGAATTGGAGACCAGATATTGATACTTTGTCCGTTAATTCTAAAGATTTCTCTGAGGATACTGAAAAACCGATAACGAAAAGGAATATTCTCTCTTCAGTTCATCGCATTTTTGATCCAATCGGATTTACCTGTCCGGTTACTCTGGGACCAAAACATATGTTGCAGGAAAGCTGGAAGATTGGAGTATCGTGGGATACAGAATTGTCTCTTGAGATAGCCAATACGTTTAACCGATGGAAGAGGCAATTGGAATATCTAAAAGACATAGAAATACCTAGATGTTTCTTGATAGATTTTTCATCTGGCACAGATGTATCCATTCATGTGTTCTGTGATGCCAGCAAGATGGCATATGCAACGTGCATCTTTGTACGAACTCAAAACAATCAAGTCGTAACGTATCAATTAGTGCAAGCTCGAAGTAGAGTTGCTCCTTTAAAACCAATTTCTATACCTAGAATGGAACTTTTGGTTTGTACGATTGGAGCTAGGCTTGCACATGCAAAAAAAATTGATCTTGGGTTAGAAAACGTGCCGATTTTCTATTCGTCTGATTCAATAAATGCGCTCTACTGGATCAGAAAAAATGAAAACTGGGGAACATTTGTGTACAATCGAGTACAAGAAATTCGACTTTTAACGAATCCTGAGGATTGGAGACACATAACGGGTACTTTAAATCCGGCTGATCTTCCGTCACGAGGATGTACTGCTGGGGAATTGAAGAAAGGTCGCTGGTGGGAAGGATCAAATTGGTTGAAACAACCCTGTGATAAATGGACAGTCTCGGATGCGGGTCCAGATTTTGAGGTTGTCAATTTGGAAAGACGAAAAACAGTAGTGTCTGCTGCCAACATTGACTCAGATAATCTTGCTTTTTCTAGAATTTCAACATACGACAAAATAATCCGAGTAATAGCATGGATATTTCGTTTTTACAAAAATGTCAAAGTAAAGATCGATGAACTAAATTATGGCGGTCTGAATGTTGAAGAAATCGAAAAGGCTGAAAAAACAGTATTGAAACAAGTTCAGCGCCAAAGTTTTGGGAAGGACTGCAAAGCAGGAATATCTCAAATGCAAACGCTATTTGATTCAGATGGCCTGTTAAGAGTCAAATCAAGGATTAGCATGAGAAAGGATTAAAAAAATTTTCGTTAACCCATAGTTCTTCCTTCTAAACACCCTATTGTTGCTAAATTAATTTTGAATAAGCATAATGAACTCTGCCCCGCAGGTCTTCAGATTATGATATCCACTCTACGGGAGAAATATTGGATACTTAAGAGTAGAAAAACCATAAAGCGAGTTCTCTCATTGGATGTATTAAATGTAAGAGATTTACAGTACGCCCTTCGGAAACTCTCAGTGCACCTCTTCCTGAAGATTGAGTTAGAGAAGCCCAGGTTTTCGAAGTTGTTGGTGTTGATTTGTGTGGCCCTTTGGTTCTAAGGAATAGAACAAAATGTTGGTAATTTGGTAATTTTAATTAACATCGTACTAGAGCAACACAACGGGCTATTGACGACGGTCCGGGATCAGTCCCTTAAGGGAAAGATCCGAGGACAACACCTCGTAATTTTGAACCACGGTCAGATGACGAAGTAACACCTGAGCTGGCACCCCACTCTCCAAACTTCCACGCCAACCCAACGTGAGGACTTTCGGCCACGACAGATTTAAGGTGCACCAGCCGCCTCTACACCATACGCTTACAAACATCCATGCCCGGACCCGGATTCGAACCAGGAACCTTCCGATCTAGAGGCTAACACCTTAACCACTATACCGGTTGGTCGGCACAAAATGTTGGATAGTACTATTTACATGTGCCGTATTTCGTGCCGTCCATATCGAACTAGTTACATCTTTATCGACAGATGTTTTTATTCAATTTTTAAGAAGATTCATCGCCAGAAGTGGTCGGCCAAGTACTATTTACTCCGATAATGGAACAAATCTAGTTGGAACATCCAACGAGCTGAAATCAGTTGATTGGAAAAGGTTGCAAGATTATGCTTCTGTGAAGAGCATCAGTTGGAAATTCAATCCTCTTTCTGCACCTTGGTGGGGTGGATTTTGGGAACGCCTGATTGGTATGTTAAAGAACATACTTAGAAGACTGCTGGGAAGGGCTTGTCTGCAGTACGAAGAACTGTACACGATTCTTTGCGATGCTGAAAGCGTTATTAATGCAAGACCATTAACGTATCTTTCCGAAGACAGTGATGATCTTGTAGCCTTGACTCCTGCCATGTTCTTACAGGAGATCAGGGAAACAGGAGTTCCGGACATAGATCTGATCGATGCCAACGAGGCAAATAGGCGACTTGCTTATAAACAAAGGCTACGCCAGGAGCTTAGGAAACGTTTTAGAATCGAGTATCTAGGCCAACTCAGAGATTTTTCCAGGGTTCGAAGAGAATTTAACGTAGAAGTAGGAGACATAGTCCTAGTTGTGGATAGTAATTCGAAAAGATCCAACTGACCATTAGCTAAAGTTTTGAAGTTGCTTCCTGGGAAAGGCGGTAAAGTGCGAGTCGTCGAAGTCAAAACTAAAACCGCATCCTTCTTACGGCCAGTCAAGAGATTGTACACGTTGGAGTTACGGGAAATTGAAGAACCATCAGTTCCAGAAGGGGATTCACAACAGGTTGTGGAAGATCAAGAACCAGATTCCTCTTCTGTGGACGCTTCTGGTATCGTGCCTGTCCAAATAGAATCTTCAAATCTAGATAAAAACCGAATTCGAAAGTCAAGATTTGGACGAATTTTAAGACCTGTCCGCCTTTAGGACCTGAATTGATTCCTGAGTTTCATTAACCTGATACTCAGTGGTGGAAGGATGTCGCGAATGCAAGCCTGTTCTCGTGAAGGGACGCTTTCATGGACTTAGAAATCAAATACGGAGCAGGTGAGGTGAAAGCAAACCTCCAAATCTAGAGCATAAAACGGTTAGATTTCGTGGAAAATAAATGTAAAAAAAAGAACTCAGTTTGTTATAATTCAAAAGTCGCTCTCAAACATTGTCTTGCTGTTTACTTTGACTATTCTATACCTGTGAAGAAGTGTAATATTCTTTCTATTTCAAATATATAAGTTTTAATTTAAAGAAGTCTCCTCGTGTTCTTGAGTGGATTTTCCTTTAGTATTCTAGAATTTGAGTGAAGTATTCAACGGTCAGGATGATTGCTTCTCACCCGGGACACAAATGAGGTAGGACAATTCTTATTTCTTCCGATTTGAAAGATATTGTTTCTACACAACACCCTCTAAGGCAGTCGAAGGGTAGATACCTGAAGAGCTGTGGACTAAAAGTGCAGTAAAAACCAGTCACTTAAGGGTATTTGGCTGTAGAGTTTTTGCCCACACTGACAAAACCTTACTGCAGGGGAAACTTGATAAGAGAGCCGAGGAGTGTGTTTTTGTGGGATATGTGGATGGAGTCAAGGGCTACAAGTTGTGGAACCAAGCTGCAGACAAGTTCTTCGTCAGCAGAAATGTGAGGTTTGAAGAAAATGTGTTTCCATCCAAGGGTCTGTCCACATGCTCTAACAGTCCACAGCCCTCTAGGAGTGAACAGGAGGAATTGATCTTCCCCATCAGAGACGAAGAAGAAACAAATGTTGAGACGACCAATATCGAAGCAACAACTGCCAGTGACCCCACCGACCACCAAGATACCCTGTTGAGAAGAAGTAGCAGACCCAGAAAGCCCAAGTCTTACTATGGTGACCCCTTGCTCTACAAGGTTGTCAATAACCCCAACCCGCCTATACCAGACCCAGTTAGTGCGACTGAAGCAAGAGAGTCCCCTAATGCTGAAATGTGGGAACGGGCCATGGAAGAAGAACTCAGAAGCCTGGAGGACAACAAAACTTGGGAGCTTGTGCCTAGGCCGCCCAATGTCAAACCTATTGGCTGCAAGTTGGTTTATAAAAGGAAACAAAACCTGTAGGATGAAACAACCAAGTTCAAGGCTCGGTTGGTGGCTAAGGGCTACATGCAGGTTCCAGGCAGAGAGTACAAAGAGACATTTTCACCTGTTGTGAAGATAAAGTCACTGAGGATTCTTGTAGCTCTTGCAGTCGAACTGGACTTCCATATCCATCAGATGGACATAACCTTCGCTTATCTAAATGGTACCTTGAAGGAGGATATATATATTCTGCAGCCCGAGGGTCGCCAGAAAAAGGACCAAGAAAACCTCGTCTGTCACCTGAAGAATTTGTATGGGTTGAAGCAGTCTGGCCGAGAATGGAACAAATGTTTTGATTCTTTTTTGAATGACTATGGACTGCTGCGTTCCAAATATGACCCATGCGTCTACTATCACAAGGGGAGAAAGCTTTTCCTTGGGTTATATGTTGACGACATGCTGATTGTCGGTGTACAGCAGTCTATTAATAACTTCAAGCGTGAAGTAATGGAAAGGTTCAAGGCCAAGGACCTAGGAGAAGCAAGTGAGATCCTTTCAATGAAGATAACCAGACTAGCAGACGGTTCGGTCTCACTTGACCAAACGGGTTACATCGAGGAGGTGCTAGACCTGTACAACTCAACCGGAGTAAAGGGAGCCTCAACACCATTAGACCCAAGCATAAGACATCAGAAGGTCAGCGATTCTGAGTGTGAAACTCTCAAGGACCGCAGTACCATACCATTTCGACAGGCTATAGGTAGCCTACTGTACCTCTCTGGCGTTACCCGGCCAGACATTGCCTTTGGTACCACTTATATGAGCCAGTTTAATGAAAGGCCTTCAGATATACACTGGAGAAGTGTAAAACATATGCTACGGTACCTGAAGGAAACTAAGTGTTTGTACCTCACCTACAAGAAGACTCTTCAGCCACTCAAGGTTTATGCTGATGCAGACTGGGCTGCAGATCCCATCGACAGGAAATCTTTCAGTGGATACGTAGCCATCCTGGCTGGAGCTGCAATTAGCTGGTCATGTAAAAAGCAGACATCTATTGCATTGTAATCAGTCGAAGCAGAATACATGACCATCTCTCATGGAGCAAAGGAGGCACTCTGGGTTCTGGTATCTGGAAGGAGCTGTCTGCTGGGCAGTTCGAAGACGTGCCCGTTAACATGCTCGTAGATAACCAGGCAGCCATGTTCCTGGCCAAAAATCAATCAACCTCCGAAAGGAGCAAACATATCGACATAAGGTACCATTTTATCAGAGACTGTATCGAAAACAATCGCATATGTCTAAATCATGTTGCTTCGGAGGACAATGTAGCCGATATCCTGACAAAGAATGCCAAGAAACCAGCAGTAACCGGCTGAGGAGCCAGCTAGGGCTCAAATGACCAGAAATAATTCTCCATTGACTGTTGCAGAGTCGTTATGTGCGCTGGATTCTTTTTGAACTTTCAAGGACTTTTATGAATCAGTGATCTTAGTCAGCATTACTGCGTGAACTGTTTTTGATTGGAAATTTTTTGTGAATTATCTGTTAATTGTATCAGAGTAATACTTAAGTTAATGAATTTTTGATATGTGCTATTCCCTTAACTTTTAACTAACATGAAATATTAACATTTTAATATGAAGTATTGAAAAAGCCTTTGATTTTTTTTATGTGGGGAGTATGTCATTTATATTGAGAAATTTTACTTGGGGGTATTATATGCTAAGCTTTAAGCTACAATTTCGTACTTGTTAAAATTAACTGAAGTGTGTATTTGTATGTATATATATATATATATATATATGTAGGAATACTAGACAACGGTAGTTGTCTACTAGTCTGGAAAGAACTCATTATAAGAGCAACGAGACTGGTAGGAGTCAGTTGCATTGTAGTAGGAATGCAAGTCAAGACTGTCACGAGCCATTCACATTCTGGTATTCAGTTACGAGAAAATTAATAGAACAGACACTTTTTCCCCTGGACGCCATTGAGAGCTGACGTATTTTTTCCGAGCAGAGACGACTGCTGCCGATAATGACGGAACTTTTTTGAAATATAACTCAACTGTACATAATAATTGTATATATTTATTCATTAAATGTCAATGTGCTGTAAGATTCGATGTCTTTAATATAGACCTTACCAAACAGAACAACACGAATCTTACAAAAAATGAGGGTTCGACCGCGATGTGAAAAACCGTTGACGACCGCGACGATTCTCCTCCTTCGTACGAGGGCTTGAACGACGGATTAGCAGACCCCGAAAGCAGTGACGATTGAACCGGCCGGCGGAATGTTTTGACTCCCTATGCAAACCTGGACTTGTGTTTTAATCATCTGCAAGAACAGTTTCATGACTTCTCCTGACGTGGTGCTGATGATAGACTGAAACGACAAAAAAGAAAACGCGTAGACGAAAAAACGCGTAGACGAAAAAGACGAGTTGACGGAAAAGACGGATAGAAGGAACTTTCGAAACTGTGAGTACAGAATTTTGTTTTAATTGATGACATGGCATATTTAACTAAGGCCCGAAAAGCAGATTTGCTAACATTGATTGACGAATTAGGCCTAATAGTGCCAGCGAATCCCAAAGTAGCGCAGTGCTCGAAACTTATAATAGATTCTGAAAATTATGACGAGGAGATAACAAAAAATCTGTTGAGTGTTATTAGAACTGAACGCGAAGAGAAAATTGAAGCCGAAAAACGCGCAGAGAAAATTGAAGCCGAAAAACGCGCAGAGAAAATTGAAGCCGAAAAACAAGCCCGCGAATTCGAATTAAGGAAACTCGAAATCGAAACTGCTAACGGACAAGGCAACAGTTATGGTAAAACTACCAGCCTATACAATAACAATTTATTGAAATTTATTAACCGTTACGAGACGAATAAGGATATTAGCTGTTATTTAACTTTATTTGAAAGACAGATTAGTCGTATCGAAATACCAAAAACGGAATGGGTTACACATTTGTTGGGGTTACTCCCATTGGATTTGGCTAATCTTATCACGCGTGAGCCTGACGAAAAGGCTAATGACTATGAAAATGTCAAGAGATTATTGTTGAAACGTTTTAAATTAAATCCGGAACAATTTAGGCAAAATTTCCTTTCGCATAGAAAAGAAGCGTCTTCTACTTGGAATGACTTTGCTCATGATCTGAAAAATTTCTTTGAAGAATGGACGAGTGGGTTGGAAGTATCAAATTACCAAGACCTTAAAGAACTCATGATTACCGATCAACTAAAACGAAAAATACCCAATGACGTTCGAGACCATTTTATAGACGAGCTACCGAAAATAACGAAAATAGACCAACTCGTCAATAAATTAGACGAATATGAAGCGGCTCGATGTCATTTAAAACCCAATAGAGATTCGAAAACATCAGACGATAAATATAAGAAGCGTTTCAATAGGGATTTTGACAAATTAAAGCCTCGATCTTTCGTGCGCCCTGAACAAACTAACACCAATCATATAAAATGTTACAACTGCAATGAATATGGACATAAGTCGATAAATTGTGAAAAGAAAACTGAGGGTGTGAGATGCTTTAAATGTAAAAATTATGGGCACAAGGCCGATGTGTGTCCCAAAAGAGATGTAAATAGAACTTTAATTAATAGCTCTTTTAATTCTCGTACTAAGCTAAGAAAATATGTTGAAATGTGCGGGAAAAGATCTAATGCGCTAATCGACACAGGAAGTGATGTGTCAATGATAAAATATGAATTTTATGTTGAAATTGGATCCCCAAAATTGAGTTTTGATAATGTGACTTTAATGGGTATAGGAGGAGAACACATTTCTCCTCTAGGTTTCTTTTCTACTGAAACTATTATTGATGACTGCATTATTGTTACTGATGTTTATGTTTAAAAAAATTTACCTGATCATATTGTTCTTGGGTTCGATTGCATAAATAAGTTAAATCTTACTTTATCAGAGAGCGGAATTCATGTTTTGAGCAGACGCGATAATTTTCGAGTGAATTACGCAAGAATTGTTAATTTAGCGAACACTTCAGATTCAACTAAAATTCAAACCGAAACTCATCTCGAAGTAATTAATCGTCTGGAACCAAACACTAAGTTGGAGACAAAACGAACCATAGCAGAAGATAACATGTTTTACTTTTCTTGTCACCACAAATCAGAAAATGTTAATTTAGTGGAAAGTTTCCTAACTACAATGTTTAACGCTGTGACATTTGACGAATTAGATCTAAATCATGTTTCTTGCGTTAAGCAGAAGGAGGAACTGACAAAACTTATCAGCCAATATAAACCGTGTAAGACGAGAAGCACGAACTTGGAAATGAACATTATTTTGACTGACGAGGTCCCCATAAGCCAGCGTTCACGCAGAATGCCGTTCGCTGAGCAAAAAATAGTTGAAACTCAAACACAACAGTGGTTGAAAGATGGCATCATTAAGCCTAGCTGCTCTGATTTCTCAGCCCCTATCGTGTTGTGTAAGAAGAAAGACGGTTCTTCTAGACTCTGTATTGACTATAGGAAATTGAATAAGAAAATTATTAAAGATAGATTTCCCTTACCCCTAATAGAAGACGTTTTAGATCATTTGGAAGAAGCTAAAGTTTTCACTTCCCTTGATTTAAAAAACGGATTTTTTCATGTAGATGTAAATGAGAAAAGTACCAAGTATACATCTTTCGTTACACATGAAGGGCAATATGAATTTCTGAAGGTCCCTTTTGGTTTATCGGTTAGTCCCAGTGTTTTCCAGCGGTACATATACACGGTATTTAGAGATCTTTTAAGGGATAACACTCTCGTTATCTACATGGACGACATGATAATTCCCTCACGATATGAGAAAGAAGGAATCGAGAAACTTAAACGTGTTTTAAAAATATCATCGGAATATGGATTAGAATTGAATTTTCAGAAATGTCAATTTCTTAAACGAAAAATAGAGTTTCTTGGTTATGTAATAGAAGACGGGACAATTCGACCCTCCCCAGCTAAGACGTTGGCTGTACAGAAATTTCCACAACCACAAACAACTAAACAATTGCAAAGTTTCCTTGGTCTTTCAGGATACTTTAGGAAGTTTATTCCTCAATATGCCAAAGTGGCCAAACCTTTGAGTGATTTACTCAGAAACAATACAGAATTTAGGTTTGGGCCAGAACAAAAAGAAGCATTTCATATTTTAAAGGAAATGTTGTCACAAAGCCCAGTACTACACATTTTTCGCCAGGGAGCGACTCTAGAACTGCATACTGATGCAAGTAGCCAAGGATTTGGGGCGGTGCTCCTCCAACAGTCAGACGACGGGAAGTTACCCAATATACTATAAGAGCAAAAAAACAACACCTCAACAAGAGAAGTATAGTAGTTACGAACTAGAGGTACTTGCCGTAATTGAGGCTCTTAAACACTTCAGGAACTACCTTTTAGGCTCGAAATTTAAAATATTCACCGACTGCTTAGCATTTCAGAAAACTGGAAAAAAAGGATTTAACCCCTAAAATTGCAAGATGGTCTCTTTTCTTAGAAGAATTTGACTATGAAATAGTCCACAAACCTGGTAAACAAATGGCCCACGTGGATGCACTCAGTAGATACCCTGTAATGCAAGTGATGCAAGTCATTGCAGATGACGGAATAACTCATAAAATAATTGCTTCCCAATCCAATGACGACCACATTACCGCAATTAAAAAACTGATAGAAGATGGAAGTAATTCAGATTATTTTACAAAAAACGGTGTCGTGTATAAATACGATAATGATCGTGAACTTTTAGTTGTCCCCAGAGCTATGCAAGACGAAATAATACGACATGCACACGAGAAAGGACATTTCGCTGTAAATAAAACTGAAGAGGTAGTTAAGCGTGAATTTTTTATTCCTAAATTGAGGAAACATGTTGAAGATTTTATAAGTAATTGTGTACCATGCATACTCAGAGTAATAAGAAGCTAGGAAAGGCTGAAGGATTTCTAAATCCAATTCCTAAAGAGGACGTTCCATTATACACTTATCACATTGATTTCATAGGTCCGTTACCTTCAACATCTAAGAACTATCAGCATATCTTCACGGTAGTAGACGCATTCACAAAATTCACTTGGTTATATCCTACCAAATCTACGACATGAGGTGACGCAATAAATAAACTCAAACAACAACAAAATAGTTTTGGAAATCCTGCGAGGATAATCTCGGATAGAGGATCCGCTTTTACATCTAAAGAATTTACAGATTTTTGTTGCGAAAACGGGATTGAACACCTAAAAATCACAACAGGAATCCCAAGAGGCAATGGACAAGTAGAAAGAATGCACAAAACCCTGATTCCAGTGTTATCCAAACTTTCAATTGAAGAACCGATCAAATGGTTCAAACACGTTGACGCCGTACAAAGAATACTCAATAGTACAACCTCCAGAAGCACAAGATGGACACCCTTCGAACTTTTGACAGGTGTGAAAATGCGAAACAAAGAAGATCTCAAGATAGTCCAGCTTTTAGAAGAAGAATGTACTGAAGTTTTTCTAGAGAAGAGGAAGAAATTAAGAGACGATGCCAAAGAGAATATCCTAAAATTTCAGGAAGAGAATAAAAGAACGTATGATAAGAAGAGGAAGAAACCTCATCAATACAAAGAGGGCGATCTTATTGCTATTCAGCGGACTCAATTTGGTGTCGGAATGAAATTACGACCGAAATTCTTAGGACCATATCGAGTGAAGAAAGTGAAACCCCATGATCGCTATGACGTTGAGAAAGTTGGAAACCATGAAGGACCGAACTTGACGTCGACAGCAGCTGACCATATGAAGTCGTGGTTCAATAACTAATACTGAATCAATGTATTCCCAGATATTGTTTTGTGTTTTTTTTTAGGTTTGTCGTGTTCCTTTCGAGGACGAAAGATCATCAGGATGGCCGGTTGTAGGAATACTAGACAACGGTAGTTGTCTACTAGTCTGGAAAGAACTCATTATAAGAGCAACGAGACTGGTAGGAGTCAGTTGCATTGTAGTAGGAATGCAAGGCAAGACTGTCACGAGCCATTCACATTCTGGTATTCAGTTACGAGAAAATTAATAGAACAGACACTTTTTCCCCTGGACGCCATTGAGAGCTGACGTATTTTTTCCGAGCAGAAACGACTGCTGCCGATAATGACGGAACTTTTTTGAAATATAACTCAACTGTACATAATAATTGTATATATTTATTCATTAAATGTCAATGTGCTGTAAGATTCGATGTCTTTAATATAGACCTTACCAAACAGAACAACACGAATCTTACATATATATATATATATATATATATATATATATATATATATATATATATATATATATATATATATATATAAATTACGCGTCACGTTGTTTGTCCGCTATGGACTCCTAAACTACTTAACCGATTTCAATCAAATTTGCGCACCGTGTGCAGTTTGATCTAACTTAAAAGATAGGATAGCCTTCATCTCAATTTATAGCCGCGATATTATTTTATTGCAAATTATTGCGGTATCTGTTGACTGGATTGAGTAATATTCTAACAGATGGCGCTGTGTTGAAAGTACCAACGTTTCACATAAGCTACAATTTAATGGCATAACCACCTCGTGTTGCTGAGTCTAAAGTATAAGTTAAATTTATTTCGTAGTAAACGCGCAATAACAGTGATTAGCATAGCCGGTCACGTGTTATTTAGACTGAATTATAAACTGAATTCATATTATAGTAAAAGTAATACAGTGGAATTATTCTTGCTTTTTTATTATTAGTGCTTCATTATTCAACAATCTTTAATTAAAATATATACATGTAAGTATTATCACATAGTCATATTATTATATATTTCACATGTAATCCGAATTGGAAAGAGATACAAACTTTACTATTACCAGGACAACAAGCAATTCATCGTCATGATATAACTGCACGTGTGTTCAAACAAAAATTGAAATCCTTAATTGATTTTATTGTTAAATATTCAGTTTTTGGTATCACACGTTGTTGGCTGTATTCGATTGAGTGGCAAAAGCGAGGTTTGCCTCATGCCCACATTTTAATTTGGCTTCAAGATAAAATCCGTCCAGAATAAATCGATCAAATAATTTCAGCCGAAATTCCAGACCCATCAATTGATCAAGAATTGTTTGATATTGTTATCAAACACATGATCCACGGGCCGTGCTTTCAACATGACGTCACCATGCATGGAAAATGCAAGAAAAATTTCCCAAAGGCACATACGAATGACACTATCACGGATATTGACGGTTATCCAATGTATCGCCGCAGAAATATTGAGAATGGTGGCCACACATTCACAAAGTGATTGCCGAATTTTACAAATCAAGTAGAATTTGACAATCAGTGGGTGGTACCATACTCACCACTACTTTCAAAAACTTATGAGGCTCATATCAACGTCGAGCTTTGTAGTTCTGTAAAATCTATTCAATACATTTGTAAATAAAGGCAGTGATTTGGCCATATTTGAATTACAAAATATAAATAAAAATGACGAAATAAAACGATATCAAATGGGTAGATACATTAGCAGCAACGAAGCTATTTGGCATATTCTTAGCTTTCCCATACACGAAAGAGACCCTTCTGTCCAGCATCTAGCAATACATCTTGAAAACGGTCAACGTGTATATTTCACGGAAGAAAATGTTCTCCAAAGAGCGCTTGAGGCTCCAAAAACGACACTAACTGAATTTTTTACATTGTGTAAAAATCTGATAGTTTTGGCCAATTCGCTAAGACATTGATATATAGTGATGTTTCACGTTATTTCACATGGAACAAATCCGGTAAAAAATAGGAGCCACGAAAACAAGGAAAACAACATCCTTCCATTACAGGCATATTCAAAGCTAAAACATTGGGGCGGCTTTACACGGTGCATCCAAAGCAACATGAGTGCTTCTATTTACGTTTGTTATTGGTGAATGTTCCCGGACCAACGTCTTTTGAATTTTTGCGAACAGTTAATGGCCGAGTATTCAATACATACCAAGATGCATGTCGTGAACTGCTTTTGCTAGAAGACAATAACCATTGGGACTTAACGCTTGCTGATGCTGCATTAACATCAACGCCCAATAACATTCGTCAGCTGTTTGCAATTATTTTGACGACATGTTATCCATCGCAAGCACAAACTTTGTGGGAAAAATATAAAAATTGTATGATGACAGAAGACATATTGCACCGAATTAGACAAACAGATCAATGCCAAAACATTGATTATACACCAGAGATGTATAATGAAGCGTTAGTGTTGATCGAAGATTTATGTGTTTTAATTTCAAATTTACCACTTAATCATTATGGTATGCCATCACCTGATTGCCCAGCCACCAACTTAGTCGACACTGATTTACAACGAGAAAAACAATATGACCATGGTATTTTAGCAACAATTATCGTGAACAGTGAGCCATTACTGACAGCAGAACAAAAAATTATTTATGATCGCATTATGCTGAATGTTGCTGCTCAGCAAGGCGTTTTTTTTTTCTTGGACGCACCAGGTGGAACCGGTAAGACATTTTTAATATCGTTGATTCTTGCCAAAATACGGTCACAACGGAAAATCGCATTGGCAGTTGCATCGCCAGGCATTGAGGCTACTTTGCTAGATGGTGGGCGAACGGCACATTCAACATTCAAGCTGCCTTTGGACATTCATAATAAACCAAACGCAATATGTAACATAAAAAAGAATAGAGGATTAGCTGCAGTGTTGCGGAAGAGTTCAATCATAATTTGGGATGAGTGCACAATGGCTCACAAATATTCACTCGAAGCATTACATAGAACTATGCAAGATTTAAACGGCAATGATAAACTTTTCGGTGGTGCTATCTTACTTTTGTCTGGTGATTTTCCGACAGACCTTACCGGTTATACCTCGCTCTACTTTTGCGGATGAGATTAATGCATGTTTAAAACGATCATTCTTATGGCGAAGTGTTGAAATACTTCGATTGACCATAAATATGCGCGTACAATTGCAAAATGATCCATCAGCACAAATATTTTCTGAACAATTGCTAGATATTGGGAACGGTAAAATAGAACTGCAACCAAATACGCAATGCATTAAACTACCAGACAATTTCTGCACTGTTCTTCAGGGAAAAAACGAATTGATTCAGAGTACTTTTCCGGATATACAGAGTAATTACTTGAAACATAACTGGCTAAGTGATCGGGCTATTTTGGCAGCCAAAAATGTTGATGTTGACGAAATTAACTTCCAGATATAACAGTTGTTACCAGGTGATCTGATGTCTTTTAAATCAATCGACACTTTTGTAAATGAAAATGATAGTGTAAATTTTCCAATCGAATTTTTAAATTCACTAGATATACCTGGAATGCCACCACATAATCTTCGATTAAAGATTGGTTCACCTATTATTCTCCTGTGTAATTTGAATCCACCTCGATTATGCAATGGTACGCGTTTGATCATCAAAAAGATCACCGGAAATATTCTTGAAGCTACCATTTTAACTGGAAAGTTTAAAGGAGAAGTGGTCCTGTTACCACGTATTCCGACGATACCATCAGAATCTACGATACCCTTCAAAAGTTTCCAATTCGTTTAGCTTTTGCCATGTCTATAAACAAGTCTTAAGACCAAACAATGGCCATTTGTGGTTTAGATTTGGAAAATCCATGTTTTTCTCATGGGCAACTATATGTTGCATGTTCACGTGTAGGAAAACTGTCAAATCCATTTGTGTTAGCTAAAGACAGGTTAACCAAAAATATTGTGCACCGATTAGTGTTAAATTAAATTAAAATTAAAAGTATTTATAATTCAAAATAATAAACATTATTGTTAAAAATTTAATACTATCTGCCCTACCTACCTCATTAATAAGTTTAAGTGTTACGTGTTATTTACTAACAACTTTGTAATGTACTCATTTGTTACAGACTTGTATACAAAAAATAAAAAAAAATTTAATTTATTTCTTTTTATTGATTTTTGCTCAATATCAACGGTAGTAGAAAATCAATCATGGAGGTTGCCATGTATTTTGACAAATGGCATCTGTGTAAAAAAGCATGGTGGTCCCCATGACTGGTGTTCTCCTACCGTTTCCCTTGAATAGAGAGTTTACTACTATGTAATATAATAAAAACCGTAGCCACAGCAACGCGTGGCCGGGTCTGCTAGTGTATATATATATATATATATATATATATATATATATATATATATATATATATATATATATATATATATATATATATATATATATATATGCTAGAAGTGAAATTCTTTGAAGTGTTTTTTTTTTGAAGTAGTTATTCAGAAGTGTACGTATATGTTCCAGAAGAGAAATTCTTAAAAATGTTTTCTCTAAGCAGTTTTTCAGAAGTGTATGGGCAAGGTTGTGTGTTGGAATATTAATCTGTATGTGCGCCTACATTTCTGTAACCTGGCAGCAGGTACTTTTTGTGTCTTGCAACTGGCAACGAGCAATTGTTGTTTACCTTTTTTTTATGTAACTCTGCCGAAGCGAGTGTGAATTGTGACTGCCGGCGCTGCACGTGTAACTGTTCAAGCTTTTTCCATCTTCCATTTATGTTTCAATAAACTTCTAATAGTTATATCACTGGAACGTTTAAGTGGTTGGATTAGTAACAACTTGTTCATATGTACATTTATTAATATTTTCTTTTGGCCGAAACTTTTTTTCAATAAGGCTAAAACTTTCTCATAATTTTCGCTAGAAATTGGAAACTCCTCAACAGTTTCTGAAGCACTTCCAATTAAATGAGCCTTCAAATAATTAAATTTATTTACTGGGTCTAAAAATTCATTTTTGTGGATTGCAGTTTCGAATGAGTTTCAAAATGTGAGCCATTGACTCACATCGCCATTAAATTTCGGAATCGTGATCTTAGGCAACTTAAGACATTGACTTTCCCAGTTTCTTAAATTCGATTTCGCACCAGCGGCCTCACAGTGAGTAATTGGATCCTTATCACAGTTTTATCAGTTGTTTCCGAACGAATCATGCATAAACGTTTCTTGGCTCTGAAACGCCAGGTTACAATTTTTTCGCAATATTCTTACGGAAATTCAATTTTTCTTTCAAGATCGCAGGGTTTTAAGCGAGTCTCTAAGCAATTGTCAGTTATTTTAAGAGCGAATTTCTCATTAATTTGTTCAAGTAGCTCTTCAACAAGCTTTTCTGTTACTTCCATTTCTAAGCGATTGATAATTCTAGTAACAGATGCTGTTAACAAGCTTCGTTTTTTTTTTTTAATATAAATTTAAAGCGTCAGTAGCCATCGTTCTATCAATTTTCAAATACAAATTCAATTTACAAAAATATATATCTTCAAATTATAGTAGACTCAAATATACTAATTCACACTCAGTACCGGCAGGGATGCCATGTCACTTACAACGATAAGTGTTTGGTAGGAAAATTAATCGAAATGTCCTACCTCATTCGAAATCCCGGTTTAGTGGTGATTGGCCAGTCTTTGTCCACTACACTTGAAGATACTACAGATCACAGAGAAGTAGTATACAGAGGGTTCACTGAAGCCATGACGTATAGCGCTCCAGTGAGGAAGCCAGTCTCTAATTGTGGGCGGAGTTTGAAATGTTTCAATCAGAGCCAGAGCGGAAGCCATTTTTTATTTTCTAATCGGCAAATTTCTTGAAGCGTCATACAGCTGAATATTCTTTGCATCATTTTAATGATTATTTAAAAACTGTACTATCCATCAACAGAAAAGGTTGAACCCCAACCGTCACATATATCTAGTTGTGTTGCTCCAATGCGCAGAGTGAGAGTGCGATGTTAATTAAAATACTATATCATCATCAATAAAAAAGCCGTTATTCAAGTTTACCGCCTGTAAAAACCGTTGAAAGGTAAATTGCTTTTGTTTTTCATAAAATATCATAACTTGGAAACTACTAATGTGAATTATGTGCAATTTTTTAAATCGTTTTACAATCAAGTAAAATTAATAACACTTATTTTAAAACCCAATTGAAGGAAGAAAAAATGAATACGTTCTATTTCATTTTAAGACTATTCTCCCAAGATAACTAATTTTTAAAAATCTTTTAGTGTTAGTTTGTACATTTTATATTTAATCAAAATCAATCGTTCTTAAATTTAAGAAACATGTGGTATTCAGAATTCTGTACAATTGTGCTCTATTCAATATGCATTTTGTGTATTTGTCGATTTTTTTTATTTACATTCTGTTTTTGTGTAATTAAAATTTACCTTTTTCTGAATTATAACCGATTTTATGTCAACATTTATTAAGATATTTTTGCAAAATTGGAATGCTTTTGTGTGATACTCACTGTGAACTTAATACAGAAAAGAAAATTAAATTTAAAAGTTTGATTTTAATAATGATATTTTTTATGCAAAAATAACTTTATTTAAATCAACATATCCTGAAACTAGACTTTCCTTGTGAAGATTTTAGAGATACAAAAATTGTCGCATCCTGTTGTGTATTTTATTGTTTATTTGCTGCACTAAATGGTGTAAAATTGTGTGATTTAGCTCCAATAATGAATAAAATAAGTAATATTATCCATTCATTTGCTACTCTAAAAGGTGAATTACGTTGAGTTAGCTTGTTTATGAATGCTAAACAATGAATTTTACTCTTTGGAAGGCAAATGAAAATTCTTGTTAAGTTGCTTAGTTTACCAAAGTACTTCATTCCTTTATATCCTGTTGTGTATTTTACTGTTCGTTTCCTATGCTAAAATTGTTCTAGATGGATCACACAGAAATGTGTATAAGCGAGTAACAGTAGCTGAATTATGTTCTTTTTTTTACATTCAGAACAAGGTCAGGTAATATCTTAGTTTTTTAGGCGCCAACTTCTTTCTTTTTGTATTCGTATTCTGAGTGTGTGGGGAGACAGCAGCGTGAGAGATTTTGCCTTGTGATTTAATACCCTTCTTCTGTGTTATTTTCTTCACAGGGAAGAATTGTGTATTGGTGATTGAATTCATGATTCAACAATAAAATTTGTTGGAGCCTGGTGTCTATGGTTGAATTGGCAAGCTGCAAGCTCGCCAATGAGGCGATAGCTTCACCAAAATATATCCCGTCTTGGGCAGACGCTAGATAGCATTCGAACTCAGCGGACACACTACTGTGCTCCCAACCTCTTGTATGGAAAAAGGGGATTGCCCCAATCCAAATAATCGTGTAAATAGTTTATTAATTGTAAATAAATTTTATTTATACCTAGTAGCTATCTCTAGTACCTCATACAGTCCACTATTTGAATCCAAAACATTTTCCAGCGACCAGGTCCCCAATCACGTAGGCGGGACTTAGCCAAAGGGCAATTCGGCCCCCTCAAAATTCATCCAGTCCACTATCACTTGGTCGTGTGTGTGATTGACTTACTATTAAATGAGCTTCGACGAGACTTCTTCATAAACAGTACTTCTTTTCTATTCCTTTTTCAAATTGTATAATTTGTTCAAAAATTAATAATGTACCTGATTAAGTTAATAAAAAAAATTTAATATGTACTTCTTCGTTCAAATAGTAATTCAGACTATCAATAGAGATTAATAATTTCTACATCAAACATGTTTGGAATCTATTTTTAAAGAAGCATTCACATAAAAGAATAAACAAAAATGAAAGAAAAAATTTCATACATTGGTAAGATTTCATAAATAAAGGTTTTTTTTAAGTTCATAAGACATTAAAAAAGTGCTATTTTGAAGCATTTATGCCAAAAAATTATTTTAAAGAATATTTAGCTTTTAATCAAAAATGCAAATTGGGTTTTGAAAAAATAAAATAGCCTGAGATAGCTGTGGAAACCTAGTTTGGTTGTTATGGAAACGAGATCTAGATCCGATGCTATAGTAGGGTCCGGCTCCCCCGCTGGGGGCGCCAGCGTCTATGCGATTTCCCATGTTATTTATTAGTCCATTGCTTCCTATGTGGCAGTGAACCCTCTGTATACTACTTCTCTGTGCTACAGATCGTAATATTAGAAAAACGCAAAGAAGACAGGAACAGCGATTAAAAGTTAAATTGGAATATAATTAAAAGTATTAATATGTATACAAAATTTAGTACAAATAACAGAAACAGAAAGGAATCCAAATGCTCGCATCAATCAGTCATCATAATTATATCTTTCGAATCTTTGTTCAACAACGCAACAGCGTTGCCATTCACAGTTTTGTAGTTGTTCTCGGAGACGTTCTCGTAGACTAGTAGTGTAATTACTAGTTCGTTTTCGACAGTGTTGTGTAAGTGCAATCTAAATGTTCCGTGTTTAATCGTAACCGTATTGCTTTATAGAACTGATGCACCTGGCAACGGCAACTTAACTGTCAGCTAATGTTTAGTTCCTATTTCGAATGTGTGAACATTTCGTTTTCTTGTTAGTCTAAAATAAACTGCCGACCAACCGGTATAGTGGTTAAGGTGTTAGCCTCTAGATCGGAAGGTTCCTGGTTCGAATCCGGGTACGGGCATGGATGTTTGTAAGCGTATGGTGTAGAGGCGGCTGGTGCACCTTAAATCTGTCGTGGCCGAAAGTCCTCACGTTGGGTTGGCTTGGAGGTTTGGAGAGTGGGGTGCCAGCTCAGGTGTTGCTTCGTCATCTGACCGTGGTTCAAAATTACGAGGTGTTGTCCTCGGATCTTTCCCTCAAGGGACTGATCCCGGACCGTCGGCAATAGCCCGTTGTGTTGCTCTAGTACGACGTTAACTAAAATTACCATTACCTAAAATAAACTATGTTGTGTTTTATAACCTGCTGGTAGTTTTTAATAAACCTGCTGGTAGTTTTTATTCAACTAGTAAAACCACCCTCAGCAATCTGTTACAAAATCGAGCATGAGTCTGGGTTACGGCGGCAAGCGGAAAGTTTATTCTGAGGAGTTTCTATATAAATGCCCCTCTCTCTCTCTACCTGCATGATCATCTACTTTGCTACCATCAGTATAAATCTTAATGGCATTTTTAGGAATGTTGTGACTTCCAGGGCCAGTTGCCTGATATGCTCGATGACCATGTTGCTTGTTGACGTAGGAGGTTGGGTTAAAATGGAAACTTACCCCAGGAAATCCGTCTGAGGGATCCAAGCAACAATGCGGCTCCAAATTTTTATTTTGGTCTATGAATAGGATTTGACAAGGCCTGCCTGTCTTCTATACAGAAGAGGTCAGCCTCAAAAAGAGCGCTATTTAAGGGACAGCTATTTCTTAACCCAGTGATGATTTGCGCAGCACTAATGTACTTGTTCGAGTTTCTTCAAATTAGAGGCATAACAATAGATGGGAGATCCAAACTCAAGGATGGGTCTTATGATCGCTAGATATGTGGTTCTGAGGGTGACGGCGTCAGCACCCCAGTTCCTACCAGTGATATATTTAAGAATGTTTATACGTTTTCTGCACTTCAAAATAATGGACTCAATATGTCTATTACCAATTCACTCAGAGTGCAGAATAAAACCCAAATACTTTGGGTGTTTCTCATGAGAGCCTCTGGTTGTCCATTTTCAGTATCGGCTGGTACTTGTGCAGGTGTTTATTAGTAGCAAAGAAGGTGGCAGTTGACTTAGAAACTCAGGTTTAGATCTTTCGCAAAGTTTGACAAGGTCGAAAGGGAGTCATTTATCTTTTCCCTGATTTCTACTATAGGTGTTTATTCGACTCCAGTTTGATTTGTTTAAATCATTCTTCTGTAGGTTGCGTAGAGTTAAGGTTGATATAATTCAAGACAGGAGGAGTAGAGACAAATGCGATTCTTTATTCGCCAGTCAAGCATCGTAACAAGTGGTAAACTAATTCTATCACGTTTTCAAACTAACGCGTCTTTTGCACATTGTAGTTTTTATCAGAGTCACAAATAAAAATTCAATTAATAAATTTATTGTAACAAATAATTATTGGTATACTAAAACACATTTCTTGAGGCTATTTATCTAAATAAAAATTAAACATAATAATTATCTAATAACAAATTCTATTTTTAATATAATTTACAATTGCGTGTGCTATTGATAAGCCTTTGCTTAAATCAACAACACACTACCTTTGATTCGTGCTGCCATCTAGTTTTACGATGGAAAATTTACTGTCCCAACATTACTCCCTTGCCAGTAACAAAGTTACGATACCTAGAAACCATGGCAAGAGACAGTACTGACAATATATAGATAATTACTACAACACTTTCAAATAGGTATTCATTGTGAATAAAATAATGATACTTTAATTAGAATTTTCACTACAGAATTAACCTAACACTTTTCCTGTTATACTGCTGATGAGCCAAAGGAATTGATGGTTAATACAGTATCAAGTTTTATGATAAAGACATAATATGAATTTTTCAAAATTTGTTCTTTTTCAGCTGCATGAATAAAATAATTGCATAAATTTAAGCATTTCAAAAATCAATCGCTATAGATTGGTTTCAAGTCTTATCTATACTGCATGCCATTTTGTAAAATAAAATTCAATTAACTCAAAATCATAACCAAAAAGGTACATTCTGCAAATAAAACAGTATCAACAATCATACCAACCAACCAATAGTTATATACCAGATAAACATACTTAAGAACTTGTTGTACATGATTATATACAATTATTGGAATCTTACTGGTGTCCTAATTTCTCTACCTCGATGTGTGGTGCACTGTTTACTATCAAGTGGGGGTTGAATAATTGTGTCATCTTTGCGAACATTTGGTTCACATAATTCACTTTGTATATTTGGTGCATTTGCAGCCAATAGATACGCCGGTTTCAACCTATCTATTGATATTGTAACATTTTTACCTTTAGATAACAATTTGAAATACTTATAGCCCCTGTTCACTACAGCAAACGGTCCTTCATAAGCTGTCTCCAGCGCTTTTTTGACACGATCAATCCTAACAAATACATGTGTACATGTTTTTAAGTCACTATGTACAAATATTTTTTGTCTATAGGAGATAGACGTTTTTGTTGGCTTGATCTGTTTGATACTCTGCAAATTTTGATTTGGTGTGTCTGTTTACTTTCGCTCTTTGTCAGCTTATGCATGTTTTGGCCCATTCACGCACTTCTTTTTTTTATATTTGGCCATCAAAACTTGTCAGTCATCTGTTTGACAGTTGCTTTTATGCCTGGATGGGAAAATCCATGAATTTGTAGAAACATTTGTTTTCAAAATTTTTTCGGGATAAATGGTATTATATTTGTAGTCGAAATGTCACACCATAATGATTTTCCAGATGGCAATTGATGGCGCTTGAATTTTAGCGAGTCACTATTCTTCATCACATGTTCTAACTCTTGGTCATTGACTTGGGCATCTGCTATGGCATTATAGTTGATTACTGTCACCTCTTCAATCCGTGACAAAGCATCAGCAACAATGTTTTCTTTCCCATCTACATGACGGATGTCAGTGGAGAACTCAGAAATCTATTGAAGCTGGCGCAGTTGACGAGGAGAAGCTTTCTCATTTTTTTTGTTTAAAAGCAAAAGTGATAGACTTATGATCGGTATAAATAATGAATTCACGTCCTTCTAGAAGATGTTTGAATTTCTTTACAGAAAGGTAGATACCTAACAATTCTCTATCATAGGTGGAGTAGCCTTTTTGAGCATCATTCAGCTTTTTAGAGTAGAAAGCAATTGGCTTCCAGCTGTCATCCTCCAATTGTTGCAATACCGACCCAATTGCAAAATCAGAGGCATCTGTAGATAATTACAGAGGTAGCACTGACTTTGGAAAATTTAACAGGGCAGCTTGTGCTAGGTCGCACTTGCATTTCTCAAATTGCTGGATGGATTCTTCTGTCCATGGAGCTTTCCGGCGATCGTTTTTCTTCGCACCTTTCAACATCTCATGTAGCAGTGCCTGTGCTTCTGCAGCATTCTTCAAATATCGTCTGTAGAAATTTAACATACCAAGAAACGTACGAAGCTCATGGATAGTTACTGGTAACTTGTAATCAGTGATAGCTTGTACTTTTTCTGGTAATGGACATGAACCTTTTTCTGTAATCAGGTATCCCAGGTATTCCACTTGGTTAACACCCATCAAAGATTTGGCAATATTAATGCGAAGTCCATATTGTTGAAGTCTGTCGAAAACTTGTGCAAGATGTTGCTTGTGCTCTTCCTCTGAAGTTGAAGCCACTAATACATCGTCTAAATATGGGAATACAAAATCCAGTCCAGGTAGAACCTCTGTGATGAAGCGTTGGATGGTGCATTCCTCAATCCAAAACTCATCACGTTGAATTCGTAGAGTCCAAATGGTGTAGTTATTGCCGTTTTACACTTGTCCTCTTCTGCAATTGGAATCTGAAAATAAGCTTTCACTAGGTCAATCTTTGAAAATATTTTGGTGTTTTGTAATATGTAATGGAAATCTTCTATTCGGGGAATAGGATACCCGTCTGGTACTGAAAGGGCGTTAAGCCTTCTGTAATTACCGCAAGGCCTAATCGTTCCATCTTTCTTGTTCAACAGATGTAAGGGACTAGCCCACTGTGATTTGGAAGGACGAATATTGTCATTATTCAGCATAAATTCTAATTCTTGCTTGGTCAGTTTAAGTTTCTGAGGATCCAGTTGTCTTGCTCTTGAGTAAGTCGGTTGACCAGTTGTCACAATGTGATGTTTGACATCATGCTTGGCAACCTTGCTGAGTAAATTAGGTTTAGTGAGTTCAGGGTACTGTTGTAACAATTCGAAGTATTTTGTTGATTTGTTTACCGTGCTTAAATTGCTATTTTCTTGAATGGATGTAACTTCCCCTGTGATTGAAAGGTTGGTTACACCATCAATTAGTATTTTATTGTGAATGTCAATCAACAATTTGAATTTGTTTAAAAAATCAGCACCAAGTATGCCTTTTGACACTTTCGCTACGACAAATTGCCATTGAAACTGGCGACAAGGGCCTAGATCTAGGGTTAAGATTTTTATACCATACGTAGGGATCTCTGTCCCGTTTGCTGCATACAATTTGCACTCACAGATTTTTGTGTCGGTCTTGGAAGGTGGGATTATTGAGACATCTGCACCACTGTCCACAAGAAATTGTTGTCGTGTTGTATAGTCTCCCACAAATAATCTGTACTTGTGGCCATCCAAACCCTCCGCAGCAGGACTTGCCGCTGAGTCTACTGCTGTGTGAAGGTTTCCGACGAATTCTTCCAGCTACATGGCTGTACATACTTTTCCGGCAAGCATTTCTTTCCAAATCGGTGATGGTAGAAACAGTACTTTCCATTCGGGTTGAAACGTTTCCTGGAATTACTGCGATTCCTATTTCCACTGTAGTTTCCTCTGTTGCGGCTCTTGAAATTTCTAGAATCCAGTGCTTCAATTTTCATCTCCAAAGCAGCAAGCCTTTTCGAAATCAGGTCTTCGACTGGATCTGGTGGCTTATTAACAGCTGACAATTCTGATGCTCGTGGGGAAATCTCGATGATCTTGTCCGCCATCGTCGCAAGTTTCTCCAGTGAGAGTGATTCGTCACTGACGATCAATATACTTTTCACTCCGACCGGCATCTTGTCTAGCCATAAAGGGCGCAGAACTTTGTCCGAAACCACCGAGAGATCTCATCTTCCTCAGGAACTGGCTGGGCAGCATGTCTCCAAGCTCAAGTCCCGTCAAGAGGCGCTTAATTTTCTTGTTTTCACTTTCGGTGAAAGTATCCAACAGGCGTTCTTTAGCTGCTCGATATTTGGTGTTGGTATCGTCTTTAATAATGTCCCAGATATTTTTCATATATCTGAGTTTCAGCTGGGCAACGAGGTAATTAAATTTGGTATCTTCTTGGGTGATTCCGCATATTTTGAACTGTGCCTCTACCTGATGAACCACATTTACGGTTTGTCGCTCCAGTACGGTGGAAATTTAATGCTAACTGCACTCGCTTGGGCGTCGTTGAGTATCGTAGGCACCGATACGTCCATCATTTTGCGGTCCGATTATTGTTTTGTCCGGTTCATCAATTTATAGGTGTTTATTCGACTCCAGTTTGATTTGTTTAAATCATTCTTCTGTAGGTTGCGTAGTTAAGGTTGGAATAATTCAGGACAGGAGGAGTAGAGACAAATGCGATTCTTTATTCGCCAGTCAAGCAAGATCAAGCATCGCAACAAGTGGTAAACTAATTCTATCACGTTTTCAAACTAACGCGTCTTTTGCACATTGTAGTTTTTATCACAGTTACAAATAAAAATTCAATTAATAAATTTATTGTAACAAATGATTATTGGTATACTAAAAAACATTTCTTAAGGCTATTTATCTAAATTAAAATTAAAATAATAATTATCTAATAACACAAATTCCACTTTTAATATAATTTACAATTGTGTGTGCTATTGATAAGCCTTTGCTTAAAACAACAACACACTACCTATGATTCGTGCTGCCATCTAGTTTTACGATGGATAATTTATTGTCCCAACACCCCTATAACAGTACCCGAGCACCAAAATGCAATATCGTCTGCAAATATGCCAACTATTACGCCGGAAGTTCTCTCAATTCCAGCTAGGTACACAGTGAAAAGGGTAGGGCTGAGGACTGAACCCTGTGGGACACCCTGGCTAAGCCCGGAGGAACTTATTTAGGATTTATTTACTTTTATCCTGATAAATCTATGCCTCAAGAAATCTGAGATCCTTGTTAAGGCGTTTCCTCGTATGTTAAAAGAGTCATACAGTTTCAAAATAAGTTTGTTTCCATACTTGGCCTTCGAGAGATCTAATAGAGCGGCCACAGTATGACTAGTAGGTTTCTGGTTTTGAGTGTCTGATGGACTGGCACATAAGTAGAACCAGGTCTGTAGTACTATGGCCTCTCCTGAAGCCGTTCATCGGGCAATAAATTTCCGATATCCAGATCATAATGTATTCTAATTCGTATCATTTTCTCCGTTATTTTACATGTTGTACAGGTGAGAGCAATCGGTCTGAAATCTTCTGGGAGACAAGACTTTTACCAGTTTTTTTTTTATTGGATAATTGAGGCCATTTTCTAATCTGATGGAAGACGACCACTCCTCCAAGACTCATCGAGAATGTCGATGAGCCTTTGTTTTCGAGTATGGATTCCATCAGGGCCAGGGGATTTGTTCAGACCGAGGAGGGAGAAACTCCTGCATTGGAAAAGGTTTGGTTAATCGGATCGCCTAAATCGGTAGTACGACAACCATGAATGGCATTTTTGGCTTTTACGAAGATAGGCCTATTTTCGCTCGTTGAGGCTATTAGTTGATAGTGAGCAGCAAGCCCATTGGCCACAGATTTGACATCAGGAAATACCTGTCCATTAGTCTATAACACAGTTACACTCTTCGTACTGATTGTTGATGACGCCATCTTGGATATGGACGCGATCTTAAATTTGGCGACTTTTTGGAAAAGTCGCCAAGTTGGACCTACAGTAAACGATAACTCAAAGTTTCTTTACAACGAAGTTTTAAAGTGGAATGATAAGACTTCATTTAATAGACTCAACAGTATTTTCTTAAAATTGAAAGTCCTAATAGGTTATTTGCTGTTCTAAATTGGACATGCCCTAGAAAAATTAAAATATGCTTTATACTAGCTTGAATTCTTCATATTGCCAATATTAAAGTTTGTATCATAATTCTAATATCTTATTCCGAACACTGATATTACTCATTACCCTACGAATTTTTCAGAATGAGAAAAAAAAAAGCGTTTCTTCTATTCACGGATTGGATTGTATTTGGTTTTATGGCATTGAGTCCTCTTGGGACATATTATGCCAAACTCAAGATAAAGAAAAACAGATATATAATAATAACAAAGTGAATGAGTCAAAATATAATGAATAAATACTACATAAAATTATATGTGATAGATAAAACCAATGTCATGTAAAAAGCTAAAAATATTTGGATGAGGATTCTCCCCAACCATGTCTTCAAAGGCAAGGTATAAGAATTAAAATATTTAAGACGTTGATAATTAAAATGAGAACATTCTATTAAAATGTGTTTCACCGTAAGTGGACAAATGCAGTAGTTACAAATGGGATGATCTTCTCCGAGGAGGAGGTGTCTATGGGTGATCCTTGTATGTCCAATACGGAGTCGTGTTATAATTACCTGCTGCCTTCTTAAACGTAGCGATTTCCAGTCAGATATATTTCGTTTGATGGCGTGAAGTTTGTTCTCCGATTGTTCGTTCCATTCGTTCTGCCATTTGTCTTCTAAAAAATTGTAAATGCAAGATTTTATGTCACGATAAGGGATGGTATGGTTAATATTATTTACAGCCGATTTGGCGGCTTTGTCAACTATTTCATTTCCTGATATCCCAACATGAGATGGGATCCAACAGAATACCAAGTTAAAATTTTTGGATGAAAGATGATAAATTTTTTTCAGTGACTCTAAAACAATGGGATGACTGTCATGATCAGGATGTTTCAATGACTCTAAAACGCTTAATGAATCAGTGAAAACGATACATTTTTTATGAGAATAATCTGATATATATTCTAATGCTTTATATATGGCCATGATTTCAGAGGTAAAAACAGAACATGAAGAATAAAGTTTAAAACTGTGAACAGAGTGATTAATAGTGAACGCAGCTCCAACATAGTTTTCCCTTTTAGATCCGTCCGTGTAAACTTGTATAAAATTAGAGTACTTTTATTTATGGTTTTGAAAGAGTTGTTTGTATACAACATCAGAGGTATCTGTTTTATAAAAATTTTGGAACGGGTTTTGGAATTCAAAATCATGATTAAACCAAGGAGAGAAAGCATAGAGTTTTTTCTGGGTGACGTCAAGTGAAGAAAGTTCGGATCCGTTCATCAAATCCAGCATTCTTAAATGGAATGAAGGGATGAAAGATGTTTTAGCTTGATATAGGCGTTTTAAATAAGGACTGTGATGAATGGTATGTAATGGGTGATGAGGGGTTGAGGTAATTCTAAAATAGTACTCTAGTGATAACAACTGTCGTCTTAAGTCCAGGGAAGGTTCAAAAGAATCTACATACAAGCTGTTAACGGGTGAAGTTCTAAAGGCACCAGAACATAAACGCAAAGCTGTGTGATGGATAGTGTTCAGTGTTTGTAGAGCAGATTTTCTGGCTGAGCCATACACCATGCAGCCGTAATCTAATTTAGATCGTATTAATGCTCTATATATTTTTAGAAGACAAGTTCGATCAGATCCCCATGATAATTTTGATAAAACGCGTAAGATGTTAAGAGCCTTTTCGCAACGTTTGCTTAGATTTAAAATATGCGGTTGAAAAGTCAACTTCTTGTCAAATATTATTACTAAAAATTTTATACTGTCCACAACATTAATTAAAATATCTTTGAAGAATATTTCAGGGTCAAGATGAAGATTGTAGTAGTTAGGAGTTGCATAAACAATCGTTTTTATTACATATCTAGACTATCTGTATATTACATTCATAAACACTCATCATCTCATGAGCGTCTCCTAGCTTGATGCCAGGTTTCCAACTCTAAGTAAGTTGCCAGATCCTATTTACAATTATATACAAATATATCACATCTTCCCCTCTTAGGGTGGATGTTTTACACCGTATAAACAACAAGGTTTTTTTTTAAATACTGTACACATATCAGAATACACAATAATCATTATACATTACAACACATCAGCAAATCTCGAGGGTCTGTTTACATTTCTATATAATCATCAAATCTCGAGGGTCTGTATACACTTCTTCCTCTCCGAGTTGTATACACAGGGTTTGAATTTGTTTGTATAATGTTTGGAACATCATGATTTGTAGTGTCATTAGAAATTCCAGGATTTTCATTACAATGATACATATTATTTTGAACATTGCTATCACAAAGGTCATTGTAGTCAGGATATACATCATTTATTTTAATATTTGTCTTGCGAATATGACACTTATTACGCCTAACAATTAAACCATTCCGTTTCCTTACAAGATATGATCTTGGGGCTAAATGCTTTTTAATAACTACAGCAGGTTCCCACTGCTCACCTACTCTCAACATTACCTTTTCCCCAGAGACAAATTCAGGCCTGACATGCGCGTGTCTGTCGTAATATACTTTGGCTTTTGTTTGCCTTTTGACTAACTCTTCCCTGAAGTTCTTTTGTACTGTTGGTGTTAGCTGTGTTTGGGATATGGGTAATTTTGTACGAAGATTTCTACTCAATAGCATCTGACTAGGGGATACCTTCATGCCCGATATAGGTGTGCATCTATATTCAAGTAATGCCTCGTAAAGCCTTTCAGGACCAGCTTTTCTCAACAGACCCTTAGCAATACCTACCATCTTTTCTGCTAAACCATTCGACTTGGGATACCGAGGACTACTTGTTATTATCTCAAAACCCAACTTATCAGAAAACTTTTTCATATCCCTACTATTGAAAGGCATATTATCACTAATCATTACTTTAGGGATCCCATGAGTTGCAAATATCTGTTTTAATCTATCTATTATTTCTCCTGAACTTTTGTTATTGATATGTACTACATCCAGCCATTTTGATAAATAGCACCCCACCACCAAGTAACTTTTGCCACCAAATTCACATATATCAGCACCTATTTTCTCATAGGGTAAATCTGGTACAGCATGACTAATAAGTGGTTCTTTTATTGTTCGAGGTTTAAACCTCTCACAAGCTAAACAAGTTGAAACCATTTTCTCTATATCATCATTGATATTAGGCCAAAACATTACTTGCCTCGCCCTCGCTTTACTTTTTTCTATCCCACAATGAGCTTCATGTAATAACGCCAACATGCTCCCTCTTAATGACACAGGCACAACCACCCTGTCATTAAGAAAAACTAAATTGTCCTCTACACTCAACTCGTTTCTAAATTTGAAGTAAGCTCTGGCTTCTTTGGGAACCTTATCACTGCTATTTGGCCAGCCCGTTTGCCAGAATTGACTTACAGTCTGTAGTCCTAGATCTTTTGAAGTAGCCTCCCTGAATTCCTGTTTCTTTCTTTCTGACACCTGCAACTGTTTTGACAACGTGTGCACAATCTCTAACATCTCCTCGTCGTCACCTGGAACATCTGCTTCATTAAATGATCGAGACAAAAGATCAGCTATATACATTAATTTTCCTGGTAAATATTTTAAATTTAATTGATACTTTAATAGCTTAATCTTAATTCTCTGCAATCTGTTCGATAACACATTAACAATGTTTTTATTCATTATAGATACTAAAGGTTTATGATCTGTGAGAACCTCAACCTGCCTGCCATATATGTAGTAGTGAAATTTTTTTACAGCAAATAATATGCTCAGAAATTCTTTTTCTATTTGAGCATAATTTTTTTCTGTGTCAGTTAAGCTACGTGAAGAAAAGGCTATAGGCTGTTCATTTTGTAATAGGCAGCACCCTAACCCATCCTTGGAACTGTCTGCTTGCAAAGTAATGGGTTTTTTACTGTCAAATATCCCCAACACTGGAGCCTTACAAATTAATTCCTTTAGTTCCTTAAAAGTCTGGGTATGTAAACACAACCACTGCCATTCCACATTTTGCTTCAATAGATCTCTTAATGGGGCAGTTTTGGTTGAGAAATGCGGTACAAACCTTCTTAAGTAATTGAACATGCCCAACACTCTCTGTAGTTCAATTTTACTTTTAGGTTCCTTCAATTGAACTATAGCTTTTACCCTTTCAGGATCAGGTCGCATGCCCTCAACATTGAATATGTGACCCAAATATTTTACTTCCGAGACTCTATATTGTACTTTATTCTTATTGAATTTTATATTTAGGGACTTGGCTCTTTGCATTACCTTAGCCACTATTTCATCGTGCTCTATTATTGAATTAGCTGCTATTAATAAGTCATCAAAGTAAACCAATACACCTGGTATATCACCAAAATTATCCTGGTTTCTTTTCTGAAATATTTCAGGGGCACATGAAATTCCCATAGGAAGTCTTAAGAATTTGTAACACCCAAATGGTGAGCTGAAAGTGCAGAGTTCACTACTTTTTGAATCCAAAGGTATTTGAAAGAACCCATCTTTTAGATCCAATACAGTAAATACAGATTTATTGCTTAATTTTGGTAGTAACTCTTCAATAGTTGGTATCAGCACATGCTCTCTCTTAATTACTTTGTTCAAGTCTTGAGGATCCAAACAAACTCTTATAGTGCCATTTGCCTTTTCAATTATTACTATGTTGCTTACCCATCCCTTAGGTTGACTTACTTTAGCAATTATACCCTGACTTTCCAATTCCTTTAACTTTGATTCTAATTTTGGTTTTACTGTTAATGGTACCCTTCGTGGTGGTTTTACCACTGGAATCACATCTTCTTTAATCATAATTTTGCAAGACCCCTTAAACTTCCCCACTCCCTCAAATATGTCTGCATTTTTCAGAATAAATTCATCCTTAGGGGAAGTAGGCACACTTACATACTGATCTAACTTAGATTTATTTGGACATTCAACATTATTTATAAACTGGATTAGATCTAACTTAATACATGCTGGAAGTCCCAACAATGGTCGTGCATGTGTACTAGATATAACGAGGAATTTAAGTTGATAGCTTAAACTATCCACTTCACAATTCATTACAACATAGCCCATAGGCTTAATTCTAGTTCCTCCAAAAGCTTCTAGTATAACATTGCATTTCTGAATTGGAGTGTCTACTTTAAGAAACTCAAATACACTTAAAGGAAGAATATTAACTTCTGCACCAGTGTCCAGCTTGAAGGTCACTGATTTGGACTCAACTAATACAGTTTTTGTCCATTCTTTGGTTACAGTAGCATAATTAACTTTCTTAACATTTACATTTTTAACAGTAGCAACATTCAATGTATCAACGAAAAATTCGCTTTCCGTGTCACGACTTACCAGATCACTTTCTCTTAATATCTTGCTGCTCTGCTCCATTGCCACCTCATTAACTTGCTTGTTATTACACATGGAAGCAAAGTGATTAAACTTATTGCACACATAACACTGTTTACCATATGCTGGACACTGTCCTTTACTATGCTTTCGGTTGCATTTTCGACATGAGAACAGTTCTTTGGAATTTTCCCCTTTAACGAAGGGTCGGTTACCCACTGAAGTCTTTGAGAAGGTTGCAGCAGCTGGTTTTCGCTGAAATCTCCTTCCGATGTGATCAACGGATTGGCCTTGCACCGTCAGAGCACGCATTTTACTAAGCTCTGCAGTCTGTCCCATTTGAACAGCTCTGGATACACTGAGGTCCGACTCGCGGAGCATTCTTTCTTGCAGACTCGGGTCGTTGACACCTAGCACTATTCGGTCCCGGACCACAGAGTCCGCTTGATCTCCGAACTCGCATGATCCGACCAGCTTTTTTAGATCCCTGACGAAGGCGTCGAAAGTTTCTCCTTCTTCCTGCTGACGCCGATTGAATATAAACCTTTCAACAACAATGTTCTTTTTTGGTGTCGTCAGGGCCTGGAACTGTCGTAGGACTACATCATAGTCTTTCTTTTCCTCATCTGATATATTGAAGGTATTGTACGCTTCAACAGCCTCCTCACCAGCAGCATTTAGTAGAAGGGCAACTTTTACACTTGAGGCCTTTTTGTCATGGCCCGCCGCCGTCATATAAATTTCAAATAGCTGTTTGAATCGGCGCCAATTCTCGGACACGTTCCCGTCGAAGCTCAGCCCTCGTGGCGGCACACAAACTTCCATTTTGCTCTTTTACCGGATGACAGTCAGCTCCACTACGTTCATTTAGGTTCACAGGACTGCGCCATGTAGTAGTTAGGAGTTGCATAAACAATCGTTTTTATTACATATCTAGACTATATTTATATTACATTCATAAACACTCATCATCTCATGAGCGTCTCCTAGCTTGATGCCAGGTTTCCAACTCTAAGTAAGTTGCCAGATCCTATTTACAATTATATACAAATATATCACAAAGATTTCGTTTTCTGCAGAAATGAACACATGCAGTTTTTGAAGGTGAAAAGCTGAAACCATTTTCGTTAGTCCAATTAGTGATTTTGTTAACGACCTGTTGAAGTTGTCTCTCTATTAAACGAATGTCTTTAGCTGCGCATGAAATTTGCAGATCGTCAACGTAAATAAGACCTTTTACAGACGGAGGCAAATTAGTAACAATATCATTAATCTTTAAAATAAATAGAGTCACACTTAAAACACTGCCTTGTGGCACTCCCTCCTCTTGAATAAAAATATCGGATAAAATCGATCCAATCCTTACTTTAAAATACCTTTTCTCTAAGAAATTTTGGATAAAAATAAACAGATTTCCTCTTAGGTCATTTTTAAAAATGTCTTTTAAAATTCCATGTCTCCACGTTCGATCATAAGCTTTTTCGATGTCGAAGAAAATTGAGACGAGATGTTTATTTTCTACAAATGCATTTCTGATTTCAGATTCGAAAGCAATAAGATTGCCAATAGTAGAACGTTTTTTTCTGAAGCCACTTTGAAGAGGGGAGAGACATTTATCTTTTTCTAAAATATACATTAGCCTTGCGTTGACGAAAGTTTCTTTTGGGTGCGAAATGCAGCGCCTAGGGGCACACTAGGTTGCTATAGAATTTCGGAGGTTGCTATAGATTTCGCGGTCTTGGCTCAAAAACTTTTTTGGCATGGGAGCCAATTTCGATTTTGGAATGCATTGTAGTGGAAAATCACGCCAGTCGCTCACGACGCTACGCTCGTCGCTCAGTGCCTGTCGGTGGATTTTATTACGGACGCTCCTTGATATCGTGAAGCTTGCCTGGAATCGTTTATCCTTTTTTTACAAAATATTTTGTTATTTTAAAAGTTATTTTGCTCATGATATTCATTTTTTGTGTAATCTGTATTTCTTGTGTTTGTCAGTTCTCAAATATTTTTTACTGTTTGCTTTTCGATTTGTTGTGTTTCCATTGTTCGTTTTTGTGACTTTTACTCTTTGTTGAATTATTTTATGAGTTCATTTTGCATTTTAAAAATTGAGTGATTGCATTTGTGCTGCAGTCTTTTTTGATTGTTTTCTTTGACTAGTTTCTGCCCTTCTCTTAATTGCTCTTCCAGTCTGTAAATTGTCCAAAAATTGTAGGGTAGCTATGAAGGTTTTAATTACTGGTGTGGATTCGATGGTCAAATACGGAGTAATCGGAAATCAGTATTTACCATCACAATGACATGGTAATCTATATAAATAAGAATGGAGTGTTTGTTTGTACATTCAATATTTTCGACCCATTTCAAGTTTTCTATCCGTTTTGGACCCTTCTGATGCCGAATCCGCCTTTTTCTCGTTTGGTGTCTGTCTGTCTGTCTGTATGTTGTGCCCTATACACGTCCACGCGGTTTAAGATATTTTCATGGAAGGAAATTTGCATGCAGTGAGTACTTATCTTCATTTAGTGAGTGGAATTGGTTGCGAAAGTCTGTCTGTCCGTCTTTTTGTTCTATGTTCTATTTTGTGTTTGTGTGTTTGTGTAGGCATCACATGAATTGCATTCCAGATATTTGATTGCAGTGTATTTTATTTTATACATTATCTATTAGTTTAGTGAATGCAATATTAAAATTTTTTTATTGTTATATTAAGAAGAGTTTCATGCTAAAACACCTGAGTAAGTATACTTAAATCTTCCACAATTTGATAGTTTTCGAAAAATTGGAATGTAGTTTGAGTATTACGATTACTTTTATTTGCTTTACCAGTAATGCTGAAAACCAATTATTTTTCAAAAAAAAATTTTTATGGTGAAATTTTAGCTTTGATACTTTATTTATTTCGAGTCTTATTTTTATTCTGTGCGCAATGAAAACGATTTCCGAATATTTGGGACAGACGATATTTTTCAACGAAACGAGAATGAACAAGATCGCGCGAACAAAGATATTTTTTCTGATTCTTTCGCTCTGAATTAATTTCACATTTCTAAATTTTGTACACTTTTAGTTGTAAGTTGTGGCAACTGTGCGAGATCAAGAGATAAAATTGAATCACAAATTAATATCTTTAGAACAATTTTTTGCGACATCTTTTATTTTGTTTTATTTCGCTGTTTCCTGTTTTAAATATTTATTATTTTAATACATGTGTTTTTCTTCTCATCACACGCAACAGCACCACAAAGTATTAGACTTAAAAATGTTAGGTAAGTCAGCATAAATTTTCAGTAAATTTTAAGTGTAGTTATGCCATTATTGAAAGAATAATGCCGTTATTTGAAGAATAAGTAAAAAAATATTGTTTTGTTGACTATGAGTGCGAGAGCACTCGCCGTAAATCGTAATTTTAATTAATTGAGTTGAACATGAAAAGAACTAAGAAAGGGAATTCCGAATCTCCCTCAAAATCGTCTTTTATAGTAGTAACCTTAGTATCACCTTTCGTCATTTTGTAGCTTTGTCATACAGCAATTGTGCGATGTATGTGAAATGTATAACATGAATGGATATGCATGTGTAGGATTTGTGTCCAAAGTAAGTTGTAGAATGTAGAAAATATAAAGATGGCGAAAGGTGTTAAAATAAATTTTTATTCTACAAAAAACGTAAGTCATTATATATTTTGATTATCTTTTCAACTAGAGTAAACAAATTCAAACCGAGTAAGGTCGGGTATTTTGCTAGTGTAATATATATTCTATCTTTTCCAGGAATCACCATTGAGCGTGTAACGGAAAAGGTTTCATTTTTAAAAGATTCGCTTCTCTTTTAAAAGAATGCTTCTCAAAATATGAGGACCTGTTGCAAAACATAATAAACTGTAATCAAGAGACGTGCATTGTGATTTCAGCTATATTATCTCCCAATAACTACCTCTCCCTTGAAAAACAAGCTATGAGACCTTTTCTTCAGAAAGTGAACACAAAAAATTATCTTCTAAACCACAGGCTGTTTTTCTACTGCCAAAAGAAGCAAAATATTTCTTTTTGTAGATCCCAGTTATTTGGAAAGGTAGTACTGCAAGGCACGGTCACTTGGAAAGGTAGTATGGCAAAGCCCAGTCACTTTAAAAGATAGTATGGCAAGGCTGCTCAGTTTACATCTCAATTCTTCATCTGAGAGTTTAATTCAACCTGTGATCCACCTGAGCCCAAGGCTGTTGAACTGAATTGTACAATTGTTACATAAGGTTCTGTTCAATGCAGGTATTAATCTCTATAATTTTGTACATCAAATATTATTAAATGTGTAACGTTGTTTCCATATTCATTCTTTAGATGAGGCTTGGATATATAACAAGTTCACTTTTTTTCACTAAACTTCCTAGTTCTCAATATAGTCTTTCAACTTCCAGTAGTAAGAACCCTGGAGGTAGGATCACTGTTTTTCAAAGCATTCCAGGATTGAGGAGTCTCAAATTTTCCCAACAGTGTTATTGATGGATTTTTATGATTCTTTGTGGCACGAATTCCTCAGCTGCCAGGCGCTTAGAAACATATTATATCTACAAGACTAATGAAATATTATCTCAATTGGCTGGAGAACAATTTTCCCATAATCAATATTTATTTATACCTTTAAATGAAAATTATCTGCGTTCTATTGGTTGGAAAAGTTTCATTTTTATGAACCCTGCGGTACAACTTCTGCTCAAAATTACAAAGATTCCATTCAATTACGGAAAAATAAAATCTGTAAAGCTTTAAATCTTCTGTAAGATTGTTTAATTTCATGCCCTCCTAACTTAAACCAGACAGATAGAACTAAACTGCTTAGCTACTGATTGCCCATCTAGCAATAAATTAGTTTCATTAAATGTTGAGAAGACAAGACAGCTTCTGGTTGTAAAAATTTACTTCAATAATTTGCTTTGTCAAGATCATAAAATGTAATAAAACTTCAAGATTATTGAATTAAAAAAAAATGTCGAGAAATATTTCAACTAAGCAGCAAATAAGTAAGGATACAGTAATCGCATATTCTTAAATCTAGCTACTGCTAAGAATTAAAGTGGAAAATTCGATATGTAGCGATTTCAAGATATGCCAATCATTTGCATTGTGATGATTATAAAATGTAATGAGGTCACGATTGTTGGATTAAATTGTCAAGAAATATTTCACATAAGTAGGAAGTGAATACGAATAATCTTAAAGTAATCTCAAACATTCATAGGACTCACTGCTGCTATGATTTTAAGTGGGAAATTCGAGATGTAGCCATTCAAGATATGCCAAAATTCAGGTAGGTGAAAAGCATGGCAACTTCTTGAGGATAATTATTAAAAAAAAATCAGTGTGTAAAAAGAAACAATTCTTGTTTTTAGGATTCTATTGGAAAAGTTTGTATCATTGTATTTTTATGCAAGAGGAAACCTAATTAATTTTTCTCTTTGAGGATAAGGGTAAACAGAATGAATTTTTCTTTTTAAGGATGGGGAACTCTAGAGCTTTGTATCATTGTACTTATGAATAATAAATTTCCTTTAGTTAAGATGGCTAGTAAAAGATTTTGCAAATTCAGGAACAATTTACCTGAGCCTGTAAAGAACTTCCCTGCACCATGTTTATAAATTCACATCGTTGACTTTTTCATCAAAACAACTGTTTTGTTTCCTGATAACTAAATGATGTTTGTTTTTGGTGATCATTTCATATGTCATCAATAATGAATTTCTTTTGGTTCAGATAATCATAATAAAAGTGCAACATTGATAAACATCTGAACATTTCACTCATTACATACTACTCGGCAGAATATTATTTCCTCATTTGGTTAAGGGGAACAAACAGCTTACTGATTATTATTAGTTGGTGGTATATTCAGTAGGTTTTATATTTTGCATGTAGCATTCAGAATACAAAGACAATAATGATTTATCACATAATACAGCAAAGCTTCAAATTGAATAAACTATTTTAGAAAGTAAACTTATATCAGCTTTTGGCTATAGCCCCCCTAAATCTGCAACTGTATATAGCATGTGTTAAGCACAGTAGTCAAATAATGAGTGTACGAAATTTGTTGTGAATTGGTCGAATTGTGATATATATATATATCAATATCTTTAATATTTTATTCCAATTTGGATCACGGAATTGTTTTACCCCTCTTAAAACCTAAGAAAAATAGAACAGGGGTTAATATATAAGAGCCAATGTTTCCTACAGGATGAATGTACCTACCATATGGTTGGTGTGAATTCTTCAGTGATCGTAAAAATAATCTAAAAATGTAAATCTCACTGAACACCTAGGTCAGATAGAACTGGGGTTAATATGTTGCCTACGTTACCCCCAGAGTTATGAAGAATAAGTTTTTTCCAAATTTGGAGTGGACTGGTCAAACCGTGTAGATCTGTATAGAGGACAGACAGACGTCAACTCTGCTGTATCCCCTTGAGACATTATGCGACAAATTTATCTTGAAACATATTTTGCTTCTTATCTGAAACTGAAATGTTTATAATTAAATGGTAGTATATGGTAGAGATAAAAAAAAGCCATACACTTTTGATTTGAGGAATTCAGGTTTTAAAACATTTAGTCACCTGCTAGCATGGTGTTAAAGAATTTTAAAGACAGGTACGTAATGAACCAGCTTTTGGTTTAATCACTCCTTAAAGATCATTTGTATAAGTTTTTAGTATAAGACTGGTAAAAATGTTAACACTTTTAGGGTGGTGGAACGTCTCATTATGTTCAGTATTCTAAAGTATAAATGTGACAAATTTGGTGTGAATTAGTCAAACGGAGTAGATTTGTATGGAAAATATACACAAACACATCCTTTTTTTATATAAGTAGATTACAATCCCTTTTTTTTTGCGTTTTGTGTTCAAACGGTACTACGAGTTGAGAAACAGTACAATTATTTAATCAGACCAAATTCTTCATTTTCAGAAATCGCGAGTTTTATACGAACGTTGATGTAAGTCCTCCATTAACTTATGCCTCACTATCGGACAGGTAAGTGTTTAATACTGAAAAAACACCTTACATGCTTTCTTGGGGGTATGAATATGTTTTGCATCCACTTAATTATTATATGTTTATTTCTATTTCTTGAAAAATTGCGAGAAAATAATCAGTTTTATTTTCTTTGATTAAAGGCCATTATTGAATCGCCATAAAGGCAGCTAACATGAAATTAAATATAAAATTGATTCCAAAACACGTTCTGTTACTTCAGAAGGAACGCCGCAACATGGAAGTAAAGTACATTCCACAAGTCTCAAATAGTTTTATAAACAGCACTAAAAAGTTGTTTTTTAAACCAAAAACCAGAACATTTTTGCTAGAATGAAACAAGAATTCGTCAATGAAAAAATTACAAATGTTTATGTCTAGAGTTTCATGACGACAATTCATACACCCGAGAGAGATTTCGACAGTTTGTATATATAAACCTAATATGAGGTTAATTAATGTCTCACTTCAGCAACGCACTATTGACGATGCTCCAGGATCAATCCCGAGAGGAAAGATCTTAGGACAACGCTTCGTCTTTTTTAACCACGGTCAGAAGACGAGAACAACACCTAAGCTGATACCTCACTCTCCAAACTTCAACACTATACCAATGTGAGGACATCTGAGGCCACAGATTTAACATGTATCAGCCCCTACGTTCACTAGTCTTTACTTGGATAGAGATTTGAACTCGCAACCCTCGGGTTGTTAATCCGCTTAGATCACATCTGACCTGATGTTCTTACGTCAACAGCATGGACGCCTACCCTTAGGGACCCTACCCCTTTGCCTCACCAATATCTTTATGGATGGATAGGTGGGTAGTTAATTAACGTCCCTCTGAAGCAACTCAACGACCTATTGGCGACGGCCGTTATCCCGAAGGAAAGGTCCAAGGATAACGCCTTGCAATGATGACAACACTTGAGCTGGCACCCCACTCTCTAAACTTCCATACCAAGCCAGGACATTTCAGCCACGATAGATTTAACGTGTAGATGACGGTCTGAGACTGGACCAAGTTTCCAATTCGCAGCTCAAAGGTTGCTAATCCATTGCTTTTCCAACTGGGCTCCCTTTTATGGATGGGATCGGCTTCAATAAATTAATTATGAAATAAATGAGTATTGCAAATATACGGGTATTATGAATAGCCAAACATAGAGATGACTTTACTCAATAGGTCGTAAAGCCATTGTATCCGGCGACAGCGGTACAAATTCAAGAGGCTTAAACTCCTTGCCCAATCCGAATATTTTTATTGTTTATGCAGAAAGACGGGGATAACATGGGTAGGGAGATGTACACTCAACCCTTCTGGCAATTACCTCGACGAGGTATCTCGTTAGTAGCAAAACCGACTGACGGACGAGAAATTTCATCATTGTAAGAAAACTCTTCAGATCTTGATCTCCCATCCTAAAAATATCGGCAAAACAATATCTTGATTACAAAATATCTCGTTATTGGCAAAATTGGTCAGCTCTTGAGGGACAAGGTATCTTGCCACTAGAAAAATTGGTCAGCTGTTGAAGGCGTCATTTTCAAAATTTGTCAGTTCTTGATTCACGAGATATATCGTCATTGACAAAATTAGTTGACTCTTGATGATGAACGATATATCTCGTCGAAACCACCACCACCACACACACACTTGGAGGGTTAAATAAAAAATAACTACTATTGTCCCAGTAATTTCTTAAAATGTCATATTGTACACACTCCCAGATCCTTTATTTGCACTGTTACTTGTTCAAATTTGTCATTGATAAAATTTGAATCCCATGCTTTTTTATGGGGTCGCCCTCAGGATGAGGCACCATAGGATCTTTGCAATGAAATAGTATTGTGAGTAGAGCAAGAGCGTATCATTTCATATATGCTTTTCTTTGGTCTGTGTCACTTCCTTCAAATGTAAAATGTTAAATCTATAGGACCCCTTCAAACATTTTCAGCAGGTGTCAGGCCTTAATGCAATAATAGACATGTGTCATATTCAGTGGCCACACTTTCTACATAGCTTCACCTTACAAAATACACACACACACACACACACACATATATATATATATATATATATATATATATATATATATGCAACCTAAATCTTGTTTGGGATTCCCTAATAATTTTCCCACGTTGGGACCTTCCATCAACGTGTTCTACCCTTTAACTGTTACCTAAAGGTCAAGATAAAGGTATCTTGACTAGAAATAAACTAACTGCATCACTACTTCAAAATAAAAATCGAATTGATACTTATTTTCGATAACTCTCGGAGTTGAATATTCGGATTTCGATTTAATTTCTATTTATTCCATTGCTAATCCGATGCTCTTTCAACTGTTCAAATGGAGAAATTTTCTTTTAACACTACTATGACGGCATCGAACATTTAAATATTGCTGTTAAGGATTTGTTTTGATTTTTCAATACTTTTTCTGTGGACACTTTAAACAATGGCCATGAAGAAATGAAATCCAAAATAAACATCTTAGCTTGTCTAAGAAGCACTCACCCAAACACTATAATTTCATACAAAAACAAATAGTGAAATCTGAGCGAGTGGGAGGGAAAATTTCCAAACACTGTGGCTTAGTAATTTACCCACTGTTCTTGTAAACTACGAGTTGTAGGCGATGCTGGTTCGATTACTGTAACTTACCCCGGGAGTATTTCTTTCTTCTGCATCTGTAAAAATTCACATGTACGTTCATTTATTTGATGTTGTCTGGACAAATATGACCCTTGCGTCTTAAAACCCTAACATCCAATCCAATCCTCATCCATACATAAGCCACAATTAAATAAAACGAAATTTCATGCCCCATCTGTTTATATGTAACTGGTTTTATAATAGTAAATTTTGTCAATTGATCACTACTATTGAAAACGGTCATAAAAATTAACTGTCCATTTTAGAAATTAAAAATTGACAGAATTTTTTTATTCAGTACAATCTAGTGTATAAACCATATGTATAAAATTGATGTATATGTAACAATTTTAGGTTTTTATCTAACCGTTAGTTACATACGCTTCAGTTCGTATTGTACGTAGTTGAAAACGAGCAAACAACTATAATAAAAGTTAATAAAATAACCACCAACCTAAATTCTAATCTAGATTAGACGATCCCGGTGTAAAGCAAATGCAACTAGAACTAACAAAGACAGGAATGCCGGGGTTGGGACCTTTATCTCTCCTGAAATCCGGACCCCTCACATGGGGGGGGGTCTCATTAGAGGACACGAAATTTTGGAATATCTGTGTGAAAGGGAAGAATGAGCTATTGCCTACGGCAGGGGTCGGCAACCTGAGGCTCGCGAGCCGCATGTGGCTCTTTTGATGTAAAGTTGCGGCTCTCCAGTTCCATACGAAAAAATTAACAATTTATCATCAAAACCCTTAAAAATAAGAAAATAAATTTTCAAGTACCTAATTTTTCAATAGCTTCTATTTTCATAAACGTTAATTACAAATCTCTACGCTTAACATGACCGTAATGAAATAAATTTGAACTATTGCTTTGTTCTTAGAGATGAGACACTCCGTGAACATGTTTATCTTTCAGCCAATTGCATTCCATTTCCGTCTCACCCAAACAGCCACCATCTAGAGTCTAGACAACACGTCTAGATGATGAGATCTCAGATGGTGAGTACGTCAAAGATTGTTTTATACGTGCATCTGAAGAACTGTTTCGTGATTTTAAATACAAAGCAGAAATCATGAAAAAAAATCAAAGATTTGCCATTATCTTCTAAAACAGTACAAGATAGAACTGCTAAAATGTCTTCAAATGTAACACATATGCAAGTGGAAGGCATTCAACTGACTTCTGCCGTATCACTTGCTACAGATGAGTCTTCCGACATAAAAGACACGGCACAAGTTACCCTTTTCGTCAGATAAATGTCGTCCCAAGGTCCAAAAGAAGAACTGCTAGGATTGCTACCACTCTCCGGGCAAACTCGTGGATAAGATATAGCAAATGCTGTGCAAAAATGCCTGGAAGACAATGCAATCGATATAAATGAAATCGTTTCTATAGAAACTGATGGAGCCAGAAGTATGACAGGAATACACAGAGGGGTAACATCAATTCTTGAGAAAAAATAAACCACGAAATTCTAATGTTTCACTGCATAATTCATAAAGAAGCGCTTTGTGCCCAAACATTTCCGGCCGAAATAGTTCAGGTCATGAACTTGGTAGTTAAGATTATTAACAGCATCTTGGCAAAAGCACTCTACCATCGCCAATTTAAAGATTTCCTTGAAGAAATAGATAGCCAATTTTCTGACCTACTTCTGCACAATAAAGTGCGATGGCTTTCCAGAGGTAACATATTGCAATGTTTTGCTTTGTGCTTGAAGTGAAATAAAAACATTCTTCAATGAAAAAAAAAATTGATCATCTCGAACTGGAAGAAGACAAATGGCTGCAAAACTTCAACTTCATGGTAGATACCACGATGAAACTAAATGAACTAAATCTAAAACTGCAAGGAAAGGGCAACCCAGCCTACGCCTTGCTTGAAGGAGTAGTTTGTTTCGAAACAAAATTACTTCTTTTTGTTGACGACATGGAAAGCGGTAAATTACTACATTTTAAAAATATGAAGCAATATCGCGATGAGACCAATGCAACTATTGACCCGAATTACTTCAGCATAGCTTTAAAAACATGAAGGATGGATTCGCTGAGAGATTCGAGCAATTCAAAACAAACAAAAGTATTCTCGCTTTCATAGTAAATCCTCTAAACACAAATACAAATGAGATCAACATTGAGCCATTTGGAATTGATGTTGGATCGCTTCAAATGCAATTGCTAGATTTGAAAACCAAAGACTTGTGGAGTGGCAAGTTCACAGAACTCAAGAGCAAGTTGCAAGAGTTGGATGTCCAGAAATGCATGTACATAGTTCAGCACAAGTGGACAGGTCTAAAAGAAATTTCGCGAGTTGAGGCCCTCATATCCGGCGCATGGAATAGTCTTCCAGAATGCTACAGTGAGGTGAAGAAGTTGGCATATGGAGTTCTGACGATCTTCGGGTCGATATATTCGTGCAAGCAAGCGTTCTCTTGCATGAATATAATAAAAAGTAAAGTTAGAAGTCAACTAACAAATAAAAATCTAGAGTCGTGCTTGAAACTTAAAACAACAAGTTATAAGCCAGATTTAATCAAACTTTCAAAAGATATTCAAAGCCAATGCTCCCATTGATGTAACTATCTATATTTGTGTTTTTAAATTAATAAATATTATTCCGTATTTAAAGCCGTTTATTTTATAAATCAAACATATATATATATATATATATATATATATAAGCAAATACTATAATATTGAAACGAAAATTTATAGTGGCTCTTTAAAAACTGGGAAATTTTGTAAATTGTAACTTTTGGCTCTTCCGCTTTAATAGGTTGCCGACCCCTGGCCTACGGGGTGGATGTCCGCAGCTGTCTTGACAAAAGACCGGAGAAATATTCTGTACCCCCATTGGGAAAGATTCCAATTGTACATCCGGTCGGTGCTTCTGAGCCCTGAGGGGCATAACATGAAAAGGCAGGGCATACTCTGAATCAATTTTGGCAGTGGAAAAGGAATGAACAAACATCAATTTAATTTATTTAGAGTGGATCTCGTTTTTTGAACAACTTTTTTTTCTACGGTAGTCGTATCTGGGATTTGGAGTATAGCTTCGTTATTATGGTTGGAGAGTTTTGCATAGAAATTGATATTGTTTAATTATAAACTCATTAATGTCGTACATGTTTAGTTATTCCCTAATTTTTATATTGCGGTAGAATAATGGGCTGTCTGTAGCTATTCGAAGGGTGATGTTTTGGAGTGATTCTGTTTTTACATGGGAGTTTCAGCGCAGGAAATCCCCAGACATGACTAGCGAAAGTGACCATTGGTCGTAACATGGAACTGCGAAATCGCGATCACAAGGTAGAAACGAATGTCTCTGAGAAACTAATGCAAAGCACATGCTAACAGTGGAATGGATTTTTTTTGTGCCCCACAACCGTCTGAGAAAATGTGCAAGAGCTTGATCGATTCGATGATTGTTTAAAAAATAATTTTACGCAAGTTTAATTTGAAAAAAGTCAATGTCTCATCAACTATCGATACTTTCGTACAATAGGAATAACTTTTCAGTTTTGTTTCTCTCGCATTTATTTTTTGGAGCTCTTTTAGTTAAGGGGTAAGAGACATCGCAAAATAATGACGTTTTATAGTATTTTTTAAAAAACTAAACTTATCGGAAGTAAGATTTTAAACAAATCTACAGAATCTTTAAGCAATACTCAATGTGGAATAAAATCTCAAAACTAAATTTATAACTCAGCGGCTAGGAAAATTACACCATTCTTTGTGAGTTTGCGTAATCAAGAACTGATCTAGTGTCGTCGAGTTCACAGGATGCCAAAACAAATTATTTGGCTTCTCATTATAAATGCGTAACACGGCTAACCATGCGACTACGAGAAGGTTTTTAAAAGTATTAGAAACAGTTTCTTTATCATAGAACGCCTTGAAGGGCCGCGGTAACCTTGTTTGATAAGAGTCGCGGATTAGCAAACGGAGGGTTGGGAATTCCAACTAACTAAAAGACCGTCGTGCAGGTGGGGACTGGTGCACGTTAAATCTGTCGTGACCTCAAATTTTCGTTCGGTGTAAAACTTTGGAGAGTGGGTATCAACTTAGGTGTTCACCTCGTCATCGGACCATGGCTCTAAATTACCAAGTATTGCCCTCGGATCTTTCCCTTTGCGATGGATCCCGGACCGTCGCCAATAACCCGTGTGTTGTTGCTTTCAGTGCGAGGTAAATTCAACAACCAACCCCACACATTACAAAAAAAATATTCCACGGCTTACAAAGCCTTGATTGTTTTAATTTAATGATATAAAAATAATAAACCAATACTCGAAGGAGACCCCACGACTGTACTGTAATATGCCGCCTTTCAGTATGATAAAAGAAACCTTGGCTCATAATTTAATAATTCACCACCCCTCAGTCCCCTTTCCATAGAAATTTATGGATGGTTTAAACATGTTCATCCTAACCACAGGGTTAGTTTGTATAGTTTCCCTCGCCTTTATTATTTGAAGTTGCTTTAGTTAACGGATAGAGGCATAAAAAACAACAATTAATGACGTTTTATAGTATTTTTTAAACAAACTAAACTTACCGGGTGTGAGATTTCAAACAAATGTACAGTATCTCTAAGCACTACTCAATGTGGAATAATATCTCAAAACTAATTACTCAACGTCTGGAAAAATTACACAATTCTTTGTGGGTGTGCGTAAACAAGAACTGATCTAGTGTCGGCGACTAATGAAGAAACGTAACTGTATCAGAAATCGGAATAATCCATTATACACGCACGTCTTATTGGTCCTTGGTTCGAATCCCAGTCTGGGAAGAGATGTTTGTAATATTTCGGAGCAGTGTTGAAACACAGGGTGTGAACACAGGAATTTTATTATTTCAAAAACAAAATAGAGCTAGCTTTCTTATAAATTCTTCGGTGGAAAAAATGATAGTCCCAACGGCATATTTCGTGTAGTGTTTTGTTTTCACACTTTCTCTCATGTTCTTTTCTAGAGAATGCACGATAACTATGACACACCTTACTGTTCTCTCATTTGAATGTCCTCAAACAGACACAAACCAAAGGGAAAGCCTCCGAAGAAGCCTTTGGTTGGTTCGAGTTTCGAACCCCAAACCTTTTGATTGCTAATCCGCTCCTCTAGCACACAGGCTACCACGGCCCTTGGTGGGAAAACAATATGTTTATACATCATTAAAATTAATTTGCGGTCATACTGATCACTTCCCTACTTCTGGTGTTAATAGTAAAAAGTACTAACTCTTGCTCCATGATAAAATTTCTTTTTGATTTGAAAAATAAGACATATATGTAATGTTTGAATTCATCTAAAAATAGTTTGCAAATGCCTTTTGCTTATTTCTATTAGTACATTCTTTTAGGAATATTTTGGAGTTATTGTTGTATGATGTTTAAAATAAAGCTATTTTTTTTAATTTAATTTTCCTATTACCAAAGCACATACTTTTTACAAATGGTTTAACATGAATCTAATGATTAAAGAATGTATTTTGAACATTATATATGTTCATCATGTTCTTAGTGATACTAATTCAAATGAGAGAAATCAGAAAAATTTTACTTTCCATGCAATCCGTTGCTTAGTCACAATTTTTCTTGCATGGAGCTTACTTCTCCCAGTGGCGGACCAAATCAAGTGGGGGCCCCCAAGCGGTAAAATTTTCGGGTGCTTCAAACTCAAGGAAGAAAAAAGTTTCAAGAAAACTCTCATTGAGTTATTAGCAAAAAGAAAATAAAAAAATTCCATACCATAACACGTTAAATAAATTTATTAAAAAGAAGAAAAAAAACTTTTTTTTTCCACATTAATTTCGGTCTTTTTTTTTTTTTTTTTTTTTTTTGATATTATAAATTCGGATTTAAATTTTTTGCTATATCTACAGAATGGCCATATTAATTAATCTTTCTTTTCCCATAGTGCTCCTTTATTAATTTTTGATAATCTTTAAAACAAAAAACGATTTTTCTTCAGACGCCCATAACTAAGGGAACTGTTAAAAAAAAATTTTAAATAATGTTTCAACATTCGCAAATGTGCAAAACATTTCTTTGAAGGCTCGATAGATGTCTGGTGTGTGTTTTACGGTGTCCTCGTTTTCTTTTAGAAACATTAAAAAATATTCAAATTCATCTTCAAAAATACAAACATCAATGCATTTTTGTAAATTATATATTTTTATAGTTTTTTATCCAACTTCCAGTTAAAGCCTCTTTTCTATGGGTGAAACGAAGTTTTATATCTAATACAGCATCTGCCCCTCTTGCTGATCATCTTGTATACAGGGTGGTCCCGAATTCATGGTACAAACTTTAATGGTAGGTACAGGACATTGTAACAATGATTTATTGTATAGGAATGTATAGTCGCAAGTGACGCGGTGAGGCGTAAACAGGGGAAATAAAAGGAAAGAGAAATGGAGTGATCGGTTGGTATCATTGCCGGTAGAGGGCAGTAGATGTCTAGCCGCTGTTGAACATGATGCATCGCAGTAGGGAAAAGCGCCATTCACAATTGTGCTGCCGTAGACGATGGGTGACTTTACGTATGCAGAAAAAGCAGACATGCATTACATGTACGGCCGTGCAAATGGTAACGGCAGAGCTGCGTTACGAATGTATCCCGCGGAGTATCCTGATCGACGAATGCCGGATCATAGAATTTTTCAACGGTTACATCGTCAACTTTGTGAAACAGGTGCGTTCGACGTCAACAGACATGGCGCTGGTCGAGAAAGAGCTGTACGCACTCCAAGGCTGGAAGAAAGCATCTTGAACATTGTGGCTGATAGACCCGAGTCAAGCACAAGAACTGTTGCGCGTGACGTAGGTGTGAGTCATCAGACTGTATGCAGAGTGTTAAACGAAAATCGCTTACACCCCTTCCATTTTCAGAAAGTACAAGCATTGAATCCGGCAGATTATCCTCGCCGCGTGAACTTCTGCCTGTGGGTGATGCAGCAATGTGCGTTGCAGCCGGATTTCGTAGATTATGTGCTATTTACAGATGAAGCGACATTTTCACGCGAGGGTGTCTTTAATGCGCACAATTCCCATGTGTGGGCAACCGATAATCCACATGCAACGCGTCGACATGCGTTTCAACAACGTTTCAGTATTAATGTGTGGGCTGGTATTGTGAACGACTTTTTGATTGGCCCATACTTACTACCCACGCGGCTCACTGGCGGAAGCTATCTTATTTTTCTGAAAGAAGTGTTACCACAACTGCTGCATGATGTTCCGATCGCCATTCGTAACCGCATGTGGTTTCAGCACGATGGGGCGCCAGCACACTTCAGCATTGATGTACGGAATTACCTGAATGCCACGTTTGGTACTCGATGGATTGGGCGTGGTGGACCAGTCCCTTGGCCACCCCGATCTCCCGATTTATCGAGCCTCGATTACTTTTTATGGGGACATCTAAAGCATCTTGTTTATGAGACTCCAGTTGACTCAGATGAGGATCTCGTCGCTCGCTTATCTGTAGCTGCTGCAGGTGTGCGTGAAATACCAGGCATCTTTGAACGTGTACGCCAATCGCTCCACCGACGCTGTCAAGCATGTATCGATACTGGTGGACGCAATTTTGAACAATTACTGTAAACATGACACTTGTCAACAACGCTTTCAATAAAATCTTTGTTTTTCCTTTCGGCCGTTATTTCCCCTGTTTTCGCCTCACCGCGTCACTTGCGACTATACATTCCTATACAATAAATCATTGTTACAATGTCCTGTACCTACCATTAAAGTTTGTACCATGAATTCGGGACCACCCTGTATTAGAAACTCTTTTCACTGCACTTAAAGAAGCACATTCTAAAGAAGCTGTCACATCTTTCCTCGAACACTAATGAATAGACATTTTAAGACCTCGGGGGCCACTTCGTAATCCGGAGCCCTACGCGGATTTCCTTCTCCACAAAGGAAATAAATATAGTTTTGATATTTATTGTTTTAAAATTTTATTTATGGATTATTGACGCGTAAATTTTTTATGAATCGCTAAACAAGACTCCAATAACTGAAGAATTCAACACACACACACTTCAATGGAAACCTCTCGAAACTCTAGTACTCCTCGTAATATGTCTTGGCGATACTTTCGAAATAATAGATACAACCTGTGCTTCATTTCAATTCATCTCTTGAAATTGTTATCAAATTTGTTTTAATTAAAATACTTTCCACTACGCTACATTAGGTATTCTGTGGAAAATGTGATAAACCCTTTTAAACTTAAAGTTAATTGTAGAACATATTTATTCACGTCTAAGAACCATTCCTGCGGTTTGGTTGCTCTAATTTGTAGTTTTTCATAAAAACTCTTGTTATGTTGCTTAGTACTCGTACTCATGCACTTTTCAAACAATACTGTAGTAAATTATTTCCAATTTTGTATAGTTGTCCTTTTATATTGCACAAGGGATCTGCATATGGTGAGTAAAGGTTAATAAATACGATGACCCTGATTTTTTTTAAAGAATAAATCCTCTACGTAATCTGTAGTTGCAAACAGGTTATTTTAAAATAAATAAGATGTCCTTAATAGAGTGTTAATCGCGTTCAATGAATTGAATACATACTCAAATATGTGTAAACATAACTAAATAACATCTTTGTGCTACGCTAATTAAACACAAGAACTTAGCGCATAGGAATTATAATCAATTTATATGATGCACAAAATTTGCTCTATTTTTTATTAAATACAGCAATAAAATCAAATAAAAAAGGTATGCTATGTTTTCAACGATTCTTATTTTCAAATCATATTAAATTTTATCGTGAAAAAACGAATACTACACTGTTGAATAGCGAGCAATCGCCTTTCCCAAAGCAAATCCCTTGAGGATAGACAGATGCCTGGTAAAACCGCGAAACAGGGTTTGTGGCAAAACATTAGTTATAGAAAACTACAATGTATAGACACCAGCCAAAATCATAAAAGGGTATGAAAACTTTTTCTGGACCCGAGACCTTTTATAGCCCGTCGGTCAAAAAGGTAAGAAAAATTATTTGACAAATTTAGTCTTATCTGATCGGATATCAAAGGTCAAAAAAGTTTATATTTTTTCCCGACGGGATATAAAAAGCCAAACTTGACATGAGTCACCAATCGCTTGACATGGGGGAAAACAAAAGTAGAAAGTGCATCGGGGTTGGTGCATGTTAAATCTGTAGGTTTCAATTGAATGGGAAAGATTCCGACCCATTTTGATGAAGCCAGTGGCCTCTAATTCAATTTCCGACCCAACCAATTAATCCAACAGACGGTGTTCAGATTCTGCGTTTGAAAAGGTTAACATAATGTTCTTCACACCAAGATTGACTACGTTTTTACCAGTATCCCTTTTAGAAAACTAGAGTATCACTTCATCAGTAACTCTTTGCAGCCATTCTCATGTGTTCTTTTTAAACAATATTTGCTCAATGAGTGTAACAGAATTTGTTCAAAGCGTTGATAGACAGGAATGAAAAAGATACTGGCCTCGAATTCGACCCACTAAATAATCCGATGAAGGGGTCTGCGATTGAAAATGAAATTTCAATTGGCTCATTCGATCGACCCCTGAAGTTTTTAACAAAACGTTTTTTACACACCTCAAGCAAACTGAGTCATTGCATGATACCAAGTCTCTGAAAAGGTAAGGCATGCCCTTTCTAAGTCGGTCATTTGCGATTGGTCGTCCGAAAACATTCAACACACAAAATTATGATGATATTTTTTAATTAACGTCAAATTGGAGCAACACAACGGGCTATTGGTGACGGTCCGGTATCAACTCCGAAGGAAAGAGAGGTCTGATGACAGCACCTTGTTATTTAGAACCATGGTCAGATGACGAGGATATAGCTCAGCTTGCACCAGACTTTCTAAATTTAAACATTGTCATCTGACCGTGGTTCAGATTTACGTAGTGCTGTACTCGGATCTTTCCCGTCCGCATTAATTCTGGACCGTCGTCAATAGCCTGATGTGTTGCTCCAGTGAGATGTTAATTAAAATACATACCTTCCAAACTTCCACGCCAACGTGAGGATATTTGAGACCACGACAGATTTAACCTGCACCCCCCCCCCCTTTGTACAGGATGTGCCGACCAACCGGTATAGTGGTTAAGGTGTTAGCCTCTGGATCGGAAGTTCCTGGTTTGAATCCGGGACCGGGTATGGATGTTAGTAAGCGTATGGTTTAGAGGCGGCTGGTGCACTTTAAATCTGTCATGGCCGAAAGTCCTCACGTTGACTTGGTGTGGAAGTTTGGAGAGAGGGGTGCCAGCTCAGGTGTTGCCTCGTCATCTGAACGTGGTTCAAAAATACTAGGTGTTGTCCTCGGATTTTTCATTTAAAGGATTAATCCCGGACCGTCGTCAATAGCCTGATGTGTTGCTCCAGTGAGATGTTAATTAAAATACATACCTTCCAAACTTCCACGCCAACGTGAGGATATTTGAGACCACGACAGATTTAACCTGCAACCCCCCCCCTTGTACAGAATGTGCCGACCAACCGGTATAGTGGTTAAGGTGTTAGCCTCTGGATCGGAAGTTCCTGGTTTGAATCCGGGACCGGGTATGGATGTTAGTAAGCGTATGGTTTAGAGGCGGCTGGTGCACTTTAAATCTGTCATGGCCGAAAGTCCTCACGTTGACTTGGTGTGGAAGTTTGGAGAGAGGGGTGCCAGCTCAGGTGTTGCCTCGTCATCTGAACGTGGTTCAAAAATACGAGGTGTTGTCCTCGGATTTTTCATTTAAAGGATTAATCCCGGACCGTCGTCAATAGCCCGTTGTGTTGCTCTAGTACGACGTTAATTAAAATTACCTCACCTTACTTTGTACAAGATGGTTTTTGTTGGATTCGAACTCGCAACCTTCAAAAATTAAGTGTACCGATTTTATTGTGGTAATGGTTAAATTGTGATAGAGATAATGAACGTTTTTTCTATTTAGATCTCGAATCTTCCCTTTCGGTATTGATCCTGGATCGTCGTCAATAGCCCGTTGTGTTGCTCTTGTTCGACGTTACTTTAAATATGTAACTACTTACCTATTAGGATTACGAATTGTTTCTACCTCCCTCTCGTCCCAAAACAAATAGAACGAGGGTTCATACGTAGCCTGTTTCTCGCAGGATTCTAAAGAATGAATGTATCAAATTTGGTCTGACATCGTAAAAATACTCAAGATTATTAATATGGGGAAAGGTAATGGTAATTTTAGTTAACGTCGTACTAGAGGAACACAACGGGCTATTGACGACGGTCCGGGATCAGTCCCTTTAAGGGAAAGATCCGAGGACAACACCTCGTAATTTTGAACCACGTTCAGATGACGAAGCAACACCTGAGCTGGCACCCCACTCTCCCAGGCCAACCCAACGTGATGACTTTCGGCCACGACAGATTTAAGGTACACCAGCCGCCTCTAAACCATACGCTTACAAATATCCATGCCTGAACCGGATTCGAACCAGGAACCTTCCGATCTAGAGGCTAACACCTTAACCACTATACCGGTTGGCCGGCATATTACTATGGGGATTTCGTATTGTTTTTAATCTCTCTGCACGATCAAGAGAAATATAATTTTACACGGGACATTTAATCTCGGAATTTGTGAAAACAATTGGAATAAATTTAAAACGTCATAAAAAGTTAATTATCCGACCGCTTAGTCCATTTTTCAATCAATGAAGGTTTGACCATTTCAGTCTGAAAAATGACTATCTCCGTAATTTGTGGAAAATGTATATGAAATATTAAAACCCCAACTTTTAATACATTAAATTTACCTATTTTATGCTAAAATTCCTGTGTCTAAACTCAAAACTTATAAATAATTATAATTAATAAAGTTTGAAATATTTGTTATATGACCAGCTAACACTAATGTTATGCAAAACTTGAGAAACACGACATTTGAAATTGTCTGTACTAATTCATCAATTCTAAATGTAATTACAAAACGCGAATACACCAGTAAATGAATTTTCGACATATTTATTAATCTTATTTCAGTAAATAATACATTTCCAAATATGTGAAGACAGTTTAAAATAGTTCAAATTCAATGCACTACAAAATAGTTTCAAAAACGATACACTCACTGTGTTAGAATTTTAAACGTTCAAACAGTTTTATTTGTCCGAAAAACACTTGATAAAATTTTTCTTTATCAGTCAAAAATCTTGCGAGGGCTGGAAATATTCCTGTTTTTATACCCGTGACAAAATCTGCTGTCACTGCTTCTTGCAAAAAATTGGATTTAGTGTTTTTCCCTTCATGTAAATTTATCTTCAAAATTTAAAAAAAAAAAAAAATTGCAAGGAACACAATTAAGAAAGTTTTTGGACATCTAACAATCAAAATTAAGCCAGTTTTGTCAGCATTTATTCTGAGCAAAGTGGGTTTTGTATTTTGCTCTTTAATAAGATGGAGAGCTGCACAGTTTCTCCTTTTCAACACATGAACAACCCACATAATACTACAAAAAATGATGCAACACCACCCCGATGGCGTCCCCACCCCCCAGCAATTCCTCGTATTTCGAAAGACGGGGAAAATATGACTCACTAATGACTTCCATGAGAAAACGTCTCAAAGAAGCAAAAGCCAAAAGATGCGCCAAAGTATTTGCCAAAGAAGCGATAACTAATGAAATATGATAGTTGCAAAGAGCGATAACTTGCCAAAAAAAATTACCATGAACACACACTAATTACCCGCCTCGGGCGCTGCATTTCGCACCCGTTCGATAGACTATGCGTTGACCATCTTTTCAAGAACTTTGCATACGCAGCTTGGCAAGGCTATTGGACGTAGAGTGCCTATATAATAAGAGTGGCGACATACGGGAAACACTTTCTGATTGGCTTAGAGACCTTTTCTACCGCCCGAAGCGGTATTTTCCCAGCTCCCGTAGACTTAACATGGGAACTTTTTGTGTGCTCGAGAAAAACGTGTGTATATTAAATTAAAAAGAAAATATAGCTTATTTGTGTTCCATTTCGTGTTCTAGAATGTTTATTTATAATTATTTTAGTGTTTTGTCAGTGTAAATTTGAAGACTTTTTAAGTAAATAGCTTTTTTGGAACAACATGCTGTTTCCAGCTACTTTGGCGATGTAAACATCGCGCCAAAGGCAGTTAGCAAGTTTTAAACTTTTGATAATGCGTTGTTTTTTTAGCTGTTTCCTTATTATAGGTTTTCAATAACCTAAACCGAATTGAATCATCAGAAAAGCAGAGAGTAAATTGTAGCAATGCTTTATATAAAAAGAATAAAAGAAATGTTTATATAAAAAATGTTATTTTTGATGCAAACTTTCATCTTTATTTTGCTGCTAGATCTCGGAACAAAACCACCACATCAACATTTATCTGTGAATTTGGATATAAATGCGTACAAATGCTGTTAACTATTTTCTATCTTGAGATTATTCTTGTATGTTTAGGCCAATATTTGCTCATTATTTAGTTTCAATCTGTTAATTCTATTTTTCATATGAAAATGTGGTAGATTTTTTAACAACTGTGTACTGATGGTGTTGATTATTTTTGAAATTACATGTCTTTTGACTTGTATAAATGGATGAAACTTAAAATTAAATTTAAGTGGGTTAAAATTTTGTGTTATGCATTAAAAAGGTCAAATAAAAATGTTCAGTATCTTTTCTGGTTCGGTTAATGTAAGGACAGGATTAATCACACTAAAAAAAGATACATGTGTTGAACAGTTGGTTGAAAGAAAGTTTTATTTTAAGGAACTATCCATTAATAGTAGGACATTTCAAATCTATTTTTTATTTAATGTTGTAAAATTAATGCGTAAACTTCTATCACACAGCATGGAAAGAATTTAAAGAAAAAACTTGTGCCTGAGAGAAACAACACATCAGATCTTATTTTATTTAACACTGAAGTTATAAGCTTAACTTTATTCATTTTCTTGTTAATATTCACGAAAACAAGTTCAATAAGTCGTGAGCATAAAACGGGACATAAACACTATCGCCAAAAGAAAGAGAGAGGAGGAAATGTGGGAAACCGATGGAAGAAACATATTCGCCCAGCAACCGATTCTGGTAGAAAAATGGCTGCCGCGCATGTGCAGTGGGCCAAATTTGGTCCCTTGTCGCCACTCTTACTATATAGGCACTCTAATTGGACGGTAGTTCGAAGGATTCTTGGGGTCTTTGTTCGGTTTCAGTATGGGTATTATAGTAGCATATCGCCATGACTGCGGAAAAGTGTGCTCGGTCCAAATTCTGTTGTAAAATTTCAGGAGATGATTTAGAGAACTATTTGATAGATGTTTGAGCATGATGTAACTAATATTATCTGGGCCAGGGGTTGATTTGTGAACTAAGGATAAAGCCTTTGTCAATTCGGGAAAAGTAAAATAACAATTATAAGATAGTATACGGTTTGAGGTAAAATTAACTTTATTCTTTTCAGATGCAACTTTAATTTTCTTAAAACTTTCAGTGTAGTTGTTGGAGCTGGATATTTCGGAAAGACATGAAGCAATTGTGTTTGCTATGTCTTTGGGTGCCGATAGTATTTGATTATTATGTTCAAGAATAGGAATTTGTCTATTGGGGTAAACACCAGAAATTCTTTTGATCCTGTTCCATAATTGCTTGCTTGTGACTTTACTATTTATATTATTGATATAATTCATCCAAGAATCCCTCTGACTACGTCGTTGTATTTTTCGAAAGGCAGCTTTTGTTTTTTTATAAAAAATATAGTTTTCACTTGTTGGATATCTATTGAAGATATTCCAGGCTTTCCTCTGTTTCCGATAGGCATCGCTACAATCCTCATTCCACCAAGGTTTCTTTTGTTTTTTAGGCCTATTAATGACTTTTTTAATGGAAGCGTCAGCACTTGCTATAATTATATCTGTTATTTTTAAAGTTACTTCATCGATGTCACCAATTTCTACTGCGTTTGAAATATCTGCGAGGCTAGTAAAAAGTGGCCAGTTGGCATTTTCAAAAATATAGTTGGATTGGCTGTCAGTGTGAGGTTGGTATTGGCCCGCATATGTTAGTTTAATTGGATAATGGTCGCTATTGTAAAGGTAAGGATCCACAGAAAAAGTCCAAAATGGCAAAATTGAAGGAGTGCAAATTGCCAGATCTATTGAATGGTAAGTAAGTGAAGGTGAGTGAAAATAAGTAGGTTGGCCATTATTTATTATACATAAATCATTGTCTGTTATTATTTTTTCAATTTGTTTGCCTCTATGATTACTGTCTGAACTGCCCCAGAGGATGTGATGACCATTTAGGTCACCAAGTATGACGAATGGTTGAGGAAGTTGATCTATTAAATTATTTAATTCAGAAGTGGCGACATGGGTGTTAGGAGGTAAGTATAAATTGCATATTGTAATTAAGATATTGACATGAAGTCTTACAGCAACAGCTTGTAGATTTGTTTTAAGGTTAATTTGAGTGACTGGAAAGTCATGGGAGGCAAGCAAAGCAACACCTCCACATGCTCTTTGGCCATCATCGTAATCATTTCTGAATATTGTGAAATAGGGAATGTTGGTGGTGTCATTGCTTCTTAAAAAGGTCTCCTGGAGGGCGATTGCAGCTGGCGTGTGGTTGTTTATAATGTCTTTGACATCATCAGTTTTTTGACGAAAACCCCGACAGTTCCAGGAAAGAAAGGAAGCCATAAAAATAAAGTAGAAAAGAAAAGGAAAAACTACTTGTGATTTCTCGTCCTAGGACGAAGTTTGTCTTGCCGTGGATCTTTCTTGGGCTTCAGTGGCGAAGTCTCCAAGTCCCCATCTTCTACAGATGAAATATCGCTTTCAGTGTTGTTGGAGCCTCACGTCGCAACTTCGAGCGAGAACGCGCCAATTGTGGCGCTGTGCGGGAGTTGTGTGATTTTTGTATTTTGTTCCATTTTCGGAAAAAGATTGTTTCTCGAGGGTGAAGGTGGTCTGGTCCATTTCTCCCCTTATACGAGCTCTTGCGCTCATGCATTTATATTTGATGGTATTGTCCATCTCTTGTCTTCAGAGCTATGGTGCTCAAATACTTCAATTTGTAAATATGTACATATATCAAGTAATTAACTAAATAAAAATACAGTCCACTTTTCTCGAACTATTTCATATCTTGAATCGCCAAGACAGTGGTCATCGTCGAGCCTCAGTACGGTTACATCGCTATTAAATTAGGACTGATTGCAAATTCTCGCTACGCTTTCCGTCCATCGAAAAGTGCTCAAGAAGAACTGTTGACTGTGTTCCATTGGAAATTCCGCATTTGTCATGGGTTCGCTGAAAATTCTTGAGCGGAAACGCGAATCGCTAAAAACGAAACTCTCCAAATTATTGGACTACTCAAGAAGCGAAGGTGTCCAAGCTGCTGATCTTATTGAAATCAATGCCAAAATGAAAGTTTTGTCAGCTTCAAGCAACACCTTAAAGAATATTCGAGATGAATATTTCGCCCTATTAGATGATGAGGATGTTCAACCAAACGAGGAAATTCTGGATGAAATGGAGACGAACATCGAAGATATGCAGGTAAGATTCCTCAGAATTAAATCTGCATTATCTTTAAATGATGTACCTCCTAAATCCTCTATGGTGAATGTGAAACTTCCTGACATTCCTCTTCCTAAATTTTCTGGCCAGCTTGAAGACTGGAATCTTTTTAAATTACAATTTAACTCCATCATTGATGCTAATGATAATTTGAATGAATCGCAGAAATTGTATTATTTACAATCATCATTGAGCGGTTCAGCGAAGGAAATTCAAACTATGGAGGACTCTTATGCTTCATTATTCAGGGCATTAGAAGAACGATATGACAATAAGCGTTTAATTGTAAACAGTCATATCAATGAGCTGATATGTCTGGAACAGATGTATCATGAATCTGCTTTCGATTTACGGGGTCTACTCGATAAATTGTTAAAGCATATTAGAGCTTTAAAATCATTGGATTTAGAATTAAATCAACTGTGAAGGTATTCTCATTAATATTGTTCTTCAAAAGGTTGACAAAGAAACCCGTAAACAATTCGAAATGTCATGGAAGTCAAAAAATTTACCCAAATGGGATGACTTAATTGACTTTCTAAAAACGCGCTGTCAATTGCTAGAAAATATGCAATGGCAATCGGCTCAGGTAAAACCAAAGTTGGTTAATAAGTCGAAAAGTCTTCTACTAGACTCTAATGTTAATTCATATACATGTGTTATTTGCAAATTAAAATCTCATCCTAATTATAAATGCCCAGAATTGATAAAATTAAATGTCAAACAAAGATTTGATTTAGTTAAAAGGCATAGCTTGTGTTTAAATTGTTTAAGTAGTTCCTCGCACAGAGTTATGAACTGCAAATCAAGGAATAGCTGCTTTATCTGTCACAAACGACACAATACCATTCTCCACGATTCGGAAAAGGCGCAGAAAAATAAAGATCTTGTTGCAGTAGAAACAGGGAATTTCGAACCGAAAGGTAACCCTGGACCTTCGAGTGGGGACAACGACCCCTCTAGGGCCATCTGTGCCAGCAATTCGTGTTTACAGATAAGCAACGAATCAGCTGTTCTAGCCACTGCCGTTATTTATGTGAAGAACGCGTCAGGGAAACGGGAACCCTTACGCGCTGTTTTGGATTCGGGCAGTATGGTCAATTGCCTTTCAAAGGAAAGTGCAAATCTCTTGTCAATAAAACAAGAAAAAGCAAATATACCAGTGTCAGGTTTAAGTGGTGCAACTATTTCAATTAAATCAAAATTAAGAGTTGAATTGTCTAATTATGCTGGTGATTTCATAAGAACTTCGGAATTTTTAGTAGTCCCTAAAATTACAAACATTACACCAGTAAGACGAATAGAGTTTAACATAAGGAAACTCCCAAAAAACATTCCACTAGCGGACCCGACATTTTTCAAACCGGGAAAAATTGATGTTCTGTTAGGAGCTGAATTATTTTTTGATCTTTTAAAATCGGAGAAGATACATATCGCAGACAGCAGGTTAATATTTCAACAAACCGCATTTGGCTATGTTGCTAGTGGTTCTAGTCCAATTACCTTTCAAAATTTAGGGGGTGAAAAGTATTGCGGCCTTTTGAAGGAATTTGACAATATTGAGAAAACTCTCCGGGATTTTTGGGAATTAGAATCAGTAGAACCAAGCGGAAGAATTCTAAGCAAGGAAGAAAAGGATTGTGAGATTCATTACGAGAAAACTCATTCCAGGGCACCGGATGGTCGGTATATTGTACAAATGCCGTTGAAAACAGAGAAAGTATTGGGCGAATCAAAAAGGATGGCATCTAGAAGGTTAGACGCACTGTGGAGACGATTATCGCAAAATCCAAACATGCAATCTCTGTACACAGATTTCATGCACGAGTATGAGCAGTTGGGACACATGATCGAGGTTTTTGAGGATCAGGAGCCTGATGTTTGCTACTATCTACCGCATCACGGAGTCTATAGACCCGAGAGAAATACAACCAAATTGCGAGTTGTATTTAATGGATCTGCATCAACCACCAACGGCATCTCTTTAAATGCACTTCAACAAAATGGAGGAATAGCACAGCAGGATCTATTTTCAATCATGCTTCGTTTTCGAAAACATCGCTTTGTGTTTACTGCGGACATTGAGAAAATGTACCGACAAATTTTAATTCATCCCTCACAAAGAGACTTACAACGAATTTTGTGGAAAGAAAGTCCAGAACAACCAGTCAAGGTCTACAAACTTTGTACTGTCACATATGGAACAACAAGTGCTCCCTATTTGGCAACCAGAACTTTAAAGCAACTCGCAGATGATGAAGAGAAGTACTTTCCAGAGGCAGCGGCGATCGCTAGGGAAGATTTCTACATGGACGATATTTTGACTGGATCACACGATCTAGAAGGTACTAGGAAATTGCAGTCACAATTAGTGCAATTATTAGATAGAGGTGGAATGACTCTCCACAAATGGTATGCGAATGATGCTAGACTAGATATAAACTTTAGCAACGAGCATTACTCTTTTGATGATTCAAAAGATACAAAACCTATCAAAGCCTTGGGTGTATTGTGGCAGCCCAATACAGACTGTTTCTCATTCAAAGTAAGCTTCCAGTCGCAACCTACTTACACCAAAAGAACAATTTTTTCGGAAATTGCTCGAATTTTCGACCCTCTGGGACTGATAGCACCAGTCATAACAAGAGCGAAAGTGTTCATTCAAAATCTTTGGCTTCTAAAATTGGACTGGGATGCCCCCCTTCCTGAAGAGGTAATTAAGAAGTGGCAAGAATTCGTATCGGAACTACCTGCTCTAGAAAGGCTGACAATTCCAAGACACTTTCCCAATGATGGTAATATAACGATTCACGGGTTTGCAGATGCATCTACATCAGCATATGGTGCAGCGGTTTATGCAAAATGGAGCCCATCCAGTGGAACTAAATCTGTTCACTTATTGTGCAGCAAGTCCAGAGTTGCCCCAATCAAAACAGTATCAATTCCTCGCTTGGAGCTTTGTGCAGCGGTGCTGTTATCACAGCTTACGGTAAGGGTTGTGAAAACCCTCAAGATGTCGATTGAAGAAGTTGTGCTATGGTCCGACTCGACCATTGCTCTCGCGTGGATAAAAAAGCCTCCCCATTTGCTGAAAACTTTTGTCAGTCATCGAGTGGCAAAGATTCAAGAACTAACAAGGGACTTTCAGTGGAAACATGTGACTTCGGAGAACAACCCCGCCGACTTTGTGTCCAGAGGTGTATCTCCAAATCAACTTCAAGTTCTTGACTTGTGGTGGTATGGACCACAATTTCTTTTGAATGAAATGAACAACCACGGAGGTTGTTCTTTGGACCCAGTGACAAATAATTGTGACTTCACATGTGAATTGAAACAGCGAGTTGAAGTGGCTTTGACTTCATGGGTCGATAGTAACTCTGTACTATCAGACATTATTTCTGTCTCCAATAACTATGGTAAAATAATTCGAATTATTAGTTATCTTTTCAGGTTTCGATATAATTCCTTGAACAAAGATGACCAAAGGAGTGGACCTATTTGTAAGGAGGAATTTCTGCAAGCTGAAATTGTAGTTTTGCAATGGATTCAGCAAACAGAATTGTCTGAAGAGTTTGTGTGTATAAAGAAGGGTAAACCCCTTCCTGGTAAAAGCAGTTTAAAATCTTTAAATGTATTTTGTGACAACAATGATTTGTTAAGAGTTGGTGGAAGGCTTGCTAACTCAAATGTATGTTTCGAACAAAAACACCAAATTGTACTGCCAGCTAAGAATAAGATTACTCGTTTAATTATGGAATATTATCATTTAAAATTTCATCATCTTGGTCCACAAGCATTATTGTATTACATGAGACAGAGATTTTGGCCTCTAAATGGCAGGAATTTAGCTAGGAAAGTAGTTCATGAATGTGTTGTATGTGTAAGAAATAAGCCAGTAATAGTTCAACAACTTATGGGTAATCCACCTGCTGAAAGGGTTAATGTTAGTTCTCCATTTACTAACACAGGCGTGGACTTTTGTGGCCCATTTTTTGTCAAATATAAAGGTCAGAGAAAAGGCACCCTTCATAAAATCTATGTAGCAATTTTTGTGTGCATGGCCACCAAGGCTATACATTTAGAAGTAGTTAGTGATTTAACTTCAGAATCCTTTATTGCAACTCTAAAAAGATTCTTTGCTAGGCGAGGTAAATGCGCCACATTATTCACTGACAATGCTACAAATTTTGTAGGAGCCCAATCCGAACTCAAGAAACTACATAATTTAGTAAAACATCCAGATGAAGTTCTAGGTAATTATTTGGTCTCGGATGGTATTAATTGGAAATTTATTCCTCCTGGAGCTCCAAATTTCGGCGGACTCTGGGAAGCTGGAGTAAAATCTTTCAAACATCATTTAAAAAGGGCAGTGGGTAAGGCAAATTTAAATTTAGAAGAATTTAGCACTTTAACTACGGAAATTGAGGGAATTCTCAATTCCAGACCACTTACCCCAATGTCATCGGATGTAAATGATTATCAGGTATTAACTCCAGGCCATTTTCTCATTGGTCGACCTATTAATGCAATAGCTGAGCCTGAACTTATAGATACCCCTGACAACAGATTATCAAGGTGGCAAAGAACAGAAAAATTATCTCAGTTAATTTGGAAAAAATGGAAATTGGATTATTTAAGTAATTTACAACAAAGGCAAAAATGGCAAGTTGTAAAAAATGATGTAAAACCAGGAATGATGGTCATTATAAAAGAAGATAACCTTCCCAATTGTAAATGGGCATTGGGAAGAATCGCTGAAGTTATTCCTGGAAGTGATGGACATATAAGAGTTGTGAATGTACGTACGGCTCATGGGTTATTAAAAAGACCAATTTCCAAAATATGCATTTTGCCAGTTAAAACTAGTAGCACTGATAATTAATTCAGTGTTAGAAACTTATTGCATTTTTATGATTCCTGTATACTCTATTACTATTTAATCTATTGAAAATTGTGTATATAATTGTATTATTTTGAATTAGTTATGCAAGATTTTAAAATTGCGTAATTGTGTGTTTTGTCAATTCTAATAACTGTGCAAGTAATTTGTGCTTTGTAAGGTATTCTGAGTGTTTAATTGAAAGATTATAACCATATATTATAATTGATTAGAAAAATGTAGAAATTGTTGAATGCAAACATTCAACGTGGGGCGGGATGTTGGAGCCTCACGTCGCAACTTCGAGCGAGAACGCGCCAATTGTGGCGCTGTGCGGGAGTTGTGTGATTTTTGTATTTTGTTCCATTTTCGGAAAAAGATTGTTTCTCGAGGGTGAAGGTGGTCTGGTCCATTTCTCCCCTTATACGAGCTCTTGCGCTCATGCATTTATATTTGATGGTATTGTCCATCTCTTGTCTTCAGAGCTATGGTGCTCAAATACTTCAATTTGTAAATATGTACATATATCAAGTAATTAACTAAATAAAAATACAGTCCACTTTTCTCGAACTATTTCATATCTTGAATCGCCAAGACAAGTGTTATAAAGATTAATAAGATCACTGGTTGAAGGATTAGTAATCAAGTTTCTGGATGAAACGTCAGGGTGAAGTGAGATTTTAGAAGAACTTTTTTGAATTTTAATGTTATTTTTGTTCAGATGATATGGCTCTTTTTAAAGAATTATTTTTAGATTGATTTTGTTTGTTACTGATTTTTGTATTCGATGAGGTTGTAGCTGATGCTTTAGAAAAAGAAGGTGTGATAGGTTGGTTCGTTGAAGTTTTCTGTTGGTCATAGGGCTTAAACACAGTTACATCGGTTTGAGTTCCGTTGGTCTTGAAGGTTTTTTTTAACTATTGAAGAGTATGATATTCCAGGTTTCGGGGTGCGATCATTTATAATTTTTCGGGCCTCAGGAAATGAAATGTTTTGTTGCACTTTTATTGTTTGAATTTCTTTTTCAATTTGGAATTTAGGGCAGGACCTGGCAAAAGCTGGATGGTCACCTTTGCAGTTTACACAGCAAAGGGACGATGGCGTACAGACATCGGTCTTATGGTCTGTACTACAGCATTTTGCGCAGGTTTCTTTGCCACGGCAAGCTATGAAAGAGTGTCCGAATCTCTGGCATTTAAAGCAACGAACAGGATTGGGTATAAAATGTCAAACTGGGCAATTCATATAAGCTATTTTGACGTGTTTTGGTATAGTTGGTTTGTTGAACGTTAATATTATGTGCTTGGTGGGAATTCTTTGTCCATTTCTTGAAATAGTGATTCTTTTGACATTTATTACATGTTCTTCGGATAGGGATTCCAAGATGTCTTCTTCCGAGTCATGAACTAGATCTGATTCGGAAATGACACCTCTTGATGAATTCAAGGTTTTGTGGGGTGTTACTGTTACTTGTGTATTGGACCGACGAATGTTATTTTTTGGATATTTGATGCCTGTAATTTATTTGAAACTTCAATTAGTACATCTCCTGCTAGTGGTTTTTTTTTTATGTTTTTAGTTTCTCCTACCATATCTAATATAGTTTTATGTAGTAAAATAGCTGATACAGTTTTTAGATTTCCCTCATTACTTTTCATGATAAAAAATTTCTGTTCTGGTAAATTATTTTCATTTTTTTTACTAATGTGGTGCTCCACTGAAGAAGTTGTATTTTGGTTTTCCATGTTTGAAAAAAGAGATATTCAGTCCCTGGCGGCACCACCCACCATGGAGTCCAATGAGGGGGATACAGGTTCCTGTACCGGTGCTAGCCAGGGACTATACGGACCCAGCTCACCTCTATGACTGCCCTAAGGAGCTAGTTGGTGAGCAGGTCCTTAGTCCTAGCAGGATATACCCACCAGCCGATTAATGCACTGGGACCAAAGTACACTGCCTGTCTATCCGAAGCAGGAGCCGAAGCAATGTATTGGGGCGTTATGTTGTCCCTCAATCACCAGGATCACCCTTTCCGAAGACACAGGTCTCCACGCACGGCAAACGCGTGGGTGATATAATCCCCAAGAGGAGCTAAAAACACAGACTGGCGAAAAGCTTCTCAAGGGGAGCCCTCACCTCCGAAGAGGCAACCACAACGAGGGAGGAAGAAAAAGCAAAATGCAAAGGGTAGAGGAGAAGAAGAACGAAAGGGAGAGAAGATCACTCAGGTACCCCGGGGTCGTGAAGCCCGTACAAACCTAAAGAAGGAATGCCCCTGGGGGCTCTTCTATTCACAGGCTTAAGAATAGTTACAAGAGCTATGATGCTGTCGTTAGAAACGTTTCTAAAATATTGTTAATTAGGAAGCATTTTCGAAAACGTTGCTTTGTTTTCATAAATTCTGTTCATATGACACGTCTTTTGAAAATTTTAGAAAACGGTCATTTTAAACACATTCTATGTTTTGATTCAACATTTGAGGAATCCTTTTTTCGGTTTCTTGCATGTCTATCGTTGATATGGGAAGGTAAAAAGCTTTGTTTACATTTCTGCTAGTGTACTCTCGAACGAAGTGAACTTTGAATTGAGGTCAATGAAAGCGTGATTTTTCAACCAATCTCGGCTCGATGGATTACCATGCCAGTACTCTAGTTTCAAGACTGACGGCAAGTTTTGGCTTCTTGGCAAAACGTTTCTGCAGGAATTCTCAGCGAAGTCCCTTTTCTCCTGCCAAACAGGCTGCAAGTTCAAACTGAATTCGACCAAAACCCTTCACGAACGTGGTGGTTGGTGAAAGTTAAATCTGTCGTGCCCTCAAACGTACTAAAGTTGGCGTGGAAGTTTGGAGAATGGGGTGCCAGTTCAGTTGTGACCTCGTCACCTAACTGTGGTTACAAATGACGTGGTATTGTCCTCAGTTCTTTCCATTCGTGTTTGATGCCAGACCGTTGCCGGTTGTTTTGCTCTCCACACACACACACACACAGTGAGACGTTAAATACCTACCTACCAAAACACACGGTTTTTGGCTGTTTCGAACTCGCAACCCACCGACTGCGAAAACGTTACTCTTCCAATCGCGACCCTTGGAGACTGCAGGTCTTTCCGAATTGTTATTAGATGAAAAATTCAGTTGTTTGGGCATCTTACCTGAAATTGGGGGAACCGGTCTTCAGCACCTACTACTGATCCTGTCTCATTGTTAGACAGGACAGTCAGCTGGCAAGGCAGTGACCAACACCTTGCCCGTTGATGCTTTCTGCACATCACAGACAGCCCTGGGGGAAGAGCAACTGGAGGGTTGAGAGTTCGAAACAAGGTCCAGCCAAAGACCGTCGTGTTAGTGGGGTCTGGTGCACACGAAATCTGCCGTGGCCTCGCATCGGCGTGGTGTTCAAGTTCGGAGAGTGGGGGTTTGTAGCTTAGGTGTTGACCTCATCACGTAACCGTGGTTCAAAATTGCCTTCCGCCATCGGAACTTTCCATTCGGGTTTGATCACGCACCGTCGCTAATAGCCCGTTGTGTTACTCTAGTGCGACGTTAATAAAAATACCAAAATACTTACCGAGGACAATTACCTATTTTTTCTGAACCAAGGTCAGACGACGAGGTCAAAACCTCAGCTGGCACCTCATTTTTCTAACTTCCATACCACGCAAACGTGAGGACATTTGAGACAACAGATTAAACGTGCACGACAGTCTTTTGATTGACCTAGTTTCGAAGTAGCTACCCTCCTGTTGTTAATCCGTGTTACTCTTTCAACTGGAGTTCCGGGGCAAACATAGTAAATGGCAGAGAAACTGACAACTTTCTAATTGTTATAGTTATCTTTATTAGAAAAAATCAACAATATACACTTCCCATTTAACAGAAATGTACAAACCATAACGCATTCATCCAGAATTCCTGTACAAAGCAAACTGCTCAGAGATAACGATTCGTTTGGGAAGGTACATAATATCAACTCAAAGAAAACATGAATGTGTTAAGTTCAGTCTCTTCTTATGCATTAAGCAAAAAACCGCATGTAAGAAAAAAAACGCAAAAAAAAAAAAAAAAAAAGACTCTCGTTAGAAAGTTAGGGACACGTTCCAAAGAATTTTCGAAAACCGCATAAAACCAAAACAAGTTCAAATAAATCTAAAATGGCATAACAATTTAGTAAAATAAGGAATGTTAAAAAAAATCCCTTCGAAAATTTGAAATTAATTTCGGGAAAAAACTTAAATAAATAAGTTTTAACATATCCATATTCAATTAAAACTGTTAAATTACGATTATATTTTTCACAATCCGAGACACTTTGGAAATTGAAATTTAGTTCACCTATACTGCGATAGTGACACAGTGCAACGTGCGTATTCACTTAAGTTCACCCTTGCGAAATATTTCAAGAGAATTCTATAAAATTTTCTATAGAATCCTATAGAATAATGTACAGTTTTCTATAAGCTCTATAAAAAAGTAACCTCTAGAATTCTATAAGAGCTCATTTCGTTTCAAGACAACTTTTCTATTGAATGAGTTCGTTTTTTCTATAGAAATCTGAATGCAATTTTAAAAATTAAATGAAATTCCGTTTCTTCCATAGAATATATATATATATATATATATAATTCTATAAAACCTCTCCATAGAATTCTATAGAAATGAATTTATACAGAATCAGAACTCGTTTTCTCTATAGGAACCTCCATGAAATTTTTTCTATACAAACAAAATCTCGTTTGTCTATAGAAATCTCAATAAAATTCCATGGGACTCTAAAAATTTTTGTAAACACAAAGGCGAAACACGAATGCAAAATGAACCGCATAACTTTAAAACCCATCAAAAAGATGCACATAAAAAGAGACCAGACTATACGAGAAATTTCAGTGCAATTCCAAGACTAAGAGTGGAATTTAAAAAAGCAACGCATGGGTTGGTTTCTGGTCAATATGATGTGACAGGGTTGTCATTTTTCAAGAGGGATGTTGACTCTATGCTACCCGTGTTGTCATCAATACCAATCAGACTGCAAAAGTAAATGAAATTTTCGTTCTTAAAAACACAGAAACTACTTCCAAAATGTGCAGTTCCAAACAATAGGTGCAAAACTCAAATCACAACACAACAAAAAACAGTTATCACTAGTTCTTAAAATTTTAAAATCATAAGCCTTGTTTTTATGTATTAGGTAGGTAGGGAACTAAGGTCACACTGTAGGGGCTATTGGCATAAGTCCAGGGACAACATCAAAAGGAAAGATCCGAGGACAGCTTCTATTTTTCAACCACGGTCAGATGACGAAGTTAACACCTGAGCTGGCACCCCACTCTCCAAACTTCCACACCACACCAAAGTGAAGACATTGGAGGCCATGACAGATTTAACGTGCACCAGCTCCCGTATACACGACAGAATTTATTTTGGAGTATCCCAGTATGGAAGAGCAATGGGAGCTCGTGCACGTTCAATCTGTTGTGGCCTAAAATGACCTCACATTGGCGTGGTGTGCCGGCTCAGGTATTGACCTCGTCAACTGACAGTGGATCAAAATTACGTGTTGTCCTCCTCGGTAATTTGGTAATTTTAGTTAACGTCGTACTAGAGCAACACAGCGGGCTATTGACGACGGTCCGGGATCTATCCCTTAAGGGAAAGATCCGAGGACAACACCTCGTAATTTTGAACAACGGTCAGATGACGAAGCAACACCTGAGCTGGCACCCCACTCTCCAAACTTCCACACCAACCCAACGTGAGTTGTCCTCCTCGGATCTTTACCTTTGCTATTGTTCTGTCGCCAATAGCTTGTTGTGTTGCTTCGGTGCGACATTGATTAATTGCCATTTTCATGTTAAGGCCTGCACAAGGGTAAAAATAAATTAAAACCTTGCATAGAATTGAAAAATTCTACGATTTCAAATGCAATTATGCATGTATAGTCATATCAACTAAAATATAATAATTGAAAGGCTTTCCAGAGGGTTCTTAGAGATAAAGTGAGAATTTCAGTTGCAATGTGAAGGAAAGATATTTAGATACATGAGAGATTTTAGGTATCTTAACTCCAACAGCATAACGCAGAACAATGACATGGGTTAGTTTGTACTACAATAAACGCATTAGATTTCACATGTCAGTGTTGAGGTAAATACAATGGACATTTTCAACACAATTAAGAAATAGATTACTCTCACGAAAAAATTGTCGAGTTCCATAAACTAGAGATTTCTACAGAAAAAATTCGACACAGATTTCTAAAGCAATGAGCTGATTCTATAAAAATGTATTTCTAAATAGAATTCTATAAAAAGTAGTGAAACACAAGATATAAGCTTCTATAGAATTCTAGAGGTTTCTACATATAATTCAAGAATAAACGAAAAAAAATTTTTTCTTGAAATATAATTCTATAGAGAAGTGTTGTATAGAAAAGTAAAGTTGTTTACTTTTGGTTATTTTATGGAACTTATAGAAACAACGGGCTATAATTCTACAGACCACATTCTAAGGAACAGTTTATAGAATTCTATAAAACTTTTCCGTAGGAGATAGATGGGAAGACGTAAATCAAGAATTTACACTGCACATTAACAACACAGAAGCACACATTTGTGAAAAAATATAACACAAGTTCCATTTGATTTCACTGTCTTTTACACTCACTAGTTTTTATACACGAGAATTATTTTTACACACTTTAAATAAGCTATTTAAATTATCCATCGATCTAAACACAGTAATACTCAACGTTCATTTTAGATTCTATTTGCATCTAGTATATTAACTTTAAATGATCGAGTTGAAAGAGGGCTTTTCAAACTTTATGCTATCGTAACCCCAAATAACTTTTGATGAAAAGAAAAAAGTAAATACTGATCACAATGCAAAGAGAAAAACTTGGCACAAGCTGGTGCTAAATAAAAAAATAATAATTCAGAGCACTTCTGTTACTTGTTAAATTGAAATATTTCTTGTATTTTAAAATCTCCACCTCAGGAATGGCCTACACTTCCTTAAGAAACTCCTGAAACCAACTCGCAACATCCGGAGAGTGTTTTCAAGCCTTCCTTGGCTCGGGCAGACGTGTGACCGAAAGACTCACGCCTCGAATTTCCAACTTAAGGTCTCCCTCTGGCACAACTAGGTAAGCGCGGTAGGTATTTACATTTCTTTTAAAAGAGTTGAAGACATTGGCTTGAGAAGGCACCCATACTGGAGAGGTCGTCTGTAGGGTGATGTTATTGCATAACTGTGTGGTACTTGCACCAAATGCTGACCAGGCAAAGGCATCTTTGGACCGAGATGCACGTGCTGCTGCTCTGTTGGTGGAGGCAGACGCGGGTCATTCGGACCAGAAGGAGTAGTGATCCCAAAGTCCAAATGACCGTCCTTTGGGATGCGATTGAAGGAAAATGATGATGCATTCGGACTTAAAGAGATCCGTGATCCGGACGAAAGGATCGGAAGGGGGGGGGATACATACTGGGCGCTACGCACCCCAAACCAAGTAACGGTAACACGTTTACGAATGGCCAAATCGGGGACCTCATACTGTTGATCGGTTCCGAAGGAATGAAGACTGATCGTGCCGCCAGTCGGATTACGGCGCCAAACAACACGCTGGGGTCTCCGTAACTACTGTCAAGTGATACTTCACACAGGTGCTACGCCTCTCTTTTGATAACAATGACTCTTGCCCAAAGTTTCAATTGTTGCAGGTCTAAATTACCGGTACTAGTACCAAATACGCTGTGTTATGCTGAGATTAACTGGTAGCCTTACCATCAAATTGCGATGGCTCAATGATAAAGGTGGGTCATCTGGGTGGAAAGAGTGATGCAGAACGGCCGAATAACTAAGTAAGCATGGTCTGGCGATGACCGTCCCATGGGATGAAGGGATCGATGAATCTTTTTCCAAAGAGTTCCGTGACCCGGACAGCAGGATCGGGTTGGATGGCTCTGTGGGTGAGACACCCGTTTTCTCCAACCATCGACAGCAAGTAAACGTGTTTAAAACGTTTACGACCCTGTACGGTTACGAATGGCGAAATCAGGGTTCCAGGCGGTTGTTACCAAGTGCCAAACTGAGAAAAGATGTGTTCCCAGTAGCTGGACAAAGTGGTCGCTGGTTAAGACAAAGTTTCCTGTTGTTCTTGTTGGGAGCTATGCTTAAATTCAGGGCGATACATTGACTTCCTGGGTTGGCCACGTCTACTTCCTTGATTAGCCAATGACGGCGGCTTTCGGACAGCGTGTCTTAACACCAGCACGCCTCCGTTTTTCTGTTCGGGGACCTCCCTTGCTTTTGTAGCGAATCTGATCTAATCGGGGTGTCACGGGTGCTGACCCCAAATGAACAGAACTGCATTTTGAAATCAAAATAAAAACATCTCACAAGTAATACATAATGGCAGAACAGCTTTGAAATAAAAACTTTTTTTGTAGTAACACTTGGCATGATTTTAGTAGCGAGTTGTGGCAGGCAAAGGCTGTGAACTTTCACAACATTCATAGACTATAGCCAGTCGTTTCATTAGACTTGAAAAAAATAAATTATTTAACTTGGACAAACTTCTTTACAATGTTTCAGAAAATGCTTTTTTTCATTGCAGTAAATACTTATTGAGAATTAAGAATAATCATCTGTTTTGATTTTTGTTTCTATTTTTGAAGTTTCTTTCATTAATTTTTTAATTGTTTACTGCTAAGCCTAAAAATGTTTTTCTAAGAAACTCTTCTTAGGCAACATAAAAAGCACGCCAAAAGCTTCGATACAAAAGGTTGTGTATAAAAGCTGAACAAAAAAAGCCTGAAGGTTCATATGTCCTAGGCCTGCATATATAATAATGAATGCCTTCAGGAAATGCTTAATAAGATACCCCTAGTCACAAAGATCGAACAGTAGCAAAAAGGCTGCTTTAAGTCACCTATGGTAGCACTATGAGTTATAATTAATAAAAAAGCAAATTACTAATAAAAGCACAAAAAAAAAACCTATATTAAAAGAAGCTTTATCAGCTATCCTAAGGTGGATCGCCCTATGGTTTGTCTACCTATGATTATGTTTTGCTAAGTGAATAAATTGTTTAATGGTAGATGTTTATAAATACAGTGGAAAAGCTACCAAGAAATATGTATATGTAATGTGTGTAGGATAAATTAAGAGATTTTTTACCCGTAATGAAATCTAAACTTATGAATCTATAAATGAAAAACAATCATAAAATGCTTTATAGGGTGATTCAGAATTCATGAGACATATTTCAAGGGGTGTTAGAGCAAACTAAAAGAATAATTTTTTATATAGTATGAGCACGAGTGGCAGGTTTAGGCACAAACATAAGAATTGAGCAGGAAATTAAAAAAAATTATTATTTTACAATCATTTTTAACACAGGGTGAGCTTTTTTGCTTAAGTAGTTCTTGTAATATAAAATATATTTGCAAATAAAAACTATTTTTTTTAGCGATTATTGCTTAAAAATATGTGCTGAATTAAAAAAAAATAGGTTATGTAAAATGAATAAGAATTTTGGGTTTTACCTTACGGGTCTCCCTTAACAATTACTGGTCAAAAGTGGCACCACCATAGTAATGCAAGATTTTGAAACTCACCTTACAAATGACGGATTCTAGCAAAGGAAGGATGTCCTAGTGTGACAAACCAAACAGTGCAATCCAGTGGTGAAAAAGTCGGCCAATCTATGCATCAATGCTAACAAATTTTGCATTAATGCAAGTGGAGCCACCTTCGAGCAGTTATCGTAAAAAATCACTGTAAATGAGGAATGGTGAAGTAATGATGTAAATAAACATTTTATTTAGTATCCTGCATAATTCCGGTGTTTGCATTGAAACGCGATTCTTTAGTGTGCTTTAACACCCCTTGAAGTATGTCCCATGAGTTCCGAATCACCGTGTATATGACAAAAAAGTGATTTTTAAACACCTGTTATTAAACATAAACCTATGTCTTACAAAAACAACTCATAGGTATTTTCATTCGGCTAAGGCATGAAAAAAAGATAGTAAATCATTGCAAGCTCGTTTTTTGCGTTTTTCAAATAGCAGAGACAGCTTTAGACTTATTTTTAACAAGAAAATATAGTATAGAAATACAGTATACATTATAGAAAATACAGTTAAAATAGAATAGAAACTATACAGTAAGCAACAAATATGCTTGTATCCACAGCATCACAATAACCCTGACAAAGAACATGCCACTTACAAAAGCCATTTGTAGATAATAAGCTTTTTCATGAAAATTATATCACTGGGGTATAATTTTTCTTACTTAAAAGATTATTTTATTAAAGAAAATGCATTTGATTGCCTTGATAAATGTTTCCCCAAATGAACAAAAATATTCTTTTTCAATAACTAAAATGGGACAAAATATTCCCATACAATCACGATACTAATAAAGAGCACCACAATAAAGAAATAGTAAAAATTTTCCATCAAGGTAACTGTATAACAATGAAAAGAAAAAAAAACCTCAAATTTGAGCATTTTGGATAAATAATACTTGTTATATCAAAGCACAAAATATCCCAAGTCTTAGTTTAGCTTTTAGTTTCTGAATCGACTCCAAGAAATACACTGCATTAGCAATGACAGTTGTGCATCTTTTAAGGAAATGAATGAATATGGTACAGCCTGGATATAAATTTTTTTTGACAATGTGTTTTTTGGTACACTTTTAGTAGTGAGTGATAGCAGGTACTGCCACCTTGTTTGGATTATGCTTGCTTTTATGGCAACCTCAGGAAGTTTGAATTTAATTTTTAGTTAGCTCTTAATTTAAAAATTAGCTAAAGATTTAAAAAAAAAAACAGATTTTATAACAAGTTTTTAACTGTATTTACTAATTACTTTCATTAAGAAAACCGAAATTTTCCAAGAGTTTGCATTATTTATTTTCTGTTAAGAAAAGCAGTGTTTTACTCCATGAAATTCTTCATTGCAACATAAAAGGTGTGCCAAAAACACACAAAAAACTTTATATCCAAGCTGTACCATAAATACAAAATCTCAATAGCATTGTAGTGATGAAGACTTATATTTAACAAATGAAATATGAAATTAATACTATTAGAGGTATAATTAAATTTTGAATTCAGATAATCTCACTTAATTCATGCATCATGTCTCACAAAGGGTTGAGTCAGAGAAGATAATTGACTCGCCTGTATTCTTGTCATTTGGTATGACATTCTATCCTGGTATACATGTCATAGCATGGTACATCCTGATGGATTTTAAACATAAACTGGGCTGACATTTAGCCGCACTTTTGAAGCGGTGGAAACATGATTTTGCCTCGCTCTGCCAAAAGCACTTGTGAAATAGTGTAAAACTTTTTTAAGTAGTCAAACCTCTTTCAGACAAATTTCATGGGACCGTAAAAAATATTTGAATTAACCATAATTCACTGTGTCATCCTAATTCAGCGAAAAGCATTATTTTAACAATAAAATATTAATGCATTCACATTACTTAATGCTTGGTTGACAGATAAATGGAATCCACAAAGACTATATGGATAATTCTTGATTATACTAATAATTTTTGATTGCATAGATAATTCTTGAGTACAAACATATTTTCTGAATACGCAATTTTTGTCTAAAATACACTGCTATTCATTTTTGTTTTTTCTGTGACATTTTTAAAGAAAATTTTTGAGGTGGTTAATGTTGTGAAATTAAGCAGATGAATTTTCAGAAGAACTGCTGGCAGAAATTGGAGCAGAACAATTTCTAAGCCAGCAGTAGCTCCTTTTGAAGGCACACTTATTCCTTCGTCTTCGTAATCTTTATTTATTCTTCACTCTCTTCCTCAAATAAACCTTCTACAATTCCAGTCACTTCATGTTTCTTATAGCACAATTAAAAAGAATCTGCTTGCCCTTAAGTCTCAAAAATTTGTTTGTTGTTACTGAAGATTAGTGTAACCCAAATTCTTAAACAAACCAGTTAAAATAATTTGAATACACATTTTGATGGGATTGGAATTTAATTTTTACTAACAGTAATTCGTACTAAGTGAGATTGTCTTAATAAGGTTTGATTGTAGTAGCAACAAAATCTCCTTTTAAACCCCTATTTTAGGTGCTCAGATAAAAAATGAACTAGCCTAAGAACAAAACAAGCTGATTAAGTACAAAACAGACATCGAAGATGAATTTTAAAATTAAGAAAATATTGCGCCAAGAATAAGCTTGTTTTATCTCTGAAATTCTTCCTTGGAAATGTAAAATACATTGCAACAAGAACTCAACGTTAAAACTGTGCCTATCCATTTAATACCCAAAACCAGGCATAAAATCTTAACCTCAGGATCCTGTTGTGAGCATGAAAAATACTTATTATTTAACTGAACATATCTGATTCTGTGCAAAAGTGATTAGATATATTGCTCATAAATCTCCTTGCATGCTAACAACTCTTTGTGACATTGGTTGGTTATTTGGGTTTGTTAGCACAAGGGCCATGCTATGCCAAACACAAGACAGACAACATCAAGTAATGGACATATGCACACAATCGGGTGACATTGTAAAGATCCTGTTTAAAATCTATGCTTGTAATTCATCACTTCAAACTTAAAAAAATTATGGCACTTAAATGTACCATCATGATATAATGGGTTAAAGTATTGAAAATGTAGACATGGGGTTTGCATAGGATGAAAAGTTCCAATTAGTTTTTATCAACTTCTATAACAGGGATGTACAGACTTATTAAGACAAAGGGTTAGACTTCTGACTTGTGGGAGGGCAGACAAAGAAAATATGATTACCTATCATGTATATATAAACAAGAGTTGGCTGATAAGTAATGCAGTCGCACGTAGCTCACAGATGAAAAAGGGTAATCAAATGAAAAAAATGGCATAAAAAAGTTCATTTCAAACACTACAAAATCTTGCATTTATTTTCCCATGTAGCCACCATTTACAGGTGCACATTTTACTCAACAGTAATCCAGTCGTCTCATCCTGTCAATAAAGAATGCCAGTCGTCTTTCTTAGAGCCACGGCCTCATTGCATCTCTGTGTTCATCATCTGTGGTGAAATTAATACCCTTAAGATCCCTCTTTAAATATAAAAAAATGTGAAAATTGCAGTGTATATACATTTGGGGAGTTTTTTTTTGGAGGGGGGGGGGTAAAATGGTTTTAAATTTTAAGTTCACAGGAGCCTTGGTGACTGCCCGAGCATTGCCGTGTTGCAGAAGTCTCCTCAGATGTTTTAATGTCTCTATGTAACACACAGAATCCACGGCCAACCCAGCTTCCAGGTAGTCAGTCATGTTTAGCATCACAGAACACTGTCAAAGGAATTTACTTTGCAGAGGGTTGTGTTTTGAATATTTTTTATCATGATCAACCATAGTGTCATTATTCTATACTCAGTCATTCATCTTTTGAGCTGCAAGGATGCCCCCAAGTTTCATCTCCTGTCACAATATTCAAGGGAAGTCATATCCTCCATCTTGATAGCATTTCAGAAGCTGTTAATCGTCATTCTTCATTGACGAGATGAGACAACCGGATCTCACTGTTGAGAGAAATATGTAGCTGCAAGTAGTGACTATGTGGGAAAAAAAATTCAAGATTTTGTAACATCGAAAATGTACTTTTATGCCATATTTGTTTCATTTGATTACCTCTTTTCAATTGCTTGTGTATATAGATAATTTATTTTATTTATTAGTTTTGTGTGATTTATGGGAGAGCCACCAAGAACCATGAAAGTCATCTATTATACAGGGTGATTCATAAGTACGTATACAGTTTCCAGATGCTGTAAAACGGGAACATTTAAAAAAATGGTCCCCTAATGGCAAAGTGACGTAGGTGATAGCGAGCGTGTCATGTGTCTAGTCATTGGAAATCCAATGCAAGCAACCCAATGGCCACCCAGAATGCCCTGACTTAACACCATGTGACTTTTTCTTTGGGGCTACATAAAGGATAACATATTTAAACCTCACTTTCCTGTTGATCTAGTGGAGTTGAAACAATGTAACACATCCAATACCATTGCACTTGCTTCAGATACCATAATTCCCATTTGGGCGGAAATGGATTACCGGTTCGATGTGTGTAGTGTGACTGATGGTGCACACACATAGAACATCTGTGACTGTCTCTAAAAGAACTTGAAACATTCACCTACACTTCTGTTACAGGTAACATAAAATATCTTACATTGCCATTGTTATATATTACATTGAAATTGTATATTTACTTATGAATCAACCTGTATATTTATCATATGAGCCGCTATTTTTGAAAGAGGTACAAGTACACTTTGGAAAAAAGCGAGTTTATTTTCTTTAACAATTTTAATAATTATTATTGCATAGTAAAATTTAAAAAAGGGCTCATTTTCTGTTACAAAGAAAGATGACAAAAGTAAGTAAGGAATAATTTAATTTGATGTGTGACATTACATTAACTTAGCAATTTGGTTCGATTTTTGTTGTAGCCTAGCACAAAAATTGGTGCTAAATTTTCTTTTCTATTTTTTTAATTTGTTATTATTTATGACTGAACAAGTTTGTTCACAGATATATGTGCTATGCCTGATACCACGGCTACTTTGTTGACTTAGGGGAGGGTTTCCAAAAATGTTTTATCTATACCTTATATTATTTATATTTATCATATTTGTTAGAAAGATAACAAAGTAAAGAATTTGATATAATATTTGCCATTGTGTTGATTTAGCAATTGTTTTATTATTGGGTTCGACTTTTAGAGCAGCCAAGAGCAAATTAGATTCTAAATTTTCATCAGTTCACGACTGAAAAGTTCATTTACAGATTGACCCAAAGAGGCCTGTACATTTTAATGATTATTTAGCAACAAAGTTTAACCTAAACTACCAATTGTGTGACTCTTTGAAGTTAAAACAACACACATGGTGAGGCAGACTTCCAGCGAATTGACGAGTGCCACAGTCTGTGCATCCCTGATATACAGAATAAAGCGCTCTTAAATATTACGAGGAAAAACAGTGTACAATTTGCAAGATATTCTAATTATCTATTGTTCTAATCATTATACTACAGATTTTTGGCACTACGAATAGGTTACCCAGAAAAACCACAATGTTGTACGAACTTTAGAAATATCAAATGGATCGAAGATTGCAGGTGGAAGAAGTAGGAGACCGTTCTTACGTTGGAGTCGGAGACGCGACATCGCCAGTCCCCTTGAGCGGATCGAGGTAATTGTAGAGGGGGAACTCGCAGAAGATGAGGACTTTGAGGAGACCAGGAATGTCGGCGTATACAGTGGGCGGCAGAGGAATCAGAGGACTAGTTGTGGTCTTGTAGATACGGTACTCTTCTATGCTGAAAGCGGATTATGAATTTAGTGACACATTAAAAAACAAAGTAACACCATCACACACTCCCATGCATAGTGGCCCAAGACACCGTACTGGTTTAAATAAGTGTGGTTGAGATGAACAGAGCAGGTGACATCTATCCAGAATGTTAGAACATATTACATCTATACATTACATGTGTACATTGTTACATCCAAACCATCATACTATATTACACTAAATGTATTCAGTTGATGCAAAAGTTCACCCCTTTATGGAGCACTAGATGGCATTGCATCATAAAAACAGAGTGTTATCTACTTTGCATGAATAAAGTTTGGATGTTGTTAGAAATTGTGTTAGTGGGTTGTGTTTTTAAAATTGTGTTAGCTATTCAAAATGGCAGAAAATAAGTAGCATTTTCTACCTGTTATACTCCATTACTTTTGAAAAGGCAAGAATGCTTCGCAAACGCAAAAGAAGATAAATGCTGTGGAGGGTGAGGGTACAGCTGGCATTTTGCACTTGCCGCAAGTGGTTTAGAAATATTTTTACACGAACCTTGAGTGATATCAGCACTTGTATTTCACCCTGTTATTAGCCCTGTGAAAAATAGTAGCATACATTTAAAAAAAAATCAACAGTCTCCACTTAAACCCTATTATTAGTAGCAATTCTAGTTGCCAAGACACAAAATGAATAAGCTGTGACGAAGTCTGTTGCGAGGGGAAAAAACAAGCATTCGGCGGAGAAACTGCCGAGAGGTCACGCCGCGTATGAACTCAAACCCCGACAGTTAACAACCTGGCGGTGGGTCGAGGTATTGAGTTTCGACCGAGACGAAGCGAAGGATCTTTGTTGCGATGCCGACGAGACACCGGGGCAGAAGTTCATTTCCGCTGCTTCCACATGATCACAAGAACCCGCTGATGCTTTTTGTTCGGGCCGCCGGCCGCTAATGAAGCTATCAGCGAAAAGGAAAAATCAACCAATTATGGACAGCTGATTTTGAACCAGCCAACAGCGAGACGACAAGTGTGTCGAATAAAAGAGAGGGGGGCCAACAACCCCCTGGAACTTTCGGAGTCGAGAGAGTTTTTTTGGAAGAAGAGAGGATGAGACCGAGGGATCAAACTGATCTGGCTGAAGGTAATCCGTTCTCGGTTTTTTGTCCGATACCCCGTCTCTGGAGACGTGCCGAGTAGCGACAGCTGTTCATGGACTCAGAACGGATTGCCCAAATTGGGATTCCGTCTATCAGACGTGAAAAAGCTCAAGCCTGAGCTGCTACGGTGCTGCATTGCACTACCTATCGAACGGATTGCCCAAACTGGGATTTTGTCTATCAGACGGGAGGAAAGTTCGACCCTGAGCTGCCATTTGCTGACTTGCGTACACGCGTGCGAGAACTTTGGAGAAGCTCACCCGAGCTGGAAACCTATACTCACCCGAGTAAAGCCTAGAAAAGGGCTCACTCAAGCTGGATAGTCCAAATCGGAGTCATGCGAAAAAGGGCAATTTACCAAATTCAGTAAAGACCCTTCACCTAGACTCCACCAGCCTGTAAAATGCCACCTACCAAATTCCATCAAGGTTATTCCTTGATTTTAAATAAAACCTATTAATCGAGACCACTGTGAACATTCTTATATAGTAGAAGACGCTTCCATCCCTAAGACGTCACAAGGCTTAAGCACAAGATGTGCTACTTTAGTATGAAGGAAGCAGATGATGATGTCTTTGGATGGACCGAGTATCAAACCCGCATTTTGAACCACTCAGATGACCAGGTCAACCCCCAAAACTGGCACCCCACTCTCTAAACATCATCATCATGCCAATATAAGAATTTAGTGTGCAGGGTGGCTACAAAAATTGAAGTAAAAAGTTCCCCGAGTTTTCCCTGATTTCCAGAGTATTTTTCATGAAATTCCCCGAGTTTCTCCATCCGTTCGCAGAACAATTCTTCGGTAATTAAGATAAACTTGACACTTGATGAACTAAAAAACTATAGACTGATAGATGAATAAAAATAAGATAAGTAAAAACTATTTTTACTGTATTACATAATAGACCAAATAATATAAAGTTATAGATAGAATATTTAATTTTACATTTTTAACTATTTTGATGTGTTTGCAAAAGCAGCCATCAGCCCCTGAATCCGTCAATGGCGCCAGCGCTTGGTACATCTCTACTACTATAAAAGGAAGTGTTTGTCTGTCTGTCCTGTATGCAGTGTCCTGACGAATCGATGGCACTTAGAATAGTGAAATTTAACACACATGTGGTCCCAATTTTTTACAATTTTTCTATCTCGCCTGAATTTTAAAATTTAATCTAAAACATTTAAAAATTAATTAATTGGAATTTAATTATTATTATTTTTCTTAGAATGGTATACGGTATAAAGACATGACATTCTAAATTTGTTTTTTTCCCGTTTCGGTTAGATTTTCTCAGCAACGATTTTAGCGGACGAACAAAATAAATAAAGTTTTAACTGGAGTTATGTAGTTATTTTTTCTATCTCTTAGATCGTTAAAGATAGAAGAAAAATGTCAACGGATTTCAAATCTGCGGAAAATTTTACATCAGATCAATACCTAACTACATGATTTTCTTTTAAAAAATTATTTTTAAATTGTAACTTTTATATTTTTTCCCAATACGAATTTGGCCGCCAGCGCCGTGAAGAATTCTACCTTCGTGGTTAAAAAGATCAGATTAATTCATTTTGATTTCATGAGCAACGGATTCGAGTTCGTTCGTTCTGGTTCGAACTGGCGTTCTTCGTTGCTTTTTTTCTATCTCAGCGATCGTTAAAGATAGAATAAAAGTTTCAACGGTTTTGAAATCTGCGGATTGATACCTAAAAATATGATTTTCTTTAAATAAATAATTTTTAAACTGTAACTTTAAAATTTTTTTCCAATACGAATTTTGCCGCCGAGAAGAAAGACCTTCGTTTGATTCGAGATTCATTCATTTTGAAAAGTAACGGATTCGGGTGAAACAAAAGAAATAATTAAAGTTACGACTGGCATTCTTCAGTGGTTTTTTCTAAATCAGCGATTGTTTAAAATAAAATGAAAATATCAACGGATTTCAAAACTGCGGAAAATTTTATACCATATACCTTATACGTTTGATTTTCTTTTAATAAATAATTTTTCAATTAAATATTTATATATTCATAAGAGATTGTGACGTCACGGCGATTGGATCTCTTCGCAAACGATTTTGGCCGCATTTGATAATGACAAATCCATCACGAAAAGAACTGTAATGGGAAACGCAAACTTTTCAACAACAAAAATACCTTAGAGTTCGAAAATTTTCGAAACAAATAATAACTTCTAACACATATGTATTAAAAAACATATGCATAATCTAAATGAGTACTTTTCCGTTAACTGGGCGCAATTTTGGACCAAAATCAAAATCGACAATCTAGGTATTTAAGAAAAAAATTATTTTTTAAAAAATGTTGTTACATGTGTTAAAAATGTTAAAACAGTTGATTAAATTGGAACCGGATGTCTAACTTTTGCAGGTTTTTCCGGCCGTTAGTATTTTTCAAAGCCCCAAGGCACTACGTTCCTATTATTGACATTAGGGAACGTGGCACAGCTGTAGACTTCGGTTACAGGATTTCCGGCCATTACAGGTTTAATAAAACAGTATACAATGTATACAACTCTTTTTTCTGGATGTTTACATAAAAAATATACTTCTCCTTTTTGGAATGGAAAGAAAATTGGCGACATTTTGATTTTGGTTCAAAGTGGCGCCCGCATGGCTAACGGAAAAGTACCAAATGCGTGCCATTTGCAAAACGAAATTCCAACTTTTTCCCTGAGTTAAACGAAACTTCCCTGAATTTTCCCTGATTTTTCCAAAAAATTATTATTTCCTGAGAAATCCCTGATTTTCCTGAATTCCCGGTTCTGTCGCCACCCTGGTGTGATTTCTGTGCCACCACGAACACGACAGTTTCGGTCGGACCTAGTTTCAAACTTGCAACCCTCAGGTTGCTGATCTGTCCCCCTTCTGACCTGGCTACAGCAACTCTTCGAAGCAAGGGAAGGAAAGGGCAGTCTTACTTCCTGTATCGCTCGTCAGAATTCCTCTCCAGCAGTGGGATCCCGCTGAGGAAGAGGATGATGCCAGTGGTGAAGATGGGACTCAGGATGCAGGTCCACTCAGCACCTCGGATGGCATTGATGGAGATCACGAAGATTCCCCACCATAGCAGGATTTCTCCAAAGTAGTTGGGATGGCGAGAGAACTTCCATAGGCCTGGATAGGAGAAAAGTTTATTCCTGGATCAAAAACACTTTTACAATATATCTGAATCCAAGTCTTGTGCAGGAAGTTTGTTCTTAGGTTTTATGGCACAAAGGGAATATTTCAAGTAAAACAGGTCATCAAAGGGGAAAAAAGAAAGATTCGGAGAACAGGGCAGTGGAATGAAAAAAAAATGATTGCTTGAGTATCTTCCTAAAGACATATTTTCATCCCAAAGGGAAAAATAAAATAAAAATATTTTTTTTTTCTGTCGACTAGTTTGGAAAAGGGACTTAATTTTTACTGTTCTGTAATGGAACTCAAATTTTCAAAGCCAGTAAAATTTTGAAAATAGAAGCTTTAGAGGAGAATTTGTTTTAAAAGATATCCGTAATGGCTGTTCGCATTGTGCTCATCTCCATGATATTTACTGGTGCTACTCCTTGATTGGCATAACTGTTCATGAACTTTGTGACAAGAACGTTACCAACTTCTCAGGTTGTACCCAATCTCTTGGCGCAATAAGTTAATATTGACGGCATTTTTTTTTTGTTCCAGGAACTAATCTTTAGTGTACTTATGGTAGTACAACTTTTTGTTTATTTACTATAGTACAGCTTTCTGTTAACTCAGGATGACAACTATATGTGTAAAAAGGATAGTATAGCAATCAATGTAAATAAATAAGTTACAATCCACTAAAGATATTTTTGTGTGAGCCCACCAATCGTCAAGGTTGCCAAGTAGTAACAAAAGTCGCCTTTTAGTCATGTAATATTCAAATAAGAACTGTTAGAAATAGAAAAGGAAATGGAAACATGGGTACAATACTAAAGGATTTAAGCTGGGTAAAAAGGGAAAGGTTCTATGCATTCTCAATACTATTTTCAGAAAAAAGGCATAAAATGAGATGAAAATGTACCTGCATCACACCAGCGACTCTTGGTAGTGGGGTTTTCTTTGAACCTAAACTTCTGTAGGTCAGAAACCGATTCACAGAGGAATCCCACCAGGAACATGGTGGTTCCCACAATGTCCAGGGTAGTCATGGGCACAGGGTTGAACTGCTTGGCGGCTTTCCTTGGAGAGTTGATGAAGATGACGGGAAGGCTTACAGTGAACACCCAGATAGCCTGCACAGGAAGGTATCCTCATTAGGAGCATCACATAGAAAATAAAGTGCAAATGAAAGTGTTGTTCTTATACCTCTGAGTATTAGTTAGTATTGCATGCTTTTACAACACACTTAATAACTAAATTACCACATCTGTTGAGTGTAAAAGAATTAATGGATTCGTAGAAAGATTCTATTTGTCTTTTATTTAGAATGGAATCCCTTGGAGAGAGCCATTTTTCCTTTCCTTACAGTAGTCCATCGGAAAGATTCTTTCACCCAAATCATTGGAAGTGAATCTTGTGGAAAGATTCTCTATTGGTCCTTTCCTTAGAATAGACTCCGGTAGTAAGATTTTGTTAATCATTCCCTTATAATCCTTTAAGAAGATTTTATAGTTTTTTTTCCTAGAATAAAATTTTATAGGGACTATTCTATTTCTCCTTCCATCACTTTTGAATAGATCCTTTGGAAATATTTTATGCGTCGAGAAGGTCAAGACTGGTTAGACGTCTTACAGGAAAGCCTGCAGGTTGGAAATATGTGTGAACCCTTCAGAAGGTTAATCACTTTTAGTTTTAGTCTGATCATCAGTGGAAACTTTAAAAGATAAAAAGTTCATATCTGGCATTAAGGATGAGAAATATCCTAAATAAGTGCTATTTAAAACTTTGGGCCCCTCCTAAACCAAATCAAGGCTATCGGTGGTACATATACCCCATATGAAATTTGGCTACAATAGGTCATAGGTTGGTTGTATGTAGGTTTAATAGCACAAAGGCCAAACCCAAGACAACATGAAGCAAAAATTATTGGTAAAGGGAATTTGGTCGGTTGTTGTGGGGTTTTATGGCACGAGCGTCATATTTGGTCAAGCTGTGCCAAACATAAGACAACTTTAAGTAAATGCTGTGAATGGAAAAAAGGGGGATTGTGGAACAGAGTAGTGGGATATGAAACAGAAAAAGCACAGTTGGGTATCCAGAGAGCACGACTCATGCGTTTACTAATGACAGAACTCCAGAGGACATGATCACTAGAGTACCACGGATATGTGAAGCCCCATACACGCCTGACGGAGTTGTGCCCCAGAGGACTCAATAGTCATAGGTGAAAATAATGATTGATGCATAGTTACTACTTACTTGAAAAGTCCAAAAGACAGCAAAGCGTATGACATTGCTCCTTCTGTCATCAAATCGCTTGTCCCTACCGATTTTAATTATACGATAGAGCAAGAATCCGGAAAGTCGAACGCCCCACACGCACACAAACACTGTGACTAGTATTTGTCTCAGCTCATAGGTCTGGAAAACAAAAACATTCAATTCACAACACATCAAAAGAGTTCTAAAACACATGGATCCTAATGCTATACTACTGCAATATTCACCTCTTTCACTCGAAAGCTGCAAGTTACTGCAGAATGGAAATTTCGAGTTTAGAAAAAAGGGGTAAGTGGTGCTTGTTTCTTTTTCTGCAAATCCTGGGATTAATAATTAAATTTGTGATATGTGTGTGAAGTTGAGATTTCAGGCATTGAAGTATTCAGAATCGTAATACAAAATTATAACCACTTTCCAATTAAATTTTTTCTGGCTTAAAAAAAAATATTTTTGCTGTTGTAAGTTGGTGAAAATAAATCAACAACTGATAATATATATATCTAACCATGTATTGTATCTGATTTTAACTATACGGAAATTTATTAAGCTATGCCATTCTGTCAAGCAAGATATTTTAATTTCGATTTGAAGTATTTGTGTTCTTATCTGACAGGAAATGAGTCTGATCTTGGAAGTATCATTTGTTTGGTTTTGTAGACAGGAAATAATTTTTTCTTGTTTATTGTCGTTTTAAGATATATTTTATTGTATGATCTCTACAATTTTTATTTTCGAAATGGAAGCCTATGAATAGTTTTTTTGTGGCGCATTTGATAAAATGAAAGAAAAACATGACAATTATTGTGTTGTATTATAGTATTTTTTTTTTAATTTCAAGAATGATTAGAGTAATAATGGCATTATTATGTACACATTTGTAATTGTATATGGGTTCTAGTTTAGGAATATCCAATATTATTGTTTCTGTTCTTTGGTTGATACGTTATGGTTTTTGAAAAATGGCCATTTTGTTAAGACAAAAATTGTACGGTGTGCCTGATTGTTACACAAATTAATGGTGAAAGAAAAGTAAAGCCACATTAGAAATACCTAATTATCTAGTATCATTTTTGTTTAGGGTAAATTCAAAATTCTTTGTTTGAAATGTCTTATCTAACTAAATCCCATAAGGCAGATTTAATAAGTCTGACCAAAGAGTTGGGATTGGCAGTCACTCCAGAATCAAAAATATCGGATTTGAGAAAGTTGATTTTGGGAATTAACGATTATGACGGGGAAATAATAAAGGATTAACTCGGTTCAATAGTGTCTAGTAGATTGGAAACTGAGGAAAAGGAAATAGAAATGGAGGAAAAGGAATATAAGTTAAAATTGGAAAGAGAAAAAGACATTTGAATTGGAAAAGCTTAGATTAGAAAGTCAAAAACGTAATTTAAATGAGAATCCGAATATTCAGGTTAACAAAAGTGGTGGTATTAAGGAAAAAACGGTTGAGGAGATAATTAGAACCCAGATAAGATTAAGTTGTTAACAGTTAAAGTACCTCAGAAACCGGATGGATGGAATTTTTTTTTTCTAGTTTGGAACGCGCATTTAATTGTGAAAATGTACCTGATGCATTCTTAAAAATTTGAGAGCTCTAAAATATGACCGAAACAATCTTTCGGATGTTCTGCTAATCAACATAATGCTTCAAAAGCTAGACCGGGAAACTGGGAAACAATTTGAACTGTCCTTAGTAAATAATGAAGTTCCTAACTTCGACGAATTTTTGGAATTCTTGGAAAGAAGATGTCAAGTTTTAAATTCGATTGGGTGAAGTTTCTCTTTCAAACCTAAATTTGAAGCCCATGAGCAGATGAATAAAACGCGAAGCTTATTTGTGAAATCCCCTAACAACAAGTTTTGTACGCTGTGTAAAAATTATACCCATTCATTGCATAAATGTGACCAGTTCTTACAATTCTCTCCACAAAGGAGATACAAATAGTACGAGAATATAATCTTTGTTTAAATTGTCTCGGATCGCTCAAAGTTGCTTTATGTAAATCGAAACACCTTTGTTTTAATAGCAAAGCCAAACATCATACGTTATTACACCAGAACCATGATGAATCAGCTGTTGCAACTCCCTTTCAAGCACCAAGCTCCTATTGCTCGAACTCTACGCCAATGGTAAAAACTGATATCCACACTTCGTTTAACCCCTCGCTCCCTCCTTCGTTAAACCCCTTGCCTCTGACATCCTGTTTTGTAACACAGAAGAAACACGTTATTTTGGCGACGTCAACTGTTTACATTTTGGATAGCTCGGGAAATGTACGCTCCGGTAGAGCAATATTGGATTCGGGAAGCATGTGTAATTTGATGACTACCGATTTTGCCAATTCTCTTGGTTTAAGAAAAGAAAAAATAAATATTCCTGTCACAGGGATCTCTGATACTTCGCTTAATATAAAAAGAAAAAGCATTTCTACTATTTTGTAATCTGATGGTTCCTTTACAGCAACATTGGACTTTTTGATTATTCCCAAGATTACGGATCTAATGCCGTCTACATTCATTGATTTAGGTATTATAAAAATTCATTTGCATGTTAAACTTGCAGATCCTAATTTCTTTCCCCCTGCTAAAGTGGACTTATTGATAGGAGCAGAATTATTCTTAAGTATCTTAAAGGAAAATAGACTCTGTATAAATAAGTCATTAACACTGCAAGAAACTGTATTTGGCCATATTCTAAGCAGAGCAGTAGTAAGTAAAGAAAAATCACAACATCGTGGTTTAATTTCGGAAAACGATAATTTGGATAGTTTAATTAAAAAATTCTGGGAAATCGAAAATATCTTAGACATACTATCACCTAAAATTAAGGAAGAATTAGAATGGAAAATTCATTTTGAGCAAACTCATCACAGGGATGAAGAAGGTAAATACATTGTCAGCCTTCCTCTAAAGGAAAATATGCAATTAGGAAACTCAATTCATATGGCAAAACAGAGGTTAGATAGCTTGTGGAAACGCTTAAATCATGATTAAAACATGTCAAATCTCTATTGCAATTTTATGAGGGAATATGAAGAACTGGGTCATATGCAAAAATTAGATAAGTGATAATGTCAAATATGTCATGCCTCATCATGGTGTGTACAGAGCTGATAATAGTACAACAAAGTTACGTGTTGTCTTCGATGCCTCTGCTGCATCTACTTCTGGTGTTTCATTGAATAACTGTTTACTGAAAGGATGTGTCGTTCAAGATGATTTGTTTTCAATCTTATTAAGGTTTTGTAAATATAAAGTTGCATTCACTGCTGATGTGCAGAAGATGTACAGGCAGATTTGGGTGAATCCTGATCAGTGTAAATTACAGTGCAATCTTTGGAAAAATAGAAACTGTGAGGAACCTTCACTTTATAAGCTCCTTACAGTAACATATGGAACAAAATCTGCTCCCTACTTAGCTACTAGAGAATTGAACCAATTATCGATAGATGAGAAACAGAAATTTCCTCTAGCATCCGCTGTAGTCTTAAATGATTTTTATGTTGATGATGTCCTTTCTGGAGCTAAAGATGTTCCTACTGCTATAAAACTGCAACAGAAGCTGCTGTCCCTACTAAAGGCCGGTGGTATGGACTTGCACAAATGGTGTGCAAACAATGAAAGGCTTTTAGAAGCAGTCCCTACTGAAAATCAAGGATATCAATTTGGCGACTCTGATACAGATACCGTTAAAACACTTGGCTTGAGATGGAATCCGAAGGAAGATAGCTTCAGTTTCACTGTCACTCCATCAGCAAGTGTTTGTACAAAACGAACTGTGTTAGCTGATAATGCTAAATTATTCGATCCACTGGGTTTATTAGGGCCAGTGATTGTAAAGGCAAAGGTTTTTCTCCAAAAATTGTGGCTACACAAAATTGAATGGGACCAAGAGTTGCTGCATCATGGAAAGGTCAAATGGGATGTGCTCAGAGAAAGTTTAAAGGATCTAGGAAAGGTCCAAATTCAACGCTGCATTTTAACTGACTCCATAAGGGAAATCAAACTGCATGGCTTCTCCGATTCGTCAAAGGATGCCTACGGTGCTGTCATATATCTACGTTGTCTTACAATGCTGAATTGTGTGAAGGTGTCATTGCTGTGCAGCAAATCCAAAGTTGCTCCAATTAAAGCTATGACAATACCTCGACTAGAGTTAAGTGCTGCTGAGCTTCTAGCCAAGTTGATGTCTAAAACTGTGTCATCTCTAAACTTGAAAATTGATAGAACTTTCCTCTATTCAGATTCAACTATAGTTCTAGCATGGATCAATACTTCATCCCATTTGCTTAAAGTATTTGTTTCAAACAGAATTTCACGGATACAAGAATTGACAAAAGACTTTTCGTGGCATCATGTGAAAACCTCTGAAAACCCCGCTGATGTCATTTCACGTGGTACAACTCCTCATCAACTGATGGATAATTCTTTGTGGTGGAACGGTCCACAATTTCTTCAAGAAGTGCCTATTGAACTTAATAACAAAGATGACTTACCTCCTGATGATGAATATTTTCATGAACTGAAAAAAGACTCTGACAAGACTTTAACTTTAACCGTGGACTCTACCTTTTTAGACTCCCTTTTAAGCATTAGTAATAGATATTCCAAGTTAATCCGTGTTGTAAGTTTTCTTTACAGGTTCTCCCACAAGAGAGAAATTCTGGGGGTAAGTTACTCGGACCTCAATCTACTTGGGAAATACATCGAAGCAAGGTGTTTATATTAAAATCTGTGCAAGAAATTGCCTTTCAGGACGATATTAAATCACTCATCCATGGAAAACAACCAACAGGTAAGGTTAGAAATCTAAACCCTTTTTTGGATGAACAAGGAATTCTTAAGAGTTGGAGGTCGTTTTCAAAATAGTAATGTAAAATTTGATCAGAAACATCCAGTTATTCTGCCTGATAAAAATAAATTAACTGAAATGATAATTATGTATTTTCATGTTAAAAACTTGTATACTGGGCCACAAAATTTATTGTATTATGTTCGAAGAGAATTTTGGCCCTTAAATGGAAGGAATATTTGTAGATAGATTGTTCACACATGTATTACCTGTTTTAAGACAGAACCATTGACAAATGATCAAATTATGGGTAGTCGTTCAAAAGAAGGGGTAAATGTAAATTCTCCCTTTAATTGTACAGGAATTGACTTTTGTGGACCATTTTTCATTAAGTACAAAGGCCAGAGAAAGGGTACTTATCATAAAATATTTGTTTGTATATTTGTCTGTATGGCTACCAAGACTGTCCATTTAGATGTAGTAACTGATCAAACCTCTGAAGCATTTATAGCTTGTTTGAAAAGATTCTTTTCTAGACGAGGAAAATCGGAAGTTATTTTCAGTGATAATGGAAAGAACTTTGTATGTACAAACACTGAATTAAAAAGGTTAATTCTTTTGGTAACAAAACATGATGAATATTTATCTAAATTCCTATCTGATGAATATATTCAGTGGAAATTTCTTCCTCCCAGAGCACCTAATTTTGGGGGCTTATGGGAGGCAGGTGTCAAATCCTTCAAGTATCATTTAAAACGTTTCGTTGGGAATTCAAAATTAACATACGAGTTCTTCACTATTTTGCATCAAATTGAAGGAATCTTGAATTATCGTCTGTTAACTCCTTTATCTAGCGACATGGATGATTTGGAGATATTGACACCTGGACACTTTCTTATTGGTAGACCAATAACTTCAATAGTTGAGCCCAACTTATTAAATATTGATACTAATAGATTAAATTTATGGTAAAAAACAACAACAATGGTACAAGTTATTTGGAAAAGATGGCAAAACAACTATTTAAGTGCATTGCAAGAAAGAAATGGTTCATTAAAAAAATAAAATTTAAAGGTTGGTGACATGGTGTTATTAAAAGAAGAAAATCTTCCATGTTGCAAGTGGATTTTGGGAAGAATCATAGAAATTTTCACTGGCAAAGACAATGTAGTAAGAGTAGTGAATATAAAAACTCATTCTGAAATCTATAAGAGATCCATTTCTAAAATTGCATTCTTGCCACTGGAAAACTGATATTACATTTTATAGTTAATCTCTAAATATTAGTTTGAAAATTTTGCTTATTTAATCTGGATACTTTAATTTCTTAGGGTTTTGTGTGCATTGTGTTTACATGTGTTAAATTTTATTTGTATTTTTAAAAATTTATTTTACATTATGATTGCAACTATTTGTTTTTGCTGTATATGTGTAAGTTCATTTTCATTCTTTGTTCTCATTGCATTTGTGTTTACATTGAAAAAGGGACACTTTGTAATTGTACATAATTTAAATAGATATTTCAACGGGGGTAACATGTTTAGTACTCGCTGCTAACGCGCCATACTTGGCGCGCCCTCACTCACTGAGGGGTTGCCTTCTTTTGAAACCGGCCTTGCCCGCCAAAACCTCAGAACGAATTTGGCCCTTGAGATGTGATGTTCTCCCATAGCGGAGCAATGCTATGATTCTTCTTTGTTTTAAAATAAACAGAAATTTTTTCTAATAGCCATCACTGCATCATTTATGTTCTCACCGCATTCAACTCTTCAATATACAGTCCACTCTCATTAGTTGCACCGCAAATCTGAACTTAGTTCAACCACTTTGAAAATCCAGCTATCGAGGAATCCGCACCCTACAAACAGTGAAGGCAATGTGTGAAGCATTATTACAAATATTCTCCATGACCACTATTCCAAACATTATTGCATCAGATAATGAGAATAATTTTATTTCTACTTTTACGAAGGAGTTTGAGATGAGGTTAGGGGAATCTGAATTGGAAATAGCTCACCCAATTGTATGTGTCGCGAAAATGGATGCTACAGTCCGAATGTGCATTGATTTCCGGGCATTAAATGCTGTTACCAAGGTATTTCCAATGAAGGATATACAGGAGTTAATTTTTGTGGCTGGGGCAGCATATTGGCTGAGTAGTCTCGATCTTTTGAAGGGGTATTGTCAAATCAAAATGGATGAGTTAAGCAAACCTTAAACTGTATTCACCACTCACAATGGGGTTTATCAGTGGAAAACTATGCCTTTTGGTGTGTCAGGAGCCTCAGGTACATTTCAGAGAGAAATGAACCGGGCACTTAAATCACATTCTGAGCAAAGCACAAGCATACATGAACAATGTCATGATTTTCTCAAAGACTTTTAAAGAACATTTAAAACATGTAGGGTTAGTATTGATTGATTTAGAGAAGTTAGGTTTTTTCGTTCGCATTGAGAAATGTACATTTGCTGCTAAAAAAATCAAATATTTGGGTCACATGATATGGAGTGGCAAACATGCGCCCGACAAAGACAAAATTTCAGTCATTAAAAAATTAGCAAGACCCAACAATAAGAAGGAGGTTCGGTCAGTGTTGGGGTTGATGGGATTTTTTACTGCACTTATATTCCTAATTATGCAGAAGTGTCAACTCCACTCACTGAATTAATCAAGAAAAAGGGTCCTAATATTGTCCCTTGTGGGGAGGTGGAACAACAAGCGTTCGATAAACTAAAAGAAATTTTATGTGAAGTAACTTCTTTAGGTACTCTTGATGGTAATTTACCATTCCAGGTCCATTGTGATGCTTTCAATTTTGCTGTTGGTAGTTGTCTAACTCAAGTAGACTTCGAAGGCAAATACCGACCTATTGCGTTTGCCAGTCAAAAGCTTTCTCAAACTCAGAGAAGCTGGTCGAGTATTGAAAAGGAGGCTTCGGTAGTACTTTTTGGTTTGAATAAGTTCAATAAATGGATTTATGGGGCTAAGGTGGAGATAATCCTCGATCATAACCCTTTAAAGTACCTAAACGAAACCACCACCAAGAGTCCTAAGTTGACAAGAAGGGCCTTATCACTGCAAAGGTGGAACCATTTTATAACTCATAGACCAGGTTTCAAACACCAGAGTGCAGATGCTCTGTCTCGTCTTGAGCAGGAGTCAGAATATAATCTGACTATGTACTAAAAAAATTAACTGTTTCTTTATTGTGTGAATTTAATGGTTTATGTCTTGTTTTGTTAATTAATTTGTATAATTGTATTTAATTCATTTTACATATATATATATATATATATATAATATAATATAAAATAACTTTATATTAATAATCTCTGAATTCTTAATGTTTCTGTAAAACAAGGTTTATTCTATTTTCAAAGATGATGTAAGATTTCTAAAGTTCTAGTAATGCTTAATCCCTTCTGTCCCCTGTAGACAGGTCGAATTCCCTGTCAGACTTTGAACGTCCTCTGTCTAGAAGCATTGAGCCAATAAGAGGCATTTGTCACACCCTAATACGTGACGTAATATGCCGTTATAGGGAAAAACTCTTTTATCATCTCTTCTGTAAATCCCCATTTAAATATCGTTGCACGCCTGTAATCCCTCTCTTTCTGATCAGTACCATTCAATAACGATGTAACATGACCTAGTTCCCTTCCTGCTGGGGAAACTGCCACGATGATGTTTCAATAAAGACCTTTTGTTTAACTTCGCCTGCTTTCTGAGTCCCAATTTACATCTGGTATCCAACTGTGTCCGGATGTTATTATATATATATATGTAAGTTGGTGTATGGTTGATTTATTTTTCGCCTTGTTAAACCCTAGAATCCCTGCGGTTTGTATGTATTTGGCAACAGATACCATTTGCTCACTTCTACACTTAGAACACATTCTAAGGAACTTTTTAGTGTGGGCATTTTAGTTGTTTCCTTTGCAGCTGAACTTTAAATCGATATATTTATCGTATTGCTGTGTATGTGTAATATTATTTTTAAAATTGTGAAATCAGCCACAGAAGGCTTAATTTCACTCTAGGTTGGGGTGTGTCAGGAAGCTGTCGCCAAGTGGAGAGATTGGCGAGTGCCAACTGGAGCGGTTGGTGAGTGACAAGTGCGACAACCCAGCAAAGGGTTGCCAAGATCAGGAGAGAATGTTGAGAAAGACGAGTGGGAGGAGACTAATTGGTTTTTCTTCCAGATTTAGTTAATCTGCGCTACCGTCGTTACTTACCAGTCAATGATTTCTGGTCATGTAATTTATATGTTACTAGCCACTGTGTGGCTAGTTCGGCGTTGCCCATTCCGTGGTGTTGGTTTGCGGAGGGCAACGCCGTGATGTAAGGTATTAAGCTGGTGTAAAATTTCCGCTGATTTCAAATCCGTTGAAGATATATTCAATTAAAAAATTATTTATTTAAAGAAAATCCTATTTTTAGGTATCAATCTAAACTGAATTTTTACTCTATCTTTAATGGTCTAGGAGATATAAAAAAGTACTTTGACTTCAGTTTAAAGTTTTATCATCTGGCTGGGAAATCAATCCCGCAAATGAAAAAAGTAATTTTCTTTACGTTTTGCAGATGAAAAAAACTTGGTATGATTCCAAACCCTGACTGCAAGGTCGCATGAGTAGAAAAAGTTCTCCGCATTTAAAAAAACAATGGAGAATAAAACTATGAAATTCATTTTAAAATCTTCTAGATTGAATTCTAAAATTCGACGCAACCCAAAAACTGCAAAAAATTCAGACTACCTGTGTGCCAGATCTCAATGCTGAAAGTGCCATAGATCGTCAGGATTTTGTGGAAACACTTTTGCGGGAAAAACCGGACAAACAAACACTTCCTTTTATAATAGTAGAGATGTATCGTGTCCCTGTTCATGTAACTCATTATCTTGGAACTAAAAACTGATGACTTTTTATGATTTTGGAAGCAACAGAAAGAACCCATCCAACAAACACCATGTTATTTTGTACCATGGTCAGATAACAAAGTCACTCCTGAGCTGGAACCCTACTCTCCAGACTTCCACACCCTGCTAATGTGAGAGCATTTTAGTCCATGTCAGATTTAACATGTACCAGCCCACTTTGTACACAACAATCATGGACAGGTAATTTTTAATTGACGTCATACTAGAGCAACAAAACAGGCTATTAATGATGGTCCAGGATCAATCCCCTAAGGGAAAGATCCGAACAGTCATGGACAGAGTGGAAGTAGCAGTCAGTTGCTTGAAAGCAGAAAAGGAACAATAATGTGAGTATACAATATAAATAAGAGGTCATAGTATGGAGAGTACTACCATACATTATCACTTATTGATTTAGTGTTAGAATAGAAATGTTGATCTGTGTCAAAGCCATATAAATTGTGCCTTGTTTATTTCGGCTATGCGTTAGCAGAAGTGGCAACATGTTTTCGTTTTGCCTTTCGAAATCAATGATATTTTTTAGTGTATGCTATTTCCCTTTGCCCTTTCATTATGCTCTTAATATCTTATGATATTGTTTTGTTAAGAAATCTGTTTTGTTTTAAATGTTTCATGTTTTTATTCTCTTTAAATTCATATCTTTAAATCATGATGACATCAAGTTATTTTCAGAACTTTTGTAAGACCTGAGCTGTTTACAGCACTTTAGACATCCTGATACCACAGTTAAACAGAGAACACATCATCAGGGGTCAGTATAGAACCTCTAGAAAGACTCGCATTGTGAATAAGAAACGAACGAGTATCAAGTTCGGATGTGTCACCCATGTTATACAGACGAAGTAGATTTTATACTCCCTCCAGAATCTTCGTAAAAATTGCCTATGTTCGATATACATGATGCAGATGAGTGAGCAGTCTCAATTAAAACAATGCAAGTGGGTCTAAAATCTGATTTGTGTGATGCTAGATCACTAGAGTACCCCGTGTCTGCAAAGTGTGTTCCCGTGTATACGCCTAAAGGTTGGATTGGGTTTTCATGGCGCAAGGGCCATTTTGGCCATCTCTGCCAGACACAAGACATCCAAAGTTCTTCAACTGCAAAGAACACAGCACTGCCCAAAATATGACACATAACAAAAATCTTTACGCAAAAGAAAATTAAAAAACTAAATAGATATTTGCTGTTTTTTTTTTCTTCATAATTTGGAAGTAGAAAATAGTGTTAAAATATCTCATATTAGTTCGAAGAACAATATTGCAGATTGTTTAACAAACTTTGTTGATTAATAAATGTAAAGTCTTAATTAAAATTTGTTGATTAATATGAAAATTTGTATTGCCCAATTGTTTTGTTACATGTCATATTTTTGGTAGTGCCTTGTATTTTATGATATTGAGCGATGGGCCGACTTCCAGAATGTGTTCTCTTGTTATTCAGAACTAATTGCTGGACTTCAGAATTTGTGTTCTTGTCGTTCAAAACTGTTCGTATCGAGAATTCCGATTCGAGTAGAAGATGTTGGACTTTGAGTAAATCAATTGATATTGCATTCTTTATCATGTGTGCATCAGTTATCCATATCCGGTTATAAATATGTTGAGTGTTCACTTGTGTATGACTTGAGTTATTTTTCAATGTTCTGGAGTTAATTGGCACTTGCGACATACAAACAAATATGAAGTAACAGACATACATAATGAAAGTTTTACTGATAGAAGAGGAAGATACCCAAGAAGGAATGCACCTGAGAGGAATCGAACCTCTGCCGCCAACAACTCGCAGGTTGCTTGTGTAATGGGCATACCCCAGAGTCATGACGGCCCTATACACATCAAAAGGTATGTGCCCATGAGGTCCATACACATTAGAGAGGATAAAGAGGAGACATTTTCCTGACTCACCTGAGAAAGGAGAAACGTCAGAATCGCAAGAATGATGAAGTTGACTCCACCAGCAAAGTCTGTCACTTTGTCAAACTGAAAGGAGGCTGCTATGATGAAAAAGATCAGCTGCATTCCAAGTGTTATGATGGCGCTGATGATGAGATGGTCTTCGTCTAGGACATTGACGGCCATGCTCGGGCTGTAGGGATTCAAACACACTTCAGCTTTTCACTTTCATTCATGTTTGTTATACTACTTGTGAATTTTCTAATGATAAAACACTAAACTATTTTTTACGAGTTTAAAATATTCAGCGAAACAAAAACAGTATCATTTTCAAAATCTATTTCAATTATTAAAATTAAAAATAATTTTTTTATATGGTGTGACAGGTATGACATTGTGGACATTTTTGTATATTATGCAGTGAATTTTAAATATAAATTAATACAAGCAACAATACTTTGTATTAAAAATCTTTATTACTCATATTATCAACAAGTAATTAAAGATTTAAAAAATATATAATGGTAACTGTTGAATCAGTGGCTATTTGTCCCAATGTGCATCGGCAAATGTGCTGTATGGGGTGTGTTATTCTCAAAATTTGTATTTCTGAATTAGACAGTTTGCTATATAAATGATATGTTCTTCTGGTAAAAAATCCAGTTGGGTTGTGCATTCGTGTAAATGAAGTGATAGGTTTTATTTAAAGGAGAGTTTCTTATTATGCATAAAACCTACACCAAACAGGGTTATGGGCCCAGTCCAACCCGATTCCTTTTTAACTAAATTCAGGGCTCCTGACAGGTTTCAAGATCTAAAAAGGTGACAAAAGTGACTAATTGAACCAAAAAGGTGACAAAAAGTGACTAATCAAGCTGAAAAAAGTGACAAATCGAGCAACAAAAAAAAGTGACTAATAAATGCTAAATACACTCATTGCCATAAAAATTTGCGCACCAAGAAAAAGTCGTAAAAATGAAACGAAATTTTACACATGTAAGTTCTACTTTGATATAAATAAGAGATTAGAAAATCAAAGAAAAAGGATAATTTATTGCAGAAAAAAGTACAAACAAAGGAAATTTTAGTACTCTGTTGGACCCCTTCAAGCGCGAATGCACGATGCAATACTAGCGGGCATTAAGGCATACAAGTTCCATATGATGTCCCGAGACATTTTGTTCCACAGTTGCTGTAAACGCGCCTCTAGTTTGACCAAACCCATAGGGTGTCCAACTTGCCATCCCAATTGATCCCAGATAAGCTCGATTGGTGACAAATCTGGGGATCGAGCAGGCCAGGGAAGTGTGGTAATGTGGCAGAAGCAGTCTTGTGACATCCTTGATGTGAGTGGCCGAGCATTGTCTTGTTGAAAAATGGCTACTGGGAGCCCTGTCATGAGTGGCATCACATGTCGCTGAAGGATGTCATGGGCGTACCGCTGGGCTGTCATTGTGCCATGGATCAATATTAGGGGTTACCGTGTATCGTAAGCAATGGCACCAGCTGTGGGAGCGGTGTGTCACTGTAAAGCAAAGGCAGAATTGAGGCGTTCACCATGGGGCCTCCACACACGAACACGATTGTCATCACTGCTCAAATTGAATCTAGATTCGTCGCTGAAGACCTGGTTCCATTACGTTGCAGTGCAATCCCGTCGTGCGTGACACCACTCCAAACGGAGGCGTCGATGGGTGGGTGTCATTGGCAGCACACGTAATGGGCAGCACACCTGATGTCCTTTAGCCAGGTGCCTTGTGATGGTTCTGGAAGACACAGGAGCCCGTAGTGAAGGTGCTGCCTGTGTCTGGAGGCGGTTGGCTCTACGCATGTGTTTCGTATGATGTGACGGTCTACTTGACGACTGGTCTGTCGAGGGCGTCACGAGCCTGGTCGCCGTGTAAATGACGTCTCTTCTGTCCACTGGTCCCAACATCTCCTCACAGTAAAATCAGAACAGCCTACTCGCCGAGCTGACCATCCAGCTTCCATCATCCCGATGATTCTTCCCCTCTCAAACTCTGACAGCTGCTCATATTGTCTTCGATGGCGGCGTAACGGCATGTCTACCTCAGCGTTTCCTTTGCAAAAGATTAAGTACACTCAAACAAGCTCTGCTTACCTGTTTTATACTCCAAGGAGAACGAAGTTCAACGCCCTCTAGTTGCATTACGCAATGCACAATTACGCTGCATTTCTAATCATTTGCATATCTGGCCGACATGAACCTTCATGCCAAGTTTCGTTACGATCCCACAATTATTTCTTGGCGCACAGATTTTTATGGCAATGAGTGTATATTCAAGTAAAAAGAAAATAAAAGAATATAAGAAAATAAAAAGATCCTCCCCAGCCACTCCTATTTTTTCTTTCTTTGGAAGGATATTTTATTTTCTTCTTTTACAAAGTACATCATTTTAAAATATTGAAATTAAAAAAAAAAAATCGTAATTGGGATATTTTATTTCGTTTATTTTTGACACAGCTTGAAGAATTTCTTCTTTTTCTTTAAGATTACGTCTCATTTTCTTTTTGTTAAAGTCTGATATTAATTTTGTATTTTTCTTCTCAATAGAAGAAAGTGGATTTTTTAAAGTCTGTCTTTGCTGACCAGCATCATGAGAACTTTTGCCCCTCCTTCAATCATTGCCTAAGCAAGTTCTGCTTACTTAAAATCTTTATTTTTTATTGCACTCTTGAGCCTATCATTGGCTTCCTATAATAATTTTGAAGCACTGTCCAATGCCTCATCCTCTTACTTACGCATAATTTTAAGTTTTCATTCTTCTTCTATCACATTTCTTTTCTTTGCCAGATGCTTTAAATTTTTTTTTATCTGCTTCCAGTCTATCTTTTTCTTTTCTATCCTCTATTTTTTCTTGTGCCTTATGTTTTATATCTTCTAAATAGGCATTGTAGGCTTTATATGCATCCCTTCCCATATCCATTAGCTTTGATGTGATTGGCACCAAATAAGGTTGATTGTCAAAATTTGCAAGGGTATTTTTAACCGTCAACAATGCATTGAGTGTGCGTTCTGACATTGATGCTCTGTCTCCTGTCAAAGCTCTTCCTGAGGCTGAGAAGCCACGTTCAATGTCAACACTACCATGAGAAAGTGACAGAGCAGCCTTCACTAGCTTTGACACAACTGGGTACTTAGGATCCACACCACTAATGTCTCGCAGCCTGAAGAACTGGTTACAGAAAACATCAATAGGCTTCATTTTAGATCCTTCATACACAAATTCTTTTTGGAGTAAGTTCCACTCATCCAGTAGTATGTCTGGACATCCCATGGAATTGCTCTCTAGCAACTACTAATACTAGTCGCACACTCTCGCAACTGAGTCTCTCAAGAGGATCAAGACAGGATAAACTTTTAAGGAGAGATGAACTGAAGAAGGACTTCTTCAAAAGGTATTTAACACTGCCAATGTAATGCTTCTGAGCCTTTAGAAGAAAAAAATTAATTTCCTTCTCTTTCACATTCTGAAATGCTCTAGAAATTTTATCTCAAATTACAATATTAGCCAGAGGCAACAGTTTCTGAGGACATATATCTTCCAATTTATCCATTTTCAAATCTTGAATAAATTCCTCTTTGTAGTTCCTACCCAAAATTGTTCTTGTCAACAATTCAAGTTGATAATGGTTATATATTAGAGGTTCCTCTTCTGAAGAAATTCGGTCCCATGATTAAATATACTTGAACTTGATATGACAAATATCACCTCAGCCTTCATAGTTTCTCTACTAAGTAAATAAACAATTTTTTTGTAGCCTGGTCTTTGTATCATGTTTGGCTTCTTTATTGGAATGTAGTCAAGGAAATACTTTCGCGCTGCAATCCAATGTTCAAGCAACCTTTCAGCAGCTGGCTTTAGGCTTAGCCACCTTCTTGAACAATGCTTGATGAAATGGTGTGTGGAAAGTTTCAAGTCCTCTTGAATTTGTTTGTATGCTGACCAATGCTTAGGGCACTGATTAAAAAATCTGTGAATAGTAAAAACTAGTTCAGACACATCTTCCCCTAACTCTTTTAGACCTTTAAGAAAAGCATTATGTATTGTGTGAATATTACATGTCCCAATGTTAATAAGTTCCTTTTATCGGGTAGAAAGTAATGACTCATTAATATTTTTAAAAACTGACTTTCACTAAAAAAAAACCTTTAAGAATTTGTAATAATCAACTTTGATGATAACAGAGAATGATTTTCAATACGTTTGCAATGCTCCTTCAATATTTAACCCTCTGGATACAGAGACGGATGAAAATTTTGCATTCTCTGGTTACGGAGGGGTTTGGAATCTTTCAGATCTCAAGGTCTTGAAGAAACGGCTGAAGTCCATTAACATTTCCATGCCCTCATTTCTGTGCCACAAAGAGAGCAGCGCGTGAATAGCCTCCGTTCCGTAGACAGGAATGTCGGGGTTCTCGATGGGGAGCTTTGAGTGTGCGAGAGGTTGATGATCCATCCCTTTAAAAACTGTGCCGAAGATACCTTCGAGTGTAAATTATCATACATATTGAAGATTCCACCTTCCTTCCAGAGTTTGCCAAAACGTATCTATAACTTCTAGACATAATCAGACCCACAATAGAAACTGCAACATGTGTGATGCCAAAGGTACTAAACGCATTACCTCTCCTCCTGGGTTAACGTTGAGTTAATATCAGCTTTATCCGTCTCGTCTCTTGACCACTCCATTCTCCTCTTAATCCAGAATCCGAAAATAAAATGGGTCTGCTGAGACCGCCCTAAGATCTGTGTATGCAGGATGTTATCCCCCCTTTTAAGTGACCACTGGCATCGATCACCATTTACGAGCTGTCAGCGTCTGACCTCCTAGAGGGTTACTCCTTTTGTTCGACCCTGTCGAGGGGGTCGAACATGCAGATGGCCTTGCTTCCCTTAAACTTCGCCGCTTCGTTTTACTGATAGCCTTTTCCTGCGGGAAAATTTCCAGAACTTGCTGCTAATACACTGCGGGCAATGTGAAGTATCCTTTTACAATTGAAACGGTACGTTTTTTAATCCATTCTTGCGGTGGAACGTAGCGCGCATTTTGAAATTGAATTCGTGTTAACCCTGTTTTTTTTAAAGGAAATAAAATTTTTTCTTAAAATATAATTTAAGAACTTAAAACCCCTGAAAAGGTGACAAAATGTGAAAAAGGTGACTAATTTAACCAAAAAGGTGACAAAAAGTAGCTAATCAAGCAGAAAAAAATGACAAAAAGTGACTAATCAAGCAAAAAAAAAAGTGATAAATAAGAATAATGCTAAATATATTCAAGTATAAAGAGAGAAAATGAAAAGATCCTCCCCTATCCTTTCTTTTTCTTTCTTTGGAAGGATATTTTTATTTTCTTCATTTAAAAAGTACATCATTTTAAAATATTAGCATAAAAAAAAAATCGTAATGATGATTTTTTAATTTGTTCATTTTTGACACAGCATCAAGAATTTCTTCCTTTTCTTCAAAAGATTATGTCTAATTTTTTTGTTGAAAAAGTCCAGCATCATCTGAGACTTTTGCCGCTCCTTCAATCATTGCCTGAGCAACTGCTACTTCCATAAAAACTTTATTTTTTATTGCCTTCTTGAGCCTATTATTGGCTTCCTTTAATAATTTTGAAGCACTGTCCAATATCTCATTCTCTTCCTTACGCATAATTTTAAGTTTTCGTTAGTCTTCTTCTATCACCTTTCATTTCTTTGCCAGCTGCTTTAAAAAAAAATTTCGCTGTTTCCAGTCTATCTTTTTCTTTACCGTCCTCTAATTTTTCTTGTTTTATATCTTACTAGGGAACTCCACACCCTGCTCGCTTACGCTCATCAACCCCCGGGGATTGCTTCGCACTACCATTTGGTTTGCTTCAAAAACCACCATTACTTTCGCAGAATACATCTCCTGGACAGCGAAACTATCTGAATAATTTGTATAATCCTGATTTGACTTTCCAGTCCATGAAGTCACAGCGAGGACTTCGCCTTCTGCTCGCTTGCAGACCCCTGGGGATTGCTACGTAATCCTGTTTGGTTTGCGAAGCAAACCAATACTTTCGCAAGCGATTTCACTCTTTTTTACTTTAACACTTAATGCACCCTGAACTAATAGCCGCATCTGTAAAAAACCTTCTGCATCTTGTTCCCTGTATAATTTTAAGTAAACCATGTTAATCTCCTAACTTTACGATCTGTACTTCGTACTTCCTCCGTAAACCGTCTGAGAACAAAGTGAAAAAAGCGAGCCTTTTTCCTTGCCAAATAAAAAGAAATAGTTTTTATGGCAATAGTTGCTACGATAAATTTGATATCAGGCAAACACGATAGTCAAAAATACAACCCTCATATGCGTGCCTGCTCCGCAAAACCTGCTACGCGAAATAAAAATACGAAATTTGTGTGACCCACTTTTGATTGCATTGAATTTATTTATGAACCAATTTTTTAAATAATTAAACCGTAAGAAAGGAGTACATTCTGAGGTATACTGGGATATTTTCAAAATTAAAAACTAATAGTAATGCGATATAGATATGACAGTTTTAGTTTTGTATCGGAAATTACGATCTGAAAGTTCCGAAAATTGTATGACCAACTTTTAATTGCATCGATTTTATTTATTAACCAATTTGAAAAATAATTGTACCATAAGAAAGAGTGTAATGTAATGTATTCAGTGATGTTCTCAAATTTAAAAAATAATGGTTTTTGCTGTAGGTATAATAGTTTTAACAAAAAATAGCGAAAATATCCAAAGATTCCGAATTTTGTATGACCAACTTTTGATGGCATCCAATTTAATTATTAACCGATTTCAAAAATAATAGTACCGTAAGAAAGAGTACATTCTGAGGTATGCTGCGATATTTTAAAAATTAAAAACTAATAGTAATAATATATAGATACGGCAGTTTTTTTAAAAAAATAACAAAAATGTCCCGATTTTTCCCGAATTTCAGAAAAATATTATCAAGAACCAAATTGAAATCTCTAAAAAAACTCGACGAGCTGCAAAAATGTACGTTGAGAGGAACTCTAAAAAAAACTCACGGCTGAAGACTGAAAATGTTTATGTGTTTTGCTCACTAGTGGAAGAAATTTTGCTTTTTCAATTTTAAGACTTAATAAACCCTAAACTAATAGCTACATCGGAAAAAAATCCTAATAATTGTCCAGGGAATACGATGAAGAACAAACCATGTTAATTTCGTTTTTTTCTGATCAGTACTTTCTCAGGAAACGGATCTGAGAATTGAGCTAAACAACACAGTCTTCCATCCTGCGTCGGCGGCAACTTTTTTTAATATAGAGAGATAAATAGGCATTGCAGGCTTTATATGCAACCCTTCCCATATCCATTAGCTTTGATGTGATTGGCACCAAATAAGGTTGATTGTCAAAATTTGGCAAGCTACTTTTAACTGTCATCAATGCATTGAGTGTGCGTTCTGACATTGATGCTCTGTCTCCTGTCAAAGCTCTTCCTGAGACTGAGAAGCCATGTTCAATGTCAGCACTACCATGAGAAAGTGACAGAGTAGCCTTCACTAGCTTTAACACAACTAGGTATTAAGGATCCACACCACTAATGTCTCACAGTCTGAAGAACTGGTTCCAGTAAACATCAATAGGTTTCATTCTAGATCCTTCTTCCCCAAATTCTTTTTGGAGTAATTTCCACTCAACCAGTAGTATGTCTGTTGGGACCTCCCAAGGCATAGCTCTTGCAACTTCTAATAATACTTGTCGTACACTCTCACCACTCAGCCTCTCAAGAGGACAAAGACAGGATAAACTTTAAAGGAGAGATGAACTGAAGGAAGACTTATTCAAAAGATATTTAACACTGGCAATGTAATGCTTCTGAGCTCTTAGAAAAAAGAAATTCCTTTTCTTCTCTTTCTCATTCTCTAGCACTCTAGACATTTGATCTCCAATCACAATATCAGCCAGAAGCAACAGTTTCTGAGGACATATATCTTCCAATTTAGCCATTTTCAAATCTCGAATAAATTCCTCTTTGTAGATCCTACCCAAAATTGTTCTTGTCAACAATTCAAGTTGAGAATAAAGGATTAAGTTTTAAAGGTTCATTTTTCTGAAGAAATTAGGTCACACGATTAGATATACTTGCACTTGATACAATAAATATCACTTCAGCCTTCATAGTTTCTCTTCTAAGAAAATGAACAATTTTTTTGTAGCCGGGTCTTTGTATCATGTTTGGCTTCTTTATTGGAATGTAGTCAAGGAAATACTTTCGCGCTGCAATCCAATGTTCAAGCAACCTTTCAGCAGCTGGCTTTAGGCTTAGCCACCTTCTTGAACAATGCTTGATGAAATGGTGTGTGGAAAGTTTCAAGTCTTCTTGAATTTGTTTGTATGTTGACCAACGCTTAGGCCGCTGATTAAAAAATCTGTGAATAGCAAAAACTAGTTCAGACACATCTTCCACTAACTCTTTTAGACCTTTAAGAAAAGCATTATGTACTGTGTGAATATTACATGTCTCAATAGTAATTAGTTATTTTTTTCGGGTAGAAAGTAATGAGTCATTAATATTTAAAAAAATTGCCTTTCACTAAAAAACTCTCAAGAATTTTTAATAATAAATTTCGATGATAACAGAGAATGATTTTCAATGCGTTCGCAACGCTCCTTCAATATTTAACCCTCTGGATACATTGACGGACAAAAATTTTGTAATCTCTGCTTATGGAGGGGTTTGGAATCTTTCAAATCTCAAGCTCCTGAAGAAATGGCTGAAGTCCATTAAGATTTCCATGCCCTCATTTCTGTGCCACAAAGAGAGCAACGCGTGAATAGCCTCCGTTCCGTAGACAGGAATGTGGGGTTTTTTGATGGGGAGCTTTGAAGTCTTAGAATGTGCGAGAGGTTGATGATCTATCCACTTAAAAACTTTGGACACCTTCAAGTGTAAATTATCATACATATTGAAGATTCCACCGTCATTTCAGTTTTTACCCTGACGTATCTATACCTTCTAGACATAATCAGACCCACAATAGAAACTGCAACATGTGATGACAAAGGTACTAAACACATTACCTCTCCTCCTGGGTTAGCATTGAGTTAATATCAGCTTGATCTGTCCGGTCTCTTTACCTCTCCATTCTTGTCTTTTTCCAGAATCCGAAAATAAAACGGGTCTGTTGAGACCGCCCTCTGTGTATGGAGGATATTATCCACCCTTTTAAGTGACCATTGGCATCGATCACCATTTACGAGCTGTCAGCATCTGACCTCCTAGAGGGTTACTCCCATTGTTCGACCGGCGATATCTATCTTGCGCCAAATCATACGCCACACAATACTAAAAAAAGAAAACGTTATTCGTAAATGCCACTCAAGTTAGGTAAGAGGGGTCAGACATGCAGATGGCCCTGCATCACTTAAACTTCGCCGCTTCGTTTTACTGATAGCCATTTCCTGTGGGAAAATTTCCAGAACTTGTGGCTAATACACCGTGGGCAACATGAAGTATCCTTTTACAGTTGAAACTGTGTGCTTTTGAATACATTCTTGTGGTCGAATGTAGCGTGCATTTCGAAATCGAATTCGTACAAACCCTGTTTTTTTTTTAGAGAAAATTAATCTTTTTTTACATCAAACTAAATATTATTATTATTATTTTTTTTTTTCAAATAAAATTTAAGACCTTAAAACCCCTGAAAAGGTGACAAAATGTCAAAAAGGTGACAAGAAATAAAAAGGTGACAAAAAGTGACATGTTAGAGCCCTGAAATTAGTACAAACGACTTACTACTAATATCCTACAAAGAGTTTATATGGATTTGTGGGGTCCTTCAGTTAATTCTATGGGTGAGGGAAAGTATTTTCTGTCTATCATAGATGACTATTCGCGTAAAGTTGAGGTTTACGTAATAAAAAGTAAAACTGAAGATTTTAGCTGTTTTAAAACTTATTTGGCTAAAGTAGAAAGGGAAACAAATTGCAAGTTGAAGTGTGTGAGAACTTTTAATGCTATTAATTTCGTGCACAAAGAGTTTGAGAAATTCCTCGGTGAATTAGGAATTAAACATGAGCGTACATCTACTTACACAAGTGAACAAAATGGGGTCGCTGAAAAATTTAATAGGACCGCCATGGACGGAAAACCGTGTCATGCTCCAAGACAGTGGATTATAACCAAGTTCTTGGGGGGAAGCCCTTTTGGCATTTGTGCACACCAGAAACAGGTGTGTACACAAACTAACAGAAGGGTTGACTCCTATAGAAGTATGGAGCGATCACAAACCCTCTATGAAACATTTCAAAATATTCGGATCTCTCGCTTTCATACCTATTCCTAAAATTCACAGGAATAAACTTCAACCGCGAGCAAAGCCTGGAATTTTGGTGGGCTATGCGACAAAAACAAAAGGTTATAAGATTTTTATCCTTAAGGAACGTAAAGTTATTGAAATGGTTCATGTCAAAATTGATGAAACTAAGAAAGGGGTTAAATGTTTTTTTGGTAAAGATAAATGTTCAGATTATGCTAGATTTGACTTAAATGCGGATTTTTATGAAACAACTTCTGATGACGACTCAAATCAGATCAAAAAGAACAAACTGCTAATACTCATGATGTTTTAAGTGCCTTAAATATAAGTGAGTGGGAAAGAATAGAAAAACCTCGCACAATGAGCAATAGAAATTATGTATATTACTATCTACCAAATTCTAGCATTAGATTAAGATCTGTAAAAGGTGCTAGAAAATATTGTAATAAAAATAGAATATATTTTAATCCTGATAAATTTTGTTTTAAACCTGGTTGTATTGTAAATACTAAAAATGATGTAGATTCTACTAACATGTCTTATTTTCAAGGTAAAAAGGATTATTTAAATGATCAATTGGAGGATATATTTTACGAATGTCATTGCACTGAAGTGCCAAAAACATTTCATGAAATGCAGCAAAGTGAGAATAAGGCTAAGTGGGATGCTGCAATGGCCGATGAACTTCGAATTATGAAGGATCGAAAGGTTTGGGATCTGGTTGATCCACCTTCTAATGTTCCAATAATTGGAAGTGATATTCTATAGCTAGAACAATAGCATTGGTTTCCTCATTGCATTTTACTACTACCTGCAAAGTCTCTAACCAAACTAATACAATATTTCCAATTGTGAGATCACCTAGCTTAATTGGAAGACTTTGTATCTCATCTTGAGAAAAAGCATTAAAATTTTCTGCAGTCTATTTGACGAATAACTTTATTGCATCCAATAGCGTTTCTCAACTCCACAAAGAAACTTGATTGAATCGTTTTTATAAAACAATGCACATTGTAGTAATACAACTGTTTATCAAGTTCTCTTACAATATCTTCAACAGAACCATTAATTTCCACGACTTATAAAAATCATCAACTTCCTTCCATTGCTTATATATTACACATTTATCCATGTCCACTTCTTCCACAAGTATAGTAGCTTCATTATGGCAGTCTGTGCAAATTCCCAACATGCACTTCTCATTTTGGATATTGTAACATAACAAACTTAGAATATATCTTCCAGTCGTGGGGTACACCTGAATGGTGCTCAATAATGATTGTATTTAAAATCGAAATTGGTAGGATATTTTCACACACAAATATTATGCGGCTTTTGTGAAATCAGCATTACATATTCGGGTTATAGTTCATAAAACTTCATTTTTCAATTAAAATATCTTTGTTATAAATAATAAAATATATTTGTAAAGAAAATAAAAGTTGAGAACAGCATAATAATTATTCATAATAATCTTATGATAGTAAAAGCTCATTGAAATTGCTTAAATACATTTAATATTTTTAAACTGTAACCTGAACATAATATGTTCTTTAAAAACACCAATTTTAAACATTTTACCTTTCTGTTTTACATAAAAATAGTCTAAATGCTGGAAAACTCTGAAAGCTAACATTTCGAGTGCTGTCACACCCATCGCAGGTTTGCTGTCACACAAAATTTCGTTAATTAAAAAAGATTTTCTTTTGGTTATTAAATTTTAAACTTTATTCAGATTTATAGTGAGTTTATACACTCCTATAAATATTTACATTTCTGAAACAAAGGGTAGATCAAATACACTCTGCTAAGCATCTTCTTTGTGACAGGTGCGACAAGAAAATAATATAATTATGTTATTAAAAAGTAAATTTAATGTAATTTTTTTCAACAAAATGAGATTCCAAAGGATAGTTGACATTGACTGCATGTAACATTTACACTCACAATGTAAAAAATACTTTTTCATAATTGATAAATACCATGTTTTCCATAATTTAATGTTATGGGCTTTATTTATTGTTAAAGGTCAAAATTTCTAGAATCGAGTTAATTTCACCTCATATTTTTTTCTAAATTCACATTCTACATAAAAGTAGCTTTAATTTGATATATTGTTAGTGGCAATACTACAACGATCACAAATTTCGGTCTTAGGTGAATTTTTGAACCATTTCTTCATAATTGAAATTCAAAATCACCTGTGCTTGAATCAGTTTTCTTAAACTCAGTTGGTAAAACTGATTTGGGTGTCAAAAAAAAATATTGAAGATCTTGCTAAGAAAAAAAAAATTTTTTTAATAAATAAAAACTCAACATTTTCTTTAAAAAATTTTTTCTCCATGTGTTTAGGATTTTTATGATGCTAGAGCACCTAGATTCCAATGCTTCTCTTTCATAGATGAAAATTTTTTTGTACCAAAATTTCAAAATTGGTGTCAAGTAGAAAATTTTCTCCACACTGAAAAATCTGAACTAATTTTTTTTCGTAAAGGAAAAGTATCAAGTCTGAGTGTTAAAAGGTAATTGTTCATAAAAATTTATTTAAAAAAAAAAGCACTCTGAAAGTATAAAAATTATACTAACTAATTTTTTGGAGAAAAACCCCAAAATGCAAACATTATTTTTTTCAACTAGCAGCTATGATACATAATGTACAAATATTTTGTACCATTTAAATTACAGCTAGATTTAATAGTCAGATAGATTAAATAGTTTGGTACTTTTAATGAGCATTTCTTACAGCAAAGTGTTTCAGAAAACTAAAGCAATAAAGTAGTAATACCTCACTAATCAAGTCTCCCAGTGGGATCTTTAGAGTACAGAATTGTTAAAACGCAGCGTGTCGAAGTGTTTGATGCCTTGTGATGCCAGAAAGAGTGATTGTACTATTATTCCATGTTGTTTGTTTTAGATACTCATGCACAACACTAAACTCAAAAACTTGTCAGCTCAAAAAGACCAAAGTTTGTAAAGATTACATTTGATTAGCTTGGCGACACAAGTACAACACGTTTAATTTTCATGTTTGGGGTTAAAACTAATACCTTCCCTAATATTTTTAGAAATAATTTGTCCATTCAAGTGGCACATGAAACCTATCTCAAGATTAGTTTGGAGATGATCCCAAACTATTGTAAGGATGAAGAAATTCACTCATAAAATGATCAAAAGTTATGCAGCTAAACAACAAGGAAGCTCCTTTCAAACAATGAAGGCATCCAATAACAACAGAAATTTTAAGCTTTAAAAGGTAGTGTAATTGTCTTAATCACTTCTAAGAATCTCCATGTATTATAAAACCCAGTTTGTGTACAAAAGTTAAATAATATCAAATTTCAAGAATGGTCGAGTAATGGTTTGGTAATATTTCAATACACGCTTTTTATGGCTTAAGAAACGTTTTGCAGACAAATATCACTAGTCAGAAAAAAATAGTTTTCCTAGCTGACGGTATTATCAGAAATTATATAACCCTAAAATTATATAACAAGCAAGAGAAAAACAAACGAGAAACGCTAGATTGCCGCATTTTTGGCGGAAACTCTCGAATCAGTTTCTAATAACATTTGACATTACCTCACCTTTTTTATTTGTGACGTGTGAGAGGAATTAAGGCTGTTTCTTTGTGTTATTAGTTTCGCAAAATGCACAAATCGCGATTGAAATATTCATATTAACTGAGCAATCTTGCTATCTTCGAGCTCCGTCAGCTGATGAATGAAAATCCAAAGGCCGAGGAACACAAACGGAACCACTGGAAACTTGGTGAATTTACCGCAAAAGCCGTGGTTAGCCACAGGAACGACATCAATCCCTGTGCACGAGTGAAAGACTCGCGAATTACCAGGAGCTACTAATCGAAGTAGCCTGAATAAGCAGAGTAGCAGATTGGTATAAAAAGTAATCTATCGAACGGGTGTGAAATAGGGTGGGCCGAAAAACACTTTTTTTCGTAATCGCTATTCTAATAGTGCGGAAAGGGTTCTCTCTGGGTTCAATAAACACGGTGTAAAATATTTTTTTGATTGGATAATATCTTCTGCCCCCGCATCGCACTTAAATTTTGAAAATTTAGGTAAAAATTGGCAATTTTTATTCGGCATAGGAAATTTAATTATTTTCAATATTTCTATTCTAATAATGCGGAAGAGGGGTGCCCACTGGGTTCAATAAGAAAGGTGTAAAATATTTTTTCGATCGAATAATATCTTCTGTTCTCGCATCGCAAATGAAATTTTGCTATTTTTGAAGAAAATTGCACTTTTTTCGTCTTTTTATGCTCCCTGTATGTTGAGTGACTTCCCTGACAGGAAGTGAAAGGAGGGTTGAGAGTAGAGATGTAAAATTTCCACATTTTTTGGGAGGAGGGAAAAAACGCGGGATTTTTGGGAATTAACCGGGTATTTTGGGGGAAAAATTGGAATTTTGAACGTAAACAAACACAACCATATTTTACCATCAGTTTTCATTTTCTAGGTACTCTTTTGAGGAGTTTAAGACAATTTTTGATATAAATTCACTGAAAAACTATTCTGCAATTGAAATTCTTATTAATATTGAAGTAACTTAAATAGTTTCAATCTGCCCATTTTCTGTTTCAGTTGGCTAATTCAGATAACAAAGTGTGTTGCATTCTAAAAAGTGATGTCGTACAATTTGCCTTTCACTCTTTTTGAAATATAAGAGAAACTTTTATTAACTCATTACTTATAACCTTTTTACTCTTAAGCAAATCAGCTATTTAGTCCAATACTTCTTTATTCTGTGGATTTTATATTTCTTATTCTTGTATCTATTTTATTTGAAAAGATAGCAGATCAGCAGTTGTTTCATCTTTAAGATTGTTTGCAAATAGCATTAATCATACAATAAAACTGCTAACTAAGAGTCATTGTCTTGGAAAAAACTTGGCCAGAACAGTATCTATCATATCTCAAATTAAAATTAATTCTTAAACTAAAGTAGTAAACAGATATAAATTGCAACAAAATATTTAAAGCATAATTAAAATGAGTTTCTATAAAAAGATGAAACTTATTTACTATTCTTTTAATTTGATGTAAAATTATAACACCTACAATAAAACCTTAAAATTATACTATCTGAAAAATGTCATTACTCACCTTTACAATTTCATTCATGGTGAAAGACAGACTAGTTGTGCCATTTTAAATATTATATGTATAATTTTAACAAACGTGAATTTTTTTTATGTATGATATCATTGGAGTAGACCTTTCTCAAAAATATGTATCAAACTACATTTATTATTAATATTTTTCATACCGTTAAATAATAACTAAATAACCTCGAAATTCATCTCAATTTGCCCAGTACAAATTTAAACAAATTTTGTAAGAATAGCAATGCAATGAGTTTTTTCTAATTAAGCATGATACATTTATTTACTTACAAAGTAATAAAATAATCAAACCCTGTTTCAAACTATCATTAAAGACAATAATATAAAACATTTCAAAGGTTGCTTTTAAAGTTATATCAAACAAAAAATAATTGTATTTTAAAAACTATGCATCATCACATCATCCTGAAAAATCAACTTGTTCATTTACTAAAAAGGACAGGTGCTGAAACCCAAGCTGAAAGAAATTCTATATTATGTTTGATTTCATCTCAGTAAGCATTTAAACAACACACATAGAAAAAAAAAATTTTATTTTCACACTTTCCATCAGGGTTATATCATACACTTTCCATGAAACCAATTGGTTTAAACCAAATAACAAGTGGTAATTAATATCAATTAATCATAATCTTTTCATAAAATAAAAAGGCTTAATTACATTAGAATATCAACCAGTTGACATTGACAATCAGCTAATTTATTTTACTTCAATTAATTTTAGCATATATTTCATAATAATAACCAATTTGAATTATTTTTGCTGCTTTGTTTTTCTAAAAAGAATCCTGTTTAAACCAAAAATACCTGGTATAAACCAAAAAAAAAAAAAAATCCAACCCTGCTTTCCATCTCATTGGTTCCGATCAAATCTACTCTAATTTTGATTGCAAGAGTAGATTTGATCTGACAGAGACAAGCTTAGACACTCTTTCATTACCCAACCTGTTTCGGGTTGCAGAGTGAGTATGAGAAAACGCAGAAAAGATTCTCTCACAAGCAGCTGAAGAAGGTGGGATTGAAAATAACCGCAAGGCAAGAGAACATAAACTTTGACCCTTAAAAAAACCCTTCCACCATACTTGAGGCGGTAACAATTTTGCACTTTGCCAAACAGAAACATTTTCATATGCCCCATACTGTGCTTTAAAATGAGCAAAATCTGTCATGATGCTGGAAGTTAATTCCGCCATAGCTAGATTTGATATAAAATCCAAACCGGATGTAAAACTGTCATCAGCCAAATCCTTATCAAAGTAACGAGGATCTAGAATATATCCTGCATAATGAATTGGCATACAAATCATTTCACAGCGTGTTTCAACTAAATTTTTAACTGCTTCTTCGTCTTCTGTCTGTAAAGGAGTTAAAACAAGCGACTCCAGAGATTCTTTTACATTTAAAAAGACATAAGGGACATCAGACAATGTGGCAGAGTCAGACTCAATAAGCTTGATTCCATCACAAATAGGCCTTATCATATTTACAAGACTATGAATACTCATCCAGAACAAATCGTTATCAAGAACTAATTGTCTAATATTCTTGTAAACATCGAGTTCTTCAATAAGCACAGTCTCTTGAAGAGATACTTTCCCATTTAGAAGACTCTCAAACATAATCAAGGTACTACACCTAGTGTTGCAAAGGGTGGAAAAAACCCGGTTTATTCCCGGGAATAAACCCGGTTTTTTGGGAAGGGAATTCCAAAAACTTCCAAGAATTTTGAAGTTTCGGGAATTTTGAAAATTTTTAATGTTTTTTGTCTGGAAAATTTTAAACCAATAATTTTTTTAGAAACTCTTTAATAGTTCATAACAGCAACTTCAAACGTGTACTCTTTTGGCGGGCTCTAACATCTGTTTGCATTGACCCTTTCAATTTTAGAAAATTTTCGTCTTAAAGAAATAGAATATCATTTATTCCTAAATTTTGCCATCTTGCAAATTACAAAAATTGAAAGGTAAATATTAATGAGATTTTGTGGATATTACTAGTACTAATAGGCGCATGCGATGACAATATTTTTGAGCTCAATCTTTTTTGTCCATGAGCCACAAGAGCAAACTTTTTAAGTGAACCTTTGTGTGCATTCAAACCTTTGCATAGTTCTGACTATATATTCTGAACCTTTGAATAATTCTCTGGATTGGCTGTTTCCTATTTATATTGTCATCGTTTTATGCAAATTGATATCCCAGTGAATTAATAGTTTCTTTGACTAGCTCTTTGAATGTGATTATATTCTAATTTTAAAACTTCAATTAGCAATTGATAAAGCTATCTTCCCAACATAAAATCAGGTTTTTACTATGTATAAGTTTGGTTGGAAATTTAAAAATCTAATTTGATATTTATTGGAATTCTGAGCATTTTGTTTTTAAATTTTGCTTTTGGTATTTTTACTTAACAGTTTCATGCATGAACTAGAAACATTGAATTTCATGAGTTCAGATCAATCTATATAAGTAATACTTATAATGCAATCAATGCTAAGAGCAACTTAGTTGTTTTTTACTTTTGACAACTTTTAATTGGGAACTCAAGCATTTAAAATTTAATTTAGTGTTCTATTTCATGCTAATGGGATGATTTGTGTTCCAGATAATGGTAAGACCAACTTCAACAGTGTGGTGTCAGTTTGGTCATGGCAATAAAAAGACTGCTAAATGCAGGTATTGCCACAAGAAGTATCTGGTACCAAATGCTACTAAAATGACAAAGCATTTAAAAAAATGCGTTAAAACCCCCAAATAATGTCTTTCCCTATATATTCTTTGGCAGATGCCGATGAACCTTCAGTTATTGTGGGATCCCAAGAGGTGATAACGGACGTTGAAACTATGTATATGGATCCAGGACTATCAGAATCTACAAGTAGATCCTCTTGATTTTGCGTTGTTTTTTCCAGCTATTAATCCCTCATAAAAGGCTTACAAGTGCCGGTGCCAAATTGAATCATCAATAAAGTAGAGAGTAAATTGTAACTGCTTTATATAAAGATAATATGAAATGTTTACAAAAGTATTGTTTTTGATGCAAACATTCATCTTATTTTTTGCTGCTAGTTCTCGGAACAAAACCATCACATCAACATTCATCTGGATTTGGATATAAATGCTGATGTTGTTTTTACAATAAAAATAAACCGATATTTTCCACCAAAAAAAGAAAACTTAAATTTTATTGAAACAATTTTCCAGGTTGTAGTTTTATATATATGAGGTATTCTCTTTATAGTTTTACTTAGCATCAAACCAAAAGAAGCCATAAAATGTGAAAAAATGGTTGGTTTAGTTTATTCCCAATGTTCCCCAAAGTTCCGGGTTTATTCCCCAAAATTCCCGTGTTTATTCCCCTCTTCCAAAATTCCCGGGTTTTTTGCATCACTAACTACACCACCTTGTCTCTGCTGGGAGTTTAAGCGTAGATGCAGCTGAACCTTTTTAGCTTTTTGCTTGGAAGTAAAAACAGCTGATAATGCCTGCTTGTTTTTAAAGTGTTTGACCACTTCTTTGGCATTTGAAATAATAACTTGAAAAGTTCGAACCTTGTAGATGTCATTTAGTAACAAATTTAAGCCATGAGAAGCACAACCAACAGTACATATTTGCGGGTAATGTTCTTGGACCAGAACCCATGCTGCTTTCATGTTACTGGCATTATCAGTTACCAGTGCTACTACTTTCTGAGGTCCAATCTCTTTTATAACATTGATTATTTCCTGGCTAATGTATGAAGCTGTGTGTCGGTTAGCCTTAGTTTCAGTAGATTTGAAAAACAGAGGTTCAGGCGTTGTTACAATGTAGGATATAATTCCTTCGTTTCTAATGTTGCTCCAGCCATCGGTAATAATAGAAACGAATTCAGCACTTCTTATTTTTTCTTTAACACATTCAGTTACTTCATCATACTCCTTATCTAAGAGCCTGTTACTTAGATCATAACCACTTGGAACAATGAATGATGGCCTGATCTGTTTGAAAAACTGTTGCCAATAACTGTTCTCTATAAATGATAGAGGCAAATTGGACGAATATACTGCCTTGGCGAAAGATGACTCCAATTTCTCCGACTCAACTTTGGTCACTGTGTCAAAGAATGACCTAAGAATAGGTTTCCTTAAGGGTGATTCAACCACTGAAAAAGCAGGAGAAGCTAGAGAATCTGTTGTAGGAAGAGTAGTGCTGATTTCTCTTGGTTGGTCTTGATCCCAAACACTCCCTTGTTCAAGAATTAGTTCTTGGTTTCCCACATGTGATGATTCACCACCAATATTTGAAAAAACAGGTACGGATAGAACTATGGGCTTTTGTTTACAAGTTTCCAAATGTTTAGACATCTTAGTTGCATTTGGGACTGAATACTTAGTTCCACAGTACTTGCACTTGGTCCTTCTTTTATTACCTTCACGGTATTCTATAAAATACATCCACACGTCAGATAATGGTCGAACCATGATGTCTGAAAAAAATAATGCAATTACATTTATTATGATTGTAATAGTAACATAACTATTTTGAAAAGCTACTGTAATGTGAAAGTCACAAGATAACTTCTGGTTCCTTCCCATAGTTATAAGTGTTTTCTCTTAAGTAAACTATAGTAGAGGAATAAGTACAACTTTAGTATAGGTACCCACTGGCAATATTTCTGATTTGGCGATTTTTTACAATGTGTAATTCGGAGAAAATCTTAATCTGGTAACTTAGAAAGTTGAAGAATATAATTACAAAACACTCGTCAAACTGAAATGTTGCGAATACCTATAATAAAGCTGTTCAGAGGAATCAAACTTCTATTAAGACAGAATGCTTTAATTTCTACTTATGTTCATTTAAAGCTCTTATTACAAATGGTTCACAACAATAACAAACTTAAAAATCGCTAAAAATATGTTTGCATGAATGAACAATTTTGAATCGAGTCATGATCTCAAATGAATTGATTTTTTCATTCATGATTTAGATCATATATTTTAAATTTAAATGCTTACTGAAAATCTTTGTCATTCTTAATATAGTCAAATGATAATTTTAATCCAAATAAAATAAACAGGCAATTTTAAATAGCTCTGGTGCTATGAATCTTTTTTGTTTCCCTTTGAAATAAATAAAATTTATTTTGCTGCACTGAAAACTTATTGTTAATGCTCCTAATGTTTGTTTTATTTTCGGCTCAATATGTAGTTTACTTTTTAAAACATTGCAAATCATACGATGAAGTAATTTTATTTCTTGAGAGATTTCAAGCCAAAGGAATTTCTCTGGATTTAAAAATGCAAACAATCAAAAAAAATGCACGATCATCAACTAATTTTGCTACTTATTGAGTTTATATTTAGATTGTGTGAATTTGTAAACTCTACTTTAGAATGTTTTTAGACGACTTCATTCGTTTGACAACTGCACTCAAAGTTGAACAGATATTACTAAAACAAAATTTTATTTATAACAATGGATCTTTTAATTCGTGAAACAGTAACTGTAGATGTATAGATATTATAGATTCCCTAATAATTTAACCATAGTACACAAGATGGCTAGTAATTGTCAATTTCAAAATTAAAAATTTTTCCCATGTTTTTCTGAGAAAAAAATTCGTATGCAAATTAGCTCAAATGAACATCAAATTTAAAAATTGCTAAATTTCCCGTCTAAATGTAATTGTTTTTCTGAGAAAAAATTCTTTCTTCTAAAAAAACCTTTAGCAAATTAGCAAAGAGAATATCAAAATGAAAAATTTCCAGTCTCTGTGTAATTTTATTTTTGCAAATCGAAAAGTGTAATCAAGAATTGATATTTTAAACATGATCAAACACTAGTAATTTAAAGTTCTTTCTTTAAATTATTTAGATTATTTCATGAGCTTTATAATATATCGCTTACTTCTGTTTCTGGCTTAAACCGAAATCCAAGTCATAGAATTAAAATTATACAAAAAAAGTACGAGGATATATGAAAAATACTTCAAATCACTTACCTTTTTGCAACAACCAACAGAGTAATCAAAATTTTTGTGGAAGAAAAACTCTAAAATCGTGCTTTAATATTTGAAAACAGTGGAATGTAAATCAGGAGTTGAGTTGTTCTTTTCTGAAAACTTCCGGGAATATTCAAAATTCCCATCCCAAAAAACCGGGTTTATTCCCGGGAATAAACCCGGTTTTTTCCAGCCTTTACATCTCTAGTTGGGGGGTTCACAGTTCACATTCCTCTGCAGATATATCTGAAGTAGATTTAAATCTGGACATTTGCAAACTATCTACAGCGAATCATTTAATCTCTCTTACTGATCGTAAGTACAAACAATAAACTAACTCCGTTTATATCTAAATCTTCACAAATGCAACTTGGCCTCCCTTCAACTGCTATGGTTGCCGACAGGTTTGGAGTCTCGTACGGACCGGGCTGTGGCTTCAATTTCTTCAAGTGTTCTTCACGATGCGTATTTCCATTCTGCGGTACTTTTTTGGCGCGTGCGGGAATTTGGCGAAAAAATCAGCTAGCGTACAATGCCAACTTGTAACTTGACGTCATGCGAATGAATGTAATCAACCGTGACCACTGACCACAAGCGGATGGAGAGAGAACGATCAGCAATGTTCAAAACTTAGAAAATTCAGCAAACTAACATCTTTATTCACATGTAAACAATACAATAGCTTCATGATCGTACTGTCTTATTTTCCTTTCCATTTGGTAACAAGCATTGTATATTATCTCGGAACTTCTTAAACAGACCGATGTATTTGAAACACCAATTTGTTTTTACTGTAATGAATCTCGCATCTTTTAATATCTAAGCATATAGAAATACAGGGTTTTATGTTTAAATTGAGAAAATTTTTCATTTTGCTTTACTTGTACCGATTGTTCTCAACTTTTTTCCCTGAACTCTTATTTGAAACAAAGTTTGAGTTAATTTTGTGTATTTTTTTTTTAAATACAATTTTTATCTGATTAATTTTAAATCTCAATGACTTGTGTTGTAATCAGATGAATGAATACCATGGAATTCAGGAACACATTATTTTGGTTGTATGAAAATGTCCTTTGATTTTTGTACCATGCAGATATCCAACACATTTTACATTTTTAAACGATTTAACTGTGCATTGCCATGGTTGATTTCTTTGGAATTCAATCAGGAAAAAAGAATCCTATCTGACTATGCTAAAGCACATCTAGTAAATACAAGACATTTAAATTTATTTACTAATTGATGCATGGATGATTTGATACATTAAATCGAGATTTTTTAAAATGTGAAATGCAGTAAGTTATAATTACCATTTTTTTAAAACTTAGGGTTCAATAATATAATTATGCTTCTTAAAAGTATCGAATTTATTTGTAGATGCTTTTTTTCATCAAATCCTTGTCATGGGCACCCATACAGAGGCACTCAAGCCCCCTCCATGGCCATTAGTATTGCCAAATTTAAAACAATAAAATGGCCAGAAACTTTTTTTAATATAAAATATTGACGATGTAATTGCCTTTATCAAATATCTTTCCACTTAAAAAATAAATTTTAAACAAATCAGAAAGCTTTAATTGTACAATTCCATTGTAACTTCTGCATTGAAAAAATTGCTAATATTTGTGTGGATTTAAAGATAGATTTGAGTTAAAATCTCTTTTGCCTGTAGCATAGGCATTAGTGACAATGGTCCTATCAAATTATTTTAGAGAAAATTTTATATTAAACTTAAAATTTTCAATGAACTGAAAGTCATGAAAAACATGTTTTTTTTTGTCTACAAAATTGATTATAAACCAGTTTAATAACTTAGTTCAGTCCTATATTTGCTAGCATTTATCGTGAACATTAAGTACCTTCTGATTTATTTCTTATTATTATAAGTTAGACTAGATGATTTCAGTTTGATTGGCTGTTAGTTGGAACACCAACATATGTATTATGAAGGAGGACAGCACAAATAATTAAAATATGAATTTATTAATTTTATTTTATTATGCAAATGTAACAATTTTTTATAGACAAAATTATTTCAGGCATGCTTTTAACAATTGAAGTTTTAGAAAAAGTCTAAATTATGTGGCAAATCACAAAATTTCTTTATTATTTACATGAAATAAAACATCAAATCCATTAATACAACTTCAGAAAACAGACTGCCACAGTTAATACAAATCTTAGTCGTAAATTATGATAAACTTTCTAAAGATATCCTGAGAGAGCTTCCATGAGTAAGAAAACTTCTACAAGCTGCCAAAGTTTCAACAAAAAATTCTCTGGAATGGTCTTTAAGATTTTTGGAGTTTGTTTTTGAATATGAACTCTTTCAGATTCTGTACCAAATCTAACTCTAGCTACAATGAGTAAAGCTCGGCTCTGCATTACCTATTAACTATTTACTCTACAGAAGATTATATAGTTGTGGCATTCTGTTTATGCATTATGCTTGTCAGATAACCCTAACTAGCCATACAATTAAACCATTTTAACTGATTTATTTGCACACTGAATAATGCTGATACTTGGTATAAACATGACTGCATTTTAGTCAAATATATACAAGGAAAAAATTTAATGTTGCATTTAGTGACTAACAGCACATGCATCAATCCCAAGGAGGGACAATTTAAACATGCTGTTAAAAAGAAATACACGACTAATAAAATAAGGTAGTAAAGCAAAAAATACTTTTTATTATCAAGTAATAAATTATCTCATTTCCAGTAGTCTAACACAGAGCATACATTTTATATTGAAGTGTTTTTCTTCCATAATAACATAGTTCAACATTTTCATAAAAACAGGCTTTAATAGCCTTGCAGCTATGCAACCATCTCCAATCTGTTTGTGCCACGTGGAAATGGCAGAGAAGTAGCACAGATGAGGGATAAATTTCTACTAAGGCTTTTATTCCTGTTTTTGAATCATCAGTCATAAAGAGATGGCATCTGAAAATTAAAAGGAGACAGTTGATGAATTTCAATTTTACCAAATATAAATAATATCCAATTATCAGTGTAAAAATCAAACAATATTTCCTGGTCAAACAATCTACATCTTTATCAGCAAGTTTTCTGATTTATGGAAAAATACTAAAAAAATATACATATTTAGACATCCATTTCATATTAATACATTTATTCTATCCTAAGCTAAATTATGATGCATTTAATTGCACAATTAAAGGGGCAAGTGTATCACCTTTATTCACTTGCCCCTTCAATTAAGAATGTAGTGTATTGAGTAAAAATAAATGGTTGAACACATACACTGTAAAAATAAAATCTCCAAGACTATAAGTGTCCATTTTCTTAATAACAAGTGTTTTATTGTTTAAAGATACATTTCTAGTCATCCATTTGCCCTTCATTAATTCAGATTTCCTGTTTCAGATTTGTACAAAATTTCAAACTGGGGTGAATCTTAGAAATCACTTGTTTAACTAATTCATAATTTTTTAGTCGTGAAATATTTACATTTAATTTTTAATAAAAAGTTGTGTAAGTTCTTAACTGTACACTTAACTGATTTCATTCAAAATTTAGAATGTTTACATTCAGGCTTTGTTTACATTTAGACAGTGAATTCTTAGTCCTCTGAAGTACTTTTTCAATATAATAAATGAAATTACGTTTAAAGTAATGTTATATCTTGATATCAAAACTACATTTAAATGTCCACACTAGAAAATGTTTCTAGTCTTTGTTTACATTTAGATTGAGGTATCTTTTCTAAACTTCAGATGGCTTCATTGATATTTATGATACAACAATGATCATTTCTTGAGAAAGCTGTACAAATGAATGTTAACAATTAGATTTGAGAATGTCTCCCTTTACAGGTTTTGTTTACATTTATAATAGTTTATACAAGTTCTTGTAATGTTAAATGATAGTGTAACTGCTAACCTGTGATAAATTATTTTACAAAGAAATTAAAAAAATGTCTATTACATAGATTACTTTAAATGATTTTGCCATGTTCACAAAAGATGCAGTTAATATTCTATAGTTAGCTTTGTGGCTATTCTCCATCTGGTGGGGACTCGAGTAATAACTTCTGCTTGGGTAAGGTTGTGTAAAATTGAGAAACATAAATAATTCCTTGCACTCCTAAGGGTTCGCAAACCACCCATTGGAAACTCACCATGCTATGGTAAGATTGTATGCAGTTCTTTATTTGTTTTTATCAAAACCTTTGCAGGCAGTCCAACATTGTGAAAAGGAGAATATTGAGGTTTTTTAAGACTATCATTAATCATTACCTTAATTAAATACTCCAAGTAATGTAATAAATATTTTCTTTAAATAGATATTCCCATTAATTCAATGCTGCTGGCCTTGAATATGTATCAACTTTGGGTGTTAAGCCTTAACCTATCTGCTTAAGTAATTTTTTACACAAGTTTCTAATTGAAAAAAAAAAAGAAAAGGAAATGTATCTTACCTCTCTATTTTCAAAGCACAAAGTAAATTATATTTTTAGTAGAGAAAATGCAGTAAAGTAACTTTGGTTGTTTGATTTTCATGGGTAACTACAGCAATTGGAACAGCTCCTACTTTTGTCGCTGTCAAAAGTATTGAGTGAGGAACCTGTACTTTCACAGCCGGCAGTAGAATCCACAAAAATGATTTCTGAGAAACACTGAAGCTTGCGTGCTCTTTTCATTACAGCCATAACTATAAGCACAGCACATGTCCCATCAAGAGTCCGAACCACAGTAGCCCTAGAATGTTTTCAGTGTATTAGTTCAAGTAAGCAATTTTAAAATGAATCCTAAATCATTTACTTTTGAATATTTTCTTAAAGTTAGTAAATACTTTTTTTTCATACAGTTTTAATTTTTTCAAAAGAGTCTGTTGAAGGACCCAAATTGATTACTCGCCATGACTCATAAAAGTGTAAAATTTGCTGTCGAGTGGGATTTTTTGCTGAATTTGAAATCTTCCACAAAGTTGTCACTGGCTAAAAGTAAATCTACATGAAACCGCTTGCCTGCCATTGGAGTCAACCCATAATTAAAGTAGTCAAAAAACTGTAGTTTGATCTAAATATTAAAATAAACAATTAATATAGTTGCATTAAGAATATACAAATATTTTTTTATCAAAATATACATTACTCGACATTTAATAATAATCTGTCGTAAAAATTGAAGCATTTTCTTTCAAAATTTAATTTTAAGGTGAAAAACTGCATAATAAAAATAACATGCTTTAAATATGGTTCTATTTTTTATTGCATTTCTATCAGTGTATCTATCATTTATGTATGTTGATGAATAAATTCACCATATGATAAAGTATTCAATAATTGAAGCATAAAACCAGTGCAGCATTTACACAGGTGTTATGCAGAGTTGCAGAATCTTGTGAATATAGTTCAGGGAAAAATGGGAAGTCACTAAACTCTAGGTTCGGCAGTGTGTGGGGATCGACTCAACACCCACAAATCTTTCTTAATGGTTTTGAATGCTGGAATATTTTTTTAATTAATGTTATTTAAGTGAAGCGAATTAACAAAATGTTATCATTGTTTTTAAGTTTGATACAATAGTTTAAGGAACATAAATTTACCAGTCTTAATATGGAAATCATAGTCTTATTTCAACATTGCTACTTTCCGAAAACACTACGAAACACGTGAATATTGTGTCCAAGTCTAATTGATAGAAGACCCAAGAGATTCTACAAAGTCAAATGCACAAATTAACAAAATAGAAAAGGACGAGTTTTTGATATTTAAATTAAACAGGTATAGATTAAATTATTACACCAAAGCTGGCTAATCTTTGGAGTCAAAACCACAACCAGTGCCGTAAAGAATTTGGGGGTTAAGAATGAAAATTAAACACGTACAACATGCAAAGTGGTATTAAAACAAACTATCTAGAGGATTTCATGGCTTATAAAGAAATAGCATTAGGAACATCATACACGAGTATAAAGTTCACAATATTACATAAATAAGTTCTTGTAAAAGCAATAAACGAAATGTTGCAAATGATTCAATAACACTATGAGGCGAGTTTTAAATTCGTCAACGAGCACTTCATTAAAACAATATCTACAAATTTATCACAATAAATTAAACTCTAATGCTATACTCACCACGAATTTCCGCACCGAAGCACGACGTTCAGAATGACCTGCTGTACTTTTCTGATGGGTTACTGCAAACATTGCACTCATCTGGGTTGCAACATCTATCTCTTCAGTCAAAGTGTCGCCAAATTCCCGTACGCGCCAAAAAAGTACCGCAGAATGGAATTACGCCTTCACGATGCCGGACTCACAACTAGAAATAACTCAGATTTGGTGGTTGACAAAAACAAGCTGCGAAGTGAAAGGCACAAGTTAGAAAGGATTTAAAATTTCAAGTTTTAAAGCGAACTCAGGCATTACCGTTGAAGGGGCTGTATTTCAATGGTCGTAAAGATTCTACATTGATAGAGGAGAGAGTAGATACTAAAAGATACACGAGAAAAGCAAAATTGGAACATTTATCTCTTACTAAAAAATCGGGTTCACGTTACATTACTCTTTTGAGTCCATCATTTGGCACCGCAAAACAGATTTCCGCGACTATTATCGGATATTTTGAAGGAATCACAAAAGATATTTCACAGCTTCTGGCAATTGGCTGTGACTGCATATCTGTTAATACCGGATGGAAATTTGGTGCAATTCGGTTTTTGAATTTGAAACTTGGTAAACTTCTGCAGTGGGTAATATGTTTCCTGCATTTTAATGAACTCTCTCTGAGGCATCTGTTTGAAACGTTGGATGCGCCAACAAATGGTCCAAAATCATATTTTGGTAATATTGGGAAGGCGCTCCTTACATGTGAAACTTTGCCAGTGACAACTTTCGAAATTATTGACGGCGAGTTACCAACAACTGATAGACGTGACTTAAGCAAGGATCAAATGTACTTACTAGAAATATATCAAGCGGTGCGATTGGGTAAGTGTTCTGATGAACTGGCTAGACGCAGTCCTGGTCCATTATCACATTCACGCTGGCTAACAACAGCGAACAGAGTTTTAAGTTTGTTAGTTCTCCAGATCCTTCTTTTAAATTAAAACAAATCGTTGAATTTGTTATGAAATTTACACTCCAAACTGGTAATATAAAGTCTAAACATTAGCTGAAAGATGGAGCTAACTGAGCATGTGTGGAATACTATTTCTAGATCCAGGTATTTATCTCAAGACCACGTCGACCAACCGGTTTAATGGTTAAGGTATTGGCCTCTGGATCGGAAATTTTCTGGTTCGAATCCGGGTCAGGGCATGGATCTAATTGTGCTGTCCTTTGTTAGGGACATTGATGGTCCTCCACTGGGTGCTCCTTCACAAGTGGACGTCACTTACGGCCTTGTAGTGGCCAATGATTAAGTTCATATGTGCCCGCCATTGGATAAAAAAATCTCAATGCCCCAAGGACGTCGTTGATGGAGTAATGTGTAGAAATTCGTTCTTTGCTCTTGTCTGAGTATGTTGAACGATGAAAGACCGTACATCAGAGAACTTGCTGCACGAATAATAATATTTTAATTAAGTCTAGAGAGTCATCTTCTAATGTAAAGTCAGTACATGTATTTCTCCCACCAAAGCTGAATTTTGTAGCTGCTGACTATAAGGAATTGATTGACTGGTCATCAATTACTATTACTTATCCACCAATCCTCCGTGATATATCCACTGCCGTATTTAGTTCCATTGTTCGTGATAAGAAAAATCCATAATGGGACTTTGTTCACTTCCCATGTTACACACACAGGTAGTTGAACGGTGTGCCAAGTTAGTGACAGAAGCATCCGCTAAAGTTTATGGATTTCAATGTAGAGACGGGTTCATTAGATCCACATTCTTTTCCCGATTTATTATGCCTGAATTCGACCATATGGCCGATTTCAATCCTCTTCTTCTGATGAAGTGTAAGTAAACTTTTGGTATTGGCATGTCATAAGACATTTCTATGGTTACGATATTCTTAACAAATATTATATTAATATATTGTGAATCAGCTATTATTTAATTATTTTCAGGCAATATAATCAAATGTAAAATACAATACAGCAATAAACAGTACTTGTACCCATCCATTTTTCGTGTTTGATTTACTTCTATAACACATAAAGAAGTGCAATTTTCTTTAAAAACTGCAAACTTTCAATTGCGATGCTGAAACAGAAGATATTATTTGATCGAAAAAATATTTTACGCCTTTCTTATTGAACCCAGTGGGCACCTCTTCCGCACTATTAGAATAGCAATATTGAAAATAATTATATTTCCTACGCCGAGTAAAAATTGCCAATTTTTACCCAAATTTCCAAAATTCAAGTGCGATGCGGGGGCAGAAGATATTATCCAATCAAAAAAATATTTTACACCGTGTTTATTGAACCCAGAGAGAACCTTTTCCGCACTATTAGAATAGCGATTTCGAAAAAAAGTGTTTTTCGGCCCATCCTAGTGTGAAATGCAGAGGCGGGTAAATAATAGTACCGTTTACATGAGCCAAATACCCGGGTAAAAGGAGAGTAAAACCGGTTTTTTCTATTCCGCTTCCCCTACGTGGGGAAAAAACGAGGAAATACCATAGAGGAGATATAATAGTAGAGTGAGCTATGGCAACCTTTTTATGTCCGCATGATCATGTGACCAAAATCAGTAGTCACGTGACTCCTTCTCTCTTCGCGCATATTGTTTGCGCATTCCTTCTTCCCTAGCTAGTAGCAAATGCATTGAATACTCAAGTTAAAATTTGTCTACGGTGCCGCGTACATGGATATAATTCCAAATTTATTAAAGGTGGAAACATTACATTTCACAGGTGAGCGAAAAGCGTTTCTTTCACATTTGTATTTTTCAATACTTTCTACAGGGTGTCCTAAAACTTCCCGCACCTCCCAACTTTAAAAAAAAATATTACCTGTTTTTTTTAATTATTGAATTTTATCGTCTACTTATATTTTTATCGAGGCTTTAATTTTTATCGTTTGATTTTCTTCACACTCAAGTTATGCGATAATAAAGTTCCACGTCATTTTATTCTTCATTGCTAAATGAATTTATCACACATTCAGAGAATTTCGCTGTTTGAGGCTTATTCATCGACGCCATCTTAAATTTGGCGTATTTGATTGAAAAGTCGCCAAGGGGGACCGTACAATCAACGATAACCAAATGTAAGTTCATATTTTTTCCTACGTTATGTTACAAGTGCTTTTCACCATTAGCATATAAATAATTGTTTTAAAGTTTGTTGATTTTCTGTAACAAATTCACGAATCGTCAGCACAGAAACTTTTAGGACACCCTGTAGTATGATAAAAATGGATATTCTAACTTTGGAATTAATAAATACAACCTGCGGACATTTCCCATTCCATGAAAAGATTTCATACATTTGCAATCAGTATGTATCTAAAATAATGTTTGAAACAAAATAACGAGTGGAATGTGTTTCTAATTGTAAATTGAAATTTATACTGTCTTAAAATTTTTAAAATAGTTAAGCGAAATGTAAAAACTTGTGCAAAATCGTTCTCTGTCTTGGCGATTATCTTTTGGAACCAAAGGTACTATATTCTTTCGTGTCTCACGATAAAAATGTTATGAATTTGGTAATATCAATTTAAGTACATCACATAAATTATTTTTCTTGCTGAGAAAAATTGTTTTGTATCCACCCATCTGTGCAAACTGTAATTACATAAGAATAATATTTAAAATAAAAGATAACGTTTGAAACTTTTAATTATATATTAAATAAAATCAATTTGTTAAAAATAGGATTAAAGCATTTTCTAAGCCGTATTGTAATTGTGAATTTTTATTTATGATTTTTTGGAACTATAAGTAAAACAGTTTATATTTACTTGTAATAAGAACTTGTAAAGATGTGCACCTGCTGAAAATTCATTTATTCAGTTCTTATGTATTTAAAATTTTTATTTTGTTCCATTTATTAGTTTTCCCAAAGATGAAGAAAGAAGAAAATCGTTTTAATTAATTAATCGAAGCATTTTGTTACTGTCTTTTAGTTCATTTAAAATGTGATGAATGTGACAGTAAATTTCATTCGTTTACTGTTTCTTATTTATCTTTTTTATTTATTAAATATTGATTTCACACACAATAAGCAATAAAAATTCAATATAAAAATCTTTACCAAACTTATGTACATGCTTAAAAGCATAAAAATTGTCAAGAGTTATTGACATCATCACTTTGATGAATTAAAATTCATATATGGACACACAGTTGCAACTTAATTAGTTTTTGAACCAGAAATCTAAAATTGCAAAATAGCTAACATCAAGGGTATAGTTTAAAATAATTTCCTTCAATTTTAAAGATTTTGTGTATAGCTTTTCTTGTTAATATTTTTCTGCGTAATATCTTGAATAAATTTGTGTTTATGGAAACGTAAGCAATTAAGAATCCATAATATCAATAAAAGCTTTAGTGGTAACCCAAACGTCATTTGAACAGGGAATCTTCCTATCTGTTTTCAGTATTTTTATTTTATGCATCAGTAAAATATTTATTCATGCAGTCATTTCCAAACATGGGCATTTATTTTTCCATTTATTCCAACTCATGCTAACCTCATTACATTGAAATAAGTTTAAATTATTTTCTGAAATGAAATCTTTTGAGATAATTTTTTCACACCTAATACAGTTTTTGAAGATATATATATATAAAATATAGTATTAATTAAAGAAAGCCGAGTTTAGAACAACTATCTTATACCAAATTTTAATCTGAACTCATGACGTGAGAGCAATCTATTGACTACAATTTATTTATCTCAAGCGTACTGCTTTGTTTGTATATGTGCTGGTTAACCTTAATCCCAATGAGAACTTCAGTTGATTATAAAAAAGCTCAAATAACTAAAAACATTAGAAAGTAATATGAATTCAAAAAATATTCAGCAGTGTAATGGTAAATATTAATTTGTATTGCCCAACAATGGTAAAATGTAACTCAAATTCAAGGAGCATTCAGTATTATGCACATCAAATTGAAGTTATTTCCAAACATGGGTAATTATTTTTCAATTAATTCCAACTCATGCTTACCTCAATAAGTTTTTCCAAAAGTTTGAAATATTTTCTGAAATTAAATCAGATAATTTCTCTACAACGAATACAGTTGATGAACTATAAATAAAATACGGAATTAATCTATTGACTACCGTTATTTATCTTAAGTGTACTGGTTAACCTTAATCCCAATGAGAACTTAATTCCATAATAAAACTGAAAACATTAAAAAGCGTCTGGCCATCGATGTCAAGAGATATCAAGACCTGGTGCAAACAGTGCATCAATTGTCTAAAGGCTAAGGTTCAACGACACACTGTTTCTCCCACTGGTTCCTTTGATCTTCCTTCAGCTCGGTTCGCCCATGTGCATCTCGACATTGTTGGACCTCTACCGCCGTCGAAGGGTTTCGTCTACGCTCTGACAGCCGTTGATCGCTTCACAAGGTGGCCAGAGGTCTTTCCAATGCAGGACCAGACTGCGGCTACAGTGGCTGATACCTTCTACTCCGGCTGGGTTTCAAGATTTGGCGTTCCCGAGATCATCACCACTAACCAGGGACGGCAGTTTGAGAGTGACCTCTTCACCTCCCTTGCTAAATTTCTTGGTGTCATCAAGACACGAACCACAGCCTACAATCCGAAGTGCAATGGCACCGTGGAGCGCTTCCACCGGCACCTGAAGAGTTCCATCATGAGCCATGGAACGGAGCGATGGGTTCAAGTCCTGCCTACAGTGCTGCTTGGTATTCGGACGAGCTTGAAGAATGACATCGGAGCTACGACGGCGGATCTCGTTTACGGATGTTCTCTCCGTATTCCGGGTGAATTCCTTCGGGCCACATCACCTGGTGCTATATCGTCTCGTGCAGACCTTTTGGGAGATTTATGGCGGAAGATGAATGAGCTGAGACCCGTTCCTGCAAAGCATCACTCTACCAGGTCAGCTGTGTTTGTGAGTAAGGAGTTGGCTCAGACATCTCATGTGTTTGTACGGGTAGATGCCATACGACGACCGCTCCAGCAACCATACAACGGTCCGTACCCTGTAGTTGAACGTAAACCTAAGTTTTACACCTTGCTTATCAAGGGCAAGAGAGTCAGCGTGTCAGTTGATCGGCTGAAGCCTGCTTTTATCTTCATCCCTCCTGACGTTCCGCTACAAGAGCCCTCTGATGCAAGTACATCAAAGTCTTTCGAATCCACAGCTGAGAAGGTTAATGATGCTACCCAACACTTGACATCTTCTCTACGCATGGGTGTTGTAACAAGATCTGGAATTCACGTACGTTTTGTCGTCCCTTATCAGTCCGGAGACTGACTTCGGGACTAGTGAGGGGCTACTGTGGCATCAATGCTATATGACGTTTAGTGAACTATGTTTTGTGACGCACGGCGGAAGAATAAGATTGGCCTGTTATAAATAGCCTGTTGACCTTCCTGCATTCCCTTATACCTCTCTGCTGCTTAGCATGATGTGTCCGCGCTGTCTGTTACGCGTTTAGAATAGTTTTTTACCTCTTATTATGTTAATAAAGTTTTGTTGAGTTTTAGAACGTTTAATGCTTTCTTCGAGGCCGACACTTTCTACCGGTTTTAGAGGTTAGATGGATATGGCGGCCAGCTGTTGAATGGAATCCTGCACAAGTTAGTTTAGCGCCAAAATTAGGCGACCGACGCCAAAAATCCTTTAAATAAAAGATCCGAGGACAAAACCTCGTAATTTTGAACCACGTTCAATGACGAGGCAACACCTGAGCTGGCACCCCACTCTCCAAACTTCCACATCAACCCAACTTGAGGACTTTCGGCCATGGCAGATTTAAGGTGCACCAGCCGCCTCTAAACCATACGCTTACAAACATCCGGACCCGGATTCAAACCAGGAACTTCCGATCCAGAGGCTAACATCTTAACTACTATACCTGTTAGTCGGCTCAACCTGTACCAGGGGGGGGTGCAGGTTAAATCAGTGGTGGTCTCAAATATCCTCACTTTGGCATGGAAGTTTGGAAGGTATGTATTTTAATTAACATCTCACTGGAGCAAAAAACACAGCAGGCTATTGACGACGGTCCAGGATCAATGAGGACGGGAAAGATCCGAGTACAACACCACGTAAATCTGAACCACGGTCAGATGACAATGTGGAAATTTAGAAAGTCTAGTGCCAGCTGAGATATATCCTCGTCATCTGACCATGGTTCTAAATAACAAGGTGCTGTCATCAGACCTCTCTTTCCTTCGGAGTTGATACCGGACCGTCACCAATAGCCAGTTGTGTTGTTCCAATGTAACGTTAATTAAAAAATACCATCATAATTTTGTGTGTTGAATGTTTTCGGACGACCAATCGCGAATGGCCGACTTGGAAAGGGCATGCCTTCCTTTTCAGAGACTTGGTATCATGCTGCGCCTCAGTTTGCTTGAGGCGTGAGAAAAACGTTTTGTTAAAAATTTCAGGATGTCGATCGAATGAGCCAATTGAAATTTCATTTTCAATCGCAGACCCCTTCATCGGATTATTTAGTGGATTGAATTCGAGGCCGGTATCTTTTTCATTCCTGTCTATCAACGCTTTGAACAAATTCTGATACACTAATTCAGCAAATATTGTTTAAAAAGAACACATGGGAATGGCTGCAAAGGGTTACTGCTGCAGTGAAACTCTAGTTTTCTAAAAGGGATGCTGATGAAAACGTAGGCAATCTTGGTGTGAAGAACATTATGTTAACCTTTTCAAACGCAGAATCTGAACACCGTCTGAAGGATTAATTGGTTTGGTCGGAAATTGAATTAGAGGCCACTGGCTTCATCAAAATGGGTCGGTATCTTTCCCATTCAATTGACACCTACAGATTTAACGTGCACCAACCCCGATAAACTTTGTACTTTTGTTTTCCCCCATGTCAAGAGATTGGTGACTCAGATGGTCCGTGTCCAGATTCATGTCAAGCTTGGCCTTTTATATCCCCACGGGAAAAAAATAAAACCTTTTTTGACCTTCGATATCCGATCAGATAAGACAAAAATTTGTCAAAGAATTTTCTTACCTTTTTGACCGATGGACTATAAAAGGTCTCGGGTCCAAAAAAGGTTTTCATACCCTTTTTATGATTTTGGCTGGTGGCTATACATTATAGTTTTCTATAACAACTGTTTTGTCACAAACCCTGTTTCGCGGCATATGCAGATCCATTGTGAAATATAAAAGGACAACTATACAAAGTTGGAAATAATTTACTACAGTATTGTTTGAAAAGTGCATGAGTACGTGTACTAAGGAACATAACTAGAGTTTTTATGAAAAACTACAAATTAGAGCAACCAAACCGCAGGAAGAGTTCTTAGATGTGAATGGAAATGTTCTACAATTAACTTTAAGTTTAAAAGGGTTTATCACAATTTCCACAGAATACCTAATGTGGCGTAGTGGAAAGTATTTTAGTTAAAAAAAATTTGATAACAATTTCAAGAGATGAATAGAAATGAAGCACAGGTTGTATCTATCATTTCGAAAGTATCGCCAAGACATATTGCGAGGAGTACTAGAGTTTCGAGAGGTTTCCATTGAAGTGTGTGTTGAATTCTTCAGTTTTTGGAGTCTTGTTTAGCGATTCGTAGAAAATATACGCGCCAATAATCCATAAATAAAATTTTAAAACAATAAATATCAAAACTATATTTATTTCCTTTGTGGAGAAGGAAATCCGCGTAGGGCTCCGGATTACGAAGTGGCCCCCGAGGTCTTAAAATGTCTATTCATTAGTGTTCGAGGAAAGATGTGACAGCGTCTTTACAATGTGCTTCTTTAAGTGCAGTGAAAAGAGTTTCTAATATACAAGATGATCAGCAAGAGGGGCAGATGCTGTATTAGCTATAAAACTTCGTTTCACCCATAGAAAAGAGCCTTTAACTGGAAGTTGGATAAAAAACTATAAAAATATATAATTTATAAAAATGCATTAATGTTTGTAATTTTGAAGATGAATTTGAAATTTTTTTAATGTTTCTAAAAGAAAGCGAGGACACCATAAAACCCACACCAGACATCTATCGAGCCTTCAAAGAAATGTTTTGCACATTTGCGAATGTTGAAACATTATTTAAATTTTTTTTAACAGTTCATCTTGTTATAGGCGTCAGAAGAAAGATCGTTTTTTGTTTTAAAGATTGTCAAAAATTAATAAAGGAGTACTATGGGAAAAGAAAGATTAATTGATATGGCCATTCTGTAGATAGAGCAAAAAATTTAAAACCGAATTTATAATGCCAAAATAATTGACGAATTCGCAAAAAAAAATTCGAAATTCATGTAAAAAAATTTTTAAATAATTTTTTTTATGTGTTATGGTATGGAATTTTTTATTTTCTTTTTGCTAATAACTCAATGAGAGCTTTCTTGAAACTTTTTTCTTCCTTGTGTTTGAAGCCCCCGAAAATTTTACCGCTTGGGGCCCCCACTTGACTTGGTCCGCCACTGGGAGAAGTAAGCTCCATGCAAAAAAATTTTTGACTAAGCAATGGATTGCATGGAAAGTAAAATTTTTCTGATTTGTCTCATTTGAATTAGTATCACTAAGAACATGATGAACATATATAATGTTCAAAATACATTAATAATCATTAGATTCATGTTAAACCATTTGTAAAAAGTATATGTAATAGGCAAATTAAATTTTGAGAAAGAGCTTTATTTTAAACAGCATACAACAATAACTCCAAAATATTCCTAAAAGAACGTACTAATAGAAATAAGCTAAAGGCATTTGCAAACTATTTTTAGGTGAATTCGAACATTACATATATGTCTTATTTTTCAAATCAAAAGGAAATTTTATCATGGAGCAATAGTACTTTTTACTATTAACACCAGAAGTAGGGAAGTGATCAGTATGACCGCAAATTAATTTTAGCGATGTATAAACATATTGTTTTCCCACCAAGGGCCGTGGTAACCTGTTTGCTAGAGGAGCGGATTAGCAATCAAAAGGTTTGGAGTTCGAAACTCGAACCAACCAAAGGCTTCTTCAGATGCTTTCCCTTTGTGGTTTGTGTCTGTTTGGGGACATTCAAATGAGTGAACAGTAAGGTGTGTCATAGTTATCGTGCATTCTCTTGAAAAGAACGTGAGAGTGTGTGAAAACAAAACACTACACGAAATATGGCATTGGGACTATCATTTTTTCCAACGAAGAATTTATAAGAAAGCTAGCTCCATTTTGTTTATGAAATAATAAAATTCCTGTGTTCACACTCAGTGTTTCAACACCTCTTTCGAAATATTACGAACATCTCTTCCCAGACCGGGATTCGAACCAAGGACCAAGAAGACGTGCGTGGATAAGGGATTATTCCAATTTCCGATACAGTTACGCTCCTTCATTACTCGTCGACACTAGATCAGTTTTCGTTTACGCACACCCACAAAGAATTGTGTAATTTTTCCAGACGTTGAGTAATAAGTTTAGTTTTGAGATATTATTCCATATTGAGTAGAGAGAGGAGTGCTTAGAGATTCTCTGTGCATTTGTTTGAAATCTCACACCCGATAAGTTTAGAGTTTGTTTAAAAAATTCTATAAAACGTCATTAATTGTTGTTTGTGATGCCTCTACCAGTAACTAAAGCAACTTCAAATAATATAAAGCCGAGAGAAACTTTACTAACTAACCATGTGGTTAGGATGGACATGTTTAAACCATCCATAAATTTCTATGGAAAGGGGACTGAGGGGAGGTGAATTGTTAAATTATGAGCCAAGGTTTCTTTTATCATACAGAAAGGCGGCATATTACAGTATAGTCGGGGGGTCTCCTTCTAGTATTGGTTTGTTATTTTTATATTATTAAATTAAAACAAGCAAGGCTTTGTAAGCCGTGGAATATTTTTTTGTAATGTGTGGGGTTGGTTGTTGAATTTACCTCGCACTGGAAGCAACAAGCACACGGGTTATTGGTGACGGTCCGGGATCCATCGCAAAGGGAAAGATCCGAGGGCAATACTTGGGTAATTTTGAGCCACGGTCCGATGACGAGGTGAACACCTGAGTTGGTACCCACTCTCCAAAGTTTTACACCTAACCAAAATTCGAAAATTTGAGGCCACGACAGTTTTAACGTGCACGAGTCCCCACCTGCACGACGGTCTTTAAGTTAGTTGGTATTCCCAACCCTCCGTTTGCTAATCCGCGACTCTTATCAAACAAGGTTACCGCGGCCCCTACAAGGCGGGCTATGATAAAGAAACTGCTTCTAATACTTTTAAAAACCTTCTCGTAGTCGCATGGTTAGCCGTGTTACGCATTTCCAATGAGAAGCCAAATAATTTGTTTTGGCATCCCGTGAACTCGACAACACTAGATCAGTTCTTGATTACGCAAACTCACAAAGAATTGTGTAATTTACCCAGCCGTTGAGTTATAAATTTAGTTTTGAGATTTTATTCCACATTGAGTATACTGCTTAAAGTTTCTGTACATTTGTTTAAAATCTAATTCCGGTAAGTTTAGTTTTTTTTCAAATAGATATATAAAACGTCATTAATTTGCGATGTCTCTACCCCTTAACTAAAACAGCTCCAAAAAATAAATGCGAGAGAAACAAAACTTAAAAATTATTCCGATTGAACGAAAGTATGGATAGTTGTTGAGACATTTACTTTTTTCAAATTAAACTTAACGTCAAATTATTTTAACAACAATCATCGGATCGGTCAAGCTCTATCACATTTTCTCAGACGGTTGTGGGGCACACAAAAAAAATCCATTCCATTGTTAGCACGTGCTTTGCATTAGTTTCTCAGAGACATTCGTTTCTACCTTGTGACCGAGATTTCGCAGTTCCATGTTGCTACCAATGGTCACTTACGCTAGTCCTGTATGGGGATTTCCTACGCTGAAACTCACGTGAAAGAACAGCATCACTCCAAAACATCACCCTTCGAATAGCTACAGACAGCCCATTATTCTACCGCAATATAAAAATAAGCGAATAACTAAACATGTACGCGAGATCAAAGAGTTTATAATTAAACTCATTACCAATTTCTACGCAAAACTCTCCAACCATAATAACGAAGCTATACTCCAAATCCCAGATACGACTACCGTAGAAAAAAAAGTTGTTCAACAAACGAGATCCACTCTAAATAAATTAAATTGATCTTTGTTCATTCCTTTTCCTTTTCCACTCCAAAATTGATTCAGAGTATTCCCTGCTGTCATACGACATCCGTCCTTTCCAAAATTCAGTACCAATCCCGAAGAACAGAACCCAATTTCCCAGTTTAACACCATACGAGAGAAACGATTTGGCCTTTGAAAGACGCTTCAGTTCTCACATCTGCAAAATCGCTTAGCGAAACTTTCCTCTAATGAGAAAACCAGATGTGTGAAGTTACCATATCCGTTGGGGCCGACAGAATTGGAGTGGAATCGCACAGTGCTTGGCGTATAACGACACTCCACCCAACCATAGCACGAGCGCTGTCGCCAATCTTTTCGCTCCAAGCACTGCTTGGCGAGAGAAATGCTCAAGCGCGAAAACGAGAGTTTTCGATTCACCAGACTAGCGCGTTTTTCTAGTAATGGCTCTTCGTTACGTGGACGATTCTATTTAGGACCGTGGGGAGGACAGGCGCCTCAATCTCATGATAGTACTTTACGCAAGTCCAACTTGATCGGCTAATCGGATCACATGACCTAGATACGTATGTCATCAAGGTTTATAGTTGTTGGCGATTTATCTCTTCCTTTCTGCTTTCTTCTTTTCTTTTCAGATCCATGGCTATGGGTGGGTAGAGGTGGGAGCCGAAAATTGTATCCTTTTATTATATAAGTTAATAATTATATAAGTTAGTGTTTTATGTATGCTTTTTGTTACATCAGAATGGTCCTAAGCCAGCGGTGGATACGACACCATCATCCTAAAGCAAAGAGGACGGCAGAGGGGCGGAAAAATATCAGCTGGTAGTGAGTTCAGGAGTGGTTCTTAGATTATTTATGTAAAATCAACGGAAGCTTGGAAAAATATGAAAAGGGTATTAAAAATTAGGAAAAGTAAATTTGAATGAAAAGGAATTAAATTGGAATTTTTTTTTAATAATTTGGAGGATCTAAAAATTTTTTCCGCCAGCTGGGTTCGAACTCGGGAAGACATCCTCCGCTGCCGACGCTAATCTGAAGGTGGGTGACTTTAGCCATTAGGCCATCGTTGCTTCACGAAAAGAAGCTCTTTAAAGTATAAGTACCCTTCCATCAATCATACATTCCATCAATCTGCTTCAAAAAATCATAGAAGACACACAAAAAAAGACTACCAGATAAGTAAATAATCATAGCTCACTGTAGATCAAATGATCAAAACAAGTTACGAAAGAATCAAACTGAAGAATCGATTCACTTATCACGAGTTTAATATCTACCGACCTCCCTACGGTCCTAAATAGAATCGTCCACGTAACGAAGAGCCATTACTAAAAAGACGCGCTAGTGATTCACCAGTCTTCCCTTCGTTCCGTCTGGAGTAGCCCAACAACTCAGGTATTTAAATGTTTTGAATTACACTCTCCCCTCCTTAAATTTTTGACAATTTCATATCTCTAGTGAGACTTGTCACCTCCCACGGAAGTAACGATTCTATTTTTGGACTATTTCCGTGGCTTGTTAAAAAGACTAGAGCATTATAAATATCCATTCCAACTCCCGCTGGAACACCACCAGCCCTCGAATAACGTTGTACTGACAACTATCATTATTACCAGTACAACTTATGTATATTTACTCTCGAGTGAATAAACAGGGATTCATTTGTCACCAGGACTCTGTCTTTCTTACAATCACGGAAAACCAACGCACAATAAGCTCTAATCATTCTTCCTTAGTGAATATCTTTAAACTCCCACTATACGATCCTTAATCTGAAAATCTCCATTGTAACCATTGTTACACCTGCCTTTTCACGTTCTGCCCCTCAGGGCACTGTAGCACCGACCGGATGTACAATTGGAATCTTTCCCGATGGAGGTACAGAAGATTTCTCAGAAAGGTGTCTACTTAGGTCAGCCGTCCGTCCTTTTGTCCAGACACATACATACATACGATACATACACAGTTCTGGATTTTCTTTCGACCACATCGGACGTGTGTTTTCTGAGCTCCCGTATGACCGCGATAACCAGAGCTTTGCACGTGTAAGTCGTGCTCCTCTGCTGCTCCGGTCGGGATCTTTACCTAAGGATTTCCTCTGGATTACCTGTGTTACGTGTGCTTTTGTGTTTCACCGTGCTTCGCATCGTGGATTACCTGTGCTATTGTGGTTACGCTGTGCTTCGCATTGTGGATTACCCGTCGACGCGTCTTTTTCAAGACACTGCCAGGATGAATTCGCGTGCCAATTTACACGAATCGCTTGATCAGACTGATGATAGGCTAATCAAAAATTTTGGCTAAAAATAGGCTAAAAAAATCCGATGCGTTTAGATTGCCTAAACGATCGGCAAAACCATTAGCTATGTCCCCATTGAAGTCTATTCTCGACGAGACTTCAACTAACAAATTTCACAGTCTAAATATTGACATGGAAACCATTGTTGCTGAGAGTAGGGAGAAGCAGATTAGGATTCCTCCAATATTAATTGCCATAACCGATAGCTATACTGTTATGTTGAAAAAGTTATTAGAAAAATTTAATGACCTAAAAGCTACTCTTTCCGGTAAATACATTAAAGTATCCCCTAAAGACGCGGACATGCACAGAGAGATTACGAAATATCTAAATGATAATAACCATGGTTTTGTCTTGCTTAATAGCAAAGAGGACAAACCTATTAAAATAGTAATCAAAGGACTTCCGGAAAATACCCACACTGAGGAAATTAAAAATGAAATCCTAGATCTTAATTTTGCTGTCAATAAAGTGTCTCAACTTATCCAGTTTAAAACCAAAAACGAGCCGCGGTAGCTCAGTCAGTAGAGCGTCGGGCTCGCATCAAGAAGGGTTGTGGGTTCTGGCCTCGGCGGAGCCTGCAATTCTGATGATTGTGAGATCGGCGCTTCGACCTGGCTAAAGACCGTCGTGTTCACTAATGGTGACTGGGGCACGTTAAATAGGTCGTGGTCACAAAGTCCCCCATGTTCCCATACCAAATCAATACCTCTGGGGGTATCTGATCAGAGGGTTATCGGCCTCTGATTGGTATCTAAATTACGATATGTGTGAGTGAATGGATGTATGAAAGGGACCTTCCTGTAAAACGGATGTGTCATGTATGCCGAGCAAAGTCGGACTTCCTCCCAATGGGGCTCAATAACATGGAAGGCGCACCCCCTCGCCTCTTGCCGTCTTCGACGGGCCTGGCACTCCTCTGGTCTGCCAGTGTAGGCATTAGAAACAACAACAAAACCAAAAACCCACTTCCCATATTTATGGCTGAGCTTAAAAACACGAAAAACATAGCGGATATTTACAAAGTTGATAAACTTTGTTTTCTAAATGTCAAAATAGAAAAATTCATAAGGAAAAATGGTCCCTCACAGTGCTATAACTGTCAGGAATTATATCACTCTGCAGCAAACTGTCATATGCAACCTAAATGTGTTAAATGTGGTCTGGGACACCCAACTAAAGAATGCAAAAAAGATAAATCCACGGAACCAAGATGTTGCAATTGTGGGAAAAATCATGTTGCCTCCTGGAGGGGCTGTGAATTTTTCCGCAGTACTCAAAAACCCAACTATGCAAACAAAAACAAAGTCAGAGAGGGAATAAGCTTTGATAATGCTACTCAATCATCTAAACAAACTGAAAACAACAGCCATGTCCTAACCAGTAATATAATAACTACAAAGAAAAAGTCCCCAGAACGGCTCCTTTCGACTCCCAGAATGAGACTAGAACTCCAACTAATATACCCCTACTCGGAGGGGAAGATATGATAACTATACTAGAAATATTTAAGGAAATTACCAAGATCTTTCAAGGAAGCAATAATCTAAAAACCCTACTATCTGAATTAACAAGAGAGGACACAACCCCCGCGAATAAAATTTGTAGCATCCTAGCTCACTATTATATGACTTTCGCTACCTCGTCCCCCGGTCTCAGAATATCCTACTGGAATGCAAACGGAATTTATGCAAAAATAATTGAAGCAAGACACTTTGTCGATCAATACAAACCAGACCTATTCCTCGGACTCACTTAACACATAAGCAGAAAGCCTGGATTCCTAATTACTCCTCTTACAGAAATGATAGGCCAAATGGTAGGGGTGGTGGAACTGCTATTTATATTAAATCCGAACTTACTCACTACTGTGAACCTACCCCAAATCTAATACAAGCTGAAGCAACCTGTGTCACTATTACATTACCCAAGCAGCCCAAACTCACAATTGTTTCAATATACGTACCACCCCTCAAGCCACTATTTGGAGCGGACATTGAAACCCTACTTGCCCCAATATTATCTTATGCGGTGATTTTAATGCCACACATCCAGACTGGGGATGCAAAAACACAAATACACATGGCAATATTCTCCAAGACATAATTACACTCACAAATGTACACCTCATTGCCCCCAAAACACCTACCAGATATGGGATAAACACTTTAGACATTACTCTAATTAGAGGATTCTTCTTCAAACATGTCATCAAAGCTCTTGATGAGCTAAGCTCTGATCATAACCCGGTAATAATTAACTTTGATATGAAAGTGGAACTCCCAAAAACCCAAAAAACCCCGATTACTGACTGGAAACAGTTCACTCTCACCCTGCATGATAACCATTCATTTAAACTCCCACACATAAACAGCCCTGAAGACATTGAAATGGTCACAACAAACATAACTAACTCAATTCACTCTGCTCACTTGAATCACTCTAAGCCAGCACCACGCAACAAACCAAACTACATCCCACCAAAAATTAGAGAAATGTTCAAACAGAGAAATCATGCACGTAAAGTTTGGCAATACACTAAACACCCAGATGATAAAACTGAGCTCAATAGAATACAAGCGATTATTAGGAAGAAAATTAAAGAATTCATACAGACACAGTGGAATAACTACATTGCTTCACTTAACCCAGAGGATAACTCACTCTGGAAACTTACAAGGAAATTTAAAAATACACAACACAAAGACACTCACATTATTGGCCCCAGTGGAATAGCCTTCACCAATAAAGACAAGGCAGAAGTCATTGCAGACTGTCTTATCAATCAATTTACCAACAACGACATGCCACGCCCAGACACGGATAAACACGTCCAAGACACCGTTACTCATTTTCTTGCCACAAGCGACAATATAGTACCTAACTTTATCCCCACCACTCCATCTAAAATCACTGATTATATAAACAAAACCAAAATTAAAAAATCCCCAGGCCATGATGCAATTTCTAATAAAATGCTCAAAAATCTCCCGTTAAAAATTATTTTTCAAATCACAAATCTAATAAATGCCAATATGAGAATTGGATATTTCCCTGACTCCTGAAAAAAAGCTGTAATTATTCCCATCCTTAAACCTGGGAAAGACCCTACTATTCCTAGCTCTTACCAACCCATCTCTTTATTACCCACTCTCAGCAAAATGACTGAAAAAATTATTGCCAATAGATTAACTCAACATTTAAACCAAAACAACATCCTCATACCACAACAATATGGCTGGAGTCCCACAGGGATCAGTGCTAGGACCAACTCTCTTCAATATATATGTAAATGACATACCGCAAACTAACCAAACAATAATCTCTATGTATGCAGATGACACTGCTATACTTGCCAAGGGAAGAACACACTTCCAGGTGCACAACGCCTTTACCAAACATATCACTCTTCTGGAATCCTGGCTTAACTGCTGGAAAATTAAAATTAATATTGAAAAATCTGCTGCAATCATGTTTGGATACAAGAGAAAAAGATACAGATGTATCAAACTTTTCAACCAAGAAATCAACTGGGACCTGGATACAATGTATCTAGGTGTCAAACTAGACCACAACATGACTTGGCTAAAACATATACAATATAATGCACAAAAATTCCGTAAAGCAAAATATCAACTCTACCCTTTAATTGCCAGAAACTCCAAACTCAACATGAAAAATAGATTACTTATTTTCAAAACTTGTCTCCTTCCTATTCTCAGCTATGCATGTCAAGCATGGGGAGGTGCTGCCATTTCAAACATTAATATGCTGGAGAGACAGCAGAATTACATAATTAAATTGATTACTAGAGCACCATGGTTCTTTAGACTGTCGGATATTTATAAAGAAATCAAGCTTCGAACTTTCAAACAAGAGATTTTTCATTTAACTCAAAAATTCCATAACAATTTATGCCTTATAAACAACTCCACTCTCCATGATAATGAAGATTATGATGAAAACCTCTTGAAAACAAAAAGACCCATCCACATTATTTACCGACCAGTTTAAGTTATGTAAATGGATTTTATTCCACATCTTTCTATTCCTCCTCCCCCCCTCTTAATTATTTTTCATTCAATTATTTTTCATTCAAAAATAATTTACTTAGCCTATCAAGACAATTATCAAAATGATTGATTATACCCATTTATGTTCACCCGCCATGTCGACATCACAAATAAGGGATTGAGGCCCCTACGGGGCCAGGCACCCTGAATAAACTATTAGTATGATCTTTTGTCCAGACAGCTGCGGACATCCACCCCGTAGGCAATAGCTCATTCTTCCCTCTCACACAGAAGTTCCAAAATTTCGTGTCCTCTAATGAGACCCCCCCCCTATGTGAGGGGTCCGGATCTTAGGAGAGATAAAGATCCCACCCGGCATTCCTGTCTTTGTTAGTTCTAGTTGCATTTGCTGCTTTGCACCGGGATCGTCTAGACTAGATTAGAATTTAGGTTGGTGGTTAACTGGTTATTATAGTTGCTTGCTCGTTTTCAACTACGCACGATGCGAACTGAAGCGTATGTAACTAACGGTTAGATAAAAACATAAAATTGTTATATATACATCAATTTTATACATAATTATACATATGGTTTATACACTGGGTTGTACTGAATAAAAATAATACTGTCAATTTTTTATTTCTAAAATGGACAATTAGTTTTAATGACTGTTTTCAATAGTAGTGATCAATTAACAAAATTTTCTATTATAAAACCAGTTACATATAAACAGATGGATCATGAAATTTCGTTTTATTTAATTTTGGCTTATGAATGGACGAGGATTGGATTGGATGTTAGGGTTTTAAGACGCAAGGATCATATTTGTCCAGACACAACATCAAATAAATGAAAGTACATGTGAATTTTTACAAATGCAGAAGAAAGAAATACTCACGGAGTAAGTTACAGTATTCTAACCAGCATCGCCTACAACTCGTAGTTTACAAGAACAGTGGGTAAATTACTAAGCCACTGTGGAACTCAAGGCTATGGAAGGGAAGGGAAGTCTATAGGCACAGAACACACAAAAGAGGCACAATAAATCTGTGTCAGAACTGATGAAATATATCAAAACTATATTTGTTCAAATTCAATTCTAATAGGTTCTTCGAATTCAATTTTAAAATAAAAAGTATTTCGAGAATTTAAGAAATTTCTACAGAAATATTATTAATGGATCAAAGTGTTGCATATTTGAAGATATAATGACAGTGATTGGAAATTTTCCCTCCCACTCGCTCAGATTTCACTACTTGTTTTTGTATAAAATTATAGTGTTTGGGGTAGTGCTTCTTAGACAAGCTAAGATGTTTATTTTGGATTTCATTTCTTCATGGCCATTGTTTAGAGTGTCCACAGAAAAAGTATTGAAAAATTCTTAACAGCAACATTTAAATGTTCGATGCCGTCATAGTAGTGTTAAAAGTAAACTTCTCCATTTGAACAGTTGAAAGTACATCGGATTAGCAATGGAATAAATAGAAATTAAATCAAAATCAGAATATTTAACTCCGAGAGTTATCGAAAAAAAGTATCAATTCGATTTTTATTTTGAAGTAGTGATGCAGTTAGTTTATTTCTAGTCAAGATACCTTTATCTTGACCTTTAGGTAACAGTTAAAGGGTAGCACACGTTGATGGATGGTCCCAACGTGGGAAAATTATTAGGGAATCCCAAATAAGATTTAGGTTGCACATATATATATATATATATATATATATATATATATATATATATATATATATATATATATATATATATATATATATATATGTATGTATTTTGTAAGGTGAAGCTATGTAGAAAGTGTGGCCACTGAATATGACATCTATATATATAATTCTCTTACGTGGCACGCAAAAAAGACGTTATTTGTAATCGCGTTTTGGCAACACTGTACGATTGTTTGTTTAACGCGAAGTCTCGCGCATCGATTGAATTTATAGCGTTATCGGATGAAATTTTATTGAAAAAAAAAAAAAAAGGAAATTTTAATGAGCTGTTGCAGTTAGTTTATAATAGAAATCAAAGAAGGCGGAGGATCTTTTCAGGGCCATTTAAAAAACGGTCCTTTTCAGGACCAACAATTATAGTTCAACAAGACGCTTGCACTACAACTTTCGGCAACAAATTCAATGAAAAAGTGTTGGTCGTTTGAGTACTGGGAAAATATACACACAAACAACATGCTAGGTATTCAATTTCCAAAGCAACGCTCACATTTCGAGTCAAAATTTGCACAAAGTTTTCATTTGAATTCTGATTTTAGAGATACTGAATATATTTTTTCTGCAACACAGCAAATTTAGATTTGAAAAACATTTTTTTGTTAACATATTTTGTAAACAATCCCTTCTGCTAGGACACATGTCTTCATTGAGGCGAGCGAAGCGAGCATAGGTTCGCGCAGCGAACCAATGAGGGTTGCGAAGCAATCCTCCGGGGGTTGGCGAGCGTTAGCGAGCAGGGGGCAGCCCCCCCTAGTGTCTATTATTGCAGTAAGGCCTGACACCTGCTGAAAATGTTTGAAGGGGTCCTATAGATTTAACATTTTACATTTGAAGGAAATGACACAGACCAAAGAAACAGCATATATAAAATGAAATTATACGCTATTGCTCTACTCACAATACTATTTCATTGCAAACAGCCTATGATGCATCATATTGAGTGTGACCCCATGAAAAAGCATGGGATTCAAATTTTATCAATGACAGATTTGAACAAGTAACAATGCAAATAAAGGATCGGGAAGTGTGTACAATATAACATTTTAAGAAATTACTGGGACAATAGTAGCTATTTTTTGTTTAATCCTCCAAGTGTGTGTGTGGTGGGGTTTCGACGAGATATCTCGTTCATCATCAAGAGTTAACTAATTTTGCCAATGACGATAGATTTGACGAACTGACAAATTTTGAAAATGACGCCTTCAACAGCTGTCCACTTTTTCTAGTGGCAAGATACCTCGTCCATCAAGAGCTGATCAACTTTGCTAATGACGAGATATCTCGTCCATTAAGAGCTGACCAATTTTGCCAATAACGAGTTATCTTGTAATCAAGATATTGTATTACCGATATTTTTGGATAGGAGATCAAGATCTGAAGACTTTTCTTACATTGATGAAATTTTTCGTCCGTCAGTTGGTTTTGCTACTAACGAGGTACCTCATTGAGCAATCACCAGAAGGGTTGAGTGTGTACATCTCCCTACCCATGTTATCCATGCCTTTCTGCATAAATTATAAAAATATTGGGATTGGGAAAGGAGTTTGGACCTCTTAAATTTGTACCGCTGTCGCCGGATACAATGGCTTTACGACCTATTGAGTAAAGTCATCTCTGTGTTTGGCTATTCATATTACCCGTATATTTGCAATACTCATTTATTTCATAATTAATTTGATGATGCCGATCCCATCCATAAAAGGTAGCCCTGTTGGATAATCAACGGATTAGCAACCTTTGAGCTGCGAATTGGAAACTTGGTCCAGTCTCAGACCGTCATCTACACGTTAAATCTATCGTGGTTGAAATGTCCTGGCTTGGTATGGAAGTTTAGAGAGTGGGGTGCCAGCTCAAGTGTTGTCATCATTGCAAGGCGTTATCCTTGGACTTTTCCTTCGGGATAACGGCCGGACCGTCGCCAGTAGGTCGTTGAGTTGCTTCAGAGGGACGTTAATTAACTACCCACCTATCCATCCATAAAGATATTGGTGAGGCAAAGGGGTAGGGTCCCTAAGGGTAGGCGTCCCTGCTGTTGACGTAAGAACATCAGGTCAGATGTGATCTAAGCGAATTAACAACCCGAGGGTTGCGAGTTCAAATCTCTATCCAACTAAAGACTAGTGAACGTAGGGGCTGATACATGTTAAATCTGTGGCCTCAGATGTCCTCACATTGGTATAGTGTCGAAGTTTGGAGAGTGAGGTATCAGCTTAGGTGTTGTTCTCGTCTTCTGACAGTGGTTAAAAAAGACGAAGCGTTGTCCTAAGATCTTTCCTCTCGGGATTGATCCTTGAGCATCGTCAATAGTGCGTTGCTGAAGTGAGACATTAATTAACCTCATATTAGGTTTATATATACAAACTGTCGAAATCTCTCTCGGGTGTATGAATTGTCGTCATGAAACTCTAGACATAAACATATGTAATTTTTTCATTGACGAATTCTTGTTTCATTCTAGCAAAAATGTTCTGGTTTTTGGTTTAAAAAACAAAACACACACCAGTGCTGTTTATAAAACTATTTGAGACCTCTGTTATGTGCTTTACTTCCATGTTGTGGCGTTCCTTTTGAAGTAACAGAAAGTGTTTTGAAATCAATTTTATATTTCATTTCATGTTAGCTGCATTTCTGGCTATTCAATAATGGCCTGAAATCAAAGAAAAAAAAATGATTACTTTCTCGCAATTTTTCAAGAAATAGAAATAAAACATTTAATAATTTAGTGGATGCAAAACATAAACATTCCACCACCCTAAAAGTGTTAACATTTTTACCAGTCTTATACTAAAAACTTATACAAATGACCTTTAAGGAGTGATTAAACCAAAAGCTGGTTCGTTACATACCTGTCTTTAAAATTATTTAACAGCATGCTAGCAGGTGACTAAATTTTTTTAAATCTGAATTCCTCAAACCAAAAGTGTAAGCTTTTTTTATTTTATCTCTGCCATATACTACCATTTAATTATAAACATTTCAGTTTCAGATAAGAAGCAAAATATGTTTCAAGATAAATTTGTCGCATAATGCCTCAAGGGGATACAGCAAAGTTGACGTCTCTCTGTCCTCTATACAGATCTACACGGTTTGACCAGTCCACTCCAAATTTGGAAATCACTTATTCTTCATAACTCTGGGGGTAACGTAGGCAACATATTAACACCCCAGTTCTATTTAACCTAGGTGTTCAGTGGGATTTAAAAACAATTCGAAATCCTCAAGGGAATTACATTTTTAGATTAGTTTTACGATCACTGAAGAATTCACACCAACCATATGGTAGGTACATTCATCCTGTAGAAAACATTGGCTCTTATATATTAACCCCTGTTCTATTTTTCTTAGGTTTTGAGAGGGGTAAAACAGTTCCGTGATCCAAATTGGAATAAAATATTAAAGATATATCTATATAAATAAGAATGGAGTGTTTGTTTGTACATTCAATATTTTCGACCCATTTCAAGTTTTCTATCCGTTTTGGACCCTTCTGATGCCGAATCCGCCTTTTTCTCGTTTGGTGTCTGTCTGTCTGTATGTTGTGCCCTATACACGTCCACGCGGTTTAAGATATTTTCATGAAAATTTGCATACAGTGAGTACTTATCTTCATTTAGTGAGTGGCATTGGTTGCGAAAGTCTGTCTGTCTGTTCTATGCTCGATTTTGTGTTTGTGTGTTTGTGTAAACATCACATGAATTGTAGTCCAGATATTTGATTGCATTGTATTTTATTTTATACATTATCTATTAGTTTAGTGAATGCAATATTAAACATTTCTTTATTGTTATATTTAGTTGAGTTTCATGCTAAAAAATCTGAGTAAGTATACTTAAATCAACCATAATTTGGTAGTTTTGGAAAAATTGGAATGTCTATTGAATATTACGATTACTTCGATTGCTTTACCAGTACTACTGAAAAAGTAATTATTCTTCAATTTTTTTTTTTTTTTTTTATGGAATTTCATCTCTGATACTTTATTTATTTCGAGTCTTATTTTTATTCTTTGCGCAATGAAAACGATTTCCGAATATTTGGGACAGACGATATTTTTCAATGAAACGAGAATGAACAAGATCGCGCGAGCAGTGATATTTTTTCTGGTTCTTTCGCTCTGAATTAATTTCACATTTCTAAATTTTGTACACTTTTAGTTGTAAGTTGTGGCAACTGTGCGAGATCAAGAGATAAAATTGAATCACAAATTAATATCTTTAGAACAATTTTTTGCAACATATTTTATTTTGTTTTACTTCGCTGTTTCCTGTTTTAAATATTAATTATTTTAATAAATGTGTTTTCCTTCTCATCACACGCAACAGCACCACAAAGTATTAGACTTAAAAATGTTAGGTAAGTCAGTATAAATTTTCAGTAAATTTTAAGTATAGTTATGCCATTATTGAAAGAACAATGCCGTTATTTAAAGAATAATGTCGTTATTTAAATAATAATGCCATTATTGAAAGAATAATAATGTTTATTAATCCAAACAGGAACTTTTTCCAACATTAAAAAATTCGTTGCAATAATGACAGGAGAAGATTGCAAAATTTCACAATGTCGCATACCGGAGGCAAGAGTGCCACAAGTAAAAAAAATATTGTTTTGTTGACTATAAGTGCGAGAGCACTCACCGTAAATCGTAATTTTAATTAATTGAGTTGAACATGAAAATAACTTAAAAAAGGGAATTCCAAATCTTCCTATAAATTGTCTTTTATAGTAGTAACCTTAGTATCACCTTTCGTCATTTTGTAGCTTTGTCATACAGCAATTGTGCGATGTATGTGAAATGTATTACATGAATGGATATGCATGTGTAGGATTTGTATCCAAAGTAAGTTGTAGAAAATATAAAGATGGCGAAAGATGTTAAAATAAATTTTTATTCTACAAAAAACGTAAGTCATTATATATTTTGATTATCTCTTCAATCTAGAGTAAACCAATTTAAACCGAGTAAGGTCGGGTATTTTGTTAGTATATGTATATATATTATAGTATGTTAGTATATGTATGTTATGTTAGTATATGTATATATATATATATATATATATATATATATATATACAGTTGCAGATTTAGGGAGGCTATAGCCAAAAGCTGCTATAAGTTTACTTTCTAAAATAACTTATTCAATTTGAAGCTTTGCACTATTATGTGATAAATCATTATTGCCCTTGTATTTCTGAAAAGGTGCTACATGCAAAATATAAAACCTACTGAATATACCACCAACTAATAATAATCAGTAAGCTGTCTGCTCCCTTAACCATATGAGGCAATATTTTGTCGAGTACTATGTAATGAGTGAAATGATCAGATCTTTATCAATGTTGCACTTCTATTATGATTATCTGAACCAAAAGAAATTCATTATTGATGACATATGAAATGATCACCAAAAACAAACATCATTTAGTTATCAGGAAACAAAACAGTTGTTTTGATGAAAAAGTCAACAATGTGAATTTATAATCATGGTGCAGGGATATTCTTTACAGGCTCAGGTGAATTGTTCCTGAATTTGCAAAATCTTTTACTAGCCATCTTACGTAAAGGAAATTTATTATTCATAAATACAATGATACAAAGCTCTGGGATTGCATCCTGAAACCCTTATCCTGAAAGAGAAAAATTAATTATGTTTCCTCTTGCATAAATATACAAACTTTTCCAACAGAATCCTAAAAACAAGAATCGTTTCTTTTTACACACTGATTTTTTTGTTCTTGAATGGCTACATCTCAAATTTCCCACTTAAAATCATAGCAGTAGTGAGTATTATGAATGTTTGAGATTACTTTAAGATAATTCGTATTCACTTCCTACTTATGTGAAATATTTCTTGACAATTTGATCCAACAATCTTGACCTTATTACATCTTATAATCATCACAAGGCAAATTATTGGCATATCTTGAAATCGCTACATATCGAATTTTCCACTTTAATTCTTAGCAGTAACTAGACTAAAGAATATGCAAGATTACTGTATCCATACTTATTTGCTGCTTAGTTGAAATATTTCTCGACAATTTGTTTAAAATTCAATAATCTTGAAGTTTTATTACATTTTATGATCTTGACAAAGCAAATTATTGAAGTAAATTTTTACAACCAGAAGCTGTCTTGTATTCTCAACATTTAATTAAATTAATTTATTGCTAGATGGGTAATCAGTAGCTACAGAGTTTAGTTCTATCTGTCTGGTTAAAGTGAGGAGGGCATGAAATTAACCAATCTTCCAGAAGATTTAAAGCTTTACAGATTTGATTTTTCCGTAATTGAATGGAATCTTTGTAATTTTGAGCAGGTTCATAAAAATGAAACTTTTCCTACCACTAGAACCCAGATTATTTTTATTTAAAGGTATAAATAAATATTCATTATGGGCAAAATGTTCTCCATCCAATTGAGATATTATATCTACAAGACTAATGAAATATTATGTTTCTAAGCACCTGGCAGCTGAGGAATTTGTGCCACAAAGAATCATAAAAATCCATCAATAACACTGTCAGGAAAATTTGAGACTCCTCAATCCTGGAATGCTTTGACAAAACAGTGATCCTACCTCCAGGGTTCTTACTACTGGAAGTTGGAAGGCTATATTGAGAACTAGGAAGTTAAGTGAAAAAAAGTGAACTTGTTATCCAAGCCTCATCTAAAGAATGAATATGGAAACAACGTTACACATTTAATAATATTTGATGTACAATATTATAGAGATTAATACCTGCATTGAACAGAACCTTATGTAACAATTGTACAATTCAGTTCAACAGCCTTGGGCTCAGGTGGATCACAGGTTGAATTAAACTCTCAGATGAAGAATTGAGATGTAAACTGAGCAGCCTTGCCATACTACCTTTTAAAGTGACTGGGCTTTGCCATACTACCTTTCCAAATGACTGGGATCTACAAAAAGAAATATCTTGCTTCTTTGGCAGTAGAAAAATAGCCTGTGGTTTAGAAGATAATTTTTTGTATTCACTTTCTGAAGAAAAGGTCTCATAGCTTGCTTCACAATGGACGTCTCTTGATTAGAGTTTATTATGTTTTGCAACAGGTCCTCAAATTTTGAGAAGCATTTCTCAAGGCAATATAGGTGTTATTGGTACCTACATGACCCATAATCAAGTCACGATTCTTTCTTTTCCGTTACATCCTCAATGGTGATTCCTGGAAAAGCTAGAATATATATTACATTACCATGTCATTGTGATGGTAAATACTGATTTTTCCGTAATGATTTCTGATTACTCCGTATTTGACCATCGAATCCACACCAGTAATTAAAACCTTCATAGTTAAGTCACACTATAATTTTTGGACAATTTACAGGTAGGAAGAGCAATTAAGAGAAGGGCAGAAACTAGTCAAAGAACACAACAAAGCGAAAAGTAAACAATATTTGAGAACTGACAAATACAAGAAATACAGATTACACAAAAATTAATATCATAAACAAAATAACTTTTAAAATAACGAAATATTTTGTGAAAAAAGGATAAACGATTCCAGGCAAGCTTCGCGATATCAAGGAGCGTAATCAAATCCACCGACAGGCACTGAGCGACGAGCATCGTGAGCGACTGGCGTGATTTTCCACTACAATGCATTCCAAAATCGAAATTGGCTTAAGGGACTTCAGTACCCAAAAATCGAAAAAAAAATCGTATTCAAGATTTATAGTGCATATTATTCTCTGAATTCTTACCTTTCTATTGGTATATTGCTTTTGTTTCTACGCGGTCTGGAAGTAAGTTAAATTTCGTTTTCAAAAAGTAAACAAATAATTTCGCTGAGGGAAACGCCCTCTTTTGAAAGGCAAAACGTAAACAAACCCACATGTTTTAATCCTTAACTTTGTTTTATTTTAAATTTAATTAGTCTAATATTTAATTTTGAGTTTATGTTGGTGGGATATGCATTCACTGCGACTTTGACTGTATGATTCTTCCTGTTTATTTACATTCAGTTTAAATTCAAACGCGCTGTCTTTTTCAAGATTCGTAATTTGCTTTTACTGATTCTTTTCTTATATTTCGCTTGTCAAGTTTGTTTCGAACTTTATTTGCTACTATTTCACTGATTTCATTGTTGAAATAGAAATATTTAGTTTGATATAATAGCGTTTAAAATGCCTCGATCAACCACAAAAGTGTTCAGAAAGAGGAAGGGTAATTTCTATGGTAAGAAACAAGTTACTGAAACAGAAACTTGTTCATAACAGACCAAGACATCTACCAGCGAGAAAAAAATTCCTGATTTAAATGAGAGTTATTCAAACTCTTCATACTATGAGGCAAATATCATCATAGATGCTGGTATTCTAGCTGGAGTTTTTAAGCAGCACGTGAGATGCAAAGTGTGCGAAAATGGACTTGATCTGACTCTTGGCAAAAATTCAGGCTTGTCTGTAGAGTTGCACTTGAAATGCAGTGAGTGTAATTTTACCCTGGATTTCGACACGTCTGAGAGGCAGGCAGATAATTCAAAGACGCACGTTGTAAACACTCGATTTGTGTATGCGCTTCGATCCATCGGGAAAGGTGCTGAGGCAGGAAGAATGTTTTGCGGCATTATGAATTTGCCAAATCCTCCGTCAAGGTTTGCCCGACACACGACTCAACTTCTAACGGTTATGAAAGAAGTGTGCGAAGAAACCATGGTGGAAACGGCTGCAGAAGCTGTTGCCGAAAACAATTCCCCAAATCTAGCTGTGGCAGTTGATGGATCGTGGCACAAACGAGGCTACACGTCTCTGAATGGTATTGTCAGTATCACAAGTGTAGATACTGGCAAAGTGTTAGATGTTGAAGTGCTGTCCAAGCATTGTATGTGTAAGGACAAACGAGTGCATTCTGCAAACTGTAAGAAAAACTTCAATGGCGTCAGCGGAATGATGGAAGTGCGTGGCGCTCTTTCAATGTTTGAACGATCCTCTGAAAAATATGATGTGCGATACACAAAATACTTGGGTGACGGGGACTCAAAAGCATACAATACTGTCAGCCAAAAGTCTGTATATGGCAACGAGTACCCAATTGAAAAATTGGAGTGCATAGGCCATGTACAGAAACGAATGGGCACAAGGCTACGCAAGCTAAAATCAAGCATGAAGGGGCAAAATCTTTCAGATGGGAAACGTCTCGCTGGAAAAAATAGATTGACCGACACCCAAATAGAGCTTATTCAAAGCTACTATGGACTGGCAATCCGTAGAAACCTCCAGAGTGTACACGACATGAAGCAGGCAGTGTGGACAATATTCTTGCATAAAGTGTCGACCGATGCCAATCCACAGCATGGTTTCTGCCCCAAAGGCGAGGATTCTTGGTGCAGATACAACAAAGCCGTTGCCAAGAATGAAACGTATTGCCACAAGAATAGCCTGCCTGTTGCTGTAATGGAAACGTTGCGTCCCATTTTCAGAGATTTGGCCCACCCTGAACTTCTTAAAAAGTGTTTGCACGGTAACACCCAGAATCCAAATGAAAGCCTGAACAATGTTATCTGGTCGAGAGTTCCTAAATCGACTTTTGTTCACATAGACACTCTGTCCTTTGGAGTATACGATGCTGTTGCCTGCTTCAATGTAGGAAATGTGACAAAAGTCAAAGTGCTCTCCAAATTGTCGATTGTGCCAGGAGAGTTCATGATAAACTCAATGAAACGTCTCGACCAGGAACGTCTTTTGCGAGCAAGATATGCCCACACCCAGAACACAAAAAACAAAAGGAGAGAAAAAAGGCTTAAAAGGAAGAGGGAAGAGGATAAGCTAATAGCTAATCCACAAAACAATGTGTATGGTGCTGGCATGTTTTGATAAAGTAAGACTTTAATCTTTAAATGCGCTTTTCTCAAAACATGAAATTTCAAACTTCGATGTACCTTTTCTGCCAAACTACTGCATATTTATGTGTAATTATTTTTTCCAGTTATGCACTGTATAACATAGTTTAATCTGAGGTTAAATTTTCATAAATTATTTGGGTAATTATTTTTTAAAAATTTAAAAACTTTGAAAATGTACACATTTTTTTGGTTGTTTACGTATAATTTAAAAAAAAAATCTAACAATTGTTTTAAAAAACCATAACCTTAAAGTAATATACAAGACTTATGTAATGCACAAAAAAAATTCAAGTTGATACGAACAGTAGTTTTTCAAAAAAGGTACATCGAAATTGAGCAATTTAACATTGCGTGTATACAGGGTACTGAATCCCCTTAAATCGAATTGGCTCCCATGCCAAAAAAGTTTTTGAGCCAAGACCGCGAATCTATAGCAACCTCCGAAATTCTATAGCAACCTAGTGTGCCCCTAGGCGCTGCATTTCGCACCCAAAAGAAACTTTCCTAGTCAAGTCCGGTGTCATTGAGATTACCCTCCTTTCCCATAATGCAACGCGGGTAATCTTCGAAAATTCCTTTCACCCTCGAATTACCCGGGTCGATTGGTTTGGTCATGTAAACGGCACTAATGTGTGTTCATGGTAATTTTTTTTGGCAAGTTATCGCTATTTGCAACAATCACATTTCATTAGTTATCGCTTTTTTGGCAAATACTTTGGCGCATCTTTTACAGCCCTTTCAGGGCAGCTCAATCCATCGAGCCAACCTCTTCTCATTGGTTGAAAAAAGTCACGTGATTTTTCCTCTATTTTTGGGTTTGTGAGTGTATAAGTAAAATAAAGATATAAACAAGTTTGTTTACCTTTTACAAAATGCATTCGTTTCCGAACACACTTATTGCAATTAGTAACCATTTCATAACTTTAAAAATAAAGATATTTTTCTTTCAGCAAACCTCTTTATAAACTATCCGATAATTTTTATATTTATGTAAATATCTCGATATTTTCCAACCTTGGTTTGGTAAAAAAAAAACCTTTCATTTGAAAGGAATTACTGGTGTATGTTGTCAAAAATACCAGAAACTTATCTAATTAATTCATCGTTTGCATTAAAACTTCCAAAAAATTGGTTTTAAAATAAGTATCGGATTTTAAAAAGAACTAGTAAACAATTTTTATTCATGAAATTATTATCATAGTAGGCTGTTGAAATAGAGTTTTAAATTTCAGTTTCAATTAAATTAACATAAATTTGCAGATAAACTGATTTAATTGTAAAAGAATGAGTTCTTCGGTTAATATTTAGTTATTTTTCTACTAGAAAAATTTTTCTCAAAGGTTATTTTATTTTAATTCATGGTTATAAAAACAAATGTTTTATACTGATCAGTTATATTAAATATTTTAAATTAAAATGAATCTTTGTGGTTATTTTATTGCATTATATAAAAAGTTAAAAACCATTATTTATATCAAAATATCCAAAAATAATAAGGCAGCTGAATGAAGGAGCATAACCCCAAGGTGTAGGGCTAAAATAGGGGAAATTATTTTTTTGTCTATTAACCATAACAAATCCAACCCTCAGAGTTAATACTTTTTAACTGTTAACGTTGCAAGTTAGGAGAAGCTTAGCATATTTTTGTTTCTTTCAATCAAATATTACCCAAATAAGAATGTCAGAGCCATTGCTTGATTCGAGCAACATCATTTTAAGTGGTCAGATCTAGAGTGCCTATATAAATAAGAGTGGCGACAAGGGACCAAATTTGGCCCAATGCGCATGCGCGGCAGCCATTTTTCAACCACAATCGTCTCAAAGAAGGTTTCTGGACGAATTAATATATCATTTCAGGGAGAACAAAAAGCATATAATTGTTATAATATGGATACATTCGGTATAAATGAATCATATAAAAGCTCAATTACATGCGTAATTAATCAGATGGATTGCACAACGCGCTAACTTAGATTGCGGGAAACACCATGTTGTTCAAAAAAGCCATTTACTTAAAAAGTCTTCACATTTATGCTGACAAAACACTAAAATAATAATAAATAAACATTCTAAAACACGAAATGGAACATGAAAAAGCTATATTTTCTTTTTAATTTAATGTACACACGTTTTTCTCGAACACACAAAAATTTCCCATATTGAGTCTACGGGAGCTAGGAAAAGACCGCCTCGGGCGGTAGAAAAGGTCTGTAAGCCAATCAGAAAGTGTTTCCCGTATGTCGCCACTCTTATTATATACAAATACAAAAATACAAATACAAATATTGACGACCAGCTACAGGCTCAAGCCCAACAAGGCTGGTCCTTTGTTTATGAATTCTTCAATTCCCACTGACTATCCAATTGTGTCTTAAATTCGTACACTCCCTTTGAATTAACTATATCTTCTGGCAACGCGTTCCAACTGTATATTACCCTATTAAAATAGTAGTTTTTCCTTAAATCCCGATTAAAATGTGTCTTATTCAATTTATACCCATGACCCCTTGTTCTGTTATCCCTATTGAAATTTAAGCCCTCTGTGTCCCCTTGTTTTACAAACTTGAAAAGCTGAATCAAATCCCCCCTCCTTCTTCTTCTTTCAAGTGTATACATGTTTAGCTTACTTAAACGTTCATTAGAGTCGAAATTTGCTAGCCCCTTTATTATTTTTGAAGCTCTGTGCTGAACCATTTCAATTGATTCTATGTCCTTTCACATATATGGAGCCCAGAATTGTACAGCATATTCTAGGTGTGGTCTTACTAAACCCTTATATAACGGCAAGATTATATTCTTATCCCTTGAAGTTACAGTCTTTTTAATATACCCCAGTAACCTATTAGCCTTTTTACCCGCAGCTGAACATTGATGACCCATTTAAAAATCTCTGTGAATTATCACCCCAAGATCCTTGACTGTTTCTCCCTCCTTTACCTTTACTCCCTGCAGCCTGTACTCGGCTCCACTGTTCCTGTAACCCATATGCAGAACTTGACATTTCCCTACATTAAATGACATACCCCATTTTACAGCCCATTCGGATATATTATCAAAATCCCCTTGTAAATTTTCTATCTGTAACTTGGTATCCACTGTCCCCCATATTTTTAAGTCATCTGCAAATATACTGATTATATTCTTGATCCCCTGACCTATATCATCTATGAAAATTATAAATAAAATTGGTCGCAAAACTGATCCCTGAGGAACCTCACTTATAACTTCTGTCCACTGTGAATAATTTCCTTTTACCTGCACTCTCTGCTTTCTATCCAATAACCAATTCTTTATCCATATTAATGTTTTTCCCTGAATCCCCAGCCTTTCCAATTTAAACAGTAATGCCTCATGAGGTACTTCATCAAAAGCCTTTTGAAAATCTATGTACATGATATCCACACTGCTCTTATTATCCAGCTCCTCAGTAATTTTTTCGTAGAACTTCAAAAGGTTTGTAGAGCAGGATCTGCCATTCCTAAACCCATGCTGATTCTCTGATAACAGTCCCCCCTCCTCCAAGTATAACATTATATGCTTTTTTAACAGAGATTCAAATATTTTGCAAATTACTGATGTTAGACTTACTGGTCTATAGTTGCCCGGATCACTTTGTATTCCCTTTTTGAAAAGTGGAGTTATGTTGGCCAACTTCCAATTCATTGGTACCCAACCTGTGCTATATGTTGAATTAAATATCGTGTGAATTACTTCCCCCAGTTCTTCCGCGCATTCCACTACTACTCTCGGATAAATATCGTCTGGCCCTGGTGCTTTAGATGGCTTAATTCTTTTCAACTGATGTACTATTTCTTCCCTGTTGAATTTGCATTCTTTAATTATACCCCCTGCAAAGGCTCCATCCTTGGGATCCTTTTTTAAATTATAGTTACCATTGAAAACCCCCAGAAAAAAGTCATTTAACACGTTTGCCATTCCCACCTCGTCTTGAATTAATTCACCTCCCTTCCCCTCCAACGGGCCCAGTGTAGTACTAAATTTATTTTTACCACTTGCATATGCAAAAAATTCTTTTTGGTTAATAGGCACTCTAGTCAGATCTACTGTGGGAAATAGTACCTGTGTGTGCTCATCACATCATTTTTATAAATACCAACATACTTTGTGATGTTATCTTCTACCATTTAGGTTTAATTATTGATATGTTTTTTTAACTAATAAATATCTGAACCAGTAACCAGACAAGAAACAAAATTCCAGTAATTGTAATAAAACATAAAAAGTTTCTTGAAGTTTAATGTTTTTATAGAGTAAATTATGGATTTTTTGCTTATGTTGACGTTAGTATGTAAAATGAAGCTGAATGTTTAGATAGACAAAAAGAATTTTTTTATCTGATATAAGGACGGATTTTAAGAATTCAAACGAAAAGCTTGACACTTGGAATGATTATAGCACATGACATGGTGTGAGATCGTAGTCCACAAGGGAGCCGACAGCCACATGTGTGGAAACAACTTGTGCACCCCGATTTACACCGGACAGCGGGGGTTTGTGAAGAACCGCCGGTTGTAGGTTTTTTTCTCACATGTGGGGGATCTAAGACCCCTTGAGTGGGAGATGAATGGGAAACAGAGGCGACACGGAGAAAAAAGGTTGTTGGCCCGAGAAGGGGACTCGAGCTAGGGAAGCCACAAAGGAAGGTGGCGAAGGAGGTAGCTCTCTGCAAAATTACACGGGGAAATCAAACCCTGTTGAAAACCAGACAAACTGTGAGAGTTTGAAACTTACTGTTTCAACAGGAACAATCGTGCTGTTTTTTTATCGGTTGTAAAATTCATTGTACATAGTAGTTGATGTAAATTTCTCTTAAGACATAATTAAATTGTATAAAACGAAAACCGTTGAGTCTCACTCCATTGGTAATAGTGTGGTGTACCAAAAATGCCACAGCTACAAACTGGTGGCAAGTGGTAGGATACAGAGTTTAAGTCAAATAAACTCTGAATCCAGTGATTTATAGTCGGAATCTAGTGATTGTCCAAAAGGGACATACTGCTCGACAGAAGGAGTGGACTTGTGCTCGGAATCCAGTGATTTATAGTCGGAATCCAGTGATTGTCCAAAAGGGACATACTGCTCGACAGAAAGATTTGACTTGTGCCAAGAGAACCCTAAAGTTCTGAGGAACTAGCTCTGAGGAGCAGGAGGACGCCAGACTCCGGAAAGCCCAACGCCGGTGCCTTTGCTGGGAAGTCGAAAAGCCCGGGACCAGTGGAAAGTTCTCCAGAAGGCCCTGCGCTCGTGACCGTGGAAGCTTAGCGGACCAGTAGAGAATTCTCTGGTAAACCCTGCGCCTGTGCCCAGAAGGACGCCAGAGAAACCCGGTGCCTGTGTTTTCAAGTGTGTGGATTTCCAGAAGATGAAAGAGTCAGAAAAGGGGGTGAGTCCTACCTTATAGTAATTTCTGAGAGGCAATAGAAAATGGGATTTTGAGGAAAATTTTTAATGTTTTGTTGACAAACAGAGTTTTGTTTGAGGAAAAAGTCTAATGCTTTGTTGACAAACAGAGTTTTGCTTTGAAGAAAATTTTTGTTTTATTGGATTGTATGAGTGTAGTTATTTTGATTACATGGTTTTAAGTAATGTAATTCATGTGTAAAGTTTTATCGTGTTTTGATTAGGAGTACTCAGTTTTGGAATCCTTTAAGTGATTTTTGTTATTTTGAATTTTTACCTTGTAGAGTAATATTAAGTAGTGTTATGGCTGATTTCCTTAAAAAACAAAGGAAAAATATTCTAAGGCTTTTAGCAGCCGAATTCGAAGTAGTTGTAGAGGACGCGGTATTAGTAAAAGATATTATTAAGGCAATCGAGAGAGCGCCAGAATATGATGAGGAGACAGCAAAAGCGTTCTTGGAACGAATTTTAGAAGAACAGGCTGATAGGATAGCGGATAAAGAACGGGCTGATAGGATAGCGGATAAAGAACGGGCTGATAGGATAGCGGATAAAGAACGGGCTGATAGGATAGCGGATAAAGAACGGGCTGATAGGATAGCTAGGGAGGAACGAGAGTTTGAATTGGAAAAAATAAGACTAGGACATGCAATCGAAGTAGCTAGTGTTGAGTCAAATAGTGCGCTGCCTAGAGAAATAATCAAAAAAAAATTAATTTGAGAGACTTGGTTCCTAAATTTGATCCTAAAAGTTTAGACATAGCCCTGTTCTTTATGATATTCGAGTGACAAGCCCAAAAAGAAAGGGTTGAAGAAGATAAATGGGTATCGCAGCTAATTCCGTTGTTGCCAGCCGATGTAGCGGAATTAATAGTGAAAGAACCCATCGAAAAAAATTACTATTATGGTTACATAAAAAAATGTTGATGAAGAGATTTAGACTGAGTTCGGTTGCTCTACGTTTAAAATTTGGAGAGCACTCTAGGAAATCAGAGTCGTTATGGTCTGATCTGGTTTATGAGCTCAGGGGTTATTTGGAAAGTTGGTTAGAATCAATGGAGGTTGGAGATTTCGATGCGCTGAAAGAATTAATGCTCACAGAACAAATTAAGAAGAGGGTGCCGGTTGATGTTAAAGAACATTACTTAGACAACTGGGAAGAGTTTAGACAAGCTACGGAATTAGCCGAAAAATTAGATAACTACGAAAGTGTAAGACGAACTTTCAGGACAGAGGCCAAACCACAGGAAAAGGGAGAATTTAAAAGGGGGAGAAATTTTCTGGCAAATATAATAAAGACAGGGGAGAAAACGAAACTACAGAGGGAAAACTGGAGAAGAGAGAAATGTCTAGGAAGGATGTAAATAGGAGTTTTGAAAGAAAAAAAAACAGTAATTTGTTTACAGTGCAATCAACCAGGGCACATTAGACCTGATTGTCCAACTTTTAACCACATGAAATAAAAAGAAATTTAGAGAGAGTGTAAATAATTTAGAAACGGGGAGTGGCCTAAATGAGAGTTTTAATCCATTTTTGAGCAAATTAAAGGTAAACGGAGAGGAAAAAAACTGTTTACGAGACACGGACAGTTGCATAGATATGTGTGTCAGGAACTGGGTAAACGTTGAAGATTTTACGGGTGAAGTCACGTGGGTGAGACAACCTCTAGACACCGAATATAAATGTTTACCTTTAGCTAGAGTTGTGTTGCAGGGAGATTTTGGCGCTGTAACTACTAAAGTTGCAATTAAAGCGGACAAACTGGACCGAGGGTTTTATTTGCTGGGAAACAAAACGACCCAGTTAATTGAAGAGGCTAGAAAAAAACGAGTTCCTGTAAATGCACTTATGACGCGGAGTAAAGCCAAAACAAATTCGGCAAAAAAAGTTTTTGACCCAGCGGAAGGAACCGGTAGAAAAACATGAGAGGGGAAAGGTTCGTAGACGGTAAGAGATAAGGGAGAAGTTAGCGAGAAGGGTGGTAAAATTGTTTTCCCCATAGTGGAAGAAAGTATACTGTTACCACAGAGGGAAATCGTCGAAACGAAGCTGACGGAAAGCTCACCGTTGCTTAAAAGCGCTAAGCGGGGAGGCGAATTCTCGCGAAAATACGGGGGGCGAAACACGCACCCGGAGGAGAGCGAATTCGCAGAAAAAAAGGGCGAAGTAGTTAAGAGATCAGTTTTCAAGCGGGGTGAGGAAAAAGTTCAATCGTGTGTTCCCGTTAAGTTAAGAGAAGGGATTGTGGATTTTTGTTACGAAATTTCGGGACAGCTAGACACAGCAAAAACCAAAGCGAGTGTGTTGCGTTATTATCCTTGTATAGCTGCTCTGCTCGCGGTTCTTTTGCGAACTGGTTTCCCGAGAAAGATACCAAAAGTTTTACTAAGTTCTGTCACGAGAGTTTTGACCACGGTGTTTTTTCTCCACTTTGGCATAGAAGTTGCGCATAGCTCTGTGTGCCATCTTGAGAAAAACCCTGTAGAAAGGTTCTTTTCTTCAGTAAAATGGGTTTTGAGGGTTCTGTGTGTAGAAACGTGAAGAGTCTGGGAGTTTAACCTGCGGACGGCTATTGCATTTGGTTTGAAGAAATTGAGACACTACTTTGATGGGCAAAAATTCTTGATTGAGACAGATCATAACCACCTGACTTTCCTGAAGAAAATGATCGGTACAAACGCACGTCTTACTAGATGGGAGTTATAACTCCCATCTGAAGACATATATGTCTTCAGCAATTTCAATTTACAATTGTACATGGTGTTGGTAAGCGAAACGGAAATGCGGATGGGTTAAGTAGACAGGATGAGTAATCCAAGGCTAAATGTTGATGTATATAAGCAACCTTAGTTTTGCTATATTTGTCTTTGTTATTTCAGTGTAAGATTTTTTTTAAATATTAGCAAATTAGAGTAAGATTAGTTATTTTTGTTTTGTGTGTTTTTTTGTAAACTTATGTTATTTTTCTTTACTTGAATGGTTTGCAAAACTGAGCCTATGGTTTCGGATTGTCCTTAAACTGATTTTTTGTTTTGTGTTAATGATAGTGGTTAATTCTGGTTGTGGTAAGATTAAGAGGGAAGATTGTGCCTCACAGATCTCACTTTTGGATTATTTTTCATCGAGGTGGTTCAGTGATTTTAAAATGCATGGGCAATAAATAATTTGAGCAGGAGCAGGGTTAATATTCTAGAAATATTTTAATGAGTACTATAATTACATATTTACAACCGAAACAAATAGGTAAAGGTAAGGGGACATCCCCTAAATTCAGCACGAAGCTGATCGTTATCCAATCAATCATACAATTTCAAACACTAAAATCGTTCTGAAGATTTCAGATAAAAGGAGACAACAAGCAGCGCCATCTGCGCGTTTTGATTGGTTGCTCATGTTTCACAACACTCCCTTTAGGATGGCTCATTTCACCCCTAGAATCAAATTCCTCCTTGACCCCGAAATTTGATTTTTATGGGGGGAGGTGTTGTGAGATCGTAGTCCACAAGGGAGCCGACAGCCACATGTGTGGAAACAACTCAGGGTCGGCCTCTGTTTCTTGTGCACCCCGATTTACACCGGGCAGCGGGGGTTTGTGAAGAACCGCCGGTTGTCGGTTTTTTTAGCGCATGTGTGGGATCTGAGACCCCTTGAGTGGGAGGTGAATAGGAAACAGAGGCGACGCGGAGAAAAAAGGTTGTTGGCCCGAGAAGGAAGAAAGGGGACTCGAGCTAGGGAAGCCACAGAGGAAGGTGGCGAAGGAGGTAGCTCTCTGCAAAATTACTCGGGGAAATCAAACCCCGTTGAAAACCAGACAAACTGTGAGAGTTTGAAACTTACTGTTTCAACAGGAACAATCGTGCTGTTTTTTTATCGGTTGTAAAATTCATTGTACATAGTAGTTGATGTAAATTTCTCTTAAGACATAATTATAAATTGTATAAAACGAAAACCGTTGAGTCTCACTCCATTGGTAGTAGTGTGGTGTACCAAAAACGCCACAATGGGAAATAACAGATATGACATTATGGTAGAGAAGAAAATAAAATACTAGTGTTGGGTTTTGGGTTGGTGATCACCAGATGGCAGCAGAGCGGACATCGAGGGATCAGTCGCCCAATCCCTATCGTTCTCCCTTGGGGTCAGGGGGACTGGTTTGTGGCAGTTTTCACGTGCGTCCGCGTTTTAAGAGGTTGTGTCCCCTTTCGCGGCGTCAAAATAATGCTTGTAAATAAACATTTAGTCCAGAAAATAAATATATATACCGAACATCTACCTTTGATAGTCTTAGCCTTACAAGCATTTGGAGAAGAAACCAACGATAGAAACAGCTACCCTGTATCCCGAGGTAAGTGACTCAGGCATACTTTTCTTAAACAGTGTTGCCTCTGCGATCACTCGAAATTTTGATAAAAAGCAATTTAGGGTATAATTAATTGTACTTGGCCCCGGATGGTATCCGGTTATACCAAGATCCTTGTGTCCTACGCGACACAACTAGTAAATTTAAGTAAAACAGTATACTTTCAATATCTTGAAGTCAGAGGGACGCAATATTGTGATAAAAAGGTCAAATAAAACATACAAAAATTAAGTCATCATAATAGAATTAATCAAAATCATAGGCGTAAAAAAAGGAGGGGGGTTCAAATTATCCCCTGTCCGTTGCGAATTTTTTTCACAAATTACTCCTTTATTAATACCTATACTTAAATTGTTCATAATAGAATTAATCAATGTGTTACTTGCATAATTAATTAATGATATCAATGAAACAATGGTACACATTAGCTTTTTAAACATCTTGTAAACAGTTATTTACTTGCAGACACCTACACATCCATTTGGGGGGTTTTATGCAAAATGACTCTTTTGAGAGGGTCGCTTTAAAACTTTAGTAGTAAACGTCAAGCACCCTCACCACTTCCCGACATACGTGTAACCAGGAGGCTTGGGGGTTCAACACCCCATCAGCTAAGAAAAACTTTGCAAATGTTTTTTTTTAACCGATTCTTTATTAAAAATAACTCAAATTATTCACAGTAAAATTCATCAATTTTACTTGTGTTAATATTTTTTTTAAATTACGTTGAGGAATGGGTCGTATTGACCATTTCCATTCGTGCAGCCCAATATAAACCAGACTTGTGTAAATTGTAAAAGATTTCAATGAAACAGTGGTACATTAGCTGTATGAAAACATTGGCATAACCAAGGGAGTGGTGGTTCAAACCCCCCTTCACTTAAGAATTTTGTTTCAAATATGAGATTTTTTTCACAAATAACTAATTTATTAATACTTAAATTGTTCATAGCATAATTCATCATTGTTTTATTTATGTAATTGATAACTGATATCAAGGAAACAATGGTTCATTAGCTGTAGCTTTTTATATTTACAATGTGTAATTGTTATAAGAAAATAAGCAATGCTGGAACGCTCCACTACACTCAATTACAGTGGTAGTTTGAACTACTATTTCTTCATAACTGAAAAGTGCTCATAGAAATAATCTTTATTAGCACAGAATTTTATATGTTGTAGATAGAGAATAATTTTCAAATGACAATCACACGTAATTGAAGTAAAAAAAAAAGGTCTAGTTCTACGCTCTATGTAACCTCTTCACAACCAACCATATAAAAATTGTTTTTTTTTTCTTCTGATAAAAATTATGAATTACTTCAACCTCGGGTCTCAACTATGCTGAAAGTCTAATAATTTTTAAATGATAAGATATTGCTGAAGAACTCATGTTTTTGTACAATGCTATATTATTATCACTTTATAAGCCCAATTAAAATAGGTTAGAAACACAAAGTATATTTTTTTCATGTGATATTGTATCTTGGGAAGCGCCTTTTCATATACATAGGTATATTTATTGTTACATAACATAAATTTTGTACATACTATATCATTAGCACTAAAATAACACAACATGTGTAGGAAATAAGATATAATACAATTTTTAGTATCCCTATTTCATGATGCAAAGGATTTATGGATCCCTTTTTGAACAGAATACAGATTAATATTACGTGCAATTTAGTGTTATTATATGTATCTGGCATCTCCTTTTCTTTTGTATTCCAGTAAAATTTATGTGAACAGTAAAACGTGCTGTTCTTATCATCTCTTACTTTCTATTTATTAAATCCCGAATTCAACTAGCTATCACTTTATTTCATTAATATTGCAACAGGTTATGGGTTTTAGCGACATTTAACTGCACAGATAAAGCAACGATGGCTCTGACGACATATTTGAGTTCACCATTTCTTCTGGACTGTGTGTAGACGACTGTGTACCAATAGCTTTTCTTTTTGTCGCACACTTTGGTACATTCAGTAATATTTTTATTCATGCCCAGCCAAGAAGTAAAATTGCATAACGATCAGCAGTTGCCTGTTTGCTTTGTTTGGCAATAGGAACTCGACCAGATATTGCTTACACAGTGAGTTTGGTATTTCATAAGTTGGACAACCCCACAGAGACTGATTGGGAAATTGTGCAGACATTAAGATACCTTTGCAAGATCATTGGATATGGGCATTGTGTACAATAATGAAGATGACAGAAGCCCGATGTTGTTAAGTGATGCAGATAACAGCTGTGCAGAAACACTCAGGTTTCGCAGAGGTGTAGTTTCTTTCTACGGTGGAAGTGCAATTACGTGCGAAGCAAGCTACAGGAGACCATATCCAATTCAACGACAGAGACAGAGTTCATGGCATGCTGGCAGGTTTTGAAATGTAAACAGTTCTTGGAAAGCATGGATAAATTGACCTTGAACATGTGATGCAGCAGATATACAAGGAGCTCTTAAAATGCATGATGGAAGGAAAGCAGAGATAAACTGTTACCTTGAACATGTGATGCAGGCAGCTTTTGAAGAAATGTAAACAGTTCTCGAAAAGCATGATGGAGGGAAAGCAGGGATAAACTGTGACCACGAACATATGATGCAGGCAGGTTTTGAAATGTAAAGAGTTCTTGAAAAGCATGGATAAACTGACCATGAACATGTGTTGCAGCAGTTATATAAACAACTCTTAAAAAGCACGATGGAAGGAAAGCAGGAATAAACTGTGACCACAAACATGTGACGCAGGCAGGTTTTGACATTCAAACAGTCCTTGAAAAGCATGGATAAACTGACCATATGATGCAGGTGGATTTTGAATTGTAAACAGTTCTTGAAAGCATGATGTAGGGAAAGTAGGGATAAACTGTGATTAACATGTGATACAGGCAGGTTTTGAAATGTAAACAGTTCTTGAGTAAACTTAGAGAGAATTTGTGGCTTGTTCCATTTCATTCTTTAAAGCTTGTGTCAGACTGCAAATTGGGCACACGTCAGACTATTTTTAACAAACAACGTTGTTTGGAAAAATCACCAAATACAATCGTGCTCGAAACAAACTATACTAAATGGGATAAAGTTAAATCTAAAAAAAAAATAATAAAGAACTAATATATTAGGCCATTTGCACTCGGGAAAACTTTTAAACTGATATAATAAATAACAGTTTGACTTAAAACATCCTTAGTTACTTATTTTACTTATACACGCTCGAACTTGCATGTATTATCGGTTAACCGTGTCTCCATCCGCTTGCCTTGTTTATTTACATCCAAAGTTACTTATTTAACTTATATGCTCTCAAACCCAAAGTGGAGGCTAAGTGACGTAACAGTTTTCAACCAAAGAGATGAGGTTGGCTCGATGGATCAAGCTGCCCTGAACGTCTTTTGCATCTTTTGGCTTCTTTGAGACATTTTCTCATGGAAGTCATTAGTGAGTCATATTTTCCCCGTCTTTCAAGATACGAAGAATTGCTGGGAAGTGAGGACGCCTGGTGTTGCATCATTTTTGTAGAATTGTGTGGGTTCATGTGTTGAAAAGGAGAAACTGTGCAGCTCTCCATTTTTTTTAAACTGTGGAGTGGGCAAAATGCTACGACCCCCCCCCCCTGATTGAGCAAAATACAAAACCCACTTTGCTCAGAATAAATGCTGACAAAACTAGCTTAATTTTGATTGTTAGGTGTCCAAAAACTTTCTGGATTCAAACTTGCCATTCCCTTTTTTTTTTAAAGATAAAGAGTTACATGAAGGGAAAAACACTAAAACCAATTTTTTGCAAGAAGCAGTGACAGCAGGTTTTGTCACGGGTTTGAGAACAAGAATATTTCCGACTGATAAGAAAGAAAATTTTTATCAAGTGTTTTTCGGACAAATAAAACTGTTTGAACGTTTAAAATTCTAACTTAGTGGGTGTATCGTTTTCGAAACTATTTTGTATTGTATTGAATTTGAACTATTTTAAATTGTCTTTACATATTTGGAAATGTATTATTTACTGAGATAAAATTAATAAATGTGTCGAAAAATCATTTGCTAGTGTATTCACGTTTTGTAATTACATTTAGAATTGATGAATTTGTACCGACAATTCCAAATGTCGTGTTTCTCAAATTTTGCATAACATTAGCGTTAGCTGGTCATATAACAAATATTTCAAACGTTATTAATTACAATTATTCATAAGTTTTGAGTTTAGGCATAGTTAAATTTACCATAAAATAGCTTTATTTAATTTATCAAAAGTTGGGGTTTGAATATTTCATACACATTGTGATGTTCTTCCCTTCCAATAACCAAGCACGAGATTGTAAAAAAAAATAACAATTTAATTAAACGATTATAAGACACATACAAACGAACATCATTTCATCCGGTGCAGTACATCGCACCTCACAAACAAAACACCAACTCGTTCAACCGAGATAAGCATCCGACTGTTAATTTCTCTATGGCAACCCTTCCACGCAGGGAGGTTAGTCGCCAAGAACTCTCCTAAAATGATCGCCAACAGTGGCCAGATATCACACCTTCCCGCCAAGATGGAGTTTTATCTACAAATTAAAATTTCATCTGAAAACGAAATTGGCCTCTGTTGCGATCGGTTTACCTCTATTTTTGCAAAATATGAAATACACATATCTTAAAATATTATTTTAGAAAAAAAATATTAAACAGATCAATACCCAAAAATACAATTTTGATATCCGTAGCTAAACACAAGCACAACTAAGTTGACATCAGACGACAAAATAATATGTGTATATAAACAAAACCTTTCTACTTAGATAAATAAAATTTGAAATCAAACATTTCTGTTTCTCTTAAATCAAAATAGACTCTCAGCCAACTCTTTTTCTAGCTACACTTACTCAACAAAACTAACACTTAATACAATATGATAAACAGGAATAAAATTACATCATGAAAGTAGCATGAAATCATTATTTTCCTACCAAAAACTTACGAAACAATTTTATACCTAAAAAACTATAAGTACGAAATAACAAATATCTCAATGAAAGAAAATATCTCTTAGCTAACCACATATATTGAAATGAAATCATTATACACAAAAGAAAATCAAGATAAATGTATATAAAAACTGAAAGGATACTGAATAAATATAATCCAAGGTTATGCAATAGTTCAAAAGTTTCACGCATTAATGTTAATGCTAATTGTCACATTTACGCATCAGAAAATAATCTTGATAATGCATCCGCGTTAGGCATTTTAGATCCTGGGCTATGTTTTATCGTGATGTCATATTTTTGAAGAGCAAAGACCCAACGTTGTAAACGCGAAGATTGAGGAGCGCACTTCGTGAGATACGACAAAGGATTGTGATAGGTAAAAAGTTCTATTTTGGAACCAAAAACTAAAGTTTCAAACTTCTTAAAGCACCATACAATGGCATATGCTTCCCTCTCTATAGTAGACCACGCTTGTTGGGTTTTGTTTAACTTTTGGCTGCCATACGCTATAGGTTGGGGCTCTCCTTGAATATTTTGTGATACACAAGCAGCAACACCATACTGTGACGTATCTGTGCGAATTATGAATGATTCACTCATAACGGGAGTGTGTATAGAAGGAGCTTTCATTAACGCAGTCTTCAGTTTGTTGAACGCCTCGTCGTGTATATCCGACCACGGTAGATTTACCGGAACTCTCTTCTTTGTTAGTTCTGTCAGAGGTAAAGCTACTTCTGCATAACGAGGTATGTATTCTCGATAATAATTACATAATCCAAGCATGCTTCTCAATTGTTTCTAGGTCTCAGGTCTAGGTAGTTGAGAAATCGCTTTGATTTTGTCTGGATAGGCTTGATGTTTCCCAGACCCGATTATATGGCCTAAATATTTTATTTCTGACCTAGAAAATGCACACTTCTGTAGATTCACTGTAAATTGCAGTTCTTCTAACTTAGTAAGAATGAGTCCTAAGTGATCTTTCATGTTATTAGAAAAAATAGCTATGTCGTCAATGTATGCACGACTAAATTCTCTAAATGGTGCTAACGCGCGATTCATTTCTCTTTGGAAAGTGGCAGCTGCGTTTTTCAAACAAACGGCATGACTTTGAATCTGTACTGACATCTATGGGTCTTGAATGAAGTAAAATCACGACTTTCCTCTTCCATTGGGATAGCCCAATATCCTTTTAATAGATCGAGTGTGGTAATGATATTAGCTTTTCCAATGCAATGAAGTAGTTGAATGGCATCTTCCATCGGAAAGTCATCGGTCTTGGTCTCAGCGTTCAGAAAGCGATAATCAACGCACAGTCGCATACCTTCGTTCTTCTTGTTTACACACACGATGGGGTGAGCGATCTCTGCGGAACTTCTATTAAATACAACTGAATTAATTCGTCAATTTGGGCGTCCACTTGCGATTTCAAAGATTCAGTAATTCTGTAAACAAAGGGTTTTCGTCTCTCTTTTCCATCTTCTAACCTAATCCTATGTCCATCGACATTTGCAATTTTCACTTTTCCTGTAAATAGTTTTCTATGCTTCTGTAACAACTTAATAGCATATTCTTATCGTCATCAATCAAATGTTGCAAGTCTAATTCATGGGTTCCATCAAATGATTTTTGTTGATTCACAGTCCTGGGAGAAGTATGGATATCACCAAATTCTTCGTCATCTTCGAAGATGATTCCAACTGCATTGACTCTTGTCTGAAATTTTCGGATTTTGTTCACATGAACGTGTTTTCTTCTTCCATCATGTAATTTTACTAAATAGGAGTGTGGAGGATAATGTTTAATAATTTCACCAGGACCAGTCCAGCGAGCATATAATTTGTTGTTTGAGTCAGGAATAAGTAGATACACTTAATCTCCAGGTATAAAATACTTTGATCCAGTCCTTCTATTAAAGTAATCCTCATAAGATTGTTGTTTTCCTTCGGAAAATATTTTCTTTTGTTCCGCGGTCTGTTCCATCTTCATTTTTATTTCTTGCAAAAAATCCACTGCAGACTGACTTATGTTTAAGGGCAGGGGAATATCTCCAGACCATGATGATTTTAGCAATCCCAAAGGTCCTCTTGCTTGTTTTCCGTACATTAGTTGGAAAGGTGAAACACCAGTGGTACAGTTCGGTACCTCACGGTAAGCGAATAGTAGATATGGGATGTGTCTATCCCAATTCGTCTGATCAGTTCTAATCACGCGATGCAGCATTTGCTTCATAACTTTATTGTATCGTTCTATTAATCCGTTGCTGGCAGGCAAGATAATTTTGGACAAGATCCTAACCTCTTGTGACCTTCTTGTGTGAGTGTCGAGATGAAATTGGTTCCTTGATCGCTAGCTATGACATCTGGTATACCGGTCCTCATGAATATTTCAAGCAAAGCATCACAGGTAGATTTCGCTGTCAAACTCTTCAATGGTACTGCTTCTGACCAGCGAGAATGTTGGTCCATCAGACACAGGATGTATTTATGTTTTCTTTCAGAGGGAGGCTCAATTGGACCGATGAGATCGATGTTCACCACTTTTAATGGTAAGTGGGGTCTTGAAACAGTTGTAATAGGTATTGTATCAAAATATTTTTCGGGTCTTCTCAATCGACACTCCTTACATGTTTTGCAAAATGTCTCTACGTCTTGAGAAAGTCCAGGCCAGTAGAATGAATAACGAATTCTCTCTTTTGTTTTTCGTATCTCCATATGTGCTCCAAAGACAGACTCGTGAGCTAGCTTTAAAACTTGTTGTCGTTTATTCTTAGGAAGTACCAATTGAGTCACGGTTTGTACCAATATCTTATCCGTATGACGAAGACCATCAATAAGCAAATAATTTCCTTTTTTAGATTTCCGCTGTCGGAACGATTCTTTTAATGATAAACAAGCCCTTTGCTCTTTTCTTAGTTTGGCGGTTTGAGTAGTGACGTCATCAGTGATAATTTCTTCTTTTGATTCTTGTGGTGTCTGCACGTAGCCGATGTGTTCCAGTGCACTGCCTCCTAGAAGAGAAAGCCTTCTGTCTGAGTGAGCGAAACGTCGTGACGTCATGAATAGGAGGCGATGCTTCAAGTGACTCGATACGAAGTTTCTAGTGAACGCCGGTAGCTAACGCAAGCATTATGGCTGCAAGCGAAAAACGTGTATTTATATTTATAACGATCTATAGAAGTGCTAGGAACAACTGAAGTCTTCATTGCTTTTCAACAAAGCCTCAAAGGTAAGAGAATGAATCTTAATTTCTTAATATTTAAGTTTGTGTGTACTATTAACTACTTAGTACATACTTAAGTGTAGGCTTAAGAGGTTTTTCTGTTTGCTTTGAAGTTTTGCTATTATTGCTTTTATTTCTGTTAATGTTTTACTGTAGTCCATATTCTCGTTTGCTGTTTACATCTTCATTTTGTTAAAACGAGTATTAACCCTTCGACCGGCTGGAACGTAGAAAGTCGCTCTCCGATGACTGTTCTTCAACCGGCTCCGTCGCAGAAAGTCGTTCTTCGATTGCTACTGTAAGACCGGCTGCGGCGTAGAAAGTTGCTCTCAGTTTACTTCCCGACAACCGGCTCCGACGTAGAATATCGCTAGAGCTTTCCCCCTCGCTCACAATAAGGGAGCGGGTCAGCTGCGATGCGATAAGGTCGTTTTGTGGTTACGGGGACAGGGGAAAAGAATGTTGTCGGATTCACAACGAGACGCCTGGATCCATTAAACGCGTCTTTCCCCATTCTTCTGCAGGGCTTTCGAAGAAGAGTGAATGGTGCCCCTTTTTAGACTCTAGTCATCCAAATTGAAAATGGAAGATAGGATTTTTTTTCAACTTTAAAAATCCTTTTTTTTTTACAGAAGGTCATTGGTTTATGCTCAATAGCTTATGCTTAATTTATAGGTTCAGATAATACAAATTTCGCACTTCCATGTGCACACTACATATCTGTTAGAATACGTTTTTATTTCGTTTTCTCGGCATTGAACACACTTTCTTTTTCGGACATCTATTTTGCTCCTCTTATGTATGTGTGGGATGGAAGAAATGAATGTGTTTTTTTTTCTTTTTCCAGTCGAATACTTTTTGTCTATATCGGAGATTAATTCCAATTTAAAATCGTAAAGAGAATTGTTCCTCTCAGGGACCGGCGTGCTTCTAAAATGATGCAAAATATACGCATTATTGACAGCTGTATCAAGAAGGAAGTGAAATAAATACTTCCATCATTCTGAGGATTTTCTTGAAGTAGTGTAATATTTCCTCTTTTTGTCAGCTAAATCCACTCCACCCATATGCTTATTGTACTTCATAAAAGCGATAGGGCAAACTTTATCTCTTTTAAGAGGATCTAGCACCTTAAAAATGACAAAAATACAGAAAAAATTAGTTTGCTTCAAAAGTTGCCTTATACTGTTTAAAATGTTGTCCTAGAAAATCAGACTGATTCTTGTATTTTTTTTTAAGTTATAAGGAATTTTGTGAGACTACACCTGTGCAATCAGTGTTTTGAAAGCGAAACTAACCGCATTTGTACGTCTGCAGAGCCTCGATATTTATTTACGATTGAATAAATGAAATAGCTTAGAAGATGGAACGTTTCTTCGTACTGTTACTGATATCCTGGCTTTTTTATTTACATCAGTATTAGCGCTGTACAAGTAAATTATAGCGATAATTTGAGAAAAAGAAGGGTTTAGATTTGATTTTCTTTTTGATATTTGTTATTCTGTTGTTTCTTTTTTTGTTGGTTTATGCGTTATTATTAACTATACCTAAAAATAAACGACTGAGCTCTGAAGGTATAGAAGTAGGAAGGTATATATATATATATATATATATATACAACTTCACTTTCGGATGGGGATGCAAAAACACTTAATAATAAGTATTAAATATACCAGCGCCTTGCTTCTAATTAACTTTTAGAAGGATGTTCCAAGTTCCATGACAAAAAAGAATCTATACAACATGATTTGGTCAAAGTGTCCAAATGAGAATTTTGTGTCAAAGAAATGGCCACATCAGAAGTAGTTTGCGAGTTATAGGGGTACTTTCAACTATTCAGAAATCTGTTGGGATTAGGTTATGATCCGAGATTCTAACGTGGACAGATAATTAATGCTTGAAAAAACTATCAGAGAATGAACAGCTGAAGTACTAAATTTCAAATATTCGAAAATTAGTGAAAACAGCAATCAGAACAAAGGAATAGGCTCTTAAAAAAAGAAGGGATCACTTATGGTCCACGGAAGTTTTACACTTCACTTATATGTAGAAAGTAGCTATAGAAAAAATTTGAATTATTTTTTTTATAATTTTATACCATAATTTTTTAATTTTAAAACTTTAAACTACTTTTTCTCCAACTTTATTTTTTGTGTTTATCTTTTAATTCAAAATGCAAAGGCTTTTTTAATTTCCAATCAATTGACTTAAACTTTTTTTTACATGATAGATAGTATCTTGTTATGAAATACAGGTATGCATTTTTAGTTATTCGAGTAGAATATTTAAAAAATATATAAATGTGCAGTAAAGTGACGTTTTTTGTGATATTTTAAGTAGCGTTTCAGGTTTTATTTTTTATTTCAAGATTTATTCAATGTATCTTCAATTCCATGTCTGTAAATTTAGTTTAAGTTAAAGGAATATTATAAAAAAAATTGAAACTTATATCATAAAAATTGCAAAAGAAGATACACTTTAAAAATTCTTGAATATTTTGAAAACGGATTAATTTTTAAGGTGCTGGGTCTTCTTAACAGAATTTTGCAATTTTTTGCACAAGACCTGTTTCATTCTTGAGTTTGGGAATAGCATAAAAACACTTTTTTTGTCCATCCACGTCGTGCTAAGTAAGTTGGAATTAGTTTTGCTTTGGAAAAGCTTTATATTTTTTTTTCCTCAGAAAGTTTAAGGCCTTGATGTTAGTGAGCAAATGCTTTCTGTTTACGTTTAGTGTCTCGCAACCATGATGTCCCTTTTTAAAAAAAATTTATAATAATAGGAAAAACGGTCAAAATATATATCGTGGCCTTTATTCTTCAGAGTATTTATCAAATTTGTGACCACATCTTATTCAAGTCCTTTCGGGAACATTGGAATATTACTCATCTTTCCAGCATATAGTTCAAAATTTAAAACATAGCCGGATTTTGATGAACAAAGGAGCCACATTTTCAAATCTTGTTTAGCTTGTTTTAAGGGCATATATTGGACTATGCTCCCCTCGACCCTTAAATTTTATTAAGGCTTCGTCAATACAGCTGTTAAAAATGGTAATTTGTAATTAACGACGTACTAGAGCAACACGACGGGCTATTTACAACGGTCCGGGATCAATTTATTAAGGGAAAGATCCGAGGACAACACCTCGTAATTTTGAACCACGGTCAGATGACGAAGCAACACCTGGGCTGGCACCCCACTCTCCAAACTTCCACACCAACCCAACGTGATGACGGCCACCACAGATTTAAGGTGAACCAGCCGCCTTTACACCAATGTATTGTTTCCATCCAAGCGAGCCCTTGAAAGCAAACAAAGATTCGTCTATTGCCACAGATTCGTTAGGTGTATAAGCGGTTTTAAATTTTTGAACCAACATTTCATGAAAACATTTTTTTTTTCTTCTTAACTTTGGATTTGGATGCGTTTTTTTGTTAAATTTATCCGAATCCTCAAAATGCAGAAATTTCATTAGCAAGCTATATCTTTTCTCACTCATGATTTGTCCAAAAAAGGGAGTGCTTAAAATCGGTCTTTTTCTCCAGTACCATTCTTGTACTGATTTTGACACTATTCCTTGAAGTAAAAGTAAATCAAAGAATAAATTTAGTTCTTTGATGTCCGTATTTTTCCAACTTAATTTCTTGATGATGGTGTCAGATCGGACTTGTTGAAAAAATCTTCCGCATATCTATTAGGGATGCGACATCGATGTCGATGTTTTTAAAACATCGATGTTTTTTTAAAAACATCTATGTATTTAACATCGATGTATTGGGGTCGATGTTTTGGTAACATCGATGTTTATACTTGTCGATGTTTTATTTTTAAATGAAAAAATTACCGTTTTAAAAATAGCCAAGTAGCATAATTTTTATAATCAGCAAATTGAACATACTTTTAGATCAAAGAGACCAAGGATGAAGGGTCTGAAAAGTAGGGATGTGACATCAATGACCATGTTTTCTAAACATTGATGTTTTAGAAAAAAACATCGATGTATTGGAGCCGATGTCGCATCACTAGTTGCTAAACCAGTTTTAAGAAATGGGAAAACAAGTTTAAATACACTGAATTTTAATAACATCGATGTTTTTGGGTCGATGTATTATCAACATCGATGTTTTGATTTTGAACATCGATGTTTTGCTATCGATGTCGCATCCCTAATATCTATCAATTTCTCCCATGATGAAATTCAAGATTTTCTCATAAAAAAATATGCTAAAAAACATCATCGGATCATATGTGTTTCCAAGCAAAATCTTTATCGAAGGACTTATTCCAGGAGTTGAAGTAAATTGGAAATTCGGAGGAGCAGGAGTAGATGCATTGTATATCAATGGGACACCAATTGCGAGCAGCATTTAGAGTATCATCGTCAGATTCACTTTTCGTTGAAGAATTATCATCTTCAGAAGATGAAATTAAATCCTCTCTGTCAGAATAGTCCGCACCCGAATTCTTGACAAGTTCAATAACCCTCTGATAAATATGATGATAAAACATTTTTGTTTGAGCAATTCAACTGTAGATTTCACTAGTATATTGGAGGAACCAGAAAATGCTTCATCACATTTTACTAAACCATCAATACTTGTTCAAACAGGAAAATATTAATAAAGTATACTCGAATTTCCTGCGCAATGCTCTTCCCTCGAGTTGCTAGACCTTTCAAAAAGAAAATGTTTGACAAAAACCCCTACGTTTGGAACATTACAAGCAGCAAGTACAACTGATTTAGAGAAACCCGAAATGTTCTCACGTGAAAAGCCTCAGGACAGCAAATACTCCTCTCAGTAGACTAATTTATGACTTTGAATGGCCCTACCGAGCCCTAACCCTGAAGGGGAAGTGGGGAAGATTGACCCCTGTTGTTATACGGATCAATAGGCACAGGGGGATGGAAAAGACTGCATGGCCGGTTTTCGTGCAGTCCGAAAAGTTTTCTTCTATCAATTTGCGCTCATTCTTTAGCTACAGAGGGGACGTTTCAAAGAAGTCCACTAAAATATTTAGGACGGTCAAAGGGTTAAAGACAGACGGTAAAAATTGTGTTTCAGAAACATTTATGCTCACAGGCTATAGAATTAAAACTTATTCATCGTTATCATCGAATACATTTAATTGTTTTCTGTGACATTTAATTATCTAGTTGTTTGTTTTATTTAGGCAGAGTCACTGAATGCTGTAAAAATTAAACTCAGCTTTCGAGAAGAGACATTCTTTGCGAAGATTTCATTTGTACAAGGTACATATATGTACGAACGGAATCCTTTAGCCTTCCAACCTACTCCTGAAAGGAGAGAAACTAATGTGGAGTGATGAGAGAAAAATGGTTATTTTCAACAATTCTCTCAAGAGTGAAATGGATATTTTTTTTTAAATTTTTTTCAGGTCTCATTGTACGTGCCTAAAGGAGTGCAGTGACGTTCGGGGCGAACACCGTCAGGATGCCCCAGTGTACGAACGGAATCCTTTCGCCTCCCCACCTACTACCGAAAGGAGAAGGAACTATTTCATCGTGGAGACGAATCACCAAGAACGCTAGTAGTATTCCCTTGATGGCACCTGTATACACATTTGAAACCCTTGATGGCAGCTGTATAGACATTTGAAACCCTTGATGGCAGCTGTATAGTGTAGAATCGAATCGATATATATATATATATATATATATATATATATATATATATATATATATATATATATATATATATATATATATATATAACAAGGTGAGAGAATATCAGAATTCGTTATGGATTACAAGAGAGTGTACATGTTGGTCTTAGGAATCGTTTCAATCGCCCTCGTGATATTTACATTGAGTCTGAGAGACTCCAGTGGCGAGGTGGACATCTCGAACTCAACGTGTTATTATTCTAAACGGTTAGGTGATAGAAATAATTTGTTCTTTCATGTTTGTCGGAAAGGAGATTTACGTGTGTATGATATACGTTATTTTTTTAAAGACGAATCTTTAGGTTTAAAAGCAAATATTGTAGGAGTGCAACTAATAGAATCCGAATTTCGTCAGTTATGTCAATTATGCTGAAACTGAAACATCCCTCAACCTGCATGGTGACAGGTCCGTCACAGAGTGGAAAAACACAACTTGTGAGAAAAATGATTTCTGAACAAGTATATGAATGCAGCATGAACAAAATTATGTGGTGTTACACAGTGTGGCAACCTTGGTTTATCGAAGAGAAAAACATAACATTTGTATGTGGTTTACCACTGAAGGAAAAGACATACGATTTGATCGTAATCGACGACATGATGAATGATCTAACAAGTGCTATTTCGTCCATGTTTACTGTTGGTTCACACCACAAGAATTATAGTGTGATTTTAATCACACAAAATATGTTTCCACGTGTGCACGTTATGCGTGATATTAGCTTAAATACACACTATTTGATTATGTTTCGCAACAGCCGAGATCTGTCTCAAGCTGCTTGTTTCTCCAGGCAAGCATTTCCAGGCAAAGGGAAATATTTCATGGATGCTTATAAAAAAGCAACCGCAGAACCTTACTCCTATTTGCTTGTCGATGTTCACCCGAGAAGTCCGGAGGAGCAACGCCTCCGACAGTCTATATTTCCAGATCGCGGGTTTATTAACTGGGTCTTTTTACCGTTGAAAAATGAATAGAGTGAGACGTCATGTGCATTTACTACACTTACTCTCCAACGCAAGTCCACAACAGCGAAATGCCATTTTAAGAACAGCGTCAAATGAACAAATTCAATCATTGTGTGAAATTTGCCAGAATTTACTATCGGGAAATATACCCAATGCTAAAGTGAAAAAACTTGGTTATTACAAGAGAGTGATTCGTCAATTGGCAGATAGAAAAATACCAATTACAAGAAAGCGCAAATTGTTTACAAAACAAACGGGTGGATTTTTGCTTTTGATTTTACCTGCTGTATTGAGTCTGTTGGGAGGAATTGCAGGTAAAGCTATTGGTAAACGCATTTGAAATGTCAAAGAAAATGGCGTTAGTACCATCAGAGCTGGTATCTGAATATTACCAATTAAATAAACCTGAAATTCGACTGGAAGACAATATTCATAATTTGTTACAACAGAATGAAATATCTGACGATATGAGAGCTAAACTTCTCTCTCAGTTAATACCCAAGTACCAGAGAGCAATGCAACCGTCACCACCTCAGAAACCGTTTGAAATTCCTCCTGAATTGTTGGAGAGTATAGAATTACCCGAAACAAAACCTTCTGAAGATGTTGCTATTCCTAGTATGCTGTTTAAATACCTGGGATATGCTGTTCCGAAAACACTAAAGAAATATGTATCTCCAATCTTGGAAAAATTGAAGAACGCAAACTATACATTTAATGAAAACAACGAATTAGAAGTGAATGGGAAAACAGAATATCGAAGCAATGCAATAGATCTTTTTAACTATCTGATGAGAGACACACAGAAAATCGAACCTCCTCCGAAAGGCTTTGATAAATTTTTTAAAGGAATTTACGAAATTAACATTCCACATCAGTGGATTGGCAATAAAAGACTTCGAGAGCAGCTAACTGTTTCAGAGATGAATCCACTGATGAAGAGAATGGGTTCGCTCTCATCTGACGAGACTAAAAAACCAAAATGGGAAGCATGGAACGAATGAGAAAACTCTACTTCAATCCTCAAGAGCCGGGTTCGTTTGGAGGAGTCAACCGACTGTCAAAGGCGACTGGTATTAACAGACACGATGTGCAGAAATGGCTCTCGCAGCAAGACGTCTATACTTTACACAAACCAGTGCGCTATAAATTTCAGAGACGGAAAACAATATCCTACGGTGTAAATGAGCTATGGCAAAGTGACTTGGTAGATGTTCAGAAACTATCGCGACACAATAAAGGATATCGTTATATTCTTACTATTATTGATGTGATGTCTCGATTCTTTAGAGCCGTTCCTATTAAAAATAAGAAAGCAAGTACGATGGTAAAGGTGTTTCGAAATGTTTTCCAAGAAACAAAACCTTTGAATTTACAAACCGACAAAGGAAGTGAGTTCTATAATAAAAAGGTTCAAGATCTGTTCAAGAAATATGGTATTCATCATTATTCCACTAAAAGTGAGGCCAAATGTGCTATTTTAGAACGTATGCATCGAACGCTACGTGCGCGTATGTATCGAGTTTTCACCCATCGTAACTCATATAAATATTATGATATTTTACAATCCCTTGTGGATTCGTATAATCATTCCGTACACAGTAGTCATGGTTTCAAACCGGTTGAAGTAACCACTGATGATGAGCCGATCATATATAAACGCTTGTATGAGTTCAGTTCCCTAACCAAATTTCGTTTTGGTGTAGGTGATGTTGTTAGAATATCGAAAGCTCTCAGAACATTTAGAAATGGATATCTACCGGGGTGGACTGAAGAATGTTTTAAAATATATAAAAGATATCCCACAAGTCCACATACTTATGCTCTACAGGATTTGAATGGAAAAGAGATTGACGGACGTTTTTATGCTGAGGAGTTACAAAAGATAGAAAAAACTCCAAACGGTTACTGGGCTATTGAGAAAATTATTCGAACTAAAGGCAAAGGACCATCTCGACAACTTTTGATAAAGTGGCTAGGATTTAACGATTCCTTCAACTCCTGGATTAAAGCAGAATGGATCAGAACATAGATGATTTCCATGTCATATTACCTTCAAATGCTAGTATGAACTACTTTCCGAACAACACTCCTGATCGTTATCGGACTAAATTAGCTTATCCGATCACTTTATATGGGACATGGGAATGTTGTTTAGCAGAAGCAACCATTCCAGGTAGATTCTTTACCATTCACCCCGGTTATAACGATGAATATTCTATAGAGAAAATAGTGGAAGTAGAAGGTGTAACAACTTTACCTAAATATGACATACCACTTTATAGCGAAGATCATACAGACTTTGTGGAAGGAATCAATTCAAATCTTAAAAAGACATTTACAGATCCTCCTCTTATTCTTTTTCTGAATGAGACAAAATCAAGACTTCGTGTAACATTAAAAGTAGGTTGGGATATGTACATTACTGTACAACATGCGGAACATTTCTTGCGCTTTTTAAAAATCAACCCAAAAATTGACGATATAACGCATAGTATAAGTAGAGATCAAGTTTACACTACGGATTATCACGAACCGAATTTAGAGAATTTTCGAAACCAGTTTATAACACTTGTCGCCAATAAACCAGTACCAAAACTAACTTATGATATATTACTAGATAAAATGAATGGTAATGTATTTGAACAAATCAATAGAAAGATCGTTGTTACAACAGCGAATAGTCTAGCACAGTTCTTACGACGCGAAAATAGTATAGTTGTAAAATTAAAAGAGCATATAGATATACTTCTTGAACGCGATTCCTGTCCCAATTTAATGAGATATCTAAGCATCGATGAGTCTTCTTACATTATTAATGGTGATAAAAAGGAAATCACATTCAACTACTCTAATCCATTAAATGGAGTTGAAGGTGAAAAGTTTAAGATTATTGTCAATGAAGTATTTCCAACACTTCATCATGAGCTTAGAACATATAATTTTAAAATACCTAGTGGTATGTATCGACAAGCGAAAGACTTTTTTAGTGAATTCAAATCCATTCAATTCAAAGTACTACCTAATTCTAAAGTCAAACTGACTGTGCCACAGGACACCAAAGTAGTGTTTGAAGATAAACTCTCGGATATATTAGGATTTACGCTAAATACTTTCACGGAAGGAGTATACATTTCCGATTATAACTTGGAGTTAAATGCGGGTATAACAGAGATATATGTATATAGTGATATTGTATCTTCATCACTTGTTGGTGATTCATTGGTCCCGATTTTAAAAATTATACCGATTGCGAATGAACGACAGGACCAAATTGTAAAACATTTTCCCGTGCCACTTTACTTTCGCGTTAAAAAGCAACATTTTGATGCTATTGAGATCGAACTGCGAACAAGTAGGGGTACACCCATACAATTTATATCTGGGAAAACGAGCTTGGTGCTCTCCTTTCGAAAAAAATAGTTATAAAGCTGTGTACAAATGACACTTCCTTCATATACGTCTTTAATCATGCATAAACACGGTCGAATGCTGGATCCCCAGGACTGTATTGATTACTACTGTAATCAACAATCGGGAAAAGGGGGTTATTTTTCATCAGATTTCCCCATACAGAGAGGATATGGAATATTCAGTAATTTGCGTCGATTTGCTCAACCACTTATGATCAAAGCAGGGAAATATTTAGGTAAACATTTACTAACTGCAGGAGAGAACGTACTACAAGACATTTCAAGAGGGAAATCCTTTAGAGAAGCCTCTCGTAATCGATTACGAGAATCTGGCAGGGAGATCAAACATGATCTACTTCGGAAATTGAGAGGTGGTGGGGGTATTAAAAGAAAGAAACAAATGAAGAAAAATCAGATGAAACGTCGAAAGAGGTGTTCGAAAGACGTGTTTTCTAACCTCTGACAAAATGGAAAACTGTTATTGCACAAAAAGTGAACTAGATTTGTTCGAAACATCTCGAATTCAGCTAGCAATCGACCGTTCGACGTTCATAGAAATTCATCCTGTAGCATCCATTTCGGACAGCAATACAATTGAATTTGCCATATCTGGATTAGGTGAATCATATTTTGATCTTTCCCATGTTTTCCTCAATGTTCAAGCAAAGATTGTGAAAGCAGATGGTACTGCATTCGTTGCTGCGGATCAATGTGGACCCATCAATTATCTCTTAAATACTATGTTCTCTGAATGCCATGTCTCCTTCAATGATAGGCAAATTTCCTCAGAAAACAATTATGCCTACAAAGCTTATATTCAAAGCATATTGTTTCATCCAGAATCCTCTCAAAAGAATTTGCTGAGTGCTGCAATGTTTCATAAAGATACCGCTGAGAAGTATGATGATTTGGATATTGCAGCGGGAGGTAACAAAGGACTGAAACAAAGATGGAATTGCACTAAAAACGGTACCCTCTTTGATATGTGCGGTGCGCTTCATTTGGATTTAGGTAGTCAATCCAAATTATTAATAAACGGCGTACCGATACGCATCAAGTTAGAAAAAGCGAAACATGCATTCACCCTGTTGACAAATAACGGTGAATACTGTCTTAATATTGAAAATATCAGTCTTTTTGTGAGACGATGTGAAGTGTCGAGTTCAATACTGATTGGGCATGAGAAGGCTTTGGAACATTCTCTCGTTCAAATGCCATTTACAAGAATTGAAATGAAAACATTTACGCTTAGCTCAGGGCTAAAAAGCATTACGATACCAAATGCAATCAACGGTGCACTTCCCAGTCGGATCATTTTGACTATGATATCTAATTCTGCATTTAACGGTGATTTTAAAAAGAATCCTTTTAATTTTAAAAATTATAACCTGAACCATATTTCTCTGACAGAGAATGGTGTACAGATCCCAACCACCGCTTATGCACCAAGCTATGCAAAAAATCTTTATGCTCGAAATTATTTGAGTTTGTTTACAGATCTTGGTAAACATGACACGAGCATAACATTCAACGAGTATAAACATAATTTATGTTTTTACGTATTCGATCTCACTCAAGACTATTCCGCTAGCGATCCATTTTCAAACGTAACTCGGAGTGGTGATCTATCGATTCATCTAAAGTTTGAGACAGATCTCGACGAAACGGTTACATTGATAGCATATATGGAAATGTAAGCTCTCATAGAAATTGATAAAAGCAGAAACATCTTTACCGACTATTAAAATCATGGACACCTTGATGTTGACTAGACTTGTGTATAGCGATCATAAGATCAGAACTACGTTTGGAGGTGTATTCGCAAGTGATATGCTTCCTTCAAAAAGAAAGCACTATCGTTCCTTCATCGTGAACACCGATCCTGCACATTGTAAAGGACAACACTGGCAAGCTATGTATTTTGATGAAAAAGGATACTGTACATTCTTTTGCTCTTATGGTACACCACCCAGTCATAATATTAAATCCTTCTTAATAAAAAATTCAACTCAACTTGAGTGGAATAGACAAACACTACAACATTTTAAAACCAGATCGTGTGGACTATTTTGTCTCTATTTCTTATGGCATATCACGAGAGGGTTATCCATCAACAGATTACGTGTGTCAAATGCATGCGAAAATGAACGAATTGTTCGAAGTTTTGCTCATCAGCGGTTCAAAATTGTTAATACACCAGAACTGTCTTATAATCAATATTGCCAACCTCTTCGTAACGCGTCAATGAATCGATATAAATGAACTAGTAGTAATAAAAACATTACCAAACCACAAATAAAGTTATTCGATGGTTCATCATGGAACGATATGGTTATCTCATTCTGAACGCGTGTGATAAAAAGGTTAAAAGTGTGAATAAAGTATTATTTGATGATGTCGTAAATTGTGTGCAGAGTGGAATATTACAAAGGATCAACGAAGATGAACTGCTTGTTTATTTTCAAATCTTAGAAAATTCAGAAACGATCAAATTGATGCACAAAGATCCAATTAGTTATAGGTATGGATACATGTACTTGTATCAACCTTGTGATTCTGAGCAATATATGATTCTTGAAACTGCATTAGATAATTTGTTTTCTAACTTATTGGATTGCATTGTTAGCGCAAAAGCTTACTGTTTGGAAGTTCCTCGTATATCCAATCTGAAAGTGAAAATTGGATATTACAAAATTTTTGACAGTGACGAACTTATGAAAGAGCTTCACTTGCCCTACTGTATGGAGAGAGCTCAATAAAAGCCAGTAAATGGGAAGAATCGTGTCAGAACACGTTTCTAACTTTATGAGCTATAAGTACGTTCTCTAACAGGAATTTTATCATTTGAATTCCAACATGGAACGGTATGGATACCTCGTTAAAAGCTCAGCAAAAACGTATGATTACATTCATCATGAATTGTACAATAGTGTGTTTGATTGTGTCCAAAATGTATTGTCATGCCTGGGACTAAATCAAGAAAACAAGAAAAATGTACGCTATTTTAAAATCCTGACTAATGAAGAAATTGTGAATTTGATCCATGAGGATGACAAAGAACATAGATTTGGAGTATGCCATTTACATCGCATGTCTCCAAATAAAAGACTTTCCTTGTATGGAAGTGGACTCATTTTGTACTCGAATATTTTACGATGTATCGAAGCCGCTAGTGATTGTCTTTGCCAGCTCGAAATGAACTTTCCGAACCGCACACTCAAGTATGGTTACTTTCAAATTTTAAGTGAGGATGAGCTTGTTAATATGTTAAAAATGTAAACAATGCCTGCGAGCTTGTTGATAACTGAAACTGTAAGGTAAAATGTACTCACCACTGGTTTCTGTGTAAACACCATTTGCGAGCTTGTCAACAACTGAAACTGTAAGATAAAATGTACTCATCACTGGTTTCTTTGAAAAATAAAAAAGTTATTCAACAAACTTTGTTTTGTCTTCTTTCAGACATGGTACTGACAACGTTAATTCTACAACTGTTTATTAATATCACGTGGATGAAAAGTGCATTTCGTAGGAGAAAAAATAATAATGAACTTACCCAAAGCTTAACGACAGCTGAAACTGTAAGATAAAAATGTACTCACCACTACAAGTACAGACATTCAAATATGGTAATTCTATATGTGTATACCAGTACCACGTTGCTAAAAGTAGATTTCATAGGAAAAAAAAATAGTAATGAACTTACCCAAAAAGATTCAGCTCTTCTGTTGTCATATCTCTACAGAAATTCGTTGTCGAATGTTGGTTTTTACTGTGTTTAATAATGTAATGTCTGAGATAATCCTCTCTAAATTTCTTCATATTTAGAGAAATGAACAACAAGCTATATTTACCCCTAGACGATGTGTTGTATATCCAGAACCGATGACTTGGTCCATTCGAGCTATCCATGACAACGTGTTATAGATCCAGAAGTGATACGATGTCGATCCTAGCTTGAAAAAACAGCACGCATGCTGTTTGAATTTATATAACAAACATCATAGTGCTGTTTCTTCATGCCTTTATTTATTTTTCATTAGATAATACAATGAGTACATATATATATACATATATATATATATATATATATATATATATATATATATATACATATTAAAGGATCAATACAATGCGTTCTTACAATTTTCTTCAAAACATTGTCAGTTGAATATAACATAATATATATAATTATCAAAATTCATTATACAAACATTTGAAACAATTATAGATCAATTGATACATGTGGAGTTTAGAGAGCTTGAGTACAGTATACCATATGTACATTAGTTAATTAAGATGTAAGTTCAATGCTGATTAAAAATGTTCAAGTTAAAAACAAGATCAAAAGTGTTTGTTTATACATACACTACAGCGTATGTTATTACATTTCTTAGCATTCTCTTTGGTACACCCTGTAAAAATTATAATGTGATGAGGAAGAAGTGTAAGTAACTTACAGTATAAAAAATTGTTTTTTACACCAATGGTCACCTCTTCCCCATCCCACATTTTTAAATAATCGTCGTAAAACACTTTTAACTCAAATCCAATATCATCAATATCGAACTCTCTAACATTTGCTTCAGCCTTTGGTGGTATTCTTAACAAAGACCAGAATCTGTCAACTGCATCCGTCATCTCACAACGTGAACGTGACCGATTACAAGAATGTTCACTTGCCCTCAGCACATACACTTGACCCGTTTCACGGTGTTCAAATATGTATTCTTTTGGATGAATGGTTCCTTTATATGCCATCAAATTGGCATACACCGTGTAGTCTGTAATTTTAATAAGTACCTTTAAATGTGGAAGTATTCAATAAACAAAATACTTGTTAAAAGTTTACTGATTAACAACTGCATTTTTTGAGCTACTATTTCAATGAATTCTGATCTCAAACAAAATTTTTTACTATAGAAACATGAAAGCATGGTATAAAATAATATATCAATACAACATGTCCTTACAATTTTCTAAACATTTTCAAAATTGAACATACATTTAAAACAATATATAGTTTTCATGTAATATAACTAAGATAGAGAGAATAATGACCATACGATTTCGAATTAATTCCATCCTCGGCCATGTATTTTTTGTCATAAAAATTTGAAAGCGAAACTTTGTTTTGTAGTACAGTTCTCAACACATGTTTCTTGCTTTGAATAGAACATTGTTCGTAACGTAAGATTTTCGAGTTCAATAATACATCTTTATAAGTTTCGTGTGTTACATTTTTTAGTACTGCGCTTTTAACTCCCTTCGCTTTTTTCTTACTTATACCCTTACAGGTATAACTATAGAGTTTACATCTCAGACCTACAAACTCGTCAATTGGTTCATCTTGCGTTTCGGACTTTAACAGTCCTAATTTTCCTTTATTTTCTTCTGAGAACAAAAAATGACGTTTTGAAAAATTGCTAGTATCCATGATACCAGAAAAAGTATGTTTCAAGTCTTGATAGACATCCTCCGTATAAATTTGTAAGTATAGGGAATCTGTGTCAGAATAAAGCAAATGACAATTGTTTTGATAAATGCTTTTGAAACAATTATAGAACAAACGATACATGTGGAGCTTAGCGAGCTCAAGCACAGTATACCCTATGTATATTGGTTTATTCAGAAGTAAGTTTGCTTTTTTTAGTTTAAAAATGGCAAAGTCTTCATTGACCGATTCAAAATGTTCAAGAAGAGGGTTAGCTAGATATTTTTTACACTCTTTAGCATTTAACGCAGCTTTTATATTTACTTGTTTTCGAGGATTCATTAAAGTTTTTCCATAAAAGGAATTTATCATTTTTTTAAAGAAATTTTTTTCGTTGTCCAAATTTACCTGCTGACGCTGTGTGTTATTAAAACAAATGTATTCTTTAAGCCATTGAGTCTGTGTAAAACACAGTATCCTATGAATCTTTTTAAGACACAGACCCTGTTTTAAATAGAATTTAAGATTTCTATAATGAACTATATAATTTGTTTTCTTGTAAAAGTTAGGTATTAATTTTTTACATTTGCCAACACATTTAAGATTAGACTGATTTAATATCCTCTTTTGATACGGACTAAGCATAGAGTTTTCAATATTTATATGCTCAGGTGCCAACGGCAAATCGTTATGGAAATCGTGAATTTCTGGTGGATATGTCAAATCTACCTCTAGTATAAAACCTATGTCAGAGTTCGTTTTTTTTTCGAGAACATTGAATGAAGATATTTCGTCTTTAGTGAGCCATTTAAAGTTACCTGTCGGAAGACGTTGTGTCATAACATAACCGTAAAGATTATTTGCGTCTAAAGCTAAAATGTAACTTGAATCTTTGTTCGGGTCATAGCTCTGAGGAATGTACGGATTGTTTGCTTTTGCAAATCGCTTCCCTAAAAAACATATACCCCCTCGTATTGCCGATTCTAGCCATATATACATATTAATGTTAGTAAACAGTTCCAGTTCAATTTTGGTGTATTTCAGTCCTGCATTCCAAGTTAAGTCGGCTGCAGTTACAAAGTACACAGGGTCTAGTTGGTAAAACTTCATACTAGTTCGACGAAAAGATAAAAATACCTCTGCTAGCATGACAACATCGATATCTTGATACAATCTTAAATAATCACCAAAATTTTGACACTTAAATGCTTTAAACACAGAAATAGCATAGTCATAATCTATCTGTGATATGCGCTCATTTTTTAAATTGTTATGAAATGCTTCTATTGGAGGTAAACATGTTTCTCTCAAAACATCTTCGGATTTAAAATACGAATAAGGAAACACTCCTTTTCGCTTGAGTAAACATTTGTTCTCTACATTTTCATAAAACGCATTAAAAATTGGAAAATCATGATGAGAGTTCGATAGATTTTCAATGAGATTGTCCAACGAAGCATCCAAAAATTGAAAACTATCTATAAATTTAAGTTCATCCATGCTAAACATAGTGAACTTTTCCATGCTCACTGGTATAATGTTTACACATTTAGCGTAATGTTTCGGAACATTTTTCAATATGATATGTGAATCATATCCTTTAAGATTATGTATCACAACAGGTATAAAGAACTTAGATTTATAGTTCAAGTTACAAGAGTTATGCGCCAATCCTCTAAATTTACCTGTCATGTGACAATGATCCCTGACTCTTTTGTCAGTAATTTTAAATTTCTTCAAACATATATGACACACGTTTGAAGAAACTGAAACACTTATGTTTTCCAACATAGGATGAATTACTTCCATTTGTTTTAAAAACAATATTGCTAATTTTCTGAGAGTTTTAAAGAATTTCATCACCACCATTTTACCACAAAAGTATTCGTGAAAAACTATTTGATCATTTATGTCCGTTGCTAAAACGCTATAACTGATGGGTTCGTGAATTTCAACTTCAGCGGTAAAACTATTACTAGGATTTGGCAGAACGGTTGTCACTTTTTTGGTAATACATTCGAAATCAGCAAATATACAAAATGCGTGATATGCAGATTTGTAAAAGTTTTTAAATTTTAGAATATTATTTTCCTCATTGGGCATAGATATTTTTTGTGGTTTATTATCTCTACATATTCTCTTGTGAACCTTTAAAGTTTGTGGTCTCTGAAAACCTTGTAAACAGTGAAAACAAAAATGGTGAAGACCTCTCACATTTAAAAGTCTGTTAAAATTTTTAATTAAAAAGTAATGTTTTTCAAAAAAGAGTAAATTGATTGGTCCTTTATTAATGTTTTTACTAACGTAAATGGGATACACTTCTTTATCAAATCCAAAAATGTTGATGGTCAAATTATTTAAGTCCTCGAATTTTTTAATATTTTTGATTGCCATCGGAAATGTTAAAGATCCTAATTTAAATATTTTAAAGTACTTTTTATATTTTGAAACAAGGTTAGAATTAGTAGAGACGGGAAATTTGTGAGCTAATATACAGTACAAAAAGCATAGGTTATCCGTACATTTAATATTTAAAACTGCTTTCTTATTTTTAATAATTAGAGGTAGATTTACATTTCTACACCCTCCTCGCAGATCATAGTAGTTCCCAATGTGTAAATCTAACACTCGAATAACTTTGATCCTCCAGCCAGAACCATTGCGAATAAAAGTATCAATAGAGTTTAAAATTTTTTGCACCGCTCTATCAATTGCGTCATTGATTGTAAATGATGATAGAATACGTACAGGATTTGAACAGAAATAAAAAGTGGACGAAATTTCATCCAACTCTACAAATTTTGTAAACACTATATGGATGCATATAATTAATCGAATCCTTAACACTAAAGCAGTCGAAAGAGCATTAAACATATGTTCTCGGGCATCAGAGAATAACACAAGTGGATCGGTATAGTTCACTCTTGCTCTTAGGGTTCTTATAAACCCTCTAAAAGAGCTGTTTATTTCCATGAAAATCATTTTTACTGTATCGATACTTTAACACATACATATATATATATATATATATATATATATATATATATACATAAATACACACCAAACTGCAGATACCATGTGCTTATAAGGTATAATTATTGTTGGAAAGAAATTTCTCGATTTCCATCACCCCTGCTTTTAATGTAGGGAGTAGATCAAGGGGTATGTTAAAACGGTTTTTTGCTTCTCCCTCTTGACATCTCATAAAGCCTATGTATTGCTGGCGACGGAACTCTTTTAGTTCTATAGATATTCCCTTTCCGATGTGAATGTGATACGGAGGGAGAGGAGTTTTGGATCCTTTAGCTGGTGCTAGATCCACATCGTACTCCAACGATTCTTTTGATGACGGTTTCTTGTTTTTTTTTTTAACTGGCATCTCTAAGAGACATGTATCATCATCGTCATCATCATCACTAAATGTAACAACGCGGTGGAGTCTTTTCCCATCGTTCTTTTTATCTATGACAAGAAACAAAAATACCTTTTGAAATTTTACCGAAAGTTCACTGATTTACAATTGCATATAAGAATTCTGAGGTATAAAGATGTTCTCATCAATGGAATCTCCGACTAAATATATTAGAAATTAAGGTTAACATTTAAGACGATGTCGAATAATTACGTAAAACACTTCAAAAAGCTTTGAACTTGGAAACATTGTCTATCCCATTACACAGAACATGTACAAATATAAGTAAATGAATATTCAATGCTCTTACCTTCTTTAAAGATGGACATGTTGATAACCCCCAAGGAATCGCAGGAGGAGACACAGCACAAAGTTTAAAAATATGTGACTGACTGATGATAAAATAATCCAAGTATTTATACACTAAGTTTTAATTAATGTTTATACAGTCTACTATTTAGCAGATGAGATTTCCTTGATCCATTCTCACGCTACATAAATTGAATTTCCTCTTAAGCTTAAAACTATTTTCCTCATACATTGTATAAACGCTGTGGAAAAAACACACAAGTCACAATAGAACATTATTTCTTTCAAGGCTAAAATATACGTGTTTTGACGTAAGCAGCGTTCTTGACGTATACAGATGTTATCACGGGTTTCAATGTGTTTACAGGAACCGTCAAGGGTTATGTTGCATTCATATACTTGTTCGGAAATCATTTTTCTCACGAATTGTGTTTTTCCACTCTTTGACGGTCCTGTCACCATGAAGGTCAAAGGATGTTTTATTTTCCATATTATTTATGTAACTGACGAAATTCGTATTCTATTAGTTACACTATTACAACATTTGCTTTTAAACATAAAGATTCGTTTTTAAAAGTTTACAAAACAAACGGGTGGATTTTTGCCTTTGATTTTACCTGCTGTATTGAGTCTGTTGGGAGGAATTGCAGGTAAAGCTATTGGTAAACGCATTGAAATGTCAAAGAAAATGGCGTTAGTACCATCAGAGCTGGTATCTGAATATTACCAATTAAATAAACCTGAAATTCGACTGGAAGACAATATTCATAATTTGTTACAACAGAATGAAATGTCTGACGATATGAGAGCTAAACTTCTCTCTCAGTTAATACCCAAGTACCAGAGGGTTTTTGTTCTTTCTAAATAGATCCCCATTCCGATTCGATTCTACACTATACAGCTGCCATCAAGGGTTTCAAATGTCTATACAGCTGCCATCAAGGGTTTCAAATGTGTATACAGGTGCCATCAAGGGAATACTACTAACGCTAAGGGGAAAAGGCTTGATCCCTTGCCCGCGGCGGAGGGTCTTCAGTTTTTTCTGTGACCGGAGAGAGTTGAGACCTGCGTGGCCACTCTTCCATACTTTTTATGCGAATCTTTTGAGACCTCTGTGCCTCATATGTGTCCTCTGTGGACTAAATAGCGAGTTCCCTGAATCAACGGTGTAATATCCTCTGTGGATGTTATTGTAATTTTGTTATTGTTTCAGAACATTTACATGCGATTAGTCCTTTGTGGACGTAAATGTGTACCATCTTATATTATTTGAATAAATGTTGCGTGTGACAACAAGTGCACTCATTCCAAAATACCATATCAGGTAATAGTCATAGCCCTTCCAGTGTTGACATCACAAAATGGGGGCTGGTGCCGGAATAGGCCCATGCAAATCGATCGTGGACTAGAACCCTAGAGAGCCATCGTCATCGCAAACTGTGAGTACATTTTGCTCATTTTTAATATAAAGATGTCATATTTTGGTAAAGCAAGGAAGGAAAGAGAATGAAATACCCTCAAATGCGACAATTTCGAAATTAAAAAAGTTAGTGACGAAACAACTCGATTACGATGAGGAGTATACAAAAACCCTTCTGGATACAATAATACTTGAAAGAATCGAAAAAGAGCAGCTGGAGAAAGAAAAACAGCAGTTAGAAAAAGAGAAAGATAAAGAATTGCGTCAATTACAAAGAGATAAAGAATTATGTCAATTAGAAAAAGATAAGGAATTGCGTCAATTACAAAGAGAAAAAGAATTACGCGAATTCGAATTGGAAAAACTCAAACTGCAAAATGCGACACAAACAGTTCGGGAAAATCACATGACAGAATCGAACACTGCATGGGATATAGGAAAGGAATTATCGAAGATAATTAAAAGTTTTGATTCGAATGAATCCAATGATATAAGTACGTATTTAGCGCTGTTCGAGAGACAAGCGACGAAAATCAAAATTGAAAGAGAAGATTTTGTAATGCATTTACTTGGTTTATTACCCTTAGAGATAGCACAGATTATAACCCGCGAACCGGAGGAAAGATCGAATGATTATGAACAGATAAAAGAAATCTTACTCAAAAGATTTAAACTTACGTCTGAACAGTTCAAACAAAAATTCCTGAATCATAAAAAGGAAAGTACAGCCACTTGGCGAGATTTTGCATTTGAAATAAGTCATTATTTTGACGAATGGTTAAGAGGACTCAAAATAAGAAATTTTGACGAGCTCAGAGAACTAATGGTATCCGAGCAGATAAAACGTAGAGCGCCGTTTGAAATCAAAACACACTTCATAGATGACTGGCATCAATTAAAAAGCGCAGCAGTTATAGTGAAAAAGTTAGAGGAATATGAGAGTGCGAAGTTGCAATTAGGAAAAGTTGAGATACGGAATGTAAATAAATTCAGGAAAAAGGTTTCGCAAGATGAAACTCGATATAAAGGTGAATCGTCGAACTTTCCTGCTTACCAGAATAGTAGAAATGTTGATAATTGTTATAAAACTGTTGGTTATAATACAAATGTCAATACGTATGTTAATAAGGTTGATTATGATGTACCAAATAGAGATCCATATAAAAGTAATAGAATTAAGTGTTATGCATGTGGAAATTATGGGCATAAGAGTAATACTTGTACATATAATTTTAAAGGTGAAAATGCAAATGTGAATAAAACTGTAAATCAAATATATGTAGTAACTCCTAAGAAAATTGAAAAGAGTGTTTATATTGAAAAGTGTTATAATAATGCAGTAATAGACACTGGATCTGAAATAACTCTAATTAATGAGAAATGTTATCACAAAATAGGATCTCCTATATTGAATGGTAGTAAGATATATTTAAATGGAATAAGTCAACACAGAATAAGTACCGAAGGATTTTTCCGATCAGAAATTGTTATTGATAATATTTCTTTATGTTCGGATGTGCATGTCGTTAAGAATTTGCATTTTGAAGCAATAATTGGTATGAACGTATTATCAAGGGTAAAGTTTGCATTTTCTGGGAGAACATTAAACGTTACCGATAGAGACATAAAGGAAATAAGGAGTTCAGAAGTAAGGGGCGAAAATGGGAGCGAAATAAAAAACAAAGCATCAACAACTCCAGGCGTTGTCATAAATCACGGGGAAGGAGAGCGCGTGAGTTTCCCTCAACATCCCCTCGTAGACTTTCAAGTATCGAAGGCGCATGAAAATGACTCAGCAGCAGGTGCTTTTGTTTACACTTTAGGAGCCGTAGCGTTGGATATGTCTAGCGAAGAGACAGATCTCTCCCATATAATGAATCCCTGTTTACGAGAAAGAATCTGTCAAATTGTAGGAAATTATGTGCCTCAGCAAGTAACAAACACGGATGTTAAGATGAGAATTCTTCTGATGGACGAAATTCCAGTTAGTCAGCGTGCTCGGCGGTTACCGATTACTGAACAATTTATAGTTGAAAAACAAATCCAAGAGTGGTTAGAAAAAGGGATAATTAAAAACAGCTGTTCGGAATATTCTGCCCCTATAGTGCTTTGTAAGAAAAAAGATGGGAATCACAGACTTTGTGTCGATTTCCGAAAGCTCAACCAAAAAATAATAATTAAGGACCGTTTCCCGTTACCTCTAATCGAAGACGTGTTGGACAAATTGGAGGACTCGCAAGTATTCACAACGTTAGATTTGAAAAACGGCTTTTTTCACGTCGACATAGAAAAAGAGAGTACAAAGTACACCTCTTTTGTTACCCACGAGGGACAGTATGAGTTTTTAAAGACACCTTTTGGATTGTCAACCAGTCCAAGTGTATTTGAAAGATATATTTTTCATGTTTTTAAGGATTTGTTAAAAGATAAAACTGTTATTATTTATGTAGATGATATTATCATACCAGCCATGAATGAGGTAGGGGGTTTAGAAAAATTAGAACGTGTTTTAAATACGGCGTCAATGTACGGATTAGAACTAAACTTCAAAAAGTGTCAGTTTCTAAAACGAAAGATAAAATTCTTGGGTTACGTAGTAGAAAAAGGAACTATAAAACCTTCACCATTAAAAACTGCAGCCGTACGGAATTTCCCACAGCCCAAAAATGCCAAACAAATACAGAGTTTTCTGGGGTTGACCTTGTTATTTTCGAAAGTTTGTTCGAGATTATGCCAAGATAGCGAGGCCCTTCAGTGATTTGCTTCGTGATAGTTGGGAATTCCATTTTGGGTCGAAGGAGAAAACTGCATTTCAGGAATTAAAGCAGGCCTTGACTAGCGACCCGGTGCTGCAAATTTTCAGACAAGGACCGCCACTGGAACTCCATTGTGATGCAAGCTCACACGGATTCGGAGCAGTACTGTTGCAACAGGCAGATGACGGAAAGATGTATCCAATTCAATACATGAGTAAGAAGACAACAACACAACAAGAAAAATATGGCAGCTATGAATTAGAAATTCTAGCGGTGATCGAAGCTTTGAAAAAATTCCAGAATTATCTACTCGGAACAAAATTTGAAATAATGACGGATAGCTCAGCCTTCCAGCAAACCATGAGCAAGAAGGACTTAACCCCTAAGATAGCGAGATGGGCGTTAATCATGGAGGAATTCGAATACGAAATAATTCATCGACCAAGTGCTCAAATGAGACATGCAGGTGCCTTGAGCCGAAATGTCGCTGTGATAGTACCACAATCAACGGGTGAAGAAATAACGTGCAAGTTAGCAGCAGCCCAACGACAAGATGAGTATATTCAAGTTATTAAGGAATTATTGATGAGAGGGGAGAAGAACGACTACTTGATCAAAAACGATGTATTATATCGATATGAAAACGGAAGTGAACTGCCTGTCGTCCCCTAGAGGATGCAATCAGATATTATAAAGGAATTTCATCAAAAAGGACATTTTGCCATGGCGAAGACTGAGAAGTTAGTGAAAAGAGATTTTTCCATTCCAGGACTCAGGAAAAAAGTGGAGAACGTCATAATGAACTGCGTTAAGTGCATCTTGACGAATAACAAAAAGGGCAAGCAAGAGGGTCAATTAAATCCAATACCCAAAGGGAGTGTACCGCTTAGTACATAGCATATTGATTTTCTGGGACCTCTGGTGACAACAAATAAACACTATCAACACATCTTCGCTGTGATAGATGCCTTCACTAAATTTACTTGGCTCTATCCTGTAAAGTCAACTTCTACACGGGATGCGTTAGAGAAGCTAGAATCGCAGTCACACATTTTAGGAAATCCGTCAAGAATAATTTCAGATCGAGACACCGCATTCACATCCAAAGAATTCGAAGGTTACTGCGACGAACACTTCAAAATCACCACAGGAGTACCTCGAGGAAATGGTCAAATAGAACGAATATTTGAAACTGTGATACCGGTACTGACGAAATTAGCGATCAACGAACCAGAAAAGTGGTTTAAATAATAAACTCAATTCAAAGAATTTTGAACAGCACCTCTAGTAAAAGTACAAAAATCACACCATTTGAATTGCTAACAGGAGTATCAATGAAGAACAAAGAAGATCTGAAGGTCAGAGAAATGTTGGAACAAGAATATGAAGAATGGTTCATAAGAAACCGAGAAGGACTTAGGGAAGAAGCTAAGGAACAAATTCTAAGGATGCAAGAAGAAAACCGAAAGCAGTACAATCGGAAGCGGAAACCTGCAAGAAAGTATGCAGAAGAAGACCTGGTAGCGATTCAGAGGACCCAATTTGGAGCAGGACTCAAATTACGACCAAAATATCTGGGCCCATACGAAATTATCACCAGGAAACCACACGACCGCTACGAGGTGAGGAATGTGGGCAGTCACGAAAGGACCAATCAACACGTCCACTGCGGCAGAACAGATGGAACCATGGACTAATTAACTTTAAAACCAATTTCAAAGAACTCTGAGAAAGAGAAACTAATGTGGAGTGATGAGAGAAAAATGGTTATTTTCAGCAAATCTCTCAAGAGTGAAATGGATACTTTTGTTTGTTTTTTTATTTTTTTCAGGTCTCATTGTACGTGCCTAAAGGAGTGCAGTGACGTTCGGGGCGAACACCGTCAGGATGCCACAGTATACGAACGGAATCCTTTCGCCTCCCCACCTACTACCGAAAGGAGAAGGAACTATTTCATCGTGGAGACGAATCACCAAGAACGCTAAGGGGAAAAGGCTTGATCCCTTGCCCGCGGCGGAGGGTCTTCAGTTTTTTCTGTGACCGGAGAGAGTTGAGACCTGCGTGGCCACTCTTCCATACTTTTTATGCGAATCTTTTGAGACCTCTGTGCCTCATATGTGTCCTCTGTGGACTAAATAGCGAGTTCCCTGAATCAACGGTGTAATATCCTCTGTGGATGCTATTGTAATTTTGTTATTGTTTCAGAACATTTACATGCGATTAGTCCTTTGTGGACGTAAATGTGTACCATCTTATATTATTTGAATAAATGTTGCGTGTGACAACACGTGCACTCATTCCAAAATACCATATATGGTAATAGTCATAGCCCTTTCAGTGTTGACATCACAAAATGGGGGCTAGTGCCGGAATTGGCCCATGCAAATCGAATGTGGACTAGAACCCTAGAGAGCCATCATCATCGCAAACTGTGAGTACATTTTGCTCATTTTTAATATAAAGATGCCATATTTTGGTAAAGCAAGGAAGGTCGATATTTCCCGTCTTGCAACGGAATTAGATATAGAAATACCCTCAAATGCGACAATTTCGAAATTAAAAAAGTTAGTGACGAAACAACTCGATTACGATGAGGAGTATACAAAAACCCTTCTGGATACAATAATAGTTGAAAGAATCGAAAAAGAGCAGCTGGAGAAAGAAAAACAGCAGTTAGAAAAAGAGAAAGATAAAGAATTGCGTCAATTACAAATAGAAAAAGAATTACGCGAATTCGAATTGGAAAAACTCAAACTGCAAAATGCGACACAAACAGTTCGGGAAAATCACATGACAGAATCGAACACCGCATGGGATATAGGAAAGGAATTATCGAAGATAATTAAAAGTTTTGATTCGAATGAATCCAATGATATACGTACGTATTTCAGAACATTTACATGCGATTAGTCCTTTGTGGACGTAAATGTGTACCATCTTATATTATTTTAATAAATGTTGCGTGTGACAACACGTGTACTCATTCCAAAATACCATATCAGGTAATAGTCATAGCCCTTTCAGTGATGACATCACATATATGTATTAATTCCTTCACTGTATATACTAAAATGTATTTCATGTCTTTAGAGAAACAATTTTTGAAATGATTGTGTATTTATTGTAATCTTATTGGGATTATACCTCGCAGGGATTTCATCTATACACCGTATTCTACAGTATGTAGCAATTCTAATAATTCCTGTTCAATAAGATTTTCATACTATAGAAAACTCCAACTATTTAGATCAATTAGGACCAAAGCTATTAGGATAATTCACAATAAAAAGGTTTTTTTCTTGGTAAAAAAAAATCAAACTTCGCTTTAGTATGTAATGCAATTTAATGACTGAAATTTGTTGTTTTATTTTACATTATGCACTTGCATACTGTATTAAAATGTAACATTACTTGAACACATTGGTCAAGTTTCGCTGTCTTTACTCGTTTTCGTGCCGCCTCGCATGCGCTGTAGATGGCTTTGTCAAGGCACTCAAACGTCTTACTAGCTGACGGTCCCATGTCTGGTTGAGTAGCAATATCGTCATCTTCCTGTTCATCTATGAGTTCATTGTCACTGAGAATTTGATATCCAGGATCCGAAGAATCACTCATGTCCTCTACACCGCACTCGAAACATCCAGTAATGTTTGCTTGTTCTAATGTCCAGGATGTTTCTAATGTTCTGAACTGACATTTCGTCCTCTTCGTTTTTATTATTCACCGATAAGAAACTTAAAATGCGGATTTTGCTGATTTCACTTTTTTCTCAAAGAGATCCGGATAATTGGAGTTTGGATACTTGGAGTTCTACTGTATTTATATTATGAATGTTGAATTATTTTCCAAACTAGTAGCTTTACATGACCTCCATAAGTTAAATTAATACGGCATATATAAGTTTAGGTAAAAAGATGTTTTAACCATGGAAAGAAAAAAATAGATTTGAAGACATAAAATATTTCATTTAAATATTGCAATCGAACATTAATGGAATGCAAGTAAATATCCAGTATTTGCAGACATCTTTTAATTTAAAATATGTAATTTGTATTGGCTGAATTTTATAGAAACTCTTTGCGCACATGTATAAAAATATTATTTATCTTTACAGCTTGATAAAGTAGGAAGAGTTGTTATTGTGAGCTTTAAAAATGCTAACACTTCGTTGTTTTTTTATAGGTTTGCCAGAAGCATTTCCTGATTGTTAACCAAGTTTACTGGTCTTCCCAGAGTCCATATTAGGCAGCACATTACGGGTGAGACTGAAAGCTTGCAGCCTACAAAAGAAGGAATTTCGCTTTTGCCGAAACTATGGAATTCTTTTATAAGCAAAGTGAATAAATATTTCACTTTTGGCACTGAAATCTGGAAAGAGACCTGTGTATGTCAAACGTTGTTGGAGACACGACATTCCTCAATCTACAACGACTTTCGAAAAAGTGACAAGTGTTTTCATTTTGTGCCGGGTTGGGTTGCGTTGGGAGCAAATCTTCAAAATCTGCAAGAACTACCAGCGTGTTGCTGACGTGTGAATAGTTCACTATTCAAATACTCTGTATTATTTAATGACTCACGAACTTGCAAGGTGTTCACCGTTAAATGCCAAAGAGGATTACAACGGAGACCTTGACAATCCAGAAGGGGTTTATGAATTGAAATGCTTTGTGTGCCCACATTCAGGACATATTTTCAAACAGTGTATCCAAGCAGTGAATTGTTTTGGTTGTAATAATCACATTGTGAACGACGTCGCTCATACCTACTTAGATGTAAGTAAGGACGATTCTTTTTCTAAGTACTTTATTTTTACTCTTTATGATATTGATTGGTGCAGTTTTGCTGCAACTTTTGTGCAAAAATATAGTATGTTATTAAATTTCAGTTATTTAGTATTAGTAGGTGATTTTTTTAATGTTTAAATGTAAATGAACTCACAGAATCTGAGAAATGTATGTAAATTCCATCTCTCCATTATTTACATTAGTATAATGTGTTATTTTCCTTTTATTTGCTGAAAAATGAATAAAATTTGTTGATTCTTATTAAACTTGTGAGCATTTCATTAATTTTTATTTTCATGCTTTTTATTATGTATTTTACTAACTTGGTTCTTTGTGTACAGTATGCTTATTAGCGTTTGATTTAATTTGTTATTGCTGGTTGTTTTGAATATGAAATACCATTTTTCAAAATATAAACTTCAGTTTTAGATCTACTATGTAATTAAGTAAGTCATTTTACGTCTTGAAGCAGTTTCTGATAATAACTCAATTAACAGCAAAACAATGTCCTTCGTTTATTCACAGGCAGTGTATTTCCCTGATTTTTATTTCAACTCTAAAAGTGGCGCACTGCTTCTTTCTTACACTGAAGAAACTTTATGAAAATGAAATCAGGGAACTTACCCAAATATGGTTTCTTTTTAAGTAGAAAAGCATTGTGGCCATCAAGTTTAGAAAGGCAAAAGGTTAATTTATCACTGCTGGTTTAAAAGTACTGCTTCATACATAGGAATATTTTCTTCCTGGTTTGATATCGTAAATGTTAAGACCTCTTATAAAGGAAAAACATTCATGGAATATTATGTGTGAGCCATTAACGTCCAGTGAATTTGATCATGATTTTTCTTACTAAATTCTTGCATTGGTTAAATTTGCGGAAAGAAATTATGTGTGACACATGTCATTTAACTAGACACTTAAGGCATTAACATTGACAACTACCTATCAAATAGAACTTACTAGGTATTATACAACAGAGAGATTGGAATGTTGTATTTATTACCAGGGAAAATTCAGACTGGTGAATTAGAGTGTTGTTTCAGATGGTATCGTCGAATGGCTGGTACACAAAACCATACTATATCTATTAGGCAGGTGGTGCTTCTAGCTGAACAATTAGCATTGATAGTTTTGCTAAGGATCTAGATCCTAGACAATTCAGATAGTTTCAATCATTTTCAAGATTTCCTGAAATATCTTCAACAAATGCAGATATTTCAAATATCAAAGATTTGTTACCTGTTTTAACATATTTAGCTGAGTACTGTTCATATTCAGTCTTAAAATGATTGAAATGTGAGAGTTGTAAATAAACCATTAGACAAAAATTAATCTTTCAAATTTGTAAGTATTAGTGATAGAGGAGGATTATTGTACCCTTCAAATTCTGTTAACATTGTTGTACATAATTACATTATGGCAGACAAACTTGTTAGTAAGTATGAAATCGATATTTTTCAAGTGTCTAATCAAAGACATTTGGTAGCAACATTAACTCAAGATATACTGCAAAATAAAGAAATGCTTATTAAAATGTATATGTGGACATTTTTCTTCCAAAATAATGAGTTTAATAAGATCCTCAACTAACACTTAGTTAAATAACTATTCCAAATCTAAAAAAGATAATATTAAAAAAGTGGTAAATAAAAGAAAATTAAAGACTAACAAAATAATTATTTGTAATTTTTATACTAATATTGCTGTAATTTAGATGGATTGTTTTATGAATAAATATTTTTGGAAATTATTGGTTCAGTTTTTATGTAACATACAAGTATCTAATACTATTCCAGGATGAAATTGGGCTTTATGAATAAGTATATTTGTTAAATAATATTTATATGAATGCTGATTCAATGATTACATATAAATTCATATGATATGAATATAATTGGACATAAATGTAATATTTACTTAATCATACTGATTTCACTAATTTTTAATTATTGATCTTCATAGCTTATTTCAATAAATACTTAAATTTTATGTTTCTGGAATTGCTGAGACACCTAATTTAATAATTAATTTTACTTTAAGAAATACTATTTTTGGGGTATAATAGGGCTTTTTGGTATGACTTAAGTATTTTTGTTAAATAGTTTGTATTGAAGGCTGAATAGAATGAATTTAGCTCCTACTGATAATATTTTTAATTGCTCCGATGGTCTTATGATGGAAGTGATTTAATGATAACTTAAGAAATACTTGGCACATTATTTTTTCAAATTTTGAAATGTTTGCGAAATAAAAAAAAAATCTTTAAACTGCTCCCATTTCAATTGTAAGTACTTTTTTCGCAAAACATCGTGAATAAACAAGTTTTTTTGCTTGTTCATGTTTTCATACAATATGGGAACTTAACTATTCAACTTAATCCGTAATGCAATAAAAAAAACTCCGTGCTATTTAGTAAATATCCGATTAAGAATGAAAAGGTTTTCAAGTTCCGAAAGTTAACACATCCCATACAACTCCGCGCGAAAAAATTCATCGCTTCAGTGTTATGACGTCACAATCCAGACAGAAGGCTTTCTTCTCAAGGAGGCAGTGTCCAGAGGCGCCTCAAAATCGTTACTTTGTTTTTGTTCTGTTTCAACATGTAAGCTTAATACTGCTTCGTCGTTGTTTATTCTATTTTCAAAGAAATCGCCTTCGTCATTCTTTGAATTAATCAGCAATTCATAAACTTCCGTTGTTAACAAGCAGGGAACATTCCATTTATCCGTTACCGCTAAAAGAACATCGACACAGTTGAATAAATTATTTTCACAGTGTTTGTAATAGATGTGAATCCGGAACACTTTTGCTTCAATTGGTCCGCCAAAAGCCGGAGTTTAAAAAAATTTTACTTTTTTCTTCATCTTTCAAATTAGTTACAACTGATGATAGAACAATCGAAATTTGAGTTCCAGAGTCAACGATGGATTCTACTTCTTTTGAGTCAATATAAATGTTTATTTTCTTTAATGGGGTGTGACGAGATTCTGGATAGATTCGGTTTGCAAAAATGAAGAATCAACCTTCGCTACGATAGCTTCTTTGTTTCTATTATCGGTTGCTCTTGAAAAATAATTCCTGTCTTTTCGTTTCGTTGGAACATTTTACCTCTTTTGTTTATTACGACAGTCTCGCGAGATAATGAGAACTTCCGCACTCGTAGCACTGCTTTCGTTTTGGGAAATTGTCATTCTCTCTTCTGTGGTGTGGTGGAATATATCTATTAGCTGAAAAAGCGAGTTCAGGGTGTTTAGCACGGCTAAAGTCGTTTCGGGATTCTTCAAAAGATTTCCGCTTTGCTCCAAAGTATAAATCACATTCTTGTACAAGTTCTTGCGGCTTTAACCATTTTTCTCCTTGACATATCGCAATGTGAGAAGCAGTGTTAGTATCCAGTGTTTGCAGTAGTTTGTCCGAAATTATTAATTCCTTCAGAGAATCATAGTCTTCAACTTTACGTAATTTGAGGTAATTGTCCCATGCAGAGGTGAGTCTGGAGGCGAATGGATGTGAGTTTCTCCCGAGTTTCGTTTGGCTCTTCGTAAATTTTCCAAGCAAGCTTGAGGTGTAAGATCGTGTTCTTTCAAAATTAAGGATTTTACTTTTTTGTAATTTTTTAAATTTTCTTCTTTAATGTAAACTAGAACATTCGATGCTTTATCTCCCAGAAGTTTCAACAAAATTTCTGGTCGGAATTCTTCAGGAACTTTCTTATGCTTAAAGGCTCGTTCAAGGGAGTCGAAAAATAAATTCCATGCTTCTGTTTTTCTTGGAATTGGAACAGTTAGTGTCTCTACTCCTTTTAAAAGTTTATCGAGAGAGATCTCGCCTTCTCCTCTGTTTTGCACATTAGGTGATGAACTTCTACTTCCTAGGTCCAGAGTTGCACGAATTCTCGCTAATTTAAGTTCATGTTCTCGTTGTAATTGAAGTCCTTCTTCTTTCCTTTGATATTCTGCTTCTTTCCTTCGGTCTTCTGCTTCTTTCTTTCGATCTTCTTCCTCTTTCCTTCGATTTTCTACAGTTGAGGCGAAAATATCTGTGACAAATTCAGCATCTGCTAAATATTCTTTGCTATTAAGCAGTTTATTTTTCAAGTCCACCAGCTTCAAGTTGTCAACTACTGGTTCGCCGATTTCCATCAAAACCGGTAACAATATCCTCTTCACGGATTTAAACATCTTTAGTCCAGATTTCGTTTTGAGATCTTTCGATTAAGTTCAATCTCCTGGTTCCTCTGGTTCTACGAAATAGAGTGTGTTGTGTTGTTCTTCCCTTCCAATAACCAAGCTATGAAAATTATTATTTGAATTCTGTTTGTATGGCAACACCAATCTATACAATGTATCTGGCAACAGCTATGTTCTTATTGTTACTGTTGCTCATGCTCATGTAGCTGTGTGCACGTGAACAGCGTGTGTCGCCAAGTCCCATCCATTTCCATCTACTTAATAAATACTATTTTATAATTGAAGTCTTGATACAATCATGAGATTGTAAAAAGAAATAAAAATTTAATTAAACGATTATAAGACACATACAAACGATATATACGATCAATTTCAACTCCACACATTACCTCTACTTAAGTTCAAAAAATAAAAGTTCTGTGGGCGAAAATCCCAAACGACTAAATATTTTTGGTAGTATTCCTGTGTCGGAAACTGAATCTATTTTAATTATCGTAACTTCAGGACACTTTATTGCTGTACACATGTCCGTTATGAAGTACGAGAAACGCTTTTCAACTTCTTTCTTAGGGAGTTCTAAATGGAATGTGACTTGTGTGGGAATATGGTTGAGGCAGGAAAGGGGGGGGGGTGAGTGGGGTTAAATTGTCAGAGAAGGTTGAATTTATATGCAAGAGTTGCTTAGAGGTGGGTGATTTGAGGAAGGAGCTGGAGGCTTTGAAGGTGAGGACTGCAGAGGGAATGGAAAAGGGTGTCCAATGTGTAAACTTGGGGCATGTTGATCAGGGGGATAAGGTAACTAGAGGGGTAGTGGTTGGTGATTCAATGGTTAGGGTTTTGAGAGAAATGGTAGGGCGTAAAAAGCGCAATTTTGCAAGGTGTTGCTTGCCAGGTGCCAGGGTAAAACATGTAGTTGAGGCAGTTAAGGCAGGTGTGGTTAAAGGGAAGGAAAAGGCAGTAGTGTGGGTGGGAACAAATGACGTAGAGAGGACTACTAATGTTGAGTTTAAGAGGGAAGCAGAAACACTTTTAAGAGGCATTAAGTCTCATGGGGCAGAAGTAACAGTATTAGGATTACTACCTAGGTATGGGTTAGGTAATGGGTGGTTAAATCAAAGGACCAATAAGATGAACGGGTTGTTAAGGGATTTGTGTGAGAGGGAGGAGGTTAGATTTTTAGATGTTTGGAAGGAGTGTAGGATGGATTGGATAAGCAGGGACAATTTGCATTTAAGCTTGATAGGTAATAGGGAGGTTGGCAAGCGGGTTTTGAATATTCTGGAGTCAAAAAACTAGTATACAAGCAGGGATGGGAAGGACATAGAGGGTTGACAGTACACAGTAATTGCATAGGAAAACTAACAGGGTCTAAATTACAGAGGACGAACAATACAAAGGGAAAGTGCAATGTAAGGGAGAAAAACAATACCAAGACAAATAATACAAGGGGAAAGTGCAATATAAGGGTAAAAAATAAGCTAAAAGTATTTTATTGTAATGCTCGCAGTGTGAGGAAATAAAATGGATGAGCTCAAGGGAATTGCACAAACAGAGGATATAGATATCATTGGGATTACTGAAACTTGGGCAAGCAGTGAAGATGCACAAATTTTAGAATTAAGTGGATTCACAATGTTTAGGGAGGACAGAGTGAATAGGAAAGGGGGTGGGGTTTTGATTTATGTGAGAGAATTCTTAAACTGTACGGAAATAAAGTTAAATAGTAAAACTGAGGGTATAGAATCAGTCTGGGTGAAACTGAATACAGACAAAGGCAAAGGACTAATTCTGGGCAATATATATAGACCTAATGTTTGTAGTGAAGAGCAAAAAAAGGGCATGTGCAATCTGATAAACGAAGCATGTCAAAAAGGAGAATTAATTTTAATGGGGGACTATAACTATCCAAATATTGACTGGACAAACAACCTAGCTACAAATGGGAAAGGGGCAGAATTTTTGGAAGTGATACAGGATTGTTTTTTGTACCAGATGGTGTATGAGGATACTAGGGACAATGCAATATTGGATTTGATTTTCAGCAATGATGAGGATAGGGTGCAGGATTTGGTTATAGGTGAGCCACTGGGAGAAAGTGATCATAGAAGTATCAGATTAAGTATACATTTTCAGTCAGCATACACAATCAATAGTAGGATAATTCCAAATTTCAGAAAGCTAAATTTTCATAAGATAAGGGAAGAGTTAAAGGAAAAATTCAGAGGGGGATTATTAGCACCGCATCATTCTGAACAATGGGAGGAATTCAAGAATAAGTTAGACAGGGTGTTAAAAAAACACGTAACGTTCAGGAAAAAAGGAAAATCTAGAAAATTGCTCCCTATGTGGTTTTCAGGGGAAACACACAAAGTTTTAAAATTAAAACAAAGAACATACAGGGTATATAAAAGCACTGGTAACGACAGAGACAAGGAAGCATATCATAAAGCCAGAAAGGAGTTTAAAAATATTAGTCGGAAGCAAAAGGTGTCCTTGGAGGAAAAATTAGCAAGGGAAATAAATATAAACCCAAAAGAATTTTTTTGCATATGCAAGTGGTAAAAATAAATTTAGTACTAAACTGGGCCCGTTGGAGGGGAAGGGAGGTGAATTAAATCAAGACGAGGTGGGAATGGCAAACGTGTTAAATGACTTTTTTCGGGGGGTTTTCAATGGTAACTATAATTTAAAAAAGGATCCCAAGGATGGAGCCTTTGCAGGGGGTATAATTAAAGAATGCAAATTCAACAGGGAAGAAATAGTACATCAGTTGAAAAGAATTAAGCCATCTAAAGCACCAGGCCCAGACGATATTTATCCGAGGGTACTAGTGGAATGCGCGGAAGAACTGGGGGAAGTAATTCACACGATATTTAATTCAACATATAGCACAGGTTGGGTACCAATGCATTGGAAGTTGGCCAACATAACCCCAATTTTCTAAAAGGGAATACAAAGTGATCCGGGCAACTATAGACCAGTAAGTCTAACATCAGTAATTTGCAAAATATTTGAATCTCTGTTAAAAAAGCATATAATGTTATACTTGGAGGAGGGGGGACTGTTATCAGAGAATCAGTATGGGTTCAGGAATGGCAGATCCTGCTCTACAAACCTTTTGAAGTTCTACGAAAAAATTACTGAGGAGCTGGATAATAAGAGCAGTGTGGATATCATGTACATAGATTTTCAAAAGGCTTTAGACAAAGTACCTCATGAGGCATTACTGTTTAAATTGGAGAGGCTGGTGATTCAGGGAAAAACATTAATATGGATAAAGAATTGGTTATTGGGTAGAAAGCAGAGAGTGCAGGTAAAAGGAAATTATTCACAGTGGACAGAAGTTATAAGTGGGGTGCCTCAGGGATCAGTTTTGGGACCAATATTATTTATAATTTTCATAGATGATATAGGTCAGGGGATCAAGAATAGAATCAGTATATTTCCAGATGACTTAAAAATATGGGGGACAGTGGATACCAAGTTACAGATAGAAAATTTACAATTGGATTTTGATAAGATATCCGAATGGGCTGTAAAATGGGGTATGTCATTTAATGTAGGGAAATGTCAAGTTCTGCATATGGGTTACAGGAACAGTGGAGCCGAGTACTGTCTGCAGGGAGTAAAGGTAAAGGAGGGAGAAACAGTCAAGGATCTTGGGGTGATAATTCATAGGGATTTTAAAATGGGTCACCAATGTTCAGCTGCGGGTAAAAAGGCTAATAGGTTACTGGGGTATATTAAAAAGACTGTAACTTCAAGGGATAAGAATATAATCTTGCCGTTATATAAGGGTTTAGTAAGACCACATCTAGAATATGATGTACAATTCTGGGCTCCATATATGACAAAGGACATAGAATCTATTGAAAGGGTTCAGCACAGAGCTATAAAAATAATAAAGGGGCTAGCAAATTTCGACTATAATGAACGTTTAAGTAAGCTAAACATGTATACACTGGAAAGAAGAAAAAGGAGGGGGGATTTGATTCAGCTTTTCAAGTTCGTAAAACAAGGGGACACAGAGGGCTTAAATTTCAATAGGGATAACAGAACAAGGTGTCATGGGTATAAATTGAATAAGACACATTTTAATCGGGATTTAAGGAAAAATTACTACTTTAATAGGGTAATAGACAGTTGGAACGCGTTGCCAGAAAATATAGTTAATTCAAAGGGAGTGTACGAATTTAAGACACAATTGGATAGTCAGTGGGAATTGGAGAATTCATAAACAAAGGACCAGCCTTGTTGGGCTTGAGCCTGTAGCTGGTCGTCAATATTTGTATTTGTATCAAGGAAACTTATTAACATTTTAACTTTAAAAGTAACATTAAAAAGTACCGTTAAAGCAAATTTGGACTCTACTTTCATTTTCTGTCAATAGATGCAGGCCCAGATCTAGAGGAGTGCAAACTTAGCATTTGCTCTGGGCAGCTGATTTCGTGTGTGTGTTATAGAGAAAGAAGCATGGAGGGGGCAGCGCGCATTCTGTGAGCTTCGATACATTCCCCGTAAAGGGTATTAAATGAAGGGTCAAGGGTAACACAAAATTAGATTTTGAAAATAACGAATTTGAAAGTTTTCTAACACGTAAATGTATGAAAAGTTTATCAAGAAACTTCGAACAAATTTTATTTGTATATTTAAAGTTTATATTTAACTAAAAGTGAGAAAAAAAATTGTTTCGAAGATCCAAAGTACCAAAAGATTAAATTCTTCCTCTGAATATGTGGAGAAAGGAGGCCCAGCATACCCATATTTTATCACTTTGTTTTACGGCTATAAAGTGGTTCTACCCCCAAAATGAATGCACGTGGTGTTCGCACTTGAATGCTACGAGATGATAATCTCCTTTTCGAAGAAATTTCTGTATACTGGTTTCACCTCTGGATTGTTTAAATGTATTGGAGGGCTCGACCATGTCTTTGACGGCATGTATTGAGAAAAGCGATTTATTTTTATGATCGACTGACGGATTGTATGCTAGGGTTCTATTGCGCTAGGTCCCAAACTGGAGAAGAAGCGCCTGGAAGGATACATTGAACGCCTCCTAAAGAGGTTTCACCTGGAAGATGCCCATCCCAACAGCATACCTGCTGATCCTGGTACTATCCTGTCATCAAAGTCTATACCTGTTCCAGAAGGGACCCTCTATCAGCAAGCCATTGGGTCACTGATGTTTCTAACCAGCACTACTCGACCAGACATAGCTTTTGCTGTGAACCTGGCCAACAGATTTCAATCAAATCCTGGTCAGATCCACTAGAATGCCGTGAAACGCATCTTCAGATACCTGAAAGCAACCAAGAAATATAGTATTGAGTATCTTTGTGATCCTGAGGCTGCTTTGCAGCTAATAGGATACTCCGATGCAGACTTTGCCAACGACATTGATACCAGAAAATCTACATCTGGTTATGTATTCATGCTTTCCACAGGGCCTGTGACCTGGTGCAGCCAGAAACAGGCAACCGTGTCAACCTCAACCACCGAGGCTGAATACATTGCAGCGGCAACTGCCGTCAAGGAAATAGTGTGGCTTCGACAATTGCTTCAAGACCTGGGAGAGCACACAATGATTAAGAATGCTATTCCCCTCCTAGTGGACAATCAAAGTGTTATCAAGCTCATTAAAAACCCAGTATATCACAAAAGGACGAAACACTTTGATGTTCGTCATCATTTCATTCGTGAGAAACTTGAGGACGACACTGTAAGTGTCAAATATGTGGCATCGAAGAAGCAACTAGCAGATATTCTAACCAAAACACTGCCTAAAATGGCCTTTGAGAACTGTCGTGACCTTTTGAACATTAAAGGATTAAACTGAACTTTATTTGAATCATTTGTGAAAAACAGAGATTTCTTTTTCAGCTATATGCTATTGCTTATTTCATGTGATAATCTGACAATGTTATTTAGCTACTATTAATGTAACATAATAGACTTGGCAATGTAGTCTAAGTTAGTTCTACTCGTATCAATGGGTATGTAATATATAATTTCATGTACAAAATAATGTGTAAAACCTAAGGACAACTGAATTGGAGGGAGTATGAAAATTATTATTTCAATTATCTTGTATGGCAACACCAATCTATAAATGTATCTGGCAACAGCTTTGTTCTTGTTGTTATTGTTGCTCTTGCTCATGTAGCTGTGTGCACATGAACGGCGTGTGTCGCCAAGTCCCATCCATTTCCATCTACTTAATAAATACTATTTTATAATTGAAGTCTTGATACAAGCACGAGATTGTAAAAAAAAATAACAATTTAATTAAACGATTATAAGACACATACAAACGAACATCATTTCATCCGGTGCAGTACATCGCACCTCAAAAACAAAACACAACCTCGTTCAGCCGAGACAAGTATCCGACTGTCAATTTCTCTATGGCAACCCTTCCACGCAGGGAGGTTAGTCGCCAAGAACTCACCTAAAATGATCGCCAACAGCGGCCAGATATCACACACATTTTCGTTAAATACAACTAATTACGGAGATAGTCATTTTTCAGACTGAAATGATCAAACCTCCATTGACTGAAAAATGGACTAAGCGGTAGGATAATTAACTTTTTATGACGTTTTAAATTTATTCGAATTGTTCCTTTAAGCATAAGAAAGTTCCTGAAGAATTCCGAGCAGAAATATTGTTGAAACTTCTGGGAGATAAAGCATCGAATGTTCTAGTTAACATTAAAGAAGAAGATTTCAAAAATTACGAAAAAGTAAAATCCTTAATTTTGAAAGAACACGAGCTTACACCTCAAGCTTGCTTGGAATATTTACGAAGAGCCAAACGAAACTCGGGAGAAACTCACATCCAGTTCGCCTCCAGACTCACCTCTGCATGGGACAATTACCTCAAATTACGTAAAGTTGAAGACTATGATTCTCTGAAGGAATTAATAATTTCGGACAAACTACTTCAAACACTGGATACTGACACTGCTTCTCACATTGCGATATGTCAAGGAGAAAAATGGTTAAAGCCGGAAGAACTTGCACAAGAATGTGATATATACTTTGGAGCAAAGCGGAAATCTTTTGAAGAATCCCGAAACGACTTTAGCCGTGCTAAACACCCTGAACTCGCTTTTTCAGCTAATAGATATCTTCCACTACACCACAGAAGAGAGAATGACAATTTCCCAAATCGAAAGCAGTGCTACGAGTGCGGAAGTTCTCATCATCTTGCAAGAGACTGTCGTAATAAACAAAGGAGGAATGATGTTCCGACGAAACGAAAAGACAGGAATTATTTTTCAAGAGCAACTCTCTATAGTAGACCACGCTTGTTGGGTTTTGTTTAACTTTTGGCAGCCATACGCTATAGGTTGGGGCTTTCCTTGAATATTTTGTGATACACAAGCAGCAACACCATACTGTGACGCATCTGTGTGAATTATGAATGATTCACTCATAACGGAAGTGTGTAGAGCAGGAGCTTTCATTAACGCAAACTTCAGTTTGTTGAACGCCTCGTCGTGTATATCCGACCACGGTAGATTGTCCGGAACTCTCTTCTTTGTTAGTTCTGTCCGAGGTAAAGCTACTTCTACATAACGAGGTATGTATTCTCGATAATAATTGCATAATCCAAGCATGCTTCTCAATTGTTTCTTGGTCTCAGGTCTAGGTAGTTGATAAATCGCTTTGATTTTGTCTGGATCGGCTTGATGTTTCCCAGACCCGATTATATGGCCTAAATATTTTATTTCTGACCTAGAAAATGCACACTTCTGTATATTCACTGTAAATTGCAGTTCTTCTAACTTAGTAAGAATGAGTCCTAAGTGATGTAATTGATCTTTCAAGTTGATAGAAAAAATAGCTATGTCGTCAATGTATGCACGACTAAATTCTCTAAATTGTGCTAGCGCGCAATTCATTTCTCTCTGGAAGGTGGTAGTTACGTTTTGCAAACCAAACGGCATGACTTTTAATCTGTATTAAGATCTACGGGTCTTGAATGAAGTAAAATCACGACTTTCCTCTTCCATTGGGATAGCCAGTGGCGGATTAAGCTGTACTCGGACTAAGCGGTCGCGTAGGGCCCCGGAATATCAAAGCGGCCCCGAGGTCTTAAAATGTCTTTTCATTAGGGTTCGAGGAAAGTTGTGGCCGGTAAAAAGTGATTGCGAAAACGCAGAAAATAGAGATAGTCCAGAAAGATGCCTCGATAGAGAAGACATCGAAGTAGTAAATAATATAGCTTTATGGTCAACAATATTAACAGATGCTATTATTGACCATATTCTTAGTAACAAACTAAAAAATATCGGGAATACAGAGAATTTGAAAAATCAGTGTGTAAAGACAGATGAAGTGTATTGCAGAGGACTTTCTTATGATCATTTTTACAGAAAGAAATCAAATGGAATTATGGAAAAGAGAAATTGGTTGTTATTTTCAGAAACAAGAAAAAGTGTCTACAGCTACCCTTGCAAACTTTACTCAACATCAAAGTCTAAATCAATAACTGGTTTGCAAAATTGGAGATCAATTACAGTTATTTTATCGGTACACGAAGTTTCAAAAGAACATGTCAGGCATGTGTACTATGCATAAAATATCATCAAAATTTATTAGAATTGCTACTCAACTATTACAGGAAAAGAAAAAGAAGCATGGTACTGAAGAGGTGTGTTGAATAGAATTATATCAACAATAAAATTTTGGAGTCGCTTAGGATTAGGATTTAGGAGTAACGATGAAAGCAAAGAATACAATAGGAAAGGAAATTATTTAACCTACTTGGACTGCTGATAGGTTGGAAGTTACACCTACAAAAATATGCCAACAAAGGACGAGGAAATATAAGCTATATATCTCAGAATATTTGTGACGAATTTGTAGTTCTTATTTGCAATCAAGTAAGAGATGAAATAATTGAAGAAATTAAGTGTGCAACTTATAGTATAATTGTTGACTATACTCCCGATGTTTTGCATGTTGATCTACTAACTTTTGTGGTACGATGTTTCATCCTGTGGTAATATAAAGGACAGATTTGTGGGATTCATTCCCATAGATCATATATGGAACAAGAAGTTTTGAAAACTTTATAACAAAATTAGGAGTGGATATTCACGACCCTCTCCAGGCCCACTCACCGTGAAGTTTAGAGTGTTTCATGGCCCGGAGGAGAAGATTTGTGAATCCCGAATGCACTTTGGAGGAGTACAGAAGAGTTACCACCGACTGTAGGGTCAGAAGGCCAACTCCCACAGCACTGCGCGCGCACGGCTGTTTATTTTACAATTTGTGTTTACATGGGCTAACAAGGCCAATTGCTCGTTATGTATTAAGCAATCATACATATATTTTTTTTTTCTAAAAAAAAAAGAAGAAAAAAAAGGGCAACAGGCCCTGAACATGGAGAAACAAAAAGTTGCAGATAGGCAACAAAAATGAAGGCGATAGAAATCCCGCGCGCAGTAGCGGGTTACCGCCGCAACTCTGAGATGACCGATGGCTGTCCGGGCGAGGGGACCCCAGGGGTCCGCATATGTGTCGAAGGCACCAAAGGGGCCATATAGGCGCGACTCGAGCCAGTGTAAATATAAAACAAATCGTTTGGATGTAAAAGTTGTCTAGGAGGATTTCCCGTATTAGGTTTAAGTTTTAAAATTTTTACTAATCATGATTGTATTCAAAAATGTACCTCCTGAGTGTGGCTGAAGGTAAGTATGGGAGGGTGACTTCGTCACCCTCCCAAAATATATTTTTAAAGATCTTTTTGTTGCGGTGTGCTCCCTGGACTTGGTTGTTATTTGTATTTTGTTTTGTTGCGGTGTGCTCCTTTGAGGATGTGTCATAATTTTAGTGTGAATGCTCCTGGGCTTAAAAAAAATTTTTTTTTTGGTTGACAAATATGGTATGACGTTGATGATTAAAATAGTTCTTTGTAAGATATAGAATAAATGTTTCAGATGATAAAATTTTTTTTTCGGAGTTTTCATCCTGGTCTTTTTTTTCTTCTGTCAGGTATGGGAGTGATATGTTGAGGCTCTCCTTGGGTGATGATGTTCTTTTTAGATGGTTTTCTTCTTGTCCTATATGTTTAGGATGGTATTGTCAGAGGTTACGAACACATTGTGATGAAGGTGAATGTTCCTTAGGTTTTCTTATCTTGTTTTCTTCTTTTTAGGAGTTGTGTGTACAGAGTTGTAAGGATCTCTGCCAGGAGCTTGAGAGTGAAAGGCATAGACACATCTATTATTTCGGTTTGATCCAGAGGTTGGGTTTGATACAGCACACCGCAAAAGTCCCATATCTGGAAGCGCCGCACCGGATGCACACCTTAGTTGGGATGGTTGCTCAGGAGTGTACATAGGTGGAGAAGAAGGAATGTTGTTAGAAGTATGAATTCAAAATATTTAAAATGAACCAGACTTAATGGAATAAAAAAATACATTAAAAGGTATCACACCTACAGTCAATTTAAAATTTTAACCGCCTCCCTTGGCCAGCTCAATTTTTGGGTTTTAGGGAAAACGATTAAAAGAAAGAAGGGCCAGTTTGAATTTAAATATAAAGGTTTATTTACATAAGTAAGGAAAATTAAATAACGTTACACAGGATCAACTTGATCAAAAGGGTAGGATGTATCTCGCATACAAATGGCGAACGCCAGTGAATTGGACAACCAGTCCTCACGAGAGCGGGGAAGCTAAGTGACTCGTAGCCTCTCTTCAACTACCAAAGTACTTGTGGTGGTCTTGGCGCCATCTCTTGGTAGGAGAATGAAATGAAATCTATGACTGTCACAGACTCCCCCTCTGGTTCCGACGTCTTTCAGACCGTCTCGGTGAGGAACCAGAAGTTTCAGTTTTTCGTGGTTCTCCACGTTTTCTCAGGGGGTGCACTGGTGTCACACTTTCGTCCTGTGTGTACACTTTTAGTGCCGATGGGTGGTATGTTCCCATAGGTTCATTTGGATTAGCTGGGTTGGCGATTATATAAGAAGTGGGTGATTTCTGTGCGAGTATGGTGCAGGGACCATCTCTTTTCGGCATAAACTTGGAGGTCTGCCCTTCTGCAGCGTTACTCAAATGGTGAGCGGTGATGTACACTTTGTCTCCAGGTAAGTAATGAGGAGCACTCAGTCGCTTTCTATCACCTCCATGATGGCGTCCGACATGTAGCCACCCACTGGCAAGTCCATGTAGTGAAGCCACATCCTTCTTGCTGTAGGACACGAAGGCGTCGAACAGCTTGTCCTCGTCGCCGCCGCCTGTGTGGGACGCTCGCCCCTTGCCACCCTGGAAGAGGCAGATGCCGTACTTGGCGTAGAACCAGACGCCCATCTCCTTTCTGTAGACGAAGACGATGATAACGATGTATATCACAACGAAAAGGACAGTCGCCGCTATGATCAGGACCGGCAGGAGCTCGTTTCAGTCGAACTTCAGCCTCATGGCGGGGGCCGTGAAGTTGGTGCACGCAGCGATGTTGAAGTCGAGCATGTAGAGCGTACTGCTATGGTTGTAGTTGCACTCTAGGTCCTACAGATCCCGCACGTGGTCTCTCTTGAGGTGCAGAAACTCCCTCAGCTCGCCTATGAAGAAGCAGTTGCACATCCAGGAGCTGTGCGCGAGCTTGACTTCCTGCAGGCGCGGGTTGACGTTGAGGAGCCACATTTGGTAGTGGACTATGTAGTTGTGGTCTAATTGCAGGATCTCGATGTTCTTCCGGTCGATGATGGTGTGGCTGGACAGGGTTGGGATGTCGCTGCCGTCCAGGTACAGCTCGGTGACATCCATGGGGATTTTGCGGGAGACGGCGGTTTGCCGTTTGCCACCGCAGTCCACGATGTTCCTGTTTCACATAAGAGGTAGGGTCTCCCCCTGGTTTGAAGACAGTGTCAAACTTTTCGAGCAGGGAGCTCATCTTCCTTTGCACTGTGTTCAAAGGTGTACCTTCATCATCACGGCGGTGGAAAGAGTTTGCTGTAAAGCTATCAGCAGTCTGTAGTGAACCTACATCAAGGTCTTCCTTGAAATAAATTTTGTAATTAGGCTCGTCGCCAAAATACCATCTTTTGTTCCTTAGGTCTAGCACAATACCAGTCTTTTCCAAAAAGTCGGTACCTAAGAGGGTTCTGTTACCCCTTGCTTCTGGTAGAGCCAGCATATCAATGGACACAGTTCTTCCTTCTATATTAATGGGCACCGTGGCGGTGAAAGCTTCTACGGTAGATCGACTGCCGTCTGGTAAAGCCATTGTAACTTCAAGTTTTTGGAAATCAACTCCTCGTTTCCGAAGCAGGTTGAACATTATATCACCAGCCATGGAGCGAGTGGCACCAGTACCGGCACAGACTCTTCCATGGATATCTCCTAAGTGGATATCTAACAAAGCTGTTGGTGCTGCAGAAACATGGATAGTATACAGAGTTATAATATTGAAACTGAATTCCTCTCTAGGTGTACTGGGCGTACACGAAGGACACTTGGCTTTTATGTATCCTGGCTTTCCACAGCCATAACAAGTTAAAGTTGATCGATTTTCCATTCTATCAGGTTTGGGCTTATCCGAGAATTTTGTTTTATGTTCTGGATACCTCTTATGGTTTGACATGAGATGTGATCTGTTATCAGTTACTCTGCGAGAGTGGAAGAGAGGGACATCTCTCTTGACTCGAACTGCATCATAATCATCTAACTTGCTAGTTAATTCTTCAACATTGTTGAGTTGACTCCATTCGTCTATGAAGTGCTCGCGCACTTCGGGGGGAACTCGACGCTTGATTTGATCCGAGATGATTAATTCCTTCAGCTGGTCAAAAGTGGAAATATCTAAACAACCGATCCATCCTTGAAAATAGTTCTTGACTTCATATGCAAAGTCTTTCCAGGTAGCCGTAGACGACTTACAGTGTTTGAAGAACAGCTGCCTGAATTTCTCAGCTGTAAGTTTGTACCTTTTCAGTAGAAGGCTCTTCACTTTTTCAAAATCCTGGGATACCTCTACTTCTTCTCTGGCAACGAGCTGTGCTATTTCGTTGGGTAACAGACGCAGTAAATTTGAGGCCCAAAATTCCTTCGGGCCGTCTACGGCCTGAGCTTGGCGCTCAAATAGGGTTAAATATAAGCTGATAACATTGTCTACTGGATCAAACCTAGGAATCACGGAGAGGAACTCTATTTTCGGACGTGAAGATACATAACCAGTTGAATTGAAAGATTCATTTTGAAGTTGCAGTTTTTTCAGTTCGAAGTCCATTTCTTCTTTTCTTATTCGTTCTTCGCTGTCGAGCTGAAGTTTTCTTTGTTCAGCTTCTTCGATTCTTTGGGATATAATGGTGTTCAACAATTCTTTCACATAATCCGGCTCAATCCGGAGTGACCTTCTCTCCAACCTCATTGGCGAGAATGATAAGATATTCCTTACGGGCTTTACCGAGGAACGCCATGTTTGAACTTTTCTTCACAATCGGGTGCAAGAAAGTTCGTAGCACTGGAGTGGACGGATTCACGGTAGTACACACAAACAGAGCCGACGATACGTGGAGCAATGGAATCGACCGATTCTCGATAGCGCACACACACACACACAGATGCGATGAGATTTGAATCGACTGATTCAAGGTAGCACACACAGATGCGATGAGATTTGAATCGACTGATTCAAGATAGCACACACAGATGCGATGAGATTTGAATCGACTGATTCAAGATAGCACACACAGATGCGATGAGATTTGAATCGACTAATTCAAGATAGCACACACAGATGCGATGAGATTTGAATCGACTGATTCAAGATAGCACACACAGATGCGATGAGATTTGAATCGACTGATTCCCGATAGAACACGCACAGATGCGATGAGATTTGAATCGACTGATTCAATGTAGCACACACAGATACGATGAGATTTGAATCGACTAATTCAAGATAGCACACACAGATTAATATGTATCACCCACTTCAAATGTAAAGTTTTACTTTGAAGTACACTTTCGTTTTCGTTGAAGGCAGATGATGAACACATTATGACACACAATGAACCAAATCTTAGAATTTACGAAAATTGCACAATAACTAACAATGCTTTCTAAAGTTAAATTACTGCAATACTTAAATACATCACCAAGGAAAATAGGTTTTGTTTCTCTTGTTTTCAAAAAGGGATATAAAATTGATAAAGTTAGCTCTAATTAATTACACTTTTAATCAATTAACCAGCAATCACAAGAACAGTGCTATCGAATAACATGATTAATTACACCACTAATCATCAATCATAAGAACAGTTAAATCGAATAATATTCCAGCTACACTATGTCTATAAAATTGCTTTACTTAATGAAAATGTGTAGCATGAAACTACGATCAACAAATGAAAACTTCGGGTTTCAAAAGTTCCAAACTAGAGTTTTAACACCTTTGGTCTAAGACTAACATGCGAATACATTTTTACGCAATGACACGTGCGACCAAAGACTTCCAAAATAAAGTATTTATGATTAAATTTTCGACAAACTATCACTATATTTCAAAAGGAAATTCGCTATTGTCATTTTAGAACCTGGATACAAAGTTATACTTATCCAAAGTCAGAATGCAGGAGGATTCGGCCCCGAGTTCGGGCGCCAGTTTTAACCGCCTCCCTTGGCTAGCTCAGTTTTTGGGTTTTAGGGAAAACGATTAAAAGAAAGAAGGGCCAGTTTGAATTTAAATATAAAGGTTTATTTACATAAGTAAGGAAAATTAAATAACGTTACACAGGATCAACTTGATCAAAAGGGTAGGATGTATCTCGCATACAAATGGCGAACGCCAGTGAATTGGACAACCAGTCCTCACGAGAGCGGGGAAGCTAAGTGACTCGTAGCCTCTCTTCAACTACCAAAGTACTTGGTGGTCTTGGCGCCATCTCTTGGTAGGAGAATGAAATGAAATATATGACTGTCACAAAATGAGGATTGCTAGTTATTCAAAAATAAAAAAAATTCTGTGGTTAAGTGTCTCAGTAGTTCTATGTAAAACCGAGATGCAATTCATCGTGTGGCCCCGGTAGAGTAGTACACCTGGACAATAAAAACCTTCATATTAAAATAACGATGATGATTAAAAATTTTGTACATAATAAAGGAGTGGATATTGAAAACTGTCTAGGGCAATCAGTAGGTAATGCTTCTAATATGTCATGGAAGTACTCAGAAAGGCAAGAACATATTAAAGAACATAGCCCAAGTCCAGTTTTTATTCCGTGTGCTAAATCATTCCATAAACTTAATTGGAAATTTCTCTGCAGAAAGTTGTGGCGCTGCAATTCAGTAATTTGTTTGTGAAGAATTTATTCACATTTTTTTCAGCGTCAACCCATCACTGGAAAATTTTAACCAGAAATCTAGAAATGGTGTAAACATTCCGTCTCAGTAAAAAGAGTTTATAATACAAGATGGTCAGCAAAAGCAGATGCTGTATTAACTATGAAACTTTAATTCACCCATATAAAAAAATTCTTTAACTGAAATATGTAATTTGGAAGAAGAAGAAAAGTTACTAAACTGGAGGCGACTTCACTTCTTAAGAAAATGGACAAATACGAAATCTCCCTAATGACAGTTATTTGGAATACTATTTTACAAAGAATAAATGCTAGTAGCCAATCACTGCAATCAGTGTGTAATGCGAACTATTGAGAAAGAATCTATCCTACTAAAGGGGGGTCATTAGAAAATTTTATAATTAATTTCAGAGAAAAATTTGAAAAAGAGGTAATTGATTTATCAGGGCTATATTTTAACGTGGAAGATGAAAAAACTCGCAGACAAAAAAAAAGATAAAAATGTTTTTTGATGAAAACAAAAAAGTCGGACATGAATTTACAATAAGAGAAAATTCCAGAGTCAATTCGTTTTATGTCATAAATGATTACACCAAGGCAGAATTATCTCAAAGAAATCAGACGTATGAAGTTGTTGTGGAGCCTCGAAATATTTTTGATTGGGATTTACCAATAGAAGAAAAAAAGAACACGATAAAAAAGTTGAAGGATATCCACAAAAGTTAAATTAATGGTTTGTACTTTCGAAGATGAGTTTGACCATTTGTTAATAGTTCTTAAGGAAAACGAGGACACCATTGAAAGACACCAGACATCTATCGAGACCCAAAGAAATGTCTTGCACATTTCCGAATGATGAAATACTATTTTAAATTTTTTTGAACAATTCACTTATCTAATACGTCAGTAGAAAAATCGTTTTCTGTTTTAAAACGTGTAAAAAATTATTTAAGGAGTTCTATGGGAGAAGAAAGATTAGTTAATATTGCCATTCTGTATATAGAGCAAGAAATTTTAAACCGAATTGACACTGTCAAAATAATTGACGAATTTTAAGAAATAAGCAAGACTGAAATCCATGTAAAAAATGTTGTTTTAATAAATTTATCTCCTGTATTATGGTATGACATTTTTGATTACTTTGTTTTTGTAAATAACTTGATGAGAGTTTTCTTGAAACTTTTTTTCTAACTTGAATTTGAGGGCCCCGAAATTTTACCGCTTGGGCCCCCACTTCACTTTATCCTCCACTGGGGATAGCCCAATATCCTTAATAGATCGAGTGTGGTAATGATAATAGCTTTTCCAATTCAATGAAGTAGTTGAATGGCATCTTCCATCGGAAAGTCATCTGTCTTGGTCAAAGAGCGATAATCAACGCATAGTCGCATACCTTCGTCCTTCTTGTTTACACACACGATGGAGTGAGCTATCTCCGCTGAACTTTCTTCTATTAAATCCAGTTGAATTAATTCGTCAATTTGAGCGTCCACTTGCGATTTCAAAGATTCAGTAATTCTGTAAACAAAGGGTTTTCGTCTCTCTTTTCCATCTTCTAACCTAATCCTATGTCCACCGACATTTACAATTTTCACTTTTCCTGTAAATAGTTTTCTATGCTTCTGTAACAACTTAAGTAGCATATTCTTATCGTCATCAGTCAAATGTTGCAAGTCTAATTCATGGGTTCCATCAAATGATTTTTGTTGATTCACAGTCCTGGGAGAAGTATGGATATCACCAAATTCTTCGTCATCTTCGAAGATGATTCCAACTGCATTGACTCTTGTCTGAAATTTTTGGATTTTGTTCACATGAACGTGTTTTCTTCTTCCATCATGTAATTTTACTAAATAGGAGTGTGGAGGATAATGTTTAATAATTTCACCGGGACCAGTCCAGCGAGCATATAATTTGTTGTTTGAGTCAGGAATAAGTAGATACACTTGATCTCCAGGTATAAAATACTTTGATCCAGTCCTTCTATTAAAGTAATCCGCATAAGATTGTTGTTTTCCTTCGGAAAATATTTTCTTTTGTTCCGCGGTCTATTCCATCTTCATTTTTATTTCTTGCAAAAAATCCACTGCAGACTGACTCATGTTTAAGGGTAGGGGTATCTCTCCAGACCATGATGGTTTTACCACTGCCAAAGGTCCTCTTGCTTGTCTTCCGTACATTAGTTGGAAAGGTGAAATACCAGTGGTACAGTTCGGCACCTCACGGTAAGCGAATAGTAGATATGGGATGTGTCTATCCCAATCCGTCGTATCAGTTCTTATTACGTGATGCAGCATTTACTTCATAACTTTATTGTATCATTCTATTAATCCATTGCTGGCAGGATATCCAGTGCAAAAAAATTTACAAGATCCTAGCCTCTTGTGAAATTCTTGTGTGAGTGTCGAGATGAAATTGGTTCCTTGAGCGCTAGCTATGACATCTGGTATACCGGTCCTCATGAATATTTTTAGCAAGGCATCACAGGTTGATTTTGCTGTCAAACTCTTCAATGGTACTGCTTCGGGCCAGCAAGAATGTTGGTCCATCAGACACAGGATGTATTTATGTTTTCTTGCAGAGGGAGGCTCAGTTGGAACGATGAGATCGATGTTCACCACTTGGAATGGTAAGTCAGGTCTTGAAACAGGTGTAATAGGTATTCTATCAGAATATTTTTCGGGTCTTCTCAGTTGACACTCCTTACAAGTTTTGCAAAATGTCTCTACGGCTTGAGAAAGTCCAGGCCAGTAGAATGAATAATGAACTCTCTCTTTCGTTTTTCGTATCCCCATATGTGCTCCAAAGATAGACTCGTGAGCTAGCTTGTTGTCGTTTGACTTGTTGTCGTTTTTTCTTAGGAAGTACCAATTGAGTCACGGTTTGTCCCAATATTTTATCCGTATGATGAAAAAGACCATCAATAAACAAATAATTTCCTTTTTTAGATTTCAGCTGTCGGAACGATTCTTTTAATGACAAACAAGCCCTCTGCTCTCCTCTTAGTTTGGCGGTTTGAGTAGTGATGTCATCAGTGATTATTTCTTCTTTTGACTCTTGTGGTGTCTGCACGTCTCCGATGTGTTCCAGTGGCGCCTCAAAATCGTTAGTTTGTTTTGGTTCCGTTTTGTAACGTCGTGGTAAAAGAAATAGCCTTTTTTTTAAAGAATTTAAAAAAACATTTATTTAGATATTGGTAGCGATATCACAGTTACAACTACATCTCATCATACTCTAAAACATAACGGCAGAAACATGTCGCTCTAACACCACACCGTGTGCACACTTCAAAGAAGCATCCAATCGACTACAAAGCCGTTACAAAAAATATCTTTTCACCAACGTTATACATAAAAGAAAAAATGAACTTCCGGGAAAACCATTTAAGCTCACATAAATATGTCAAAAGAAAAGATATCCTTTCCAAGAGTATTAAGAAGTATAAATAAACACAGGAAGTATCACAATATCTTGGAATAAGGAAAAAGAAATACTATCATAACATTTAAAAGATATTCCGGAAGTGTACGTTACAACTCTTCCCCCCTTAGAATAACTTAAAAAAATATATATATAAATTCTACACAATTTCATACAAATATCTACAAACATACATACAACTGCCAAGTTACCTAAAAAACTATAAAAATGAACTCAAAGGACATTTTGGTAACTTAGAACAGTCGGCTAAGGCTGTCAGCATTCTGGTGTTTTCTGCCCTGACGATGGATTACCTCATAGTTCCAGGGCTGAAATGCAAGAGCCCATCTTATGAGACGCGGATTTACCCCAGAGTTCTTTTTTAACCATACTAGAGGATTATGATCAGTTTGGATAAAGAACTTGGTAGGTCCATCCAGGTAGCATCGTAGCTTCTTGACAGCAAACACAATAGCGGCACATTCCTTTTCGGTAGTTCCGTATTTTCTCTCTGCGGTTGAGAACTTCTTGCTGAGGAACAAAATAGGATGCTCCTCCCCCTTTTCTGTCCTCTGGGATAACACTATACCCATGCCTAAATCTGAGGCATCACATTGAACATAAAACGGGGCATTAAAGTTAGGAGCATACAGAATAGGGTTCTAGGTTAGCCTCCTCTTCAGTTCTTGAAAAGACCGTTGACATTCTTTGGTCCACTGAATTTCGGACTTCTTGACTTTTCCCTTCAGGAGTTCGGTCAAAGGAGCAACAATAACAGAAAAATTTGGGATGTATTGGCGGTAATACTCGGCTAATCCAAGGAATGCTCGAATGTCTGTCTTGGTGGTTGGAATAGAAAATTTTTGGATAGCCTGAATTTTCAACTCATTAGGGGACCTCTCCCCCTGTCCCACATAATGTCCCAAATACATCACTTTCGCTTGGGCAAATTTGCATTTTCTACTTTTCAGACGAAGGCCCACTTTACTTATTATCTCCAAGACACAATTCAGATGTTTAAGGCGAGAACTCCAATCCAAGGAGAATATGGCCACGTCATCCAGATAGGGTACTGCGAACATGTCATACCCTCTCAAGAGCTCAGACATCATTTTGCTGAAGAATTAAGGAGCATTTTTCATTCCAAACGGCATCCTTAATGGTCGAAACGACCCGAAACTTGTCACGAAAGTGGCATACCGTTGAGCACCTTTAGTCATGGGAATTCGCCAGTAAACGTTTGACAAATCGAGAACGGTGATGAATTTGGCATCGGAGACGGCTTCCACTCTTTCCTCGATGTTAGGGATAGGAAAATACTGAGTTTTAGTGATTTCATTCAGCTTCCGATAGTCAATGCAGGGCCTTGGCTCTTTCCCTGGTACCTCGACTAAAATCATAGGCGAAGTGAAATCACTCTCACCCACTTCAATAATTTTCATTTGGAGCATCTTTTCAATTTCGGCTTTCAAGATCTGAGATTGTCGGACCGACATTCGATATGGCTTCGCACAGATGGGCTTTATTTCAGAAAGTTCGATATCAAACTGGATACGATCTGTGAGGCCAGGCACGTTTGAGAAACACTTGGAATATTTACATATAACACAACTGAGCTGGTCAATCTGGTCGTCATCCATTCTTCCTTTCACTTCACTGTTTCTCAATATCTCCTCGAGATCAAAAATATTGGGATTGTTTTCCACAGGCGGGAATTCTTCTTCCAACTCCGATTCTTCATCCTCGCAAGTAGTGACCAGATTTATGAATTCAGGCCTCTGGTAGTAAGACTTCAATAAATTTACATGATAGTTTTGTGACGAATTTTTCCGGTTAGGCAGGGCAACAAAGTAGTTCGTCTCCGAAATCTTGCTTTCAATGGTCCCAAGACCATGCCATTGAACCGCTAACTTATTTACAGGTTAAGGTGCCAATACCAGTACTTTATCTCCAACATTGAATTCACGTTTCACGGTATTTTTGTCGTACCATTTTTTTCTTTTCTTGGCAGCTTCCTCCATATTATCAATGGCTAGGCTGCGACATTTTTCCAATCTTCTCAGAAGATTGAGGATATATTCAACAACTGAAGCATTTCCTTCTTCCGGCTGTAACCAGTTTTCATACAGAAGATTCCGTAAACTTACGGGAGTCCGTAAGTTTTTTCCATGAACCAATTCAGCTGGACTGAATCCGGTGGATTCATGAGTAACTGTCCTTAAGGCGAACAAGACCGCATGGACATGCTTCTCCCAATCTGGTCCTTCTTCGGTACACAAAACTCTCAAAATCCGTTTCAGGGTACGATGAAACCTTTCTACCGGATTGCTCTGGGGATGATACACAGAGCTAAGTACCACCTTGATGCCGAAACGTTCAAAAAATTCCGATGTGAGTTCGCTCATAAACGAGGTTCCCTGGTCGTGTTGAATCTCTTTAGGAAAACACATTCGACTAAAAATCTGAAAGAGAGCATTAATCACGGATCTAGATGTTATGTTTGGAACTGCCACAGCATCTGGGTACTTCGACGACATACACATTGCCGTAATCAGGTATCTTTGGCCTGAGTCCGTCTCGGGCGAAGGTCCTACAGCGTCAATATTAATTCGGGAAAAAACTTCAGTAATCACTGGAACAAGAGTCATGGGCGCTTTTTTCTTGTCTCTTGCCTTTCCAGCTCTATGGCAGGAATCGCAAGCCTTCACGAAGTCTTCTGCTTCTTTGTAACAGTTTTTCCAGAAAAAGTACTTGGTCATTCTGTCTTTGGTCTTGGTGGTCCCAAGACGACCTGACGTGCCTTCATGACACAATTTCAGTATCTTCTCTCGATACTCTATGGGCACGACAATGAACTTCCTTTCGATACCACTCTTGTCCTTCTTGATCTTTACCAAAAGTCGGTCTTTCACCAGTTCAAAATCTTTAAGAGGGTTTCTATTTTGGATTTGTTTTACTTGAGAGCTCATCTCTTCATCTTGACCTTGAGCCTTGATTAGCTGCTCAGTATCCACTTTTAACAATTCAGTGATATCTTGATCTTCTTCCACCTGAGTGAACTCGTCACTTACTTCCCCTGATTCGACTTCATTTTTTTCCAAGGTAATGAATTCTTCGGCTGGGATAGGGTTTTTGGATTATTTAATTAAAGATTGAGAGAGAGAGAGAGAGAGAGAGAGAGATTCTTCCCTTTCTTTCACTTTTTTCTGACGCCTTGTCAGTACTGCATTTATTTGATCCACAGATTGACAATCTTCCCTTTTTAACAAGGCAGCAGTACGATTCCCTAAAAGATATCGTCCGCGGTCTAGTTCATCTGGAATCACAGCAGCTTTAGTCAGCGTTTTTCCCGATTCACACTCTACCAAAACTTCGGCAAGAGGTAAACAAGTTGAGCTAGAGTCCAAAGGTTGCTGTACCCAAACATGTTCACCCGTCATGTCAGCTGAATTCACCAATTTCCGACACGCAATGTCAATGGTTGCTCCGGTGTCTCTTAGTAGATTTATATCCTGACCGTTTATTTGTCCTTTCATGATATACGGTTCCAGGTATTTCTCAGGTTCTTTGTCCGAAATGTAATTTACAGTTTCCGAAGGTTTCTTCAACTTTGGACAATTTGGTCGGATATGACCAGGCTGGTTGCACTGAAAACACCGCATCTGTCTCCTGCGGTCGAATTCCGGATTAGGGTCTTGTTCGGAAAATCTTCGTTCTATCTTAACCACTTTACCATTTATGGTATCACTTCTCCTTGGATTATCGGTCTTTTCAAACTTGTTTTGAACTTGACCCTCGAACTTGTCCTTCGCAAAGACAGGGTTTCGTTTCACAGTTCGTCTAACGTCTTCAAACTTCTCCGACAGTTCCACCAAATCTGTAGGGGAGTTTATTTCTGTCCATTCTCTTAAATACATATCTTTAAATTCGGATGGTGTTTTTTTTCTTCATCTGATCTGTGATGATCAAATCTCTCAGTTTTTCAAAAGTAAGGACCTGACAACCTGCAATCCATCCATCGAAATAAGTAGACAATTCATGATAGAAATCCCTCCAGTTCCGATCAACTGCTTTATGGTGTGAACTAAATAACTGTCGAAATCTTTCTGGTGTTAGTTTGAACCTTTTTAACAGAATATTTTTGATGTGATCATAATTTGTAGCTAGGTCAGCTGGTTCACCGGCTATTATTTGGGGGATCAAACTTAATAGGTGAGATACACACATTTCTTTTCCCAGCGACAGCAAAGTTGCCTGTCGCTCGAACAAGATTAAATAAAGACTCATATCATCTTTCATGTCGTATTTCGGAAGGATCTTGGTCAAGTCTCGATTCGATGGTCTAGAATTATCAACTGCACCTCGCTGGGTTTGACTAGTTGCTTCTATTCTCAATTTTTCCAATTCATACTCTCGTTCTTTCTGCTTTTCTTCAAGGTCTTCAATTCTCCGCTTTTCTTCCACTTCAAGGGCTTCAATTCTCCGCTTTTCTTCAAGGGTTTCATTTCTCCGCTTTTCTTCCACATCAAGGGCTTCAATTATCCTCTTTTCTTCAAGGGCTTCATTTGTCTTTCGAGTTTCTATAATTCTACCAAAAAGTGCTTCCGTGAATTCCTCATCATATCCCTCACTTGAAGTAATAAGATTCACTAGTTGTTTTATGGATTTTTCTATGGTGATTTCTAAATCTATCTCCTCCACCAATTTGATCAAGTCCTCTTTCTTTCCCTTAACTAAATAAATCATGATTAAATTCTAAACAGTTTCCCCCTTTTTTTCCCTTTGGACTCAAATACAACGTAAGGTACAAAAAGAAAACTTTTCGAAACCGAAACTGTCCAGAATTCTGACTTACCTTATAGCCAAGCCACAAAAATATAACTCAAAGACAATAGAACAATAGAAAAGAAATAAATGTACAAAAACCAATTTTGTAAGCCAAAAGACCTTCAAAAGAATTTTTTTTAAATTTAAATCAAAATTCCATTTCAAATCCAAAACAAATTTAAGTTATTAATTAAGATTAATAATCATCTACGACAACTAAAATCTCTTCAATTTCTATTACACATAAATTCCAAAACAATACTAAATTCTATTATAAAAGCAAAATTTGCAATTAAGAAATTTTTTGTTTCGAAAACTGTTACAATAAATGGAAGTTATCACAAAAACAGAAGTAAAATTGTACGTATCTAATAGTACATAAAATTTTAGATTTAAAACCGAAACCACTTATCTGGAACAGTTGCTTGATGGTGCACCGGAAGTCCTTGAGCTGGAACCCAAAGTTCAAACTGGACTTCGCTGACGATGACAGGACGGGATGCCCAAAAAGTTCGGACCGGATGGCCCTTTCGCTGCTGAACACACACGCGTTTCACACACAGGAACAGGACGGGAAGTCCCAATTCTACTGACCGGACTAAGCTTCGTTGCTGGACACACGCAGTAACAGGACACGTTTCACACACAGGTACAGGACGGGATATCCAAAAACATCAGACCGGATGGCCCACTTCGCCGCTGCCGGATGCACACAAATACTCCACCACGAGGACGGGATGTCCAAAAACTTCGGACCGGATGGCCCCCTTTGTTGCTGCCGGACGCACATAAATACTCCACTCACGAGGACGGGATGTCCAAAAACTTCGGACCGGATGGCCCCCTTCGTTGCTGCAGGACGCATGCAAATATTCCACTCACGAGGACGGGATGTCCACAGTTTTTTCACAAATCAGGACGGGATGTCCAAAACTTTTATTTAATGGGAATCGATCCCAGTGCATGCCACCATAAATAGGCAGCTGTAACGTCGTGATAAAAGAAATAGCCTTTTTTAAAAGAATTAAAAAACATTTATTTAGATATTGGTAGCGATATCACAGTTACAACTACATCTCATCATACTCTAAAACATAACGGCAGAAACATGCCGCTCTAACACCACACCGTGTGCACACCTCAAAGAAGCATCCAATCGACTACAAAGCCGTTACAAAAAATATATTTTTACCAACGTTATACATAAAAGAAAAAATGAACTTCCGGGAAAACCATTTAAGCTCACATAAATATGTCAAAAGAAAAGATATCCTTTCCAAGAGTATTAAGAAGTAAAAATAAACACAGGAAGTATCACAATATCTTGGAATAAGGAAAAAGAAATACTATCATAACATTTAAAAGATATTCCGGAAGTGTACGTTACAGTTTCAACATGTAAGCTTAATATTGCTTCGTCGTTGTTTATTCCATTTCCAAAGATATCATCATCATATCCAAAGTTCATGTTCTCGTTGTAACCGAAGTCCTTCTTCTTTTCTTTGATATTCTGCTTCTTTCCATCGGTCTTCTGCTTCTTTCTTTCGATTTTCTTCCTCTTTCCTTCGATTTCCTTCCTCTTTCCTTCGATCTGCATCCTATTTCCTGCGATCCTCTTCGTTCTTTCGATATTTTTCTTTCTTTCGATTTTCTACAGTTGAGGCCAAAATATCTGTGACAATTTCCGCATCTGCTAAGTATTCTTTGCTATTTAGCAGTTTTTTTTAAGTCCACCAGCTTCAAGTTGCCAACAACTGGTTAACTGATTTCTATCAAAACCGTAACAATATCCTCTTTCTTCACGGATTTAAACATCTTTAGTCCAGATTTCGTTTTGAGTTCTTTCGATTACGTCCAATCTAATGGTTGCCCTGGTTCTACGAAAAAGAGCGTGTTGTGATGATCTTTCCTTCCAATAACCAAGCACGAGATTGTAATAAAAAAAAACAATTTATTTAAACGATAAAAAAACAGACACGAACGAACATCATTTCATCCGGTGCAGCACATCGCACCTCCAAAACAAAGCAACCTTTTTCAACCGAGTCAAGAACCCGACTGTCAATTTTCTCTATGGCAACCCTTCCACGCAGGTAGGGTAGATCCGAGATCTAAAAAGGAATAACGTTCAGTATCTCTACCACAATTTAACCAATTCACAATAAATTTGGTACACTTAATTTTTGAGAGTTGCGAATTCGAATCCAACAAAAACCATCTTGTACAAAGTAAGGTGAGGTAATTTTAATTGACATCGAAATAAAGCAACACAACGAGCTATTGACGACGGTCCGGGATTAATCCTTTAAATGAAAGATCCGAGTACAACACCTCGTAATTTTGAACCCCGGTTAGATGACGAGGCAACACCTAAGCTGGCACCCCACTCTCCAAACTTCCACATCAACCCAACGTGAGGACTTTCGACCACGACAGATTTAAGGTGCACCACCGACTCTACACCATACGCTTACAAACATCCATGCCCGGACCCGGATTCGAACCAGGTACCGTCCGATCTAGAGGCTAACACCTTAACCACTATACCGGTTGGTCGGCTGTCGTCATGAAACTCTAGACATAAAAATTCGTAATTTTTTCATTGACGAATTCTTGTTTCAATCACGCTAAAATGTTCCGGTTTTTGATTTAAAAAACAACTCCAGTGCTGTTTATAAAACTATTTGAGACTTGTGGAATGTGCTTTACCTTCGATGCTGTGGAGTTCCTTCTGAAGTAGGTGATTTAGGTATAGCCAAAAGCTTCTCTATGTTTACTTTCTAAAATAACTTATTCAATTTGAAGATTCACACAATTATGTGATAAATCATTCATGATTTTGTATTTCTGAAAAGGTGCTACACGCAAAATCCAAAACCTACTGAATATACCATCAACTAATAATAATCAGTAAGCTGTCTGCTCCTTTAACCAAATGAGGAAATAATATTCTGCAGAGTAGTATGTAATGGGTTAAATGATCAGATGTTTATCAATGTTGCACTTCTATTATCATCATCTGAACCAAAAGAAATTCATTATTGATGACATATGAAATGATCACCAAAAACAAACATCATTTAGTTATCAATAAACATAACAGTTGTTTTGATGAAAAAGTCAACAATATGAATTATTCAACAATGTGAATTTATAATCATGGTGCAGGGAAATTCTTTACAGGCTCAGGTGAATTGTTTCTGAATTCGCAATTTCTTTAACTAGAAATCTTAAATAAAGAAAATTTATTATTCATAAATACAATGATACAAAACTCTGGAGTTGCATCCTGAAAAAGAAAAATTCATTCTGTTTACCCTTACCATGAAACAGAAAAATTAATCATGTCTACTCTTACATAAAAATACAATGCTGGCCACCGTAAATGTAACACCCTGAAGGAAGCATGCAAATAATATAAAATTTACAACATGCATTAGCGGAGGTGAGATATGCATATAATTAGAATTTCAGCGCAGACGCACATCACGCGCGCCTGTGGCGCCACTTCAAAGCGCTATTTAAAGCTTGGAGATTTCGACAATTTCAAGTACGGCAAATGTGTTTTTCTTGTGTTTAAAAAAAAAACGATCAATTATGCCTCGTAGAAAACAGCGATCATCTTTTGATCAAGTATCCGAGTTCGACAGAGGAAGGATAGTTGCCTACCGAGATTGTGGATTATCTTTCAGGGAAATCGGTAGTCGTGTTGGACGAAACCAAACAACTGTAATGCGGATATGTGATCGTTGGATGCAGGAGGGTACGATGGACCGACGTGTTCGATCGCATCCACCTTAGTGCACCACTTCACGTGATGACAGGCATATTGTGCGTATGGCAGTGACGGATCGCTCAGCCACATCCGAACCATAGCACAGCACATTCAGTCTGTAACGCATCATCCAGTGTCTGCGCGTACCATTCGACGCCGTTTACAGCAGAATGGTCTGTCCGCAAGACGTCCATTGCTTCGTCTACCCTTGACGCAGAACCACAGACGTCTCCGCCGCCAATGGTGCGATGAAAGAAGGATGTGGACGGCAGAATGGAATGAAATTGTCCTTACTGACGAGTCACGCTTCTGTCTGCAACACCACGATGGTCGGATTCGAGTCTGGAGACACCGTGGAGAGAGGTTGCAGAACAGCTGCGTTATGCACCGCCACACCTATAGCAACGCTATCGATTTGTCGCCAAATTAATTCAATTCGTCGTATGATTCTATAAGGATTGGTTTAAGATAGAAAGGACTCTGTGCACCGCTAATTAAACCTTTGGTAACCTTATAGACTTATCGCCAAGATAATTCAACTCGTCGTATGATTATTTTAGGATTGATTCAAGTTAGAAAGGACGCTTGCTTGCTGAAGAGAGGACGCTATGCACCGCTAATTTACCTCTATGGCCAACCCTATAGATTTATCGTCAAGACAAAACAACTCGTCGTATAATGCTTTTAGGATACGTTTAAGTTATAAAGTTTTGCTGAAGAGAAGACGCTATGCACCGCTAATTAACCCTTATGGCAACCCTATAACTTTGTCACCAAGATATTTCAACTTATCGTATATTTATTTTAGGATAGGTTTATATTCGACGTCACTTGTGCTGAAAATGGACGCTCTGCTTGCTAAAGAAAGGAAGCTATGCACAGCTAATTTACTACTATGGCAACGCTATAGATTTGTCGCCAAGAAAATTCAACTCGTCGTATGATTCTATAAGGATTGGTTTAAGTTAGACGCTTATTAATTAAAATTAATTGGTTAAGTTGCAACGCTAATTTACCCCTAAGGCAACCCTATAGATTTTTCGCCAAGATAATGCAACTCGTCGTATGATCCTTACAGGAATGTTTTAAGCTAGTAATGACGCTTGCTGAAGAGATTACTCTGTGCACCGCTAATTGACCGCTATGTTAATCCTATAGATTTGTCTTCAAAATAATTCAACTCGTTGAATGATACTTTTAGGATTGGTTCAAGTTAGAACAGACGATTGCTGAAGAGATGACGTTATGTACTGCTAATTTAACCTTTTGGCAAGCCTATATCTTTGTCACCAAGATATTTCAACTCGTCGTATAATTCTTTTAGGATATGTTTATATTAGACGTCACTTGCTGAAAGTGGACATTATTTCTGAAAATGAAGAATTTGGTCTGAATTAATAATAGTATCGTTTCTTAACTCGTAGTACCGTTTGAACACAAAACGCAAAAAAAAAAAGGGATTGTAATCTACTTATATAAAAAAAAGTATGTGTTTGTGTATATTTTCCATATAAATCTACTCCGTTTGACTAATTCCCACCAAATTTGGCACATTTATACTTTAGAATACTGAAGATAATGAGACGTTCCACCATCCTAAAAGTGTTAACATTTTTACCAGTCTTATACTAAAAACTTATACAAAAGACCTTTAAGGAGTGATGAAACCAAAAGCTGGTTCGTTACATACCTGTCTTTAAAATTCGTTAACACCATGCTAGCAGGTGACTAAATTTTTAAAAATCTGAATTCCTCAAATCAAAAGTGTATAGCTTTTATTTTATTTTATCTCTGCCATATACTAACATTTAATTATAAACATTTCAGTTTCAGATAAGAAGCAAAATATGTTTCAAGATAAATTTGTCGCATAATGCCTCAAGGGGATACAGCAGAGTTGACGTCTGTCTGTCCTCTATACAGATCTACACGGTTTGACCAGTCCACTCCAAATTTGGAAAACACTTATTCTTCATAACTCTGGGGGTAACGTAGGGAACATATTAACCCCAGTTCTATTTGACCTAGGTGTTCAGTGAGATTTAAAAACAATTCGAAATCCTCAAGGGAATTATATTTTTAGATTATTTTTACGATCACTAAAAAATTCACGCCAACCATATGGTAGGTACATTCATCCTGTAGAAAACATTGGTTCTTTTATATTAACCCCTGTTATATTTTTCTTAGGTTTTGAGAGGGGTAAAACAATTCTGTGATCCAAATTGGAATAAAATATTAAAGATGTTGATATATATATCACAATTCGACCAATTCACAACAAATTTGGCACACTCATTATTTGACTACTGTGCTCAACACATGCTATATACAGTTGCAGATTTAGGTGGGCTATAGCCAAAAGCTGCTCTAAGTTTACTTTCTAAAATAACTTTTTCAATTTGAACCACAACCATATTTCAACAGGATAATGCACGACCACACGTGGCACGCATTGTCCAAGGGTTCTTCGTCAATCGCCATATTGAATTGCTTCCCTGGCCAGCTTGCTCTCCGGATCTTTCGCCGATAGAAAACATGTGGTTCATGGTTGCTCAACGATTGACCCAGATTACATCCCCAGCTGCCATATCAGATCAACTTTGGCAACAAGTGGGAGCTGCTTGGTCTGCTGTACCCCAAGAACACATCCAAAGTCTCTTTGAATCAATGCAGAGGCGTGTGGCAGCTGTGATCTCCAACAATAGCGGCTATCTGGCTACTGATTTTGGCAAGAACCACACTTCACAGAAGTCTATAAATTTAATCATTTGATACTTGGTCAACATGTTATCTACAAAATAAATTTTGTTGTGATATCTTTTGTCTTTCTTGGTGTTGCAATTTGGGTGGCCAGCAGTGTACAATGATACAAACATTTCCAATAGAATCCTAAAACAAGAATTGTTTCTTTTTATAGGCTGATTTTTTTTAATAATTACACTCAAGAAGTTGCCATGCTTTTCACCTACCTGAATCTTAAGGACATATCTTGAATGGCTACATCTCGAATTTCCCACTTAAAATCATAGCAGTAGCGAATCTTATGACTGTTTGAGATTACTTTAAGATAATTCGTATTCACATCCTACTTATGTGAAATATTTCTTGACAATTTAATCCAACAATCTTGACCCCATTACATCTTATAATCATCACAATGCAAATTATTGGCATATCTTGAAATCACTACATATCGAATTTTCCACTTAAATTCTTAGCAGTAGCTAGACTTAAGAATATGCAAGGTTCCATACTTATTTGCAGCTTAGTTGAAATATTTATAGATAAATGTTTTTTTTTAATTCTATAATCTTGAGGTTTTATTATATTTTATGATCTTGTCAATGCAAATTATTGAAGTAAATTTTTACAACCAGAAGCTGTCCTTTCTTCTCAACATTTAATTAAACTAATGTATTGGTAGATGGGTAATCAGTAGCTACAGAGTTTAGTTCGATCTGTCTGGTTAAAGTGAGGATGGCATGAAATTAACCAATCTTCCAGAAGATTTATAGCTTTACAGATCTGATTTTTCCGTAATTGAATGGAATCTTTGTAATTTTGAGCAGAAGTTGTACCGAGGGGTTCATAAAAATGAAATTTTTCCAACCAATAGAACCCAGATTATTTTCATTTTAAGGTATAAATAAATATTCATTATGGGCAAATTGTTCTTCAGACAATTGAGATAATATTTCATTACTCTTGTAGATATAATATGTTTCTAAGCACTTGGCAGCTGAGGAATTCGTGCTACAAAAAATCATAAAAATCCATCAATAACACTGTCGGGAAAATTTGAGACTCCTCAATCCTCGAATGCTTTGACAAAACAGTGATCCTACCTCCAGGGTTCTTACTACTGGAAGTTGAAAGGCTATATTGTTATATTGAGAACTAGGAAGTTTAGTGAAAAAAATTGAACTTGTCATCCAAGCCTCATCTAAAGAATGAATATGGAAAGAACGTTACATATTTAATAATATTTGTTGTACAATGTTATGGATATTAATACCTACATTGAAAAGAACCTTCTGTAACAATTGTAGAATTCAGTTCAACAGCCTTGGGCTCAGGTGGATCAACAGGTTGAATTAAACTCTCAGATGAAGAATTGAGATGTAAACTGAGCAGCCTTGACATACTACCTTTTCAAGTGACTGGGCTATGCCATATACTACCTTTCCAAGTGACTGGGCCTTGCCGTACTACCTTTCCAAATGACTGGGATATACAAAAAGCTTCTTTGGGCAGTAGAAAAACAGCCTGTGGCTTGGAAGATAACTTTTTGTGTTCACTTTCTGAAGAAAAGGTCTTATAGCTTGTTTATCAAGGGAGAGATAGTTAATGGGAAGTTATATAGCTGAAATCACAATGGACGTCTCTTGATTACAGTTTATTATGTTTTGCAACAGGTCCTTAAATTTTGAGAAGCATTTCTCAAGGCAATCATAGGTGTTATTGGTTCCTACATGAACCATAATCAAGTCAAGATTCTTTAAAGATGAAACCTTTTTCGTTACACGCTCAATGGTGATTCCTGGAAAAGCTAGAATATGTATTACATTACCATGTCATCATGATGGTAAATACTGATTTTTCTGTACTGATTTCCGATTACTCCGTATTTGACCATCGAATCCACACCAGTAATTAAAACCTTCATAGTTACACTACAATTTTTGGACAATTTACAGACAGGAAGAGCAATTAAGAGAAGGGCAGAAACTAATCAAAGAAAACAATCAAAACAGACTGCAGCACAAAGGCAATCACTAAATTTTTAAAACGCAAAATGGACTCATAAAATAATTGAACCAAGAGTATAAATCACGAAAACGAACAATGGAAACACAACAAAGCGAAAAGTAAACAGTAAAAAAATATTTGAGAACTCACAAACACAAGAAATACAGGTTACGAAAATGAATATCATGAACAAAATAACTTTTAAAATAACAAAATATTATGTAAGAAAAAGGATAAACGATTCCAAGCAAGCTTCGTGATATCAAGGAGCGTAATCAAATCCATCGACAGGCACTGAGCGTCGTGAGCGACTGGCGTGATTTCCCACTATGCCACTCCCATGCCAAAAAAGTTTTCGAGCCAAGACCGCGAAATCTATAGCAACCTCTGAAATTCTATAGGAACCTAGTGTGCCGCTGGCGCTGCATTTCGCTCCCAAAAAAAACTTTCCATTGAGTAACCGGACTTGGTGAAAGACCGAGGTGAAAGATCTATCGCGTAGTCTCTCCTGGTTTTGCTTAACTGGAGCTATATGTGTTTATTGCAAGGAACGTTTATAATTGGACGAAAGAGATCCTTCCTGCAAAGCTTTGTTTGTTATTATCTGGCCTGGCTCTGTCGAATGTCAAATTTCAGTGTTGGTTGAGCTCACTTCTGCGTCATGACATCGGAGAAAAAGATCTGTGAAGGGAATGAATGCATCAGTCAAGCTGAAAAATAGTAAATTCGATTTTTTATACTTCTCCCTGAGCATTTGTTGAATCGGAGCTTTGAAACCCAAAATTTTTATTTGTGTTTACTATAAATTGAGATCGTTAATGGATCATTGTTTTGAAGATCGTTGGGTTTCTTGGAATTGCTTCTCTTATTTAAAATATAAGTTGTTTCAAAAGAATTTTCAGTCTTCTTTTCTACTCCTTTGTAGGGATTCAACTGGGAGATGCGTTCCCAATTTTCCATTTTTTATGTGCTCTTACTGATACCTTAAGGGCAGCGGTAGCCCAATTGGAAGAGAACGGATTAGCAATATCAAGGTTGGTTACGAGTTCGAAACTAGATCCAGGCTGGTGAACGTAAAATTTGTCGTCCCCTCAAATTTGCTCATAATTGCACGATGTTGGAGCTTGGAGGGTTATAGTACCAGATCAGGTGGTGACCTTGTCATCATACCGTGGTTTAAAATTAAGAGGCTTTATACTGGATCTTTATTTCTCTTAGGGATTGATTCAAGACCGTTGCCAATAACCTATTGTGTTGCTCCAATGCGCCCTTAATTAATTATCTGCATACCTTACTGATTTTTATATATTTCAGTGAAACCTTCCTTATTTTTAGAATGTGATGTCATAATAGCATGCATTCAATTCCTATTCGCTTACTTTCCTTCAATATATTTGTCATTGTAAATTTATGCATGTGTATGAGATTTATGTTTTAATTAGAAGTGCAACTATGTAATAAGAATAAATTGTGTAAAGTAATTATTTTAAAGCATGAATCATTAATAAACAGTGTATCATTTTTATGCAAATCTATTATGGAGATTTTACTTTTAGAATGTACAGCCAGTTACATTTATGCAACAGTAGTTTCAATCAAAAATACGAAATTTTTTTATTTTTGTTATTATTTTTATTCGTACATTACCCAAATTCCAGCCGACCAACCGGTATAGTGGTTAAGGTGTTAGCCTCTAGATTGGAAGGTTCCTGGTTCGAATCCGGGTCCGGGCATGGATGTTTGTCTGGTGCATGATGTTGTAAGGTGCACCAGCCGCCTCTACACCATACGTTTGTATGGTGTAGAGGCGGCTGGTGCACCTTAAATCTGTCGTGGTCGAAAGTCCTCACGTTGGGTTGGCGTAGAAGTTTGGAGAGTGGGGTGCCAGCTCAGGTGTTGCTTCGTCATCTGACCGTGGTTCAAAATTACGAGGTGTTGTCCTTGGATCTTTCCCTTAAGGGACTGATACCGGACCGTCGTCAATAGCCTGTTGTGTTGCTCTAGTACGACGTAAACTAAAAATTACCAATTACCCAAATTTCAGTTTTATTATTCAGGAATGTAATTGAAATGACTAGGATGCAAAACCAACAGTGAAATTAGTTTCTTTTAAAAGATGATCAGCAGCAAACTGTTATTTGCTTTTTAATTGTGTGTTCATGTACTGTTTGTGGTCTGAAATTAGTGATCATATCTTTTATCTTTCTTTTGTTTAAATGACCAAGTTTTTAAATTGAGTTGTCATTTTTTATGTCCCAGTTAAAAAAAAAAAAACATTAATTAATAGAGTGTAACACATGTCTGTTTATGAAATAATAATCTTCTCCAAAAGGTTCTCTAAGAAAAAAGGTCTAAATGCAAATCTTAGAGACCAAGATTATACTGTACTTATTAATAACACCCATGTCAACTAAATTTATTTTGAAATTTCACCCACATTTGCACTGAGAAAAATGTTTAGGGCAATGTGCCTATTTATTCAAGTTCCTGAAAATTGGGAGATTTTAAATTTTTACCTTGATGAATTATTATGTTTATGTCTTTATTGACTTAATCTTTCAGTTTTGCATATCATTTTTCAAATATTTTACCCTGATTAACCTTTTGTAAAATTTTTATATTAGAATGCCTTTGGAATATGTATTTAAGTGTAGTTAATTTTATTTGGTGAACAAAGTTATGCAAAGAACACAGTATTTTTTAAAGTCCTACTGCATAAAATGTTACAGATGCAAGCATGTATGAATTAGTTGTATAAGTAAATTCTTTTAGGCTGTAGTCGTCACCAGTCTTATTCTGCTTGTTCGAACTCTATAGCTGGAATCACTTGACTTAGAATTAGCTTATTGAGCTTTTGTATTTTTAAATGTGACTGTCTTCATAAGTGTATTTCTTAAACATTTTAATCTGAGAAAATCATTTTAATGTATAATTTAATTCTTAAGAGCTATAAAAATTTAAATATTTTTTTCTATGCATTTTACCTCATTGGAAATCTTTTCAGCTTGAAAACTTCTTTCTTGAAATGGAAGCCAGACTATGACAGTGCAGCTCTGGAGTATTCCAAAGCTGGTAATTGATGATATTTGTTCATACAAGTGCAGCTTTGATGTGATGACTTTTTTGTTGCATTTCTTTTGGTGTGTTTTTTGTAGCAAGTTGTGGCAAGCAAAGGCAACCCTTCTTTATTATATGGCAACCTCATGAAGTTAAGATTTTAATTTATGGTCCTTTTGTCCAGAATGTTCTTTTCCTTTCCCATTTATGGTTCTTTGATTTCATTGGGCCTTTAGATTTTTTTCCCAATGTTGCTGTTATATGGTCTTTTGATTTCAAGGAGCTGCAGTATCCCAATTGAAAGAGCAACTGGAGAGTTGCAGGTCCTAAACTCAGTTCAACCAGACTGTCATCTACACAGGGGCTGTTGCACAAATAAGTGTTTTGTGGCCTTAAATGTCCTCACGTTTGTGTGGTGTGGATGTTTGGAGCTAGCTCAGGTGTTGTTTTTGCTATCTGACCGTGGCTCAATATTACGAAGACAGAAATTTCGAGCCTTTCGCGTTTAAATCAACAATAAGTAGAGTTATGTGTGGTTCAGCTTTGATTTAAAGACTTTTTTGACAGTGCTTTCTGTAGAAAGTAGTGTCAGGCAGAAGCGACCTTGCTCTATTAGGATTGTGGCAACCTCACAAAGTAGAAATTTTCATTTTCAGCTCTTTTTCATTCTTGATACTTTGATAGGCTAAAAAGACAGCTATTCTTAATTATGGAACTAACTTCAAAAGCAAACTCCACAACTTTAATCTCTGTATCTGATTCAAATGACCTTCGAGGTATCCTCAAGTTCCACCCACTGCAACTCCAAGCTCCACCTACTGAGAAAGAAGCAAGCTTCCTGAGGGGTGCAGCAAATCCCACCCACTACACCTCCTCTCCAGCAGAACCTTTATAAAGGCTCAGACAAATAAAATTCTGTCTAGTCAAACTTTAAAAGACTATAATACCGCATGAGCAAGACGTTGCTATCTTAAGGGCCTCGGCATTAAGTTGTACCTAGGGCTTACTCTTATTTAATTATTACTATTTTTTTAAAAATAGAATGCAAAGCCTTAGTATGGTAATTTGGTATGTCATGGTATTTTTTTATACACGTTCATTTTATTTCAAAAATACGACTGTCACAATCACATACTTAATTTTCTTTCCTCTGTCGAAACATATTTTCATACTGTTATTCTCAGATTATCACAGTCAGAAGTTGAGAACAGTATGTTAATAATATGAAACAAGTGAATGCACAAAACATAGAAAAAGAAAAGTAATATTATGCCAGCATATAGAATAAAATAAAATTGAAAATCAGTTACATTATAATATTTATTACTAGTAACTCCACCACGTTGACTTTTGCATTCACAAATGATTAAATGACATTATTCAAGTTAAGGCCAGCTTTCATCTTTTTCAATAGCAAGTATAGCAACGGATACAAGACATGTTTCTCTCATGTAGACCATAAATGTTTTTAGCCTCCGAAGTGCGCTGAATGATCGTTTGGCACTTGGTACAACTATTGGTAGCATTAAGAATAACCAAAAAAGCATCTCGAGTTCACTGAAGGAATCTGCAATAAGGAATTGTAAATACCTCGAGACTGAGCAATCCACATGCTCTTCATTCACTTTATCACCATCACTAAGTACAAAGTTTTTAATGATTTCAACTGTGTTACAACTTCAGAAGTGAAATCTTCAGGAAAAGGTTTTATGATGTTACACTATGAATATGAATATTCTCATTTGATAACTTTTTTGAATGCAAGAACCCAATGTCTGACTAACAGTTTTAAAGCGTTCTAACCTTTCTTTAAGTTCTGATATCATTGGATCAAGGCAATTGTAGAACACTTCAGATCTATAAAAGGGACACTGCATCATCAGGTCGTTCATCACCGCAGAGTTGACTGTCTAACTCTTATGTCCTACGAACTGGTACAAAACTTAAAATCAGTCATTTTTATCCAAACCCATAAGTACCCACTCTTTTTTAGAACATTTTATAATTTTAACAAACTTCTTCTCTGTTCTCGTAATTTTCAAATTTCGCGTAATTTTCTCAAAATTTTCAACAAGACAGAGAGCAATAGTCTTAGCTTGTAAAGCTCGGGAACACACATCTACTATAGATAACACTTTATGCCACCAAGTGAGTTATGAAAAAATGTTCAATCCAATTTTTCTTGCAGGTTGACTGTATCACTAAATTTAGCAACAGTATGCTTCCGGTCAATAAACTCAGCCAAACAATCAATAATAATACCAAAATTTCTTAGAACAGCATCGACAGATGTCAAACGAGACACCCATCTTGTTTTTGATAGACTTTAAAGTTGGACTTCTTTTCTTAGTTTTTCTGAGATTGTTTGTTGCATCAATATTCGTAGGCACACAATCAACTGAATCTCAGTCAAGCATAAACTTGTCGGATTTAGTCTCTACCTCTAATTGCACATCTCTTTGAATATGTCAAAAGCACTTAAATTAATAATAGTACTGGATTTTTCAGCTATCAAGTGCAGGCCTCCCAGAGGCGACTAAAAAAGCAACAAAAGAGACTATTTTCAAAGCAAGCATTTATGGCGACTTTTTTCAGAAAATTAACATTGAAAAACGTCAAAAGCAACTATTTTGGGAAAAAAGACAACTATTTTTATCGCAAGGCGACTTTTTCTTAGAAACTCGATATTTGCGCTACATTTATCGATTTATGATCTTTCAGTAGCATCAAGACATAATAATCGATTATAGCCGTGCATGAATATTAGAGCAAATCGATATAATACGGACAATCGATTTGTACTAATATTTTCTGCGATATTTTGTGGGGTCAGGTGTGACCACTGCTCGCTAACCCCCGGTAATTGCTACGAATTCCTTCCCAAACCAAATGGGAATTGAGCCTATTGGATAACAGCCATCATGACGTTGCACGTGTTCCAATTGCGAAGAGATCCAATCGGCGTGACGTCACAATCTCTTGCAAAAATATAAGTATTTGATTGAAAAAATTATTAATAAAAAGAAAATCAAATGCAATGTATCGATCTGATGTAAAATTTTCCACGGATGTCAAATCAGTTGAAATTTTCAACCTATCTTTAACGATATCGATTTTGCAAAAAAGAACAAAGCGGTGCCAGTCAAAATGTTTATTATTTGTTTTGCTGAGCGCAGGAGATGAAATCTTATGCATGTAATCTTGAATTAAACGAAGGTCATTCTGCGCAGCGGCGTTCGTATTGGAAAAAGTATAAAATTACAATTTAAAAATTATTTATTTAGAGAAAATCATATTTTTAGATATCGATGTAATGTGAAATTTTCCGCAGATTTCAAATCCATTGAAATTTTTACTATACCTTAACGGTCTAAGAGATAAAAAAAAAAGAACTATGTAACTAAAGTTAAAACTTATTTGTTTTGTCTGCCTGCTAAAATCGTTCCTCTGCTAAACCAAACGGAAGTGAGAAAAATAAATTTAGAATATGTAATCTTTCATGCTGTTGCTATTCCAAAAAATAAAACAATATTAATTAAATTTCCATTCAGATCAAGTGATGAGTCATCCGCCATCTGCTTTCGAGTTATTTCCACGCAAACGATCTGTCGTGGTTTATTTTATCCCAGAAACAAAATAAAAGTGCTTTTCTATTCTCCAGGCCAAGTTTGTATGTTCGCGATCGTTAAAGATTATGTAAAAATTACAACGGATTTGAAGTCTGCGGAAAATTTTACACCAGTTTGATACCTTAAATGTGATTTTCTATAAATAAATAATTTTTCAATTGTAACTTTTATATTTTCGCTTATTAAACTGTTCATCAGTTTCTATTGAAATGTGTGAACAAAAACGGATTCAACATTTCTAGATCGACTATAATCGGTCAATTGAACTTGATTCGTGAGAACGCACCTAAAAGAACACTTGCGTAATTTTCGAAATTTTTTTTAATGAAACATTAGCATTTTATTTTAATCATTTGTAAAGGTTCCATCTGTTGTTGCCCTACAGCAGCTTTCTGTGTCTAATATAGTGCTAAATTTTACAAAATTGGGGAGACTCTTTTGGCTACTATTTTTCACATATGAGGCAACTAAAGCGACTATTTTCAAAGGTAAGAACCACTGGGAGGCCTGCAAGTGCATTAAATCCCAACCATAAAAATTCACAATTTCAACTGGTGTATACAGTTCTTCGCTTTCTGGTTGTTGCTTTCCAGTTTTAAGTGGCATGCACTTACACTAGGTTTAATTGGTGAGGTGGGAAGTGAAAACGTAAGGAAGGTAGCAATTAGGGACGTGTAAGGTCTTTAATTATGGCTTGTATGCCACCTGATGCACCACTCATTAAATTGGAACTGTTGTATGCTTGTCCACATAAAAACTTTTTATTAAATTGACACTTAATAAATAATTTTCATAAACATAGAAGCTATACTGTCAGCACTAGAGTCATGCATATGGTAAAATCCTCGAAAATGTTCTTTAAGGTCAAAACTTTTGGACTCTAGATTTCCTACAAAGCTAATTAAAATAGACAGCTGATCTTAGATTGACTAATATCAGTGGTAGTATCAGCAATCAGTGTGTAAAAAAATCATGATTTAAAAAAAAAAATCAATTAATTGGATTTATTTGATTTAAATCGGATTATTTTGATTTAAATTCGATTAATTTGATTTAAATAAGATTTTTCTATTTAAATTTCTGCAGGCCCTAAACACTGTTTATATAATAAATATATATAAATTTGTTAAATAAAATATTGAGTTTGTGACGTGACATATAAATCAATATTTATTTTAAGTAAACAATCAGAATTTGTGACAGGGTAAATCAATATTAACTTAACATTTATTTAACTTTAAAACACAAGACATCCTACATAGTTTTTCTTGAGAAAATTACATCATCATGTTAACAAATTTATCAGCAAGTGTAAGTGACAAACCTAAACTATAGTCTGAGAAGTGGAATAGAGGACAGAAATAATCAGACTATAATAAATTCTGATAATAAAACTGCCGAGCAGCAATAATAAATGGATTTTCACTTAGTTTAATTCATATTGGATCTTCCTTTTTTCGTGCTGACATTTTAATGGCTGTGTGTGAAAATGTATATTTCTACTCTTTAATCTCTATTGCACATCACAAGAATAAGCTAATATAGGGGTTCCCAAACTTATCCAAGTGGTGGCACCCTTAAGATAATTATAATTTTCTCACGGCACCCTCGTCATCATGTAATATTTATCTCTGTTATATTATTTCATATTAGTACCACTTTGAAAAAGAAATGACAGAAGTAAGAACATAAACATAATTAATACAACTAGTATTTAAAATTCACTCACAAACACTTTAATTTTACTTAATGAGAAAACATAGGTTGGTGAAAATATAAATAAAACATATAAAATTACCTTCATCATGCTCTTGGTTCGTGAGTGAACCGATTTTTGATGAGTGACCTTAACCCTTTTTTCTGTTGTTTAGAAATAGCTTAGATTGGAGGTTACGGGCGCTACGAAGCACCTCGTCTCTCTACGCGACACCCCAGGGTGCTGCGGCACACACTTTGGGGGAGCTAACTAACAAATGCCTCAAAAACTTTACTTCCCACTTGTGTTTTTTTAACTAATAAAATCAGTCACCTCTTTCGTTTATAATTTTGAATCAAACTGTTGTATACTTCCTTTAAGTGTTTATATTATGAGTGCTGTTAATCAGAAATGTTTATACATTACTCTTCCTGGCATTTAGGTATATGTCATGTGTGTTTACATTACTGTTTCCAGTATATAGTATATTCTAATAAGTTACAACTGGCTGTTGCAATCTTTTATCATATGCAGTAATTGACCCAGTTCTCTCTGAGCTTGGTGTAGCCATTAGTGCTGAAATCCCCATGGGTGCAGAAAAATTAAAGCATTTGACCACTTCTGTGATTTTTCTATGGTGTATTTACTTAGTTATAAAAATGTAAGATTAGTTTTGATTTAAATCAGTGATTTAAAAAAAAATCATTTGATTAAAATCATGATTTTAATTGTTGATTTAAATCAAGTGATTTAAATCTTGACACCCTGTCAGCAATCACTAAAAAACTTTGATTCTTTACATAAACATATTATTTCTGATTTCACTGTGGTAGAAAGAGACATTATTTGTTCTTACCTGTTTCTGTCACTAAGGTATTTTATTTTGCTTTCACTTGATAAATGCTCGCGTAAAATGGGATCGCGTTTTAAAATAAACTTGAGCAGCTTTAGGTAAAAGCAGCTATTTGAAGCTTCAATTTTACTTCCGTTTCCACGAAATGGTAAACCCAAAGAACCTGTAACCCTAATTAGACCAAATTGAACAATTAGAACCTCCTTCCAGCGATTTGCATCTTCTTGCAATTGCTTTTGTAAATCGTATCCATCGATTTTCCTTTCTGAAAAGTATACCATGGGACCATAGCAAATTTATGGTTGTTAATGTTAGAATGTTTTGAAATACTGTCCTCTAAATGACCAATATCTGTGAATGATGATGACCAGTTTTGAAACTGTTAAAAATCTTTTTACCTGTTGTAAAACCTCATTACAAGTATACAAGTTACAGCTAATGTTATCTCCCAAGCCGGGTGGCGTTCTATTGAATAATCCTTGCTAGATGTGTTTCAGGATGAAAGCAAAGGTGCTTTACATCGGTTCTCTTGCTGCTGCAGTGCCACTGTAATATTAGTTGGCTCGTTTCAGGTTAAAGTTAAACCGACATAAAGATGCACTGTGATAACCCCTGAGGCTACTAGCTTGCTTTTCTTTTGTGCTTCCCATGTGACAAACGATTCTGCGCCAATACGTTATAATTTCTGACATTATCCCGGGCCTTCAAACAGGGAGGGCCTCAGCATCATGTGACGCCCGCTAAGACCGACAGTGGTTGAAAAAACGTTGGTGGAAAAAGTGGTTGGAAAAACAAAAGCCATCTGGTTGCAGTGAATTAAAGGATTCCTCTGGGAATATCCTGAATCCACCACATTAACTCTTTATTTCAACCCATTTTTATTTTGTTTACATCAGCAGTCACAGCTTGTGCTTTATCTCCAACATCTTTTTGGAACTAATTGCCTTTACCCCACCCATTTTGGAACACGAATTGGACTATTTACTATCTACTACTAAATTCTATCCCAATCGTTTTCTTTTTACAAAGTGCATTCGTTGTAACATTCTCCTCTGAAATTTATTTAACTAATTTAGATGTGGAGGTTAGCAGTCTATCTGCCAGATAATCCATGAGTCCGCTCCCACTCAAGCTTCAAACATCATCATTGGAAGATTGAGGGTCTACACTGGCCCAGGCAATCTGCTCTCCACAACTGTCCATTTTATTGTTCTTTGGTTTCATTGGTCCTTTAAAATATTTCCCCCAAATTTTTCCATTAAAACGTCCTTTAAATTTTTTTTTTACAATTCTTTTTTGTTTCAAGTTTATTAGAACTTTTAGTTTGTTTTTCAAACATAGCTTAGGGGAGTCGCATCAGATTGCATCATCTCTTGCCTTTTATTTGTATCCATTGTTAATTTTTCTAAATGATTATCTTTTTTATTTTACCATGCCTTCTTTATTAAGAGTTGTACATGAGTTTCGGGGTGTACTTTCATGAAATTTGAAGTTTAATTTTTCTGGTGGTAGGGCAATTTTAGGACAGCACACTTCCATCTTACAACAGTCAAACCAAATTTAATTTGCTTTTCACCGTATTTGTTTGAGAAAAAAAAAAGATAATTTAAATAAATTTTTAATTGAGAAGAGTTTAAAGTTGTCGAAAAACTTTTGAAAGGAGATTTCAGTTATATGGATTTTGTTTTATTTTGAAATTATTTTTGATAAAATATTTCCTGCTAAGCCTAAAATGGTGTCTTTTTGTGTATAATTCTTCCTTTCTAACATAAAAAGAGTATCAACCGTGTTGCCACAGTAAAGTCTTAAAAAAGCCAATGTATTAAGTGCTTCGAAAGTCTGCCTATATTAGGGTGTTACATTATGATATTTATATATGTATGATTTAAAGCAGATGTTGAGAACTTTTTGGAAGCAAAGAGTGTCATTTTAACAAAAACGTACAAAAATAAAATTTAGGGAGCTGCAATTTTAATTCTATTTAATTTTTAATTATTTCAGTATTTACAAATACATGTTATACAGATGCAAGTTTGAAAAAATTCTCATGTTTATTTATAATCGTTATTGTTTTTTGTTGGTAAAATAAATGAAACATTTTTTGTAAATTTTTATTTTATTCATGTAAATATAAATACAACACAGCATTGAAAAAATACTATTACAAATTACTTATTTCAATAGTCCGTTCATTTTCAATGCAATTTTTGGATTTGGATATCCTCTACCAATTTAGTCAAATTTGGAGTTTACTTCATGGATTTTAGGAGTCCGTTTTTAAACTTGTATCCATTAGTCTGCATCTATATTTGCTTTTAATGTAATTCATTGTCGAGAAAAATTGTTCACAATTGTATGTGGACCCAAATAAGGTCAAAATTCCGAAAACCTATCTCCTGATATTTAAATAATTAGTTGAAAAGGAGTTATAGCATTTAAATATGTCCTGTGGTGTTTCCTCTATATTTGTCTCATTTTTTAAAAACCTGTGGTACCATTTCCTGAAGTTTTTACATCCAGATGCTTTTATTCTGAATTTACAGAATCTTCATTTGTAGATTTGCAATAGATATTCCAGGAAATGTTTTGACGTCTATTAATTTTAAATCATACTTCAACGGATATAATATAAATTTCATCATCTGATGTTTTCTAAAATCGGTTCAAAAATGAAACTAAAATAAATGAATTATTTCAGCGAATATTCTACAGTAAATTTGTTGTGATTTAAACTCAACCCCCTATAATTTTTTAGATTTTCAAAAAATACAAATTCCTCTTTAGTAATATCTTCCAAAATCTCTCTTAATTTCTGCTCAAATGTAATGACTTCTAATAATTACAAAGCTGTATTTCCTTTAACCTCGTAACTTCAGATTCAACTTATAAAAATGTTTGGTCATATCAAAAATTTTGAATCCATTCGAGATTGGCAAGAAGTTGTAAATGTTCTGTGTTGTAATTTTTTAGAAGTTAAAAAACTTATTACTTCTTTAAAACACTCAAAAAACAAGTTTTGATGATTTTCCCCTTGATAGCCATTTTATAGACGTAAATGTAACCATATCTGGATATTGACTACCTACTTCTAACAATGCATTAAAAAGTATGTTTCAACGCTTTAGATAGAATAAAATTAATACAAATACAAATATTGACGACCAGCTACAGGCTCAAGCCCAACAAGGCTGGTCCTTTGTTTATGAACTCCCCAATTCCTACTGACTATCCAATTGTATCTTAAATTTGTACACTCCCTGTGAATTAACTATACTCTCTGACAACGCGTTCCAACTGTCTATTACCCTATTAAAGTTTTTTCTTAAATCCCGATTAAAGTGTGTAAGCCCTCTCTGTCCCCTTGTTTTACCAACTTGAAAAGCTGAATCAAAACCCTTCCCCCCTCCTTCTGTCCAGTGAATACATGTTTAACTTACATATACATTCATTGTAGTCGAGATTTGCTATCCCCTTTATTATTTTTGTAGCTCTGTGCTGATCCCTTTCAATTAATTCTATATCATTTCTCATATATGGAGCCCAGAATTGTACAGCATATTCTAGATGTGGTCTTACTAAACCTTATATAACGGCAAGATTATATTCTTATCCCTTGAAGTTACAGTTTTTTTAATATACCCCAATAACCTATTAGCCTTTTTACACGCAGCTGAACATTGGGGACCCATTTAAAAATCCCTGTGAATTATCACCCCAAGATCCTTGACTGTTTCTCCCTCCTTTACCTTTACTCCCTGCAGACAGTACTTGGCTCCACTGTTCCTGTAACCCATATGCATAATTTGACATTTCCCTACATTAAATGACATACCCCATTTTTCAGCCCATTCGGATATCTTATCAAGATCCCCTTGCAAATTCGCTATCTGTAACTTGGTATTCACTGTCCCCCATATTTTTAAGTCATCTGCAAATATACTGATTCTATTCTTAATCCCGCCCCCAGGGGCATTCCTTCTTTAGGTTTGTACGGGCTTCACAACCCCGGGGTACCTGAGTGATCTTCCCTCCCTTTCGTTCTTCTCCTCTACCCTTCGCTATTTGCTTTTTCTTCCTCCCTCGTTGTGGTTGCCTCTTCGGAGGTGAGGGCTCCCCTTGAGAAGCTTTTCGCCCGTCTGTGCTTTTAGCTCCTCTTGGGGATTATATCACCCACGTGTTTGCCGTGCGTGGAGACCTGTGTCTTCGGAAAAGGTGATCCTGGTGATTGAGGGACAACATAACGCCCCAATACATTGCTTCGGCTCCTGCTTCGGACAAACAGGAAGTGTACTTTGGTCCCAGTACATTGATCGGCTGGTGGGTATATCCTGCTTGGGCTAAGGACCCGCTCACCAACTAGCTCCTTAGGGCAGTCATAGAGGTGAGTTGGGTTCGTATAGTCCCTGGCTAGCACCGGTACAGAAACCTGTATCCCCTCGTTGGACTCCATGGTGGGTGGTGCCGCCGGGGACTGAATATTTAATTTTCAATCATGGATAACCAAAAACCCCTTTCTCCTTCAGTGGAGCACCTATCTAACGAAAGTAATGAACAAAATACATCTGTACAAAAAAATTTTATCATAAAAAGTAAGGAAGGAAATCTCAAAAACATATCCGCAATTTTACTGCACAAAACTATATTGGGAATGGTTGGGGAAACAAAGAATATGAAAAAAACTCTCTCAGGAGATGTACTGGTTGAAGTTTCAAATAAAACACAATCATTAAACATACAAAAAATCAAATCCATTGGTACAATAGAAGTAACTGTAACACCCCATAAAACTTTAAATTCATCTAGAGGCGTAATTTCTGAATCAGACTTATTATATGACACTGAACAAGACATTTTAGAATCCCTTTCCGATCAATCTGTAATCCATGTTAGAAGAATCACTATCCAAAGAAACGGTCAAAGCATACCCACCAAACATATTATATTAACTTTTAATACACCAAGTCTACCCAAACATGTTAAAATAGCCTACATTAATTGTCCAGTTCGACCTTTCATACCAAACCCAGTCCGTTGCTTTAAATGTCAAAGATTCGGCCATTCCTTTCTTGCTTGCCGTGGCAAAGAGACCTGCGCCAAATGCTGTAGTACAGAACACAAGACCGATGTCTGTACTACATCATCCCTTTGCTGTGTAAACTGCAAAGGTGACCACCCAGCTTTTGCCAGGTCTTGCCCTAAATTCCAGATTGAAAAAGAAATCCAAACTATTAAAGTGCAGCAAAACATTTCATTTCCTGAGGCCCGAAAAATTGTAAATGATCGCACCCCAAAACCTGGTATTTCTTACTCTTCAATAGTAAAAAAAACTTTCAAAACTAACGGAACTCAAACCGATGTAACTATTTTTAAGCCATCTGCCCAACATAAAGCTTCAATGAACCAACCTATAACGCCTCTTTTTTCTAAAGCATCAGCTACAACCTCAACAAATACAAAACACATAAATCAACCAAATCGATCTATAAATACTTCTTTAAAAAGAGCCATATCATCTGAACAAAGTAATATCAAAATAGCTAAAAGTACTTCTCAAACCTCTCTTCAGCCTGATGTTACATCCAGAAACTTGATAATTAATCCTTCTACCAGCGACCTTATAAATGTATACAACACAGAAAGTGATATATCCTCAGTTGAGAGTGATGGCTTGGAGAATTCGCCACCCAAGTCCAAAAAGGATCTTCGGCAAGACAGATCTCGTCCTAGGACGAGAAAACACAAGTAGTTTCTTACTTTCTTTTATCCTTTATTTTTATGGCTTCCTTTCTTTCCTGGAACTGCCGGGGTTTTCGTCAAAAAATTGATGACGTAAAAGATATCATAAATAAACACAAGCCAGCTGCAATCGCCCTCCAGGAGACCTATTTAAGAAAGAATGATACCACCAACATTCGTCATTTTAGTATATTCCGAAAAGATTACGATGATGGTCAAAGAGCGTGTGGAGGTGTAGCATTGCTTACCTCCCATGACTTTCCAGTAACACAAATTAACCTAAAAACAAATCTGCAAGCTCTTGCTGTTAGACTTCATGTCAATATCTTGATTACAATATGCAATTTATACTTACCTCCTAACACCCGTATTGCCATTTCTGACTTAAATAATTTAATAGATCAACTTCCGCAACCATTCATTATACTTGGTGACCTAAATGGCCATCATATTCTCTGGGGCAGTTCAGACACTAATAGTAGAGGCAAACAAATTGAAAAAATAATAACAGACAATGATTTATGTATTATGAATAACGGCCAACCTACTTACTTTCACTCACCTTCACTTACTTACCATTCAATAGATCTGGCAATTTGCACTCCTTCAATTTTACCATTTTGGACTTTTTCGGTGGATTCTTACCTTTACAATAGCGACCATTATCCAATTAAGCTTAAATATGAAGGCCAATACCAACCTCACTCTGTCAGCCAATCCAAATATATTTTTGAAACCGCTAACTGGCCACTCTTTACTAGCCTCGCAGATATTTCAAACGCAGTAGTAATTGGTGACATCGATGAAGTAACTTTTAAAATAACAGATATAATTATAGCAAGTGCTGACGCTTCAATTAAAAAAGTCATTAATAAGCCTAAAAAACAAAAGAAACCTTGGTGGAATGAGGAATGTAGCGATGCCTATCGGAAACAGAGGAAAGCCTGGAATATCTTCAATATCCTGGAATATCCAACAAGTGAGAACTATATTTTTTATAAAAAAACAAAAGCTGCCTTTCGAAAAATACAACGACGTAGTAAGAGGGATTCTTGGATGAGTTATGTCAATAATATAAATAGTAAAGTCACAAGTAAACAATTATGGAACAGAATTAAAAGAATATCCGGTGTTTACCCCAATAGACAAATCCCGATTCTAGAATACAATAACCAAGTACTATCAGCACCCAAAGACATAGCAAACGCAATTGCTTCATGCCTTTCTGAAATATCCAACTCCACTAACTACTCTGAAAGTTTAAAAAAAATTAAAATTGCATCTGAAAAGAATAAAGTTAATTTCACTTCAAACCGTATTTTATCATATAATAGTGATTTTACTTTTTCCGAATTGACAAAGGCTTTATCCTTAGTTCACAAATCAACTCCTGGGCCAGATAATATTAGTTATATCATGCTTAAAAATTTATCAAATATTTCTCTAAATAACCTCTTGAAATTTTACAACAGAGTTTGGACCGAGCACACTTTTCCGCAGTCATGGAGGTATGCTAATATAATTCCCATATTGAAACCAAATAAAGACTCCAGGAATCCTTCGAACTACCGTCCAATAGCCCTGACAAGCTGCCTTTGCAAAATTTTAGAAAAGATGGTCAACGCGAGATTAATTTATATTTTAGAAAAAGAAAAATGTCTCTCTCCACTTCAAAGTGGTTTTAGAAAATGTCGATCGACTATTGACAACTTAGTAGCTCTCAAGACCGAAATACGTAACGCTTTTGTGCAAAATAAGCATCTCGTCTCGATTTTTTTCGATATCGAAAAAGCCTACGATCGTACATGGCGTCATGGAATTTTAAAGGATATTTTTAATAATGATATAAGAGGAAATTTGCCGATTTTTATTCAAAATTTTTTAGAGAAACGATATTTTAAAGTACGGATTGGATCAATTTTCTCAGATGTTTTTATTCAAGAGGAGGGAGTACCTCAAGGCAGTGTTTTAAGTGTTACTTTATTTATTTTAAAAATTAATGATATTGTTTCTCAATTGCCGCCATCAGTAAAAGGTCTTATTTACGTTGACGATCTGCAAATTTCATGCGCAGCTAAAGACATTCGTTTAATTGAAAGACAACTTCAACAGGCCGTTAACAAAATCACTCATTGGACTAACAAAAATGGTTTCAGTTTCTCACCTTCCAAAACCGCGTGTGTTCATTTTTGTAAAAAACGAAATATTCATCTTGACCCTGAAATATTTTTCAAAGATATTTTAATTAATGTTGTGGACAATTTTAAATTTTTAGGCATCATATTTGACAAGAAGTTGACTTTTCAACCGCATATTTTAAATTTACGCAAACGTTGCGAAAAAGCTCTTAACATTTTACGGGTTTTATCAAAATTATCATGGGGATCTGATCGAACTTGCCTTTTAAAAATTTATAGAGCTTTAATTCGATCTAAATTGGATTACGGCTGCGTGGTGTATGGTTCAGCAAGAAAATCTGCTCTTCAAACTCTGAACACTATACACCACGCCGCTTTACGTTTATGTTCTGGTGCCTTTAGGACTTCTCCCGTAATCAGCTTGTACGTAGAATCTTTTGAACCTTCCCTGGACTTCAGACGACAGTTGTTATCACTGGAATACTATTTTAGAATTTCCTCAATCCCTCATCACCCATTGCATACCATTGATCACAGCCCATATTTAAAACGCCTTTATCAAGCCAAAACATCCTTCATCCCTACATTCCATTTAAGAATGCTGGACTTAATAAACGGATCCGAACTTTCTTCACTTGACGTCACCCAGAAAAAACTGTATTATTTCTCTCCTTGGTTTAATCATTATTTTGAATTTCAAAACCCGTTCCAAAATTTTAATAAAGCAGATACCTCTGATTTTATATATAAACAACTCTTTCAAAACCATATAGAAAATTACTCAAATTTTATACATATTTATACTGACGGGTCTAAAAGGGAAAACTATGTTGGAGCTGCGTTCACTATTAATGATTCCCGTCATAGTTTTAAACTTCATTCTTCATGTTCTGTTTTTACCGCTGAAATAATGGCCATTTTTAAAGCACTAGAACATATATCCGATCATTGTCATAAAAAATGTATCATTTTTACAGATTCATTAAGCGTTTTACAGTCATTGAAACATCCTGATCATGACAGTCATCCCATTGTTTTAGAATCACTGAAAAGAATTTATCATCTTTCATCCAAAAATTTTAACTTACTATTTTGTTGAATCCCATCCCATGTTGGGATTGCGGGAAATGAGTGTTGACCAAGCCGCCAAATCGGCAGTAAATCATATTAGTCATGCCATTCCTTATCGCGACTTAAAATCATTCATTTACAAATTTTTAGAAACAAAATGGCAGAACGAATGGAATGAACAAACGGAAAACAAACTCCATGCTTTAAAACGAAATATAATTCAATGGAAATCGCTACCTTTTAGAAGACATGATGTAATACTAACACGCCTTCGTATTGGACACACTCGCATAACACATAGACACCTCCTCCTCGGAGAAGATCATCCCATCTGCAACTACTGTATTTGTCCACTAACCGTAAAACACATTTAAGTAGAATGTTCTAATTTTAATAGGCAACGACTTAAAAATTTTAATTCATATACCTTGGTTTTAGAAGACATGATTGGAGAGAATCCTCATCCAAATATTTTTAACTTCTTATATGACATTGGTTTTATCTATCACATATAATTTTATATAGTATTTACTCATTATGTTTTGACTCATCTCATTTCATTATTGTATTATGTATCTGATTTTTTTTTATCTTGTGTTTGGCATAATATGTCCCAAGAGGACTCAATGCCACAAAATCATATCCAATCCAATCCTATTCTTAATCCCCTGACCTATATCATCTATGAAAATTATAAATAAGATTGGACCCAAAACTGATTTCTGAGGCACCCCACTTATAACTTCTGTCCAATGTGAATAATTTCCTTTTACCTGAACTCTCTGCTTTCTACCCAATAACCAATTCTTTATCAATATCAATGTTTTTCCCTGAATTCCCAGCCTTTCCAATTTAAACAGTAATGCAGCATGAGGTACTTCATCAAAAGCCTTTTGAAAATCTATGTACATGATATCTACACTGCTCTTATTATCCAGCTCCTCAGTAATTTTTTCGTAGAACTTCAAAAGGTTTGTAGAGCAGGATCTGCCCTTCCTAAACCCATACTGATTATCTGGTAACAGTCAAACCCCCCCCCCCTCCTCCAAGGATAACATTATATGCTTTTTTAACAGATTCAAATATTTTGCAAATTACTGATGTTAGACTTACTGGTCTATAGTTGCCTGGATCACTTTGTATTCCCATTTTGAAAATTGGAGTTATGTTGGCCAACTTCTAATCCACTGGTACCCAACTCGTGCTAAATGTTGAATTAAATCTGATGTGAATTACGTTCCCCAATTCTTCCGTGCATTCCACTAGAACTCTCGGATAAATATCGTCTGGCCCTGGTGCTTTAGATGGCTTAATACTTTTCAACTGATGTACTATTTCTTCCCTGTTAAATTTGCATTCTTTAATTATACCCCCTGCAAAGGCTCCATCCTTGGGATCCTTTTTTAATTGATAGTTACCATTGAAAACCCCCAGAAAAAAGTCATTTAACAGGTTTGCCATTCCCACCTCGTTTTGAATTAATTCACCTCTTCTCCCCTCCAACAGGCCCAGTGTAGCACTAAATTTATTTTTACCACCTGCATATGCAAAAAATTCTTTTGGGTTTGTTAAAATTAAGTATTGGTACAACAATGTCCATCACTTTTTTCAGCTCATATAATGACCTTAATAAAGATTTTGCAACCAAAGCTAAAAAAAAAAAAAAATCTTGAGAAATGTGAGTTTAAAATCATTTAACCCACCCATTATTTTTTGCAATCATGGTAGGTGTGCAGTCGGTTGCAATGCATACTATATAAAATATTATGAATATTTATATTTTTAATCTATAAACATGGTAGGAGGTTATCTGAAATATCTTTGCATGAAGTATGTTTTTCAAGTTACAAAACATCAAGCAGATCCTCTTGAATCCCGAAGATATAATATATGTAACCATAACACTGCATTGGGTTATATCGTTTGTTATAATAGTAGATATAAACTCAGCAGAATTAATATCCACAATAAGCATATCTGATGCTTCCTCAGAAATAGTTAGAATTCATCCCTTTACAGTTCTATAGCTGAGAGTGGTAAATCTTTTATTTTCTTACATATATCATCCTTATTTTTCATATCTTTAAAGTATCTGTAAAAGATTTTCCTGCTTTTGCTATTTCCACAGTGATAACAAAACATGCTTCAGTGGTACTTGACTAAGATTTCATCCAAAAGGACAAACTTCTTTACTGAAGTCGTGTTTTCTTTTGTAATATTCTTAAACAGATTTTCTTCTATTATCACCATCAGGTACTTTTCACTAAAATCTAAATGTTTTCCGTGAAAATGTTTTATATTACTTGACTTATTATTTTGAAATCAAAAGTTGCAAATTAAACATTGAGGACATACATTTACTTCTATAAATGCAAATTTCTCTGTCCACATTCTATTGAAGCCCTTGTTTTCGTTATATATTTTTTTAACTCGTTGTTTTACAAGGGTTGTTATCACGAATTTGAAGTACTTTAATAAAACTGTAGGCATAAAATACTAACTAAACTACTCTGTTAATCTAATAGAAATTGAATTGTGTATAACATATTCTAGCACTATATTGACACACACTCGTATCCAAAGCACAATCCCGACTGAAAATCTTGGTGCGGTTGAGTTTTGTATAAAAGCAGCACACAACGAGTATCTTGCTTGCACTTTCAACACCGACACATCGTCTTGTGTCTTAACGCACATGCATTGAGACGTGTCGCTTACATATATATAGCGCCGACCAACCGGTCTAGTGGTCAAGGTGTTGGCCTCTGGATCGGAAGGTTCCTGGTTCGAATCCGGGGTCAGGGCATGGATGTAATTGTGCTGTCCTTAGTTAGGGGTAGTGATGGTCGCCCATTGGGTGCCCCTTCACAAATGACCATCGCTTCCCGGCCTTGCAGTGGCCTATGATTAACAATCGAGTTTCCGCCGTAATTATATTTAAAAAAAAACATATATATATATATATAGGGGAGACTGGGGACACTTGATCCCTAAGGAGACTTGATCCCTAGTGTTAAAAACAACAATAATAAAGAGTTAAGTCTTGTAAACTTGTAACACTGGTACAGTTATTCTTAGTCAAGAAAACCAGCAGCAAAATTTCTTTCAGACATGTTTGTTTTTATTATAAGAAAAGATTGTTTGATTTCCTGAATTTGAACTTTTTTTATTGTAAGTGGTTTAAGTTTTTTATTTTTAACTAATTATAACTATAGTAGTTATATATAATGATATTTCATACTGCCTTTTCTTACCTTTTAAATAATACTATTTATGTGTACCACAGTTTTTCTTTTCTTTTTTTTACAACAATATTTTGATGGTGCATGTGCATTGGGGACACATGATCCATCATATGGGGAGAGATGATCCCGGGATCAAGTATCCCCAATGTCACACACACATATTTTTTTCTTTGTTTACTTTTTGTTGGTGAAGTAATGCATGATTTAAAAACGTAAAGATGGTGTTAAGCCCAGTAAAATATCAATGTGGAAGATATGCAGGCAGCAGTAAAGGTTGTATTAAATAGTGGCAGTATAAAGGGGCAAGAACATTTGGCATTAATGTAATGACATTAAAACGTTCTGTTAAAGAAGATGTTTTATGCAAATATTTGAAAACATCAAGTAAATTACATCATGAACTTCTATGCATTTAAGGAAGTGAGCATTCCAGTATTCTGTAAAAAAAAGGAAAAGAAAGATCCCTGAATCATGGAAAAAAGAAAGATGTGCGGGGTATGAATGATACAGAGCGTTATGAATCGTAATAAGTCATTGTCTCTTTGAACACCAGAGGCAACCAGCCTTAACTGTGCCATTAGTTTCAACAAACACAACATTAATATGTTTTTTGAAAATCTGAAACTGATATATACTATAAAAATGCTAGACCCACAAAAAATATGGAATATTCATGAAAGTGGTTTTACCACTGTGCATAAGCCACCAAAAGTAGTTGCTACCAAGGAGACAATATCGCACCCCGACAAGAAAAGTGACACAACTCAAAATTTCAGAACTATCAACTTAAAGGATACTATAAAACTTATATTGAAATAGTAAAAGCTTCTTTTAAATTTTAGGTAAGTATTTATGGTGATAACTTCTATTATATTCTATAGAATAGCAATATAACACGCTGGGACAACTCATAAATTATTTTTCAATGACATAGCATCAAAATTTTAATTTTTGAATTGTGATACTTTTCTTGCCAGGGTGCGATATGTTAACGATTCATCGGAAAGTGATATCAATTACAATGTTCACAATTCAACAGATTTTTTACTATTATTACAGAATTATTACAGAACTATTTTTTTTAATACAAATAACCTAGGTTTTTGTATTTGTCATAAATGTAGTACTTCAAATGTTTCATTTGACATGAAAATGCAAATTCTATTTTTGTTTGCTTTGAATTGTTTAAATGTGTTTGTGTGAAGGATCAAGTCTCCCCTTGTGGGGGATCAAGTGTCCCCATAATTGGGATGATGCATTTTTTTTCTCCCATTGTTGAAAAAAATTTATATAAAATTTAAAAATTCTTTTATGAAAATGAAATAAATATTATATCAAAGAATACAGTTGTGCAATTTATAGTGATTCAAAACATTTAAAAAATAATAATATTTTATTAAGATAAAAATTTAAAACTGCAAAAAGGGATCAAGTCTCCCCTATATATAGCGCCGTTTTCTATACATACCTATTTATTTTAAAATTTACTTTACTTGCTTATTATAGATTTTATGGAGGCTAAGTGTCAGTTCTGTGGTGCCTCTGCAGATTTTTATTAAACATTTAAAAGACGCACTTTTTCAGCAAACCCCTGATTTAAAGCTTCCCGACCCTTGATTTAAGCTTTTGAAACATAACTGTCATGTGCTGTATAATGTTATTTATCAGTCATAAATTTGTCTATTGTAACAAAGAATAACTACATAATTTGTTATATCAATTTGTTTGGTTTTGTTTGTTATTTCAATGTCAACTGATGAGCAGATTTGTTGAAAATGTCTGTTTTATTTTTTGTACTTATAGATGTATTTAATTCTGTTTTAGCTACATGCTTCAAAACTGCTAAAGTATTAGGACAATGCAAAGACTGCTTGCTGAAATCTGCAGACTGCTATGTGAAAAATAATTCGTATCCTTTAAAATATTTGAGTCTTGTGGTTACATAAAGGTTAAAAACCGTTTCAATGTTTTCATAGGTGACTGACTAAAAGGTTACTTTTTGCTACTATATTTCAACTTTGCAACTTGGGGTATCTTTTAAGAAAATTGTCTCAAATGCTCTTAATTCCAATATTTTATAAACATTTCAAAAAGTTTTGCAATTTTATTTAGAATACACCAGAGTCAATGAAAAATTAATTTTTTTTAACTATTAGAGAATGAAAAACAAAATTTTTTTTTTTCTTCAGGGGGAAATTTTTTTATGTGTTGCCATTTTTAAAGTTTAGGCAATGACCTGTGGCAACCATGAAAGAAAATCTTCAAAATGTGTGGTTGCTAGATTGTTATGAAAACCTTATGAAGAATATGTTTAGTTTTTTAATTTAAATTTCTTGGTGAGACCTTCTACTTCTGTTTCATACTTAAAAGTAGCACATTTTGAAACTAGCCGATTTGTTTTATTTCTGAGCTGCTAAAATAGGAGGTTAAAATAAGTTTTGTGCTACTATTTCACAAGTGCTTTGGCTGTTTATTGGCAATTAGAGGTATCATTTTAAGCAAAAGCTCCTATTTTCAAAAGAATGTGTATAGTTTTGGTAATATACCAAAGGTGAGGGAAGTTTAGTTCCTCCCCCTTTTTTAAACGAATAGCAGACAGGTAAAATAATTTAAAGATTTCTCTTGAGGAAAAAAATTTCCAAGGGATGCCATTTTATTTTGCCACTAAGAAAGGCAACTAAAAGAAAAATCATCAGTCAGTTGGTCGATTGTTGTGAAAACCTTTTCAGAAAATATTTAATTTTAAAATTTAAACTGCACGAGATCTTCAACGTCTTTTCCATGCTTAATGAGCTCATTTTGTACTTGAGCACCTGACATTGTTACTAGAATACGGTTAATAGAAGACTTTTTGTGATTATTTGTGTACTACTGTACTATTAATTCTCAAGTGCTTCGGCAGCCTTGTGTTGACCCGGCCTGAGTTGTTGCTTACGACACTACAGGGTCAAACATATTAATTATTAATGTGCAATTATTAATTATATTAATGCAATTACAATATATAAATAATTAATTAATCATATTAATAAATATTCATTAATTAACACTTGATTTTAAAAAATCTCAAATTTTTTTTAATACTAGGGGGCTTTGCCCACTGCTTGCTTACGCTAGCCAACCCACGGGGATTGCTGCACAGTCCCATTTGGTTTGCTTCGCAAACCAACACTCCTTTTACTTATGCCATTTGGTTTGCTTCGCAAACCAACATTCCTTCCGCAGAGTGAAACTATCTGAATAATTTGTATTATCCTGATTTCACTTTCCGGTCTATGATGTCACGGCGAGGGCTTCACCCCCTGTTCGCTTACGCTCGCCAACCCCGTTTGGTTTGCTTCGAAAACCAATACCTCTTTCGCAAGTGATTTCACTTTTTTTTTACTTAACACTTAATGCACCCTAAACTAATAACCGCATGAGTAAAAAATCTTCTGCATCTTGTTACCTGTACAATTTTAAGTAAACCGTGTTAATCTCCAAACTTTATGATCTGTACTTTGTACTTTCTCAGTAAACCATCTGAGAACAGAGGGGAAAAAGCGAGCCTTTTTCCTTGCCAAATAAAAAGAAATAGTTTTATGGCAATTGTTGCTACGATAAATTTGATATCTGGTAAACTCATATGCTCCGCAAATTTGCTCAGCGAAATAAAAAATACTAAATTTGTGTCACCAACTTTTGATTGCAGCAAATTTATTTATGAACCAATTTTTAAAATGATTGTACCGTAAGAAAGAGTACATTCTGAGGTATACTGCGATATTTTCAAAATTAAAAACTAATAGTAATACGATATAGATATGACAGTTTTAGTTTTGTATCGGAAATTACAATTTGAAAGTTACGAAAATTGTATGATCAACTTTTAATTGCATCGATTTTATTTATTAACCAATTTGAAAAATAACTGTACCATAAGAAAGAGTGTAATGTAATGTATTCAGTGATGTTCTCAAATTTAAAAAATAATGCTTTTTGCTGTAGGTATAATAGTTTTAACAAAAAATAGCGAAAATATCCAAAGATTCCAAATTTTGTATGACCAACTTTTGATCGCATCCAATTTAATTATTAACCGATTTCAAAAATAATAGTACTGTAAGAAAGAGTACATTCTGAGGCATACTGCGATATTTTAAAAATTAAAATATAATAGTAATAAGATATAGATACAGCAGTTTTTAAAAAAAAGTAATAAAAATGTCCCGATTTTTCCCGAATTTCAAAAAGATATTATCAAGAACCAAATTGAAATTTTAAAAAATACTCGACGAGCTGCAAAAATTTACTTTCAGAGGTACTCTAAAAAAAACTCACGACTGAAGACTGAAAATTTGTATGCGTTTTGCTCACTTGCGGAAGAAATTTTGCTTCTTCAATTTTAACACTTAATAAACCCTAAACTAATAGCCACATCGGAAAAAAAATCTTCAAAATTGTCCAGGGAACGCGATGAAGAACAGACCATGTTAATTTCGTTTTTTTTCTGATCAGTACTTTCTCGTGAAACCGTCTAAGAATCGAGCTAAACAACACAGTTTTCAATCCTGCGTTGACTGTAACTTATTTTTAATATAGAGAGACAATATTTACCAGATGACTTTATGGGGAATTTTAAAACTTGCATTACATTTAAATTATAAATTTAAACGTCAATATTTTCATAAACGTATAGATTTCTTTTAAATTTTTAGATTTAAGCTTGATTTGCTTAAAGCACATCGGTAAAAATTCTTTCAATTCTGACTCAGCTGCCTATGAGTGTTCATAATTTTTAAAAAGTGTATTACTATATACTTGTGAATAACTACATGCAACTATAGTATTAATGATGAGATTAAGACATGAAATCTTTCCATCAGTGTTGGTAGAAACTTAAATAAAGATATCACTGTTGTTATGTCAACAAGAAGAAAAAAACTTATACTTTTCACAGTAACATTTTTATGGATATTTTTTCTTAGAAAAAGTCATCTCCCGAAAGCATTATTTAAATTCTAACATAATTGTGCATAAATATGTCTTACCTTTAAACGGCAATAATGCTTTTGCAGTGTTATTTTTAATTCTCTAACCTTTGCTAAAGCAAAAGTACAGAAGATGTGCTGCAGACTCCTGTTTGTAACAAAATGAATCAAGAATTCTCGAGCTGATACTAGGAAAGAAATAGCCAAGGAATACCATACTGCTTTTCTAACATGTTTAATAAAGCTGAATGATTGCAGAACTAAATGGCTTGTCTAATTGCACTGTAATCAATCAAGCCGCTTTAAAGAGCCCCTTAAGGAATTTAGACTGGTAATAATATGTAGGCTGTTAAGAAATCGTGATTATAAAATGCAACTAGTAGAACTTAATGAAAAATAAATAAATGTATGTCGAAAAGGAAATGAACCACCAAAGATATCCCTATTCATTGATGAGTGAGTATCGCGAATTTGTTTGCGGAATCCCAGACGATGATTTGTCACCCATTTCAAAGATTTGCCATATTGTTTTAATGGGGCTGGCAATTGATATCAACATCACTCTTCTTTAAGGCACTTTAAATTTATATTGAAAATAAAATACAAATTGATTTTTGAAGATTTTTAGTGTGAAATTTCATTGGGGGATGACATTAATGTCCAATGAGAGGGGGAAGGAATTTTTATCCTTGATATCGTATGATATTTTATTGGGAGAGGTGTCTTAAAATCACGAAAAACTGATAACAATATATATGGCCCCTAAAGGTAATCATCATTTTTTGTGTGTCGGGCACCAGTGCTGTATTTAGGGCTCTGGCGCCCTTGAAAAAGGTAGGACTTGGCAACCCCATGTCAAAATGTAAATAGGCAGAACTAGGACTAAAAATAAAAAGCATAATTGGATATTCATTTATAATAAAAATAATTTCATAAAATAAACTACATGGAAAATAGTAACATCTAAAACTTTACTTTTCTTGTTTTTTGCAAAGCAATCGGTTAACAGTTCCAAAAAAGGCACCAACCCGATCAATTGAAAAAAACATTAGAGGAAAAGATCGTAAAAACGTAAACTAGACTCTAGACAACCGGAAGAACAAGGAATTTCACAAATCGGGAAAAGTAGTTTGGAAACTGAAAATTTTGGAAGTAATTTTTCCATGCTTTATAATTTTTCTTTTTGTATCTGGGTGACAAATACTCAACGGCCAGTTGTGCTTAAATTTCACTTTGCTTTTGTTATACCATGCGCAATCCGTTTCCATTGTCAGCCTATATATGATTGTTTTCAAATTTTGTTTTATTAAAATGCTCTCCATATCTATAGTAAAATTGCTTTTTGTTTTTTTAACCATATCGTAAATTTTATAAATGTATCATAGTTTTTGCATAGTTCAAATGATTTGTTTTGATTCGTGGGAAAATGTTTTCTTCAAAACTCGCTCAGTCTCCAATCCCGTCTCAAATTTGACTGACATATGCAACCTGCAATCCTTTTAGTAAAGGAATAATTTGCCGCTAATTTTATTTTTTTTGGTACTTTCAATGTACCAAAAAATGAATTTACTTATTTTTATTCATTTTTAGTATGAATTTATGAAAGTGTAGTATAAAATAATTAATCTGGTAAGTAATTTCCATTTCATAAGTGTGGTGAAGCTGCATAAATAAGCAATGTAATTTAAAAAACAAAGGAAATTTTTTAAAAAATTGGAAAATTTGGAAGCAAAATAAAAAGAAAGCAAAATTAAACTGCAACAGCAGCCCATTTGGTGGCGATCTTTGGGCTTGGTGTCGCCGGTGCTCATCAAACTCAACTTTTTCTTTCAGTTTTTATAAAAACAAATGCACTGCAGGGAGATAAAAAGAAAAAAACACCTGAAATTTTTTTCTTGTGGTCTAGTGTATAATTTGTTTATGTATTACATATTACTAATATGTGTACACGCCCATATATTAACTTCTGACGTTTGTAAAAATATTTTGAAAAATCTAATTTTTGTGTATAATTTTAAGAAATAGACTTGAATATTAAATTTCTTAAATGCTACTGTTCTTATAAGATTAACTAATCTGTAAACGTATTCCACTTGTTCGAAAGTCATGTATTAAATTGTATAATACGGTTTCTATAATGTTTTATTTAAGTCCTTATGTTTAGTTAGAAAGTGCTTATGAAGTCCTTATTTTTAGTTAGACAAAAAGAGTGGGAAACCTGATATTCTAAGTTAAACGTAAAAACCAAGTGAATAAAATTTTCACTTATATGCATACAATTACTTACATTATAAGTGTAAAAGTAATTTTTATCTAGTTTAAATAGCTGTAAAAAGCTTAAAACTCTGATTGCTCGTCATTAACAAATTTGACTATCTTATTTGACGAACTGAATGGAGGGTTGAAGCCCCAAAACTCCCCGGTTATGCCTATGCGCTATTTTACCGTTGTTTCATTGATTCCTTTTTTTTATTACACAAGTAAAACATTAATTTAAATTTAATTAATTCAAATTAAGCTATGAATAGTTTGAGTAGTTGTTAATAACAGATTAATTTGTAAAAAACTCATATATATGATATATATATATACACTGCTGGCCACCTTAAATGCAACACCCTGAAGGAAGCATGCAAATAATATGAAATTTACAACATGCATTAGCAGAGGAGAGATATGCAAATGATTAGAATTTCAGTGCAGGCGCACATCATGCGCGCCAGTGGGGCCACTTCAAAGTGTTAGGAGAATCCTTCAGGTCGAGTGGCATTTGCCGCCAACTGCCGATTCTCCGCCGAAGATCCAACGTATTTTGCGATCAACAAAATGAGAACATCATACAACTGAGTCGAACTAATTTATTAAAACATAAAAGAAAAGACATTCAAGTTCAGTTACATACAATATCAGCTTTCCGATTGGCTTAGAACAAGGGACATCACATAGCAGCTTTCCGATTGGCTAGAACAAGGGAGATCACGCAGTGGCACCACAAAAGAAATAGCTGCGTGGGCGGATATATATGCATGAATCAGCTGAAAAGGATTGCATCCATAATAGAAACCAAAACCCACACAAAGTGCTATTTAAGGCTTGGAGATTTCGACGATTTCAAGTACGGCAATTGTGTTTTTCTTGTGGTTTTTTCAAAAAACGATCAATTATGCCTCGTAGAAAACAGCGATCATCTTTTGATCGAGTATCCGAGTTCGACAGAGGAAGGATAGTGGCCTACCGAGATTGTGGATTATCTTTCAGGGAAATCGGTAGTCGTGTTGGACAAAACCAAACAACTATAATGCAGATATGTGATCGTTGGATGCAGGAGGGTACCACAGACCGACATGTTCGATCGCATTCACCTGTTAAGTATAGATCTAAGTCTTATCGTTTTCGTATGTGACAACCTAGGAATATCTTTCTCGCCGGAACTACTTATTTTGAATGATGCAATCAAATTACTCAGTTGAAAGTATAAGATATTTAATAATTAATAATAACATTAGAAGTATATGCACATTGGTTATTCGTAACTACATTATTCGTATCATCATAACTACGTTCGAAATTACATGGAACAACGTTTTTTTCTATTTACATACTCACGCTCCACTCTCGTGTTGCCACACACATGCAACTAAATTATGACTGTTGCTTTTTTTAAAAACATTTACAAGGCACGTTACTAATTGGACGATAACACTCGACCATCCTGACATTCAACCGACCACGATTGACTAAAATAAAGAAAAAGAACACATTAATAACAATATAATACACTTAATAATTAGTTCTAGTAAATCAGTTCTGGTAACGCTTTGGTCTGCGCACATTTCGCTTAGGAAATCTTCTGGTCGGTACTTCAATACTGCTTTCTGAATCCTTTCTTTCGTTAAGTGAGAGTCTGGCAACTTGATTATCCTCAGTATTTTTCAATATGTTTTCAGAGTTTGACTGATCAGGAATACAAGAATTCTCATGATATCTATGTTCAGAGTCATCAGTGTCGCTCTCTCCACTACTGGACTCCGGATGGCAGTGCCATGACTTGAGTTGACTAACGTGTGCAGTAGAATCTTCCCTTTTTTTCCCTCCAATTGGGCTATTCTGTATGTGTCGTTAGGTAATACGTTGATCACTACCAGAGGACCTCGATACTTAGGTTCTGTCTTTGTTGGTTCCCCTGTAGATTTAGGTGGTCGTCTAACAACTACTACATCTCCTACTTCAAAAGACTTCGAATCAGACTTTTTCTTATCAAATCTAATTTTCATCTGCTTTTGTTGTTCTTCAATTCTTATTCTTGCTTCGTCTTGTATTTTCTGGGGCTCATGCCATGTATTCGTATCTTCATCTGCTAGCCATCTACTAATGCCATCATTGAATCGGGGTACATAGCCATGCAAAATTTCAAAGGGAGTCTTACCACTGGTTTTATTAACTGCATTGTTCAGATTTCTCTCAACTTCTTTGATATGTAAATCCCAATCCTTTTGTCTCTCATCTTCCATACTAGCCATGATAACAGGTAGTACAGTGCTGTTTACCCTCTCAACCATGCCATTTGCTCTAGGGTGTTTCGTAGAATTTAAGGTATGAGAGACTATGTTTGAAGAGCAATATTCTTGGAACTGATGAGAAGTAAAACATGTTCCTCGATCAGTTATTATACGTTCAGGTAATCCATAGTCATTTACAAGTTGCTTTAGAGCCACGAGTACATTCTTAGTTGATGTACTTTTTACAGGATGAAGTCGTACGAATCTGGTCAGGTTATCAATCACAACTAAAAGTTCTTGATTCCCTTTGGAACTTCTGATGAAAGGACCAAGGTGATCCATATGTATAGTAGCGAAAGGTATTTTTCCTGGTTTAATAGGATGCAAAACACCCTGTTGCTTGCCGCGGGGTACTTTATTCATAAGGCACTCAAAACACATTGAGATATGTCGACGAACGTATCGTGTCATGGAGGGAAACCAGTATAATTCCTTAATTTTGGTTACAGTTCTGTCAGCAGCAAAATGTCCCATCAAATCATGAAATTTTACAACTATGCTTTTTCGCACAGTCTTAGGAATCACATAAAGTAGTTTCTGAACTTCCTCAACTTTAACTATACGATACAATCGGTTCCTCTTTAGTACATAATCTTGAACCATATGCTTTTCAGATTCCGTTCTTTCGTCAACGTCCTTCTTCAAAATTTCTATAAGTTTTCTCAGGTCTGAATCTGCATGCTGAATCATCAAAATTTGCTCGTCAATACTTAAAGTTAAACATATGTCCAAATTGTTACTGATCATCAAATCCAATGTATCTTCAGAACTTAATACTGGGGCTCTGCTTAATGCATCAACATGAGCCATCTTCTGACCTGGCCGATGCCGTACATTGAAATCATATTCTTGAATGAGGTTGAACCATCGAGCTATTTGAGGATTTAGTGACTTCTTTGTGTTCATATATATTAGAGTCTGGCAATCAGTTACTATATCAAATTTGATTCCAATGAGAAATTGACGCAATCTATCTATTGTCCATACTATGGCCATGAGTTCTAATTTGCTCGAATGGTAATTCTTTTCGGCAGCTGTAGTCTTCTTGCTTACGCAATAAACAAGATGAAATTTATTATCTTCTCCCATCTGCAGAAGAATTCCTGCTATTCCGTATACACTTGCATCCGTATAAACTTCTGTTTTAGCACCGGATCGATAAAGTGCTAAAGTAGGTTCATTAATCAAATGCGCTCTTAGTTCATCAAAGTATTTCTGTTGTTCATGATTCCAAACAAACTTTTCGTTCTTCTTTATTAAACGACTGAGAGGTTCAGCTTTTCTTGCATAATTGGTAACAAAGCATCGAAAGAAACTTGTTAGACCTAAAAATCGTCTAATATCATGTATGTTCTGAGGTATAGGAAAATTCTCAATGGCTTTAACTTTTCTAGTACCAGGTTGTAATTTACCCTTCTTGATGATGAATCCTAAAAATTCAACTTCTTCCTTGCCAAATTCACATTTTGCTAATTTCAATGTCAATTTTGCAGACCTTAAACGTTCAAAAACATTCTTCAACCTTTCAATCATTTCTTGCCATGAATTTGCTGGTATTAGTATGTCATCCAGGTAACATAAAGCTTTCGTATCAATAGGAGGTCCTAAAACTTGATTCATAAGTCTTTGAAATTCTGCTGGTGCATTGGTCAATCCAAAAATCATACGTTCGAATTGTCCTGTATCATCAGGAGTGATAAATGCAGTTTTTAATTTGGCTTCTTCAGTTAGGGGTATTTGGAGGTATCCATGTGCCAAGTCCAATGTAGTAAATAATTTGCAGTCACTCAAACATTCCAATAAATCATCAATTTGAGGTAACGGAAATTTATCCTTGATGGTCTGGTTATTGAGGCGTCGATAGTCCATGACCAGACGTTGCTCACCAGTTTTCTTCTTTACTAGTAATACTGGACTGGCGTAAGGAGATCGCGTCTCTGTAACAATTCCTTGATTTTTCCACTCTTGGACGATTTCTTTTATAGCAGCACGTTCTGTGATATTTGTTTTGTATGGTCTGGCAAACACAGGTTTACTGTTTTCATTTTCCTGTATATTCATTTTTGTCAAGTTGGTACAACCAAGTTCACCAATATTCAAGGCAAAACAGTCTCGGTACTCATTAATTAAATTTACAATTTCTTGCCTTTTTTCTAACGGCGTATTTTCATCAAATTTTATTTCCTCGATGACTATAGGTCATTTCATTACATTAGTCGTATCAATAGTAAATACATTTTTATCACATTCTATTATTCTATCTGACTCTGAATTGTCTACTTCCGCTATTCCGAAATCTTCATTTACTATTTCTGCCCTACCTACGCATTGTTCAGCCTTCAAAATTATATCTACATTTCCTGTATTAATAATCGGTACTATAGTTTCTCCTTCAATTACTTTCAATAGCGAGTCAAAATTTTCTCCTTGATCTTTAAGCACTATCAACCCATCGTTTATTAAGTCAGCTTTTGCTTTAACAAGGTTTATAGTATTTCTTGCTATTTCAACGGCGTGAGAAGTGGTGAGTTTTATTCGTTGAGTGTTGATATTGCTTTGTAACTGAGTGAACGGATATTCGTTTGAATATCCGATATGCAGGTTACTACCCAATCTAGCGAATGCAATGTCGGACAAGTCTATCCAAGTTCTTCCTACCAAGAAATCGGTTGGTTGTGTGTGATCTTCTGCGACAAGTATTAGTACATCTTTCCCTACAACGTTATCGATTTCAACATCGGCAATTGTTTTCCCGATTGTTCTAGCCGCTGGTGTGTTCTGATTTCCGAAACCGAACAGTTCATTTACTTCGGGGTTTATTTGAAGATTTAACTTTCTTGCAAGCGATTCTTTTAATAGACAGCTCGAACTCCCTGTGTCTATTAAACAGATTATTTCTTCACTTCCATTAATTTTTGCCTTTTTCATATAGGTCATTGGTGCTTTCGAATCCTGGCCTTTTACTGACAAGTTGTTGTTTTGATGACTTTCATTTTTCAAAACACAGTTCTTTTGTGTATGTCCAGTCCCATTACATTTTCGGCAAACCAAAATCCTTTTTGGTAAAAGACAATCTTTACTAACGTGTCCATAATCGTTGCAATTAAAGCACTTAAGTTCCCCCTTTTCGTTACGAATTGGTTTAGAGTACCCTGAGAGTTGCACCCGGTCCTGATCATACTTAGGAAGTTGCTTACTCTTCTTACGTAAAGGTGGTGGTTGGTAGGATTTATTTTCCCTATCATTTCCATCGACAGTATTGGTGATGAAACGTTTTCTACTCGTATTTTTCGAAAAGCTTCTCACTGTTTCGTATTCGTCTAATTTGTTTGATAACTCTCTTGGGGAAACAAATTTTGTCCATTCATCGATGTAATGTTCTCGGATTTCATTAGGAACTTTCCGTTTTAATTGTTCAGTAATCATGAGTTCTTTTAATTTTTCGAAACTGTCGATTTCCAAACCGTTTATCCATTTTTCTAAATATGTTGTCAATTCAAAAACGAAATCGCGCCAACTGCCATTCATGTTCCTGTGGTGTTGAAAAAATTTCTGTCTAAATCGTTCTGGACTCAATTTAAATTTCTGCAAAAGTAATTTCTTAACATATTCATAATTATTTGCAATTTCTTCAGGTTCGCGCGTTATTAATTGGGTTATCTCAAAAGGCATTAGTCCTAATAAATGAGTAACGTAATCGCTTTCATCTACATTTGCTCTACGAGCTTGTCGTTCAAATAAAACCAGATAATAACTAATATCTCCTTCATTTAAATCAAACTTTTGCATCAACTTTTGCAAATCAAATTTATTTCGTGAACTATCATTTTGTGGGTTAACCCTAACTTGCGTTTCTTCTGGACTTGATGTTTCAGAGGCTTCAATTCTTAATTTTTCTAATTCAAATTCTCTTAGACATTTTTCATTTTTAAGTTTTCTTTCTTCGTTTTCTTTTCTATCGCTAATAATCGTTTCTAATGTTAACATAACAAAGTTTTCTTCGTAACCACTACTTTCTAAGATTAGTTTCTTCAAATCTACGATTTTCAATTCAGGAGTAACCTTCATACCCATTTCCTCTGTCAAAATTCGTAAGTCATCTGTCCTTCCTTTTCCCAAAAATGACATAGTGATTTTTTTTTTAAATACAAACACACGATGCGACCGGAAATGTATTTTGTTTTTACCTTTTTCTTTTCTTTAAGATTAAACTTCGTTGTATACGTATGTCTCCGTTATATAAAATTCAACAACACAATACGTCCATTTTTAGTAAATGCATCATTCATAAGACATCAAGGTAGTTATTCTTCAATAAATAAGTTCATCATTTATAATGTTCAAAAGTCAATCAACATACCTTGATTAAACTTATATCTGTGAATTCTGCGGATCCCACTTCTGATGTGTAAAGTATAGACCTAAGTCGTATCGATTTCGTATGTGACAACCTAGGAATATCTTTCTCGCTGTAACTACTTATTTTGAATGATGCAATCAAATTACTCAGTTGAAAGTATAAGATATTTAATAATTAATAATAACATTAGAAGTACATGCACATTGGTTATTCGTAACTACATTATTCGTATCATCATAACTACGTTCGAAATTACATGGAACAACGTTTTTTTCTATTTACATACTCACGCTCCACTCTCGTGTTGCCACACACATGCAACTAAATTATGACTGTTGCTTTTTTTAAAAACATTTACAAGGCACGTTACTAATTGGACGATAACACACCTCAGTGCTCCACTTCACGTGATGACAGGCATATTGTGCGTATGGCAGTGACGGATTGCTCAGCCACATCACGAATCATAGCACAGCACATTCAGTCTGTAACGCATCATCCAGTGTCTGCGCGTACCATTCGACGCCGGTTACAGCAGAGTGGCCTGTTCGCAAGACGTCCATTGCTTTGTCTACCCTTGACGCAGAACCACAGACGTGTCCGCGGCCAATGGTGCGATGAAAGAAGGATGTGGACGGCAGAATGGAATGAAATTGTCTTTACTGACGAGTCACGCTTCTGTCTGCAACACACGATGGTCGGATTCGAGTCTGGAGACACCGTGGAGAGAGGTTGCTGAACAGCTGTGTTATGCACCGCCACTCCTGCACCGGGTATTATGGTATGGGGCGGTATTGGATATCACTCTCGCACTCCTCTAGTACGCATTGCTGGTACTTTAAACAACCAGCGCTACATCTCTGAGGTGTTGGAGCCAGTTGTCCTTCTTTACCTTCAGGGCTTGCCCACAACCATATTTCAACAGGATAATGCACAACCACATGTGGCACGCATTGTCCAAGGGTTCTTCGTCAATCGCCAGATTGAATTGCTTCCCTGGCCAGCTTGCTCTCCGGATCTTTCGCCGATAGAAAACATGTGGTCCATGGTTGCTCAACGATTGACCCAGATTACATCCCCATCTGCCACATCAGATTAACTTTTGCAGCGTGTGAAAGCTGCTTGGTCTGCTGTACCCCAAGAACATATCCAAAGTCTCTGAATCAATGCCGTGGCAGCGGTGATCACCAACAATGGCGGCTACTCTGGCTACTGATGTTGGCAGGAACCACACTTCACAGAAGTCTATAAATTTAATCATTTGATACTTGGTCAACATGTTATCTACAAAATAAATTTTGTTGTGATATCTCTTGTCTTTCTTGGTGTTGCAATTTGGATGGGCAGCAGTGTATATATATGTATATTTTTTTTAATAAATTTTTTCTTAATTGAAAGGGGGGTTTGAATCCCCTTCCTAGTTGGGGCCAAGCTGCTTGCTCTCTATATATGATGCATGAACACCAAAATAATAATTTATATTGACTAGCATTTGCCTTTGAGACTTAAAAAATGTTGCAATAATTTCAAAAATAAATAAATTAGTTTATTTTCAAAGAACCAATGTGTATAATTAAGTTTATTTTCAAGGAACCAATATGTATAGTTAAGTTTATTTTCAAAAATAAATGAATTAAAGTTTTGAATAGTTTAGATGTATGCATTTTGTACTGATTCATGGTGTTTCTTCTTATTCCTAAATGATCCCCTTCCTTGACTGGCCAAGATTCTTTTCTGCTGCCAAGTAAGTTCTTTCATTCTCATTTTTCTAGTTGATTTATTTGAATTGTTCTACAAGGTGCCAGTTGCAATTGTGCGCCAAATGCAGGGTTCCCACGGTCCTTGAAAAATCCTTTAAAGTCCTTGAATTTGTTTTTCCTAACTAGGGGCCCTTGAAAGTCCTTGAAAATTAGGAAACTTGGTGAAAAGTCCTTGAAAGTACTTGATTTTTTTAAAACTAGTACATAATAGTGTAATTTCGTGTTGCATTGCTACTTGTCCAGACTAGTTTCCTCCAAAGCAGGTGTGTCATTTGAGCGTCATTCTGAATGAAACCGATGTTTCCCTCTTTGACACTACAAGATATACTAGTAATGCTGTGTCTAGATCGTCCATTTTCCACAGTATTCTGTCCGTCTAAGTTGACACCTCTGGTCTACGTTAAGACAGCCATCTTGTTATGTCCGCCACATAATGACGTATCACGTTCGCTAGATAACAGCACTGCTTTCTTAGGAAACCGTAGCTTTAGCAGTCAGGATGTCATTGGAAACCTGTCACGCATCCAAAGAAATGAAGCCAAATTCTTATTGCAAAAATATAAAAGTTGCAACTGAAAAAAAAAATTTTTGAAGAAAATCACATTAAAGATTTCTATTGTTGAAAATTTTCTGCAGATTTCAAATCCGTTGAAATTTTCCCTCTATCTTTAACGATCACAAAGATAGATTTATTTTGTTACTCAAACAAAATAAACCATGACAGCCGTCTGTTGTAGGCAGTGGACGACAGGAAAATAGAGATTGTGTCATGTAGATCGAACCGTCTGTGCAAGCTCCCATACTCTTCTTCGTGCGACTAAAATAATTTATCGCACGACCGAAATTGATATGTGTGCAAGTAGCCTGATAGCATTGAGTTGAGACAAAAAGCAAAATAAAAAAAGAAAGTCCAAATTTTTACCAAAATTGATGGTAAACTTTCTTTTCTTGGCTATCAGTAGTTTTAAAAAAATTGTCTTTTTTTTGTATTACATTTTTCTTTTTAACTGACAACTTTTGTGTATGCCTTGTTTTAGGTCGTTATAAAAAATTTTAGGTCCTTGAAAAATTTGTTTTGGGTTTTGAAAAGTCCTTGAATTTTTTTTGGATAAAGGTGTGGGAACCATGAAATGTTTTAACTGTGGAATGTAAGTGAACATCTCTCCAGTCATTTTTGCTCAGAGATTGTTGCTTTTTCATTGAAGTGATCTTGATTTTACTAAAATTTTTGTTACTTGTGAATTTGGGTATTTATTTTGATTTTGATTAAATAGTCATTCTTTTCACAAAGCTGTATATAGTAGGGTTGCCATTCCCATCATGTCATGGCTGAGTGGGTATGGCCACTGCGCCAGCAACCTCAGAGTCCGACCGCAGGTTCGATTCCTGTCGGATACATTTCTTCCTTTTGTGCTAGTAGAACTTTCATTGGGTTATTTGTCTATTACGTATATGTCTATTGTCTGGGATAGAAGGGCCAATTATGGTCCTTGAACCATAAAGCCCCTAGCAGCCGCTCGTATCTGTAGTTAAATTTCCCGGTATTGTTTGGCGCCATCACGACTGGCACCACGTTGACCGAAAAGTACCACTGATTTATTAGAATTGTTTTTTTTTTACTCGAATGAATTTTGACGGACGGTTTGTTGCAGGAGCTACGAGCAAGCGGCTCTGGTGAGCAAAGACATGGACGACGTCAACGCCGTCGTGCAGCTGATCGAGCGGGCGGCGCAACTGTTCCGAGAGCACGGCACCCCAGACACTGCTGCCTTGTCACTGGAGAAAGGAGCAAAGTAGCCTCTTTTGTATATTCGCTTGATTGCTGTATTGAATTGGTTGAAAATTGGGTCTGTAGCACACCTGGTGGTGGCCTTGACGAGGTATCTCATCGTAACTGTTAGATCTCGTCTTTCGCGATCTCTTGTCATTGGAAGAAAACGGACTACATCTCGATAGCACCATAGAAAATCGTCACTGTATCGATGCCGAAATAATTCATTAATAGTGAGGTTGGTGCAATCTCGATGGATGAGATATCGTGCCGAGAGCAAAATGGGTCGGATCGGGGACAAGATATCTTGCTTAATCCAAAACTGACCAGATCTTGATGGACGAGGTGTGTCGTTGCTTGACAAAAACTGACCAGATCTTGATCTCATGACCATAGAAAATTTGGCAATATCTTGATGACAAGATATCACGCCATTACCAAAGCTGGTCAGATCTTAATGATGAGATATCTTGTCCAAACTACTTGAAGAGTTAAAGAACAGATTAAGTAATTAAATGGGGATATTTTTTTGTTCAGGTCCTGGGAGAGGAACTTATCCATCAAGTGGTTTTGACGAGATATTGCCGATTTTCGAGATCTAGCCAATGTTTTTCTGATGACGAGATAGCAGTCCATCGAGACCTGATAAGTTTTTCTAATGACAAGATAACTCGTCGAGACAACCAATCGGGAGACCTGATTTTCCAAATTAGTTTTAATGGCCCTTGAAAAATTTTAATATTTTACTGAGAATCTTAAGTTTTTTAAAATTTAGTTTTGCATATTTTGTTTTACTGGCGTTTTCGAACCAAGATCAGTTTGTCCAAGGTAAAATGTAAAGTTAAAAATCTAGGGCATAACTTTCACAAGTGCGCTAAAAATGGGTGGTTTAAGACGTGGTGTGTGTGATCCAAATCCAACACTCTTGAAAGATTTTTTTGCCTGTGTTACTCATGGGTTGCTCATATGAACCCATGAGTGAACATATGTGTATGTTGTGGTGGTAGCTGTTGCTTATGATATAATTTCCAATTTGCTTTTATAGGATTGTGGAGGTCAAGTATCCAGAAAAAGCTCTGGAATTTTACAAGAAAGCTGCAGAAGTGGTGATGGTGGGTATTGTAAAGTTAATATCTAATAACGTACATAAGAAAGTATTCTTTTCTCACCACTCCTTGGAAACGATGAAAGTAAAACAAGGGATCATTTGAAGGAAAATTTTCACAAAAGCTCCTATTTCCAAAGTTTTGGTGATTTTCTTGAAATCTCATCGAAAGTTTAGTCCCTTTTTTCAACTAATAGTGAGCGGATAGGAAAAAATATTTTTTTGGATATTTCTGTAACAATAAAATGTTCTAACGGACGACCGTTTCGAAGTTTTGAGGCAGGCCGTGGCAATTGTGAAATAAAAACCAGAGACTAGTTGCTAGATGGTCATAAAGAAAATATTTATTTTTAACATCTTTTAAAATGCTTTAATATTTCTATCAAAATCAAGGTCAACTCATTTATTAGAGTTTTGTGCTTTTACATTAATCTCTTATTGGAGTATAACTCAATTTCGACGCATTCACACAATTTTGGTGACTTTTTATGAAAATTTACCAAAGATGAACAAAAGTTCAGTCTCTTCAAACTTTTGTCATCAAGCCATGGCAATTGGAACAAAAAACATCAGAATATTTGGTTGCTAGATTGTTTGTAAAACCTTAAGAAAAAAGTGTTTAGTTTTCTAATTTTAGAATTTCTTAGACATATCTTCAACGTCTGTTTCATACTTGGTCATTTGTGTTCAATGGTGTCATACATTTTGTGTTTTAGCCCATTTCAAGTTATTCTCACAAAATATTAAATATAACCAAGTCCATTTTATAATGAAAAAATGTGGGTTATTATTTAAAACAATATTTTGCAAGTTTTCAAATTGAAATCAATGTCATATTGCATATTTGAATTAAATATAAAATTAATTGCAAGGTTGCTGTAGGTGACTTCCGAAATCTCCCAAGCTCATCATTTTTAAATTTTGACAACTTTTATGAAATTTCATCAGAATTTGGGTCCTCTTTATTCCAGTAACACAAAGAAAAAAAAATATTTGACTGATTTTTCTTCAGAGTGAATACTTTCCAAGGAATTCCAATTTTACAGTTTTGGCGCCAAGCGACCCTGAAAGAAAATTGTCGTAATCTGGCTGCTAGATTGTCACAAACCTTTTAAGAAAAAATATTTAGTTTTTAAAATTCAAATTTCATGTGCAAGATCTTCAACTTCTGTTTCATGCTTAGTTGGAATATTTTGAGTTTTAGCCGATGGATTTTGTATTCAAGCAACAAAAATTGTGTTTAAGGAGAGATTTCTATTTTTAAACATTTATGCTACTCTTTTGCAAGTGTTTTGGTTGTGACAGTTAAGATAGGTTAGCAGATTTATTTGTTGAAAAGTTATACAAAGACGTTATGTATAAAGGCTCTCCATACATGGCCTTTTGCTAAAGGACTTTTTGTAGGAGTATTAAAAATAATAATAAATACTAGATCACTAAGTTCATGAATGACTTGTACACAAAATAATCCTTTGTTTAGGAACTTCAATTTATAATGTGTGTACTAAATAAAGAATTATAATGTACTCTATTTTCGACATGATTTACTTTAAAATTTGTCGTAGTGTTCTATTATTAGTAATCATTTTGTTTCCACAGATAGAAGACAGACCATCGCAGGCATCTGAGCATGTGGGCAAAGCTGCCAGAATCTTACTCAAACTCAAAAGGTAGGGATAATTTTTGTTGTATTAGGGATGGCAAAACAACTCTCCTTCAAATCATAGCTAAAAATTTTAAAAACTAAATTTATGGTTTTGGATTTGACGAGGTTCTGTTTCCTCAAATATTAATAAAAAATTGCTGCATATTGTACTGCCATTCCATTTTTTTTTTCCATTTAAGATCACAGAGTTGAGATGTATACAGACCACAGAACTATGTGGTTTTCAGGCTTGATTCTTTTTTAAAATGGGCTTTAAAAAATCAACATGGTTTGACAAAAAAATTAAATAAATGGCATATTATAGATGATTTTCATGTGATTTTGGCAACCCTCCCATAACAGGGTTCTCACAGGTCTTAGAAAGTACTTACAAGTGCTTATTTTGACCTTCCATTTCAAAAAAGCCCGTACTAAGTGCTTATTTTCCTTTTAAAGCAAAAATAATTTTTCAAATGAGAATATTTTATTCCAAAATTTCTGACCTCTTTTTAGTTCCTGATCGGCTCATCCCCCAGGCAGTAAACTTGCTTTAGAACATGGGTTCAGTGTAAATGAATCATTAGAAGTTGAAAACTTAAAGGAAGAATCTTACATTGCTCAGAGGCTCATTTATGAGAATACAAATAATTCTTATGATATTCACGTTACAACTATAACAAAAGAGATAAGAAAATTTCTCTTCAAGGAAAAATTATTTCCTTCATTTAGAAGAACAACGAAAAATTGAAAATCAGAAAAGTTTAGAAGAAACTGTAGAAAAAGGTTAATATTGGGTCATACGGAAAGTGTTGCACGTTTTTTAAAATAAATACCAACGAAGCTGTACAAAAGTATAAGAAAATTTTATTAAATCTCATAAGTCCCATTTTGTTCTATAACTTTTTGGCAGCTGGAAAATTCTTTTTAAAAAACATCATTAGGCTCATTTGTAAAGAAGTTATCGAGGTGCTGTTTGACAGTCTCCAAAGAGCATTGTCATGCTGGAAGACAACACCTCGACAATTGATCAGTTCTGGCCTCTTTGCTTCGATTTCTGCTTTTAATACTGCCATTTGAGAACAGTATTTTCCGAATTTATTGTCTTATTTTGTGGCAACAATTCATGATAAACGATTCCTTTGTAGTCCCACCATACCGAAAGCATTACTTTTTGGGGATGCAGTTCCCCTCTCGATGTTACTTGGGAGGTTCATTTGACTTACCCCGTGATCTTTTCCTTGTAACATTCTTGTATAGTATCCACTTCTCATCTCCAGTAATGAGCCGTTTCAAAAAAGGAGCTTCATTTCGTTTCAGCAAAGAATCACATGCCCAAATTCGAGCAAGCCTATTCTGCTGTGTTAAAGTATGGGCTACCCATACATCGTAGCAGCTTACATATCCAATCTTCTTCAGATGGTCATGAACTGTACTTTTTGGAATAGTTTGACTGTGTGATAGTTCCTGAACTGTGTAACGTGGATTTTCAGGGATAGCATCTTTTAATAGGTCCCCTAACTTTATTTCCTTTCTTAAAACATAAGAGCATAATTAAATGAAAATGAACTTTTTCTGGTTCTCCATTCTTAGCACTGCAGTGAAACAAAAATTATGCCACAACACATGCTATAATTATGCAGTGTAAGCAGTAAAGACCGAATTTTACACATCTACTTCAATCAAGGTCACTCCTTATCAGCGGCAGCAAAATAATAATAACAAAGATAGCTTCAATTTGAAAACTAGCAGATCTTTCCAAATGACCCAATAAAAGAACTAGACAATCAGATATCTAAAAAAGAAAAAGAAGTCAATTGAAAAACAGATGACTGTATCAGGATTTTGAAAAATAATTTTCATTGACATGTGATGAAAATTTAGAAAGAATTTGTTTTTAATATTTGTAGTACATAATTTTTTAATGTATTTTATTTGTTCCAATCAATAAAATTACATTGGTTCAATCATTAACATTTTAATTTTACCCTCCACTACTTTTCATTTGATTTAATTTAAGGTTTTTTAAGTATATAATTTTTTAAGCAACTTTTTGAACCTTGAAGATTGTGGTGTTAAAAATTTTTTTTCTTCTTGCTCTCTCCATTCTATAATTTGTTTATATACTTACATATTACTGTTATGTGTACACATAAAAGCCCATATATTAACTGTTAACATTTGTAAAAACTAGACGTGGCTTATTTTGAAAGATCTCAATTTTGTGTGGCATCATTTGGGGTATAATTTTTAGAAAAAAGATGAACTAATCTCTAAGAGCATCCCACTTGGTTAAAAGTCGTATATTAAATTATATAATAGGGCTTCTACAATGTTTTATTTAAGTCCTTATTTTTAGTTAGAAAAAAAGAGTGGGAACGCTGCCATAAGTCACAAGGGCCCACCGTGACCAGTTCGGGAGAGTGACTGACCAGCGACTGGGGGGATGGAAGTTCCCACCAAAGACCGTTGGGGCATCAAATGTCCTCACATTGATGGAGGATAGGAGTGTAGACAGAAGGGTACCAGCTCGAGCGTCGACCTTGTCATTGGACAGTGGTTCAAAATGATGAGGTGTTATCCTCTGAAGTTACCCCCAGGATTGATCCTGCACTGTCACCAATAAACATTATATCTGTTGTGGCCTCAAGTTTTCGTGGTGTGAAAGTTTGAAGGGTGGGGTGCTTGCTAAGGTGTGACCTCGTCATCTGACGGTTCAAAACGAATGGAGTCGTCCCAGGTTCTTTCCCTTGGGGGGCCAATCCCGACCCATCGCCGATAGTCTGTTGTGTCACTCTGGTGCAACGTCAATCAAATAATGAGATGTTGATTACCTACCTTTCAAATGAAATGGTCATTTCCCGTCTGAATCGCTCGATTTCGTCTCCTCCAGGTACGACGAGGCGGCCGAGATGGTGAAGAGAGAGATGGGATACCATCTGGCCATAGACAACACCCGGTCTGCGGGCAGACTGGTGGTGGCAGAGGTTCTGATCCACCTGATGCGGGAGGACTACGTGGCTGCAGATAAAGCCTACAAGGAAGGATACAAGTGAGTACACTTCGAAGCTGCTTTCTGTCGAGCATTGATTTGTTACTGCGCTTTTTTGTTGAGTACTGCTCATGGGGAAAACCATTTTTCCTTCCAAGACTTTTTACTCAAAGATGTCCGTCTCATATCTGGTGAGGTTGCAATCAAACCATCCATATACAGGGCTACAACAGGTGACCTTTTGCTGCTGTTTATCATCTTTGGTGACTAGCAATGTTGTCCCAAAAGCTACGAATTGAGAAATTTCTGTGACTTTTTGAAGTTTGATAGTCATTGAAAATTAATTTCTCCCTTTTTTAAAACTAATAGTGTACAAGGAAAACATTTCTTATTCATAAGAGGTCAACAAAAATTGAGTCCCTTTTTGAACAAATTGTGGACAAAAATAGTTTTCATATTTTTCTTTGGAGAGAAGATTTTTCAAGTGACGCCCATTTTGAACTAAAGGCTCGAAACAGTCTCAGGCATGAAAGAAACCCATCAGAATCTGTGGTTGCTAGGTTGTCACGAAACCCTATTAAGAAAATATTGTTTTTTTTTTTTAAACTTAAATATCTTAGTAAGATACATTTTTTTTACTTTAGCCAATTTATTTTGTACCTGAGCGACTCCAATAAGAGTTTGTTGTTTAAAAAAATGTATGCTTCTATTTCACAAGTGCTTTGGCTGTTTATTTTACAATCTGTTTCAGATGAGAAAAAATTCTGATTTTGGGATTATTTCAAACTTTGAGAATTTTAAAGCAGCTCTATCTACAGAATGAAGACATTGTGTCTACTTGTTGTCTGCCTGTCCTTCATCAAACTTGAACAAACATTGAATACTAATTTATCTTCTCTAAAATGAACTGATTGGGAATTTCAATTTGCTTTTTGTTCAAATTTACTCTTATAAGGCAATATGGCATTTAACCTGGGAAAGCTGTCATATTTTAAAATTTTCTCTTTAGTATAATGTTATTGATGCCAATTTTTGTTGTCAATACACCTTCATCTCTTATAAAACCACGTCTGTTATCAAAAATGTTATTCCTAGGATGAAATCGCAATTTTTTAGAACCCATTTTCATTGGTACTGAAGGATACTGCATGGCTTTACTCACTTAAGCATGCTGGTAAAGCTTTTGAAACAGTGTTCTGAAGGCAATGAATGGTTTTTTTCAGCTACTGCGAAAGGGACGAATGCAACACGCTGATGGACATCCTGGAAGGGTACGACCAAGGGGACTCCGAACAACTCAATCGGGCTCTCAACAGCCCCTTCATCAAGCACATGGATGTGGAGGTGAAGTACAGCTCTCGATAATTTCTTTCCAACCCCGAGGGGTTTTCCACAGGTGCCTTATAAAACTTAATTCTTACTCTATTCCTTAATCCCTTTTTTGCCCCCTTTGACGACATTTTTCACTTGACGTTGGCTTGTGTTTGACGCTATCTGATCAACCACCGACATGGTTTGGCCAGTTTCGATAACCACTAGGTACTGTCGTGGAAGAAAAGAAAACACACCTCTTCATTTGGTGCGCTGTTCATATCAGAGCAAATTCAAAGATATCATTCAATAAGGAAACTAATTATCGGAATGAGCTGAAATTTTGCATGGTCATACTAGAAGTCCTTCTAAGTCGATTCCCTTCGAAATATATTAAGGTTACAATTCAAAACGTTTCCCACGACTTTTCGAACCACCGCCCTCCACTCTAAAAACTCTGCACCGTCATCGGTACTAAGTGGGGTACATGAGCAAGGAGACCACTACAAGACAGCTCTTTTGTGGAATGCACTCCAGAGTCTCGACCTGCACTGTTTGTGGATACCGGTAGTCTAGTTTGGTATAGGGCAACCAGCCTTCATTCTTTGGAGTCCACTTCCAGAATACCGGAGAGCCCCGATTTTGTAAACCTTACAGATCATCTGTCGTTACTTGGGGGGGATCTTTTTGTCCGGAACTCTTATACCCACTGTGTTCACCATCGTCCTACCACATCCCTTCAGTCTTTATGGCGCCTCTACTGTTTGCAAGATCGAGTGCACACTCACCGCGGTCACAGTGGAGCGTGTTTGATATTTTCCACTTGAATTCATTCAATGTGTAATAAATACCAGCACACATCTTGCCCACCTGTTTCAGCACAGAGAGGTGCCCTTAAGTGGGCACTGCAATCACATATTTGCCCAAGCCAGTGGAAGTGGGTGTTTGGAATAGTCAGTGTGGATTATACGCCTCAGAAAGTGCAATCCACTTCTGAGATGCCCAACAAGTCTGCATTCAAGAATAGAGTGGAGGGTACCCATTTGCAGAGACTTGTCCGCCGGCTTTGAATGCATTGGAGTACTCGGGGTGGGAAAGCGGCCGTGGCTTGTGAGCAGTTGGGATGCAAGTGGGTGATATGCGTGTCTTCTGAGATCGAGAGGAAGTCATGTGTATGCCTGCCTTCTTTGGCTTGACTTGCCCACTGTGCTGGCAATCTGCGAGTTATTGGTAATGCAGATTTATTTTCTCCCTGAGAGTAATTCTCTTTTTCTGTTTAGTACAGCTTGGCCAAATATGGCCACTGTTCGACAGAAGCCAATATGTAGAGTGAGGAGGCGTTTTGAAGTGTGTACGGGCAACAAGGTACACCAGCGATCTGTCCTCCATTCACTTTTACAGGGCCGCAGTAGCCTGGTTAGAAGAGTAAATAGGTATGTCCACACTTGTGCGCTTTCATTTTCAACTAGCCTTTCAATGTTCAATTCAACATTCGTCAACACATGCCTTATTGCATGCACTTAGAGGCATGCTCTTTCCACACTCGTGCCTCACTTCCGTTTCAAGATGGATGAAGATTATGCCATTCTGTTAGGACTGTTTCTGGATGTTAAATCAGTGTGGCATAATTTGTGATCAGGCAAGTAAATAAACATAGGAAATCAAGGCGAGTGATTTGGATGAAAAAATATTTCAAAACGCATAATGAGCATTTATTCATTTACATTAAAATTTATTATTATTTGTTGGCGCACTCGTTCAGACACTATGATTATATTTTCTTTGATTTATTTCGCTGGAATCGTTTGCACGTGTTTCCTGATGCTCGCAGCGAATAATAGCTGAATCTTCTTAAAATCGGAACTATATTTTCCCCTTAAATAAGTTATTAGAAAAAAGGAGGAAGGCGTGAATGATGCTTTATTCGATCTCTGGTCTGAGTACTAATGTCTCTCGCCCTGGATGCAGCTAACATGTATGCCCTTCTTTGCTAGTTGATTAAATTCTTGTTGTTACTGTTAGACTTGAGTTTACCTTTCTCTTCCCCCCCCCCTGCTGATCATTATTCAAATTTAATAATAATTGAAATATTTCCTGTTATTCTTTCGACCAATAGATGTGGTGATTTAGACCTTATGTGTGTTGTGGAACCAATAAAAATAAATTCGAAACACAGTGTATAAAGTGGTTACAAAACAGTTGTAAATAATCGTCTTTACCGATTAGCTGAATTTCAAAATTTTACTGCAAAAATTTACTGCATTTCGTTACATGGAAGTACTTATAAATATTTGAGAAAAAAATGAATAATAATATTTGCATTTTATCTATGCTTATAAACTAAGATGACTTTTAGTTTGCAAAAATTATTTTAATAATTAAAGGATTAGTTAGTGTTTAAACGAAGTACATTTATCATATTTATCCTTGCCGGCTTAAAAATAAATTTGTTTCATTTTCATCCTTATAAATCTTTAGAACCTGCACAATAACTAAGAAAATTTTAATGGATCCAACACTATGTTAATATTACACTGGTATAATAAAAAGCTTAATTTGTCAGTTTTTAATTAATTTCATAAAATATGTTTAATTAATGCCTATACACAATCAAAAAAAAAAAAAAAAGATTAACTCTTGTAGTGTTTCAACAAACAATACTTTGAACAGAAATATTTTAAATGCAATAATAATAAAGTTGAAGATTGTTGTGTTGTTATTTCGCTAGGGAAATTTAATAAATGCTCTTTACAAGTTTTGAATGAATGACGTTTTTAATTATTTTTTATTTGATTTAAAATTTATTATTACGTTATTAATTTATTTATTAATCATGACATGTTTAAATTTTTTTGTTTAAGATTTACAGTGAATGTTCCACAAACACTCATAAGATCTGTAATCTTCTATAAATTCAAGAGTTTGTTTGTTATTCATGATAACACTAAAAAAATACCCAAACAGAACAACTTCTGTTCACCAAAACACTGCAAATTGAAAAACAGTTGAAGCGCACAGAGATCCAAGACTGTTAGAACTTCTTACGCTACGCTGTGTTATGAAAAACTGCTACATCTGACTCATCTCGGTCATGCCTTTACGCATGCGTCCCTTGTGTCGAGACATGCGCTGGGGCATGTGGAGAGGCATGCACTAGCGCAAGTAAAAGCACACAAGTGTGGACATACCTATTGACTAGCAACTGGAGGGTTGCGAGTTCGAATCCAACCACAGACCGTCGCATATTAAATCTGTCGTGGCCAAAAATATCCTCACGTTAGCGTGGTGTGGAAGTTTGGTGCAGAGTTTGAGAGAGAGAAGTTTGGAAAGTGGGGTGCCATCTTAGGTGTCGTTCTCGGCATCTGACGGTGGTTTAAAGTGACGTGTTGTCCTCGGAACTTTCCCTTCGAGCTGTGATTCTACACCGTCTGCTATAGCCAGTTTGTTTGCTCCAGTACCTATCCTTCTGCTTTTCCCCTCCCTCGTTGTTTCATTGCGTATGGTCCAATGTGTGTCTTACACCATAAAAATCCGAAACAACCCACTGCAATACAGTGCTTTACTTGCTCTTTCACCACACTCGTCCAATGAACCTGCATTGCATCAAGTGTGTTCCTCGTTTTCTCTAATTCGTTCACTCCTTCCCCCAACAGTACGCAAGACTGGCCCGTTCTCTCTTAGTCCCCGAGGAAAACGCCAAGAAGGAGTCTCAGGGCGGATCCAAAGCTGCTGCTGCAGAAGACGACGAATACGCCGCAGGACTTCTATAGAAAAAGAACCACGCATAGCTTTTTTGTACATATGTAAATTCTCTTCGACGTAATTTTAGTGGGTTATCTACATACTTCCAGTGTCGCCGTTTAAAGTCTCATTCCTACTTTATTTGTATATCTCGAGTCCTGTGTGTCTAGTCTTGATCCGAATAAAAATGTTGAAATTCTCTGCGTCTTATTTTTTGGGATGTTGTTACTGTTTTTTTTTTTTTTTTTTTTTTTTTTGCAGCTATTTTGCTGTGGCAACTTGGTTGGAAGAGGAAGAGCGATCGAAGGGTTATGGGAACTCGATCTGACTCTAGACCGTCGTGTTGGTGGGTCAAATGTCCTCACGTTTGGCATGAGGTGGAATCGAGTTTGAGAATTAGTGTTGGAGATCGATGCATTCGGTAGGTAGACATTTTAATTAACGTCATGTTGGAGCAATGGGTATTCGATCTCGCTAGTTTAAAATACTGTCATGTACGTGGGGGCTGTTGCACGTTGAATTTGCCGTGGCTTCAAATGTCTTCACGTTGAAGTTTTGCGCAAGTTTGGAAAGTGGAAAGCCAGCTTTGATGTTGACCTTGTTTACTGACTGTGGTTCAAAATTACAAGTCCTCAATTCATTCCCTTCATGATGGAATAGCCCATTCTGTTGCCTCAGTGTAACATTAATTAAAAAATACCAAAAAGCCCTTCAGGATGGATTCCAGACTGTTGCCAATAGCCCCTTGTGGTGCTCCTGTGGGCTATCCAATCAGTGGCGTCGTTGGGCCACTGATTGGATAGCCCACAGGACCCACTGACCTCCCCTAAATTTTTTCACTGCCCATCCCCTTCCTATATATCGTCCTAGTGCTGCGATAACCTGTGTGTGTGTGGACGATCCAACCAAACACTTTGTGAGTTGGAGCTGGTGCACGTTAAATCTGTTTTCACGTTAGGTTGGTGTGGAAGTTTGGAGAGTGGGGTGTCAGCTTAGGTGTTGCTTTGTCATCTGACCGTGGTTCAAAATTACGAGGTGTTGTCCTCGGATCTTTCCCGTAAAGGATTGAACCCAGACAGTCGTCAATAGCCCGCTGTGTTTCTCTAGTAAGACGTTAACTAAAATTACCATTACCGTTAAATCTCGTCGCCTCAACTGTCTTCACATTGGCGTAGTGTGGAGAATAAGGTGTTTGCCTCGTCATCTGACCGTGGTGATGTCGTCGGACCTTTCCCTTTGGGGGTTGATCCCGGACGCATACTCGGAAACCCTCACGCTTTCAGCACCTCTTGGCGAGTTGGCGATAGATGCCTGTATCGCCAACTACGATAATCCTAATGTTAAAACTTAGAGGAATTGCCGCTAGAAGGCGTATTAGGTCTGTCGGCGGTTTGAAAAATCGCGCGCTGTTCTGATGTTGAATGCATTCTGTTTTGTTTATGCTTATGAGAATGTGTGAGGAGCTCATGTTTTTCAACGGTCTTTGTATTGAAAGCGGAATAATTTGATTAGGAAAAGTTAATTTGTCTTTAGGCGTATTCTTTTGAAAGATTGTATTTACTTTTCAGTTCTTTTTATGTGCTTTCATTTGCAAAATCTTATATTAAGTATTATTTTTTGTCCCCTCATATGCCTGTACCAAAACTTTTGCATTATTAATCTCTCTATATTAAAAAAAAGTTACCGCCGCCGCCGCCGAAGAATTGAAATTTTTGTTGTTTAGCTCCATTCTTAGACGGTTTCCCGAGAAAGTACTGATCGGAAAAATATGAAATTAACATGCTTTGTTCTTCATCGTATTCCCTGGATAATTATTAAGATTTTTTTCCGATGCGGCTATTAGTTTAGGTTTTATTAAGTGTTAAAGTTGAAGAAGTGAAATTTCTTCCGCGAGTGAGCAAAACACATTCAAAATTTCAGTCTTTAGTCGTGAGTTTTTTTTTAAGAGTACCTCTCAACGTAAATTTTTGCAGCTCGTCGAGTTTTTTTTTAAATTTAAATTTGGTTCTTGATAATATTTTTTTGAAATTCAGGAAAAATCGGGACATTTTTGTTACTTTTTTTTAAAACTGCCATATCTATATCTAATTACTATTAGTTTTTAATTTTTAAAATATAGCAGTATACCTCAGAATATACTCTTTCTTACGGTACTATTATTTTTGAAATCGGTTAATAATTAAATTGGATGCGATCAAAAGTTCGTCATACAAAATTCGGAATCTTTGGATATTTTCGCTACTTATTGTTAAAACCGTTTTGTCTACGGCAAAAGCCATTATTTTTTAAATTTGAAAACATCACTGAATACATTACATTACACTCTTTCTTATGGTACAATTATTTTTCAAATTGGTTAATAAATAAAATCGATGCAAATAAAAGTGGGTCATACAATTTTCGGAACTTTCAGATCGTAACTTCCGATACAAAACTAAAATGGCCATATCTGTATAGTATTACTGTTAATTTTTAATTTTAAAAATATTGCAGTATACCTCAGAATATACTCTTTCTTACGGTACAATTATTTTTAAAATTGGTTCATAAATAAATTCGATGCAATCAAAAGTTGGTGACACAAATTTCGTATTTTTCAGTTCGCATAGCTGCTTCCGAAAGCAGTAGTGGGTTACACTTTTGACTATCGGGTTTGCCAGATATCAAATTTATCGTAGCAACAATTGCCATAAAAACGATTTCTTTTTATTTGGCGAGGAAAAAGGCTCGCTTTTTTCCCTCTGTTTTCAAGACAGTTTACCGACAAAGTACAGATCGTAAAGTTTGGATATTAACAATGTTTAGTTAAAATTGTACAGGGAACAAGATGCAGAAGATTTTTTACTGATGCGGCTATTAGTTTAGGGTGCATTAAGTGTTAAAGCAAAAAAAAGTTAAATCACTTGCGAAAGAAGTATTGGTTTGAGAAAGCAAACCAAACGGATTGCGTAGCAATCCCCGGGGTCGGCGAGCGTAAGCGAGACGCAGCGAAGCCCTCGCTGTGACGTCATGAACCGGAAAGTGAAATCAGCATAATACGAATTATTCAGATAGTTTCACTCTGTGAAAGTAATGTTGGTTTGCGAAGCAAACCAAATGGTATCTGTGACAGGAGTGTTGGTTTGCGAAGCAAACCAAATGGGATTGCGCAGCAATCCCCGGGGGTTGGCGAGCGTAAGCGAGCAGGGGGCGGAGCCCCCTAGTTTTATATAACTTCCATACACCGAACACTGATGTGCTAAAAGTCATGGGATAGCAGTATGCAAATTTACTAGTGCTCACATTGCATTAAAAGAGTATAAAGAGTCAGATAGTTATCAGTGCTCTCTGTTAAACTCTTGAATGTCGACCTGCCAAGAATTAACCGAGTTTGAACGTGGAAGGATAGTTAAAGCTAAATGCATAAGCTTAACATTTTGGACATAGTTGAGACCTTGCTCCACATTGTCAAGGGTGTATCGAGAGTACCTCATAGAAGGCATTACCCATCACAAGTGCATTTGTGCTAACAGACTTAAGTTCTCATATAGGTATGTTGAAATAAACAATGTAATATGTCGATTTGGTTTTCCAAAACCTCTGTTGAACAAAATTTGGGTAGTACTAATGATTTTGTGCTATTCTATTGATACACAAGCGGAAAGGGGAGGTGAGGTGTAGAGGGAATAGTATCATTACTGAGTACAAGGAGTGGGAAAGCAACTTGCTGGTGGTTCAGTGGGTTTCTCATTGTTAATAGCTTGCAAGCTGTAGATGACATAGGTTCAATTCATGTGACTACCCTGAGCGTATTTATTTTTTTGCGTCGAACATTTCCTGTTTGTATACGCACACCTAATTCTGTTTTTGCACAAACTTTTTTTTTACTCAGATTCAAAATAAATATTTCATTCTTTATTTACTCCAGTCAGTTTGAATTTATTTGCCCAAATTTTACGAAATTTTTTTTCTTCTATTTGTGGCATAGTAGTATCATCTGTTAAACTACATGGGTATTCGTAGCAATTACTGGGGGTTAGCAAGCAGTGGTCACACCTGACCCCATGAAAAGAACTATCACGGGCAATGCAGTGGTTAGTCAGTTATATTGCACCCACAAATAGATTGCATAACATGTAGTGTATGCGTTTTGGAATACATGTTTTCATTTACCAATGTATGTATCTACAATGTTCTAATTGTATTTGGTAACTAACACGACTGTATTCCCAACATCATTACAATGACACGCAACTGGAGGATTCAGTGATCTATCATTTGAAGATATTTATGAATCATTCGAGAAAGCCGTAAGCAAAGATGAATTATTAGAAGAGGTTGGCTTTGAGACTCCTAATCCCACAGAATGTAGTGATAATGAACAATAGGATCTTGTTCTAAATGCAGGTTTAGTAAAAGAATGTCTGGAACTGACCTGAAAATTGGGTAATAATTTTGTCAAACATGACCCTAATGAAAAACGCGCTAGGAAGTTTCAACGTGAACTGAAGTTCTTGGTAGCCTCTTACAGATAATTATATAATGGCCTAACCAAAACACAACAATTAATAACTGAATTTGTTCGTAAAACTGTTGAAACATTCGCACAAGATGATACTCATGCTCGTCCAAACAGAATTAGGTGTACATTAGTGTTGACTCGAAAAGGTGAGTTTGTGATCTCATTTGTATTGTACTGATGTGCACACTTTATATTTTCAGGTTCCTCATCCTTCAGATTTTTAACTATCCCTTACTTGTATTTATGTTTTTGTAATTTCTATTATCAAAATGTGTTTCTATGTGGTTTTGTTTTTATTTCTGGAAGCAGGTGTTTTTGTGATAGCAGTTATTGCCAAAATGTTAAGTAATTTTTTACAAAAATAAACATTTTCTCTATTTAAAAAAAAATTTCAAGATAAAAAAAAAAAAATTTAAGATTGGAAATACTTAAATTTGAATAATTCTACACTTAATGGTCATAAGTTAAATTTTCATGCAAAAAGTTTCTTTTTGAGTCTTGTATGGTTAATTATATTTACAGAAAATTGGGATACGCAGCGAAAACTTGAATCTCTTCAAAATTCTACTCTACGTATTATCAGTGGTTACCCCTGGTACTACCGAAACGCTAAAATTCGCGAAGATCTTGAAATTACCGAACTTAAAACTTACTTCAGTAAACTTGCTACTAATTTTTATGCTAATCTTGAATTAATTGATAACCCTGCCATCCAGTGTATCCCAGATATGACCCTCGTCAACCCGAATATAATAAAAGACCCAGAGTCATTCTTAATCCTTAATGTTCTTACTATTTAAATCTCCTGCTTTTATTTTTTCTTTAATTTAATAATTCTTAAGCCTTCCTTGTCATCTTGCATCTTATGTACTGTTCCAATTGGACTCGTCCTTGATCTGCCCAATTTCTAAGCCACCTGTTTTCATTGGACAACCAACTGCACTCACTCTACCTTACATATTTCAGTGAACTTCAAAACCTGCTCAGTTCCCAACTACTTTCTGAGGGAGATAGAAGGCCTTCGGCCTAAGTTCTCCGGCTCACCCATTATTTCATTTTCATTTACAGAAAAATGAATTTTTGTAATGTATGACTAAATTACTTGATATTTAAAGTTTATTGTGCATTGAAATGAAAATAAAAGTTTTTATGTACCATTTGTTTCTTTGTTTTTCTTGTAAGACATTAATTAAAAAATACCTTCTATAATGAATTGAAGTACATATATTCACTGTAACTGAAACACTTCTTTTTGTTTACCTTCATGTGTTTGTTTACAAAAATGTTGTCTGGTACACGCAAGTATTGTTAACCTAGTAATTTTTTTCTGGATTGAACTGTTTTGGAATGTAATTTAAATTGAACTTTAGAACTGAAATAATTATACTTATATGTGGAATATAATATGGACCAAGAGAATTGCATGCATAATAACATTTAGAGCTTCGATGAAAATCCAAATTTTTCCCATATTGTGTTTGGAGAAAGCCTACTTGTGTGTAATGTCAACAGAGGTCCCTTGTTTTTCAATAACACTATATATCATACAGTATCAATGTTTTCTTGGGAACTTTCTGTAAGAAGTCGGTCAGACTTTTTCGTATCTTGCAGAGAACAGTGTTTTGAAATTTTTTTTACACATATTTGTTTTGAAGGCACACGATGTAACCCAAAGTAATTTTACAATTTTCTAGAAGTCTCCATCATAGAGAATTCATTTTGATTAAATATTTTGCTAAAATGTGCTGAGATTCACACTCACTAACCTAGATCAGCTTCCTAAATAAATGACAATCAAAAGCTGTAGAGCAAAATGGTCTTAAGAAATCATGTGGATGGAAGACTAAATATGCAGTGCTGGCAGTCATTTGACTGATATTAAATTCAATGAATAATGTCAATCATTGAGTGCACAATGAAATTAGAAATGTTTTATTTAAAAGTTATTCCAAAACAAAATGATGTCCTATGTAAACATCCTGCATAACAACTGAAGAAATTGTAAACCAATATTTTGGTTGGTAAATATTTTCAAGTCGTAAAATTTTCTGTAGCTATACATTCTGATTCTTGCAACTTTAGCAATATTGGCTTTAGTCCGATTTGCATTCAAAGCTTATCTAGAACCATGAGTCAGCTAAACTTGTTCAAAGTAGGCTTCTGTGAAACTTATAAAAATGTGCTCATGCTATCTCCATATATTTAACTCACTCAAATCTGTCCTGATCAGGACATGAAAATTTTAGATAAAATAATTTTTGAATAGACCTTTTGAAAAATTAATTAAATCAGCATCATGCTAATATAACAGGTGCCGTGGTTTTAAGAGCAACCAGAGGGTTGGAAGTTCGAATCCAGCCAAAGACCGTCATGTAGAAGGGGGCTGGTGCATGTTAAATCTGTTGTGTTGCCTCGCTATATGACCATGATTCAAAATTATGTTGTCTTAATCTTTCCCTTTGGGGTTGATCCAGGATCGTCACAAATAGCCCATTGTGTTGCTCCAGTGGGGAGAGGGACAGAGACGTTAAATAAAAATACCATTAGATATACCACATTTCATCAAAATGTTGGTTTTAGACTAATCAGTAGCATGTTATAACTCCTAAAAGGTCTTGTGAATAAATTATTGCACACTTAGTAATTAAACGAATAATATTACTCAGATTAATATTGTAATTTTATTATAAAACAAATATTACTTTTCTTCTGTTCATAATAAGAAAAATTATATATATCTTGCCTCATAGCAGTGAAAAATTATATATTTAATCATAGGTTATGTATTTTTTGGCATACGAAACTGACATCTGATGAACTAAAAAACTACAACTATAACAGGTGCCATGGTTGGAAGAGTAATGGACTAGCAACCGGAGGGTTGGGAGTTCGAATCCTGCCAAAGACCGTCGTGTAGAAAGGGGGCTGGTGCATGTTAAATATATTGTGTTCTTACATTAGCGTGGTGTGTAAGTTTGGAGTGCCAGCTTGGGTGTTGCCTCGTTATTTAAAAATGATTCAAAATTATATTGTGTCTTAATTTTTCCCTTTGGGGTTATAAAAATAACCAAGTAGCATAATTTTCATAATTGCCAAATTGAACTTACTTTTAGACCAAAGTGGGGCCAAGGATCTGAAAAGTAGGGATGCGACATCAATGTCGATATTTTCAAAACATTAGTGTATTGAAGCCGATGTAGCATCACTAGTTGATAAACCAGTGTTATGAAATGGGGTAAAAAAGTTTAAATACACTGAATTTTAAGAACATCGATGTATTATCAACATTGATGTTTAGCTGTCGATGTTGCATCCGAAACCGCACAGTATACATCGCGTTACTTTGCGGGCCTCTAGCAAAGACTTTCTCAAGCCAACAGCAGGGTTCCCACGGTCCTTGAATTTTGTTTTCCTAACTAGGGGCCCTTGAAAATTACAAAACTTGGTAAAAAGTCCTTGCTTTTTTTTTGGACTAGTACATAATTGCGTTGGAATTTGTGTCCAAACTAGTTTCCTTCACGGCAGGTGCGCAATTTGAGCGTCATTCTGAAGTGTTACGTGTTTTGACACCACGTTTTATATATATGAACAACCATAATGGGTGATGTATACATGAACACACAAGGTCATACACCATGTTTCATTGACGCGTCATCCCATCGCTTTTTTGCATTCAAACATGAAAAAGTTCCGCCTCTTTGAACATTTCTTAAAATTGTCTCAGGGATTGATGAAGAAATACAAAGAAAATATTAAGGTTTTTGAAGGGGGTAACTGTTTATTTATTTTTTCATTTTTAATTTATTAAAGAAATTATACAATTGACGTCGTACGTTCAAGAATGAAAACTTAACAGTTTAGGACACTGCATTATCCGTTTTCGTAAAACGCCGAATTCGTATTGAGAAAATATAAAAGTTGCAATTGAAAAATTTTTTATTTACAGAAAAGCACATTTAAGGTATTCTTGTAAAATTTTCTACAGATTTCAAATCCGTTGAAATTTTTACTATCTTTAACGATTGTGACCAGAGAACAACTTTTGACACTGCAGTCAAAACTTTGGATTTGTTTTGTTTCTCAAACAAAATAAACCACGACAGCCATCTGCTGTAGTGGCCGTGGGCGAGAGCAAAATGAAAACGGAGATTGTGTCGATCGAACCATGTGCAAGCTCCCATACTCTTCTTCGTGCCACCAAAGAATTTATCGTACGATATTTTACCTCACGACCGAAATTGATATGTGTGCAAATAGCCTGATAGTTAGCATTGAGACGTGAAGCCCACTTTGCAAAAAAGTTCACAGGTTCTGTGATAAAAGAAAATCCAAACTATAACCAAAATTGATGACAACCTTTCCTCTTTTCTTTGACTGTCAGTAGTTTAAAAAGGAATTAAAAAATGTTTTTTTTTAATAAATATTTTTCACATTTTTTTAAATTGACAATTTTTGCACGTGCTTTGTTTTAGGTCGCTATAAAAAACTTTAGGTCCTTGAAAAAAATATTTTTGGTTCTGAAAAGTCCTTGAATTTTTTTTGGACAAAGGCGTGAAAACCATGAACAGTCAACGGTTCATCACACTACTACTCAAAATACCTACCAACTTACCTATGCTGTGAAGAATGGGAGGTTTGAAGAGTTAGGGTAAACGAGGCATAAGTTTGGCAGTCACAAATCTGTCCAAGGCCAGGAGGGCCTGGTGACACTGAGGGTGTTGCGAGTAAGTTTTGGTAGCCTCTTTTAGGAAAAGGAGATCACCCCTAAGGTGTTCCATGAGTTTACAGTGGAAGATGTAATGGTGAGTCGCCAATCTCTCCACACTGACACAGATCAGAAACTTGGTTTCTGAAGAAAAAAAAGTTTTTAAAAAAGTATTCCGGAAAGCAATTATGGCCTGCGAGTAGCTGGGATTTTATGGGGTGGTACACGTATTGACTAACATCTGGAGTGGGAAAAAACTTGTGCATTCTTCTACATATTGTATCTCTACTCCATCATAGTTCCCACAACTTCATAAGGATCTTGAGAATTTTAATTGACAAGGCAATTGTGCCCACATTTCACAGACAGCGAATTTTGACAGGATCAGTCTTGTCACCACCCATGTGACATATTGACTGCAGCGACAAAGTAATGTTGTTAGGTGAGACACGACTTCAGAGACAAAGCACTGTTGTCGTCACGTGAGAGGTGACTTACGACCACAGAGACATAGTACTGTTGTTATGTGAGAGGTGACTAATGACCGTTAAGGCTTAAAATGGTAATGCGTGTAAAAAAATTCTGCCTCCATAGCAGCCCAAATGCAAGTGCTATAATTATAGGATATGAGATAGAAAAAACTTTGTTTAAAGAAAGCTATTGAAAACAGTCAAAATGGAATATTTTTTCAATTTAAATTTTGTTGTTATCTTGAGCTCAAATGAGTGAAACAAATCGAGAAGTGTATTTGTTTACAAAAAATTACTTTGCTTAAATCTTAATACTTATTATTGATAACTGCTTTTACTAAGTTTATATTTACTACTAGTTGTCTCAACAAACAGTGGTGAGATTATATCAGGTAGACGATCAAACAAGAGATTTGATTCATAAGAAACTATATTATGAAAATACAAACACTGTGTAGGTTATAAGGACGAATAAGTTCCACAAAAAACAAATACATTCTCATCAATTCTTTCTATTTGACGAGTTTTAGAGTCAGTGATCATTTTATATTGTAAAAATCATAACAAAAGGCAATTGTTGACTAAATTTCAAATAATTGTAAACATATATAATTTGTTTACATGGGGGTACGTTTTTGCCGCCTGCTTCTTGCATCAACCAATTCTTCAAAGTAGTTACAATACAGACAGTTAACGAATTACAAAAAAAAATCTCTACATTACAATATTGAATGTCAACATATATTTAGAATATCCACAAAAAAAAATCATACGGAAAATCATAGCACTCAGCGATAAAAAAAATGGCGATCTTTTTTACAACGTAGTAGGGTTGCTTGAGAAATTGAGAAGGATTGCCAATTTCCCCAGTCTTCGGTTCTCAAAGCGCTTTCTATCGCCAACTCGCCAAGAGGTGCTGAAAGCGTGAGGGTTTCCGCGAATGCATCCCGGACAGTTGTCAACAGTCCCCTGTATTGCTCCGGTGTGAGGTTAACTAAATACCTACAAGTGCCTCAACGACGAAGAAGAGACTTCGAAGCACGTCCTGACACCGGAGACAACAGTGTGGATTCTATTGGTAAATTTGTGATTAATCTTCTATTCATTTTTTATTTTTTCTAACGTTCATTTTATGTATATTGATTGTTTTATACGAGGCCATGAAATAGGCGTTTGTTTTGGCGATTAGAATTTTTTTTAAAGCCAATTCGACTTAAAGCTACTTTTTTCCAAATTTTAGGGACTTTTCGAATATTTTTATGGTTGTTTTTGAAAATTCGCTGAAGGCCAACGAGTCCTCTTTATTTAATCTTTTGACAACGGCTATGAACATTACTGAGGCGATTCTTTCTTGTTTGCGATTTTTATAATTTTCAAAGTACAACTGATGTATCCGCCGGTATCTAAAAGGTTAACTAATACCAAACTGAAAGAAATATTTTTTTTAGGGATAAAATTTTCCAAGGGACACTAATTCTTCTGTGACAGTCGTAGATTTCATTTCATTCTCCTACCAAGAGATGGCGCCATGAATCCCACAAGGAATTTGGTAGTTGAAGATAAATAAACCTTTCTATTTAAATTGGTCCTTCTTTCTTTTAAAAGGCTTCTTTCACTCTTCAGAAAATTGCACTCTCCCCCGCAAATGTGTACGTTGTTCTGGCGCACACATAGCCCAAAAATGTCCTCTACCCAAATCTTAATCCCTAATATGTAGCAACTGTGGTCGCTGCTGGTGGGACGCGCGGAGTGCATGACCGCGTAGCGACCTTAATCTCCGGTAGAGCTGAATTTGGTGGAAAGACTTTACATAAAATGAAATGCACAGGATGATAAAAACAAAAAGACAAGAATTAAATTCTTGTAATATTAAGAATTAACTGTGAATTTTGACAAAAATATTATCGGAGCTGACACTGTTTCGGTCGCGGGTACTCAGTCGGTCACCCTCCCAGGTAGTGACTATAGCAGATCATTCAAATTAAAAACTACCAGTTTTTCTTTCTGCTTCTACTTGGAATTGTTTCTTAAAGTTAATTTCAGGAGAGAATGAAGAACAAATAATTTAACAAATATAATTTAATGAAATGAACTTACATAGGGCTTCCGACAAGTTAGATAAAATGGTTGTGTGAAAATTCTAAATATTTTAGAGTTCCGCACTTGAAGATATCACACGAGCGTCTGCTTAAAGTTTCAGTTCGTGAATATCTCCACGCGCTCTGAGTACTTATGCCGAAGACAAAACATCAGATCACTAGCGACGGCAAGGATCAACACGGAGAAGGCTCCAAAGGTTGCGACATTCTCCCACCTTGAGTTCGTAACCTGGAAGAACTCAACCATTTGTCGTTCCTCACAAGTCGAGTCTTTGGACAGGTTTCACTGCTCTCCCGCTCCGAGTGACAGTCGCTTTGGGTGACTCCTGATGTTCTTTGACAGCTTTACCATCAATATCGGTGGCATCTGGATGCTGTGTATTTCTCGGAACTTTACTCCTGAAGAAAGGACCTGATGTCTCATCTGATAATTCCAAGGAATAAAGACGTTGAACAGGACGTATGATAGTTCCGGATTTGGTTTTTAGTTTCACAACTCTGACGATTCCATCTCTTCCAGGAAGGACTTGCACAACCCGCCCTATCGGCCATTGTAAACGTTTCAGATTGTCTGAACCAATGAGCACTACGTCACCAACAGAGATAAGTTTCGAGGTTTCCGAAGTTTTTCCGTGATGTTTTAACTGTCCAAGATATTCTAGTCGAAACCTTTTTCGTAAATCTTCACGTACTTTTTGTACATAACGGTATCTTTTACGCATATAGGTGACATCTACACTATCAATATCGGGTACGCCACTTTCTATTGTTTAATGCAGAAACATAGAAGGCGTTAAAGCAATCAAATCGTTTATATCTTCAGATAAGTAAGTTAAGGGCCGAGAGTTAATTAGGCTTTCAGTATCGCACAACACTGTGTTTAGTTCTTCGTAATTTAACAAAGCCTGCCCTAATATTCTGCGTAAAACTTGTTTGACCATACCAATCAATCTCTCCCACCATGGTGCAGATGGAGGAATGAATTTCCAAGTTATCTTCTTCATCATGGATTCAGACTTTATTTTTAGCCAGTCTACTTTGCAAAGTTCGCTGTGAGCTTTTACGAAATTACTGCCATTATCACAATAAATAATAGTGGGTCTCCCTCTGCGAGCTATAAATCGTCTTAGTGACTGCAGGAAGGCTTCCGCTGTCAAGGAAGTAATTAATTCCATGTGCACTGCGCGATATACTGCACAAGTGAACAAAACTATCCAGGATTTTGTCACATCTTTCAAATACAGCGGTCCGGCAAGATCAACACCCAAGACTTCAAATATCGTTGCATTCCTTACTCTATCTTCAGGTAAGGAAGAGGCTCTTGGTTCTGGATGGGTCACAGTGAATCGTTTGCATCGGATACATTTCAAGATAACTTGTCTAATCGTTTTTCTGCTACGCAATATCCAATAACTTTCTCTTAGCTGGTTCATCAATATTTGGACTCCAGGATGTCCTAGTTCTTTATGCTTACGGTCTATAAGCATATGCACTATCCTATGTTTTGATGGTAAGATTATGGGTAATCTAAAGTTCTTTTTGTCTTTTCGGTTAAAAATGCGCGTTTTTACTCTCAATAACCCCTTTTCGTCGAGTACAGGATGAAGAGTCTTTATTTGTTGATCATTTACTCCACCAGAAAATGCTTCGCGTTGGATAATTTTTAACAAAACTATTTCTGCGTGATTTGTTTCTTTTAAAGTTAGATCCCCAAGGTAACGCGATGTTTTCAATTTTACATTAGAGAAAAATCTATAAATCCAAGCAATTACTCTCACAAGTTTGACATATGAAGATATTCTGTGAAAGATTTCCTCTGTTTCTAGATTTACATGTGTGTTAGTTACAGCACCTTTTCGGATTTCTTGAATAATGTTTTCCTGATTATATACCAATTTTGGTGTTGGCCATTCAACTTCATTTTTCTTTAACCATGCGGGTCCCTCCCACCATTTAACTGACAAAAGCTGATTAGCAGTACAACCTCTGGATGGAAGGTCAGCAGGATTGTCTGTTCCTGATACATATCTCCATGCATTCGGGTTTGTTAATTTCCTTTCTTCTCTGGCTTTTTGCGTGGCCGGATCAATTATTCCAATTGTTTCAAGATTCCAGAGTTCGGTGACAGTTACATCCTTAACAAACATATTTGTAACTGACATCGTAGAATTGTCATCAGGAGTTTCATACGGCATCTTTCCCATCAAGGTCCATCCTAAATATGTTCCCACAGCAACAAGTCCACACGGCAGATGAATAATCTTTCCATTGAAGAGTTTACCCGCAACATCAGCACCGATTAATAGATAAATTTCTAGTGATTCTTCTTGTTCAGAGATTAATTGATCAGTTACAGTAATGTTATGGTAATCAAGTTCCTTTGCACATGGTTTTAGTATTGGAATGGGTATATCTGAGCAAATTGTTTGCTGGTCAAGGACCTCAAAGTTACAATTATAATCACCTTTCAAACTGCTAATGAATACTCTGTATCGAAAATGTTTCTCGGGATGTTCTCTGCCCCCAAATAAATTATGAATAACACTTTCTTCTTTAATAAAGTCATATTGCATTTCTTCCGCTACACGTTTACTCAAATAAGATCGTTGACTTCCAGAGTCGAAAAGTGCACGAACTATTTTCCCCTCATTTGTAGCACCTCGTAAACGTACATACAATGTTTGTAAAAGAACTCTACAACAAGTACGATTGCTTAAAGCTGCATCATTGATTACATTTTGACTATTAGCTTCACCTGTGTTCGTTTTCGATTTATGATCTTTAAATTTATCTTCATTACACATAATAGCATAATGTCTGCTCTTACACTTTTCACAATTAATCTTGCATCTGCAATCTCGAGCTCTATGACCGATTTTTAGGCATATAAAACAACAACCCTTTTTTGCTAAGACTTTTCTTTTATCATCCAAACTCATTTTTAACGCGATTCTGCAAGCTTGTGAATCATGCGTTCTCTCACAAAATGAGCACAGTGCTTGTTTATTACGACGAGTCTCAGCATTATCAAAAAGTCCCATTGCGGCTGGAAATTGTTGATGGTTATTAGATGCGGAATAGGAATATTTCCCTTTACGTTTTACATCTAAACCAAACCCTTCTTTTGCTATTGAAATTCTTTCTTCCCCCTCAACTTCTGATTTAAGGAAACTCATAAGAGCGGTCAGTTTATTTGTCATTTTCCTAGTTTCCTTTGTTAAACTAATACTTCTTTCCCATACTCGAATCATGTCTTCTGGTAAACAGCTTTCAACTAGGGGATACAGCATAGAAGCATACTTATCTGAAGTTACACCTAATGTTTCAAGAGCACGGAGGTGCGCTTCAATTTTATCATACAATTTGGCGAGACGTGTAACTTTAGCTTGATGCAAAGAATTGTTCAAAATTAAGTTTAACAATTCTCTCACATACACTTCTATGAGTAAATCTTCTCTTCCGAATCTAGCTTTTAGACACTCAACGGCTTGTTCATAATTCTCAGCAGATGCGGGAAAGGAATCTACAATATCTCTGGCACGTGATCCCTCTACAGTGGATTGTGACAAATATTGTAATTTATCCTCTGGTGCAATTTCCAAGTCTTCGTGAATTTTCCTAAACTGACCCCAGAAACCAAGCCATTCCTTAACATCACCATTGAATTTTTTAAGTTCAATTTTAGGAAGTTGGAACTTTCGTTTCAATACTGTTTCACTAAGTACGCTTTTAGTATCGTCATACATCCTTTTAACATCGTCCTTAATACTTTTCTTAAATTTAGTTTTAAGTCGTATATATATTTCCTTATACTCTTCAAAAACTTCGTAAGCCTGATTAAAACTTTCTTGAGAACACTCATCTTGAACTGATAACAAATCAATTATTTCTTTTTCTTTCAATTCAAGTTCTAACCATTTTTCATCTAACTGAGCCATTAAAATTTCTATTTCATCAATATCAAGTTCCTCCTCTTCTAAACGTTCATATAACGCATTAGCGATTCTAGTGAAACCACTTCTAAGAGGAGTACGCAATTTCTTCAAACTCTCCATCATAAGATAGAAGTAAATAAACTATCACAAATCAATCACAAATTATCAATAACAAATTCCAAGTCCTGTCGCGGACGCCATTTAATATAGCAGATCATTCAAATTAAAAACTACCAGTTTTTCTTTCTGCTTCTACTTGGAATTGTTTCTTAAAGTTAATTTCAGGAGAGAATGAAGAACAAATAATTTAACAAATATAATTTAATGAAATGAACTTACATAGGGCTTCCGACAAGTTAGATAAAATGGTTGTGTGAAAATTCTAAATATTTTAGAGTTCCGCACTTGAAGATATCACACGAGCGTCTGCTTAAAGTTTCAGTTCGTGAATATCTCCACGCGCTCTGAGTACTTATGCCGAAGACAAAACATCAGATCACTAGCGACGGCAAGGATCAACACGGAGAAGGCTCCAAAGGTTGCGACATCCTCCCACCTTGAGTTCGTAACCTGGAAGAACTCAACCATTTGTCGTTCCTCACAAGTCGAGTCTTTGGACAGGTTTCACTGCTCTCCCGCTCCGAGTGACAGTCGCTTTGGGTGACTCCTGATGTTCTTTGACAGCTTTACCATCAATATCGGTGGCATCTGGATGCTGTGTATTTCTCGGAACTTTACTCCTGAAGAAAGGACCTGATGTCTCATCTGATAATTCCAAGGAATAAAGACGTTGAACAGGACGTATGATAGTTCCGGATTTGGTTTTTAGTTTCACAACTCTGACGATTCCATCTCTTCCAGGAAGGACTTGCACAACCCGCCCTATCGGCCATTGTAAACGTTTCAGATTGTCTGAACCAATGAGCACTACGTCACCAACAGAGATAAGTTTCGAGGTTTCCGAAGTTTTTCCGTGATGTTTTAACTGTCCAAGATATTCTAGTCGAAACCTTTTTCGTAAATCTTCACGTACTTTTTGTACATAACGGTATCTTTTACGCATATAGGTGACATCTACACTATCAATATCGGGTACGCCACTTTCTATTGTTTAATGCAGAAACATAGAAGGCGTTAAAGCAATCAAATCGTTTATATCTTCAGATAAGTAAGTTAAGGGCCGAGAGTTAATTAGGCTTTCAGTATCGCACAACACTGTGTTTAGTTCTTCGTAATTTAACAAAGCCTGCCCTAATATTCTGCGTAAAACTTGTTTGACCATACCAATCAATCTCTCCCACCATGGTGCAGATGGAGGAATGAATTTCCAAGTTATCTTCTTCATCATGGATTCAGACTTTATTTTTAGCCAGTCTACTTTGCAAAGTTCGCTGTGAGCTTTTACGAAATTACTGCCATTATCACAATAAATAATAGTGGGTCTCCCTCTGCGAGCTATAAATCGTCTTAGTGACTGCAGGAAGGCTTCCGCTGTCAAGGAAGTAATTAATTCCATGTGCACTGCGCGATATACTGCACAAGTGAACAAAACTATCCAGGATTTTGTCACATCTTTCAAATACAGCGGTCCGGCAAGATCAACACCCAAGACTTCAAATATCGTTGCATTCCTTACTCTATCTTCAGGTAAGGAAGAGGCTCTTGGTTCTGGATGGGTCACAGTGAATCGTTTGCATCGGATACATTTCAAGATAACTTGTCTAATCGTTTTTCTGCTACGCAATATCCAATAACTTTCTCTTAGCTGGTTCATCAATATTTGGACTCCAGGATGTCCTAGTTCTTTATGCTTACGGTCTATAAGCATATGCACTATCCTATGTTTTGATGGTAAGATTATGGGTAATCTAAAGTTCTTTTTGTCTTTTCGGTTAAAAATGCGCGTTTTTACTCTCAATAACCCCTTTTCGTCGAGTACAGGATGAAGAGTCTTTATTTGTTGATCATTTACTCCACCAGAAAATGCTTCGCGTTGGATAATTTTTAACAAAACTATTTCTGCGTGATTTGTTTCTTTTAAAGTTAGATCCCCAAGGTAACGCGATGTTTTCAATTTTACATTAGAGAAAAATCTATAAATCCAAGCAATTACTCTCACAAGTTTGACATATGAAGATATTCTGTGAAAGATTTCCTCTGTTTCTAGATTTACATGTGTGTTAGTTACAGCACCTTTTCGGATTTCTTGAATAATGTTTTCCTGATTATATACCAATTTTGGTGTTGGCCATTCAACTTCATTTTTCTTTAACCATGCGGGTCCCTCCCACCATTTAACTGACAAAAGCTGATTAGCAGTACAACCTCTGGATGGAAGGTCAGCAGGATTGTCTGTTCCTGATACATATCTCCATGCATTCGGGTTTGTTAATTTCCTTTCTTCTCTGGCTTTTTGCGTGGCCGGATCAATTATTCCAATTGTTTCAAGATTCCAGAGTTCGGTGACAGTTACATCCTTAACAAACATATTTGTAACTGACATCGTAGAATTGTCATCAGGAGTTTCATACGGCATCTTTCCCATCAAGGTCCATCCTAAATATGTTCCCACAGCAACAAGTCCACACGGCAGATGAATAATCTTTCCATTGAAGAGTTTACCCGCAACATCAGCACCGATTAATAGATCAATTTCTAGTGATTCTTCTTGTTCAGAGATTAATTGATCAGTTACAGTAATGTTATGGTAATCAAGTTCCTTTGCACATGGTTTTAGTATTGGAATGGGTATATCTGAGCAAATTGTTTGCTGGTCAAGGACCTCAAAGTTACAATTATAATCACCTTTCAAACTGCTAATGAATACTCTGTATCGAAAATGTTTCTCGGGATGTTCTCTGCCCCCAAATAAATTATGAATAACACTTTCTTCTTTAATAAAGTCATATTGCATTTCTTCCGCTACACGTTTACTCAAATAAGATCGTTGACTTCCAGAGTCGAAAAGTGCACGAACTATTTTCCCCTCATTTGTAGCACCTCGTAAACGTACATACAATGTTTGTAAAAGAACTCTACAACAAGTACGATTGCTTAAAGCTGCATCATTGATTACATTTTGACTATTAGCTTCACCTGTGTTCGTTTTCGATTTATGATCTTTAAATTTATCTTCATTACACATAATAGCATAATGTCTGCTCTTACACTTTTCACAATTAATCTTGCATCTGCAATCTCGAGCTCTATGACCGATTTTTAGGCATATAAAACAACAACCCTTTTTTGCTAAGACTTTTCTTTTATCATCCAAACTCATTTTTAACGCGATTCTGCAAGCTTGTGAATCATGCGTTCTCTCACAAAATGAGCACAGTGCTTGTTTATTACGACGAGTCTCAGCATTATCAAAAAGTCCCATTGCGGCTGGAAATTGTTGATGGTTATTAGATGCGGAATAGGAATATTTCCCTTTACGTTTTACATCTAAACCAAACCCTTCTTTTGCTATTGAAATTCTTTCTTCCCCCTCAACTTCTGATTTAAGGAAACTCATAAGAGCGGTCAGTTTATTTGTCATTTTCCTAGTTTCCTTTGTTAAACTAATACTTCTTTCCCATACTCGAATCATGTCTTCTGGTAAACAGCTTTCAACTAGGGGATACAGCATAGAAGCATACTTATCTGAAGTTACACCTAATGTTTCAAGAGCACGGAGGTGCGCTTCAATTTTATCATACAATTTGGCGAGACGTGTAACTTTAGCTTGATGCAAAGAATTGTTCAAAATTAAGTTTAACAATTCTCTCACATACACTTCTATGAGTAAATCTTCTCTTCCGAATCTAGCTTTTAGACACTCAACGGCTTGTTCATAATTCTCAGCAGATGCGGGAAAGGAATCTACAATATCTCTGGCACGTGATCCCTCTACAGTGGATTGTGACAAATATTGTAATTTATCCTCTGGTGCAATTTCCAAGTCTTCGTGAATTTTCCTAAACTGACCCCAGAAACCAAGCCATTCCTTAACATCACCATTGAATTTTTTAAGTTCAATTTTAGGAAGTTGGAACTTTCGTTTCAATACTGTTTCACTAAGTACGCTTTTAGTATCGTCATACATCCTTTTAACATCGTCCTTAATACTTTTCTTAAATTTAGTTTTAAGTCGTATATATCTTTCCTTATACTCTTCAAAAACTTCGTAAGCCTGATTAAAACTTTCTTGAGAACACTCATCTTGAACTGATAACAAATCAATTATTTCTTTTTCTTTCAATTCAAGTTCTAACCATTTTTCATCTAACTGAGCCATTAAAATTTCTATTTCATCAATATCAAGTTCCTCCTCTTCTAAACGTTCATATAACGCATTAGCGATTCTAGTGAAACCACTTCTAAGAGGAGTACGCAATTTCTTCAAACTCTCCATCATAAGATAGAAGTAAATAAACTATCACAAATCAATCACAAATTATCAATAACAAATTCCAAGTCATGTCGCGGACGCCATTTAATATAGCAGATCATTCAAATTAAAAACTACCAGTTTTTCTTTCTGCTTCTACTTGGAATTGTTTCTTAAAGTTAATTTCAGGAGAGAATGAAGAACAAATAATTTAACAAATATAATTTAATGAAATGAACTTACATAGGGCTTCCGACAAGTTAGATAAAATGGTTGTGTGAAAATTCTAAATATTTTAGAGTTCCGCACTTGAAGATATCACACGAGCGTCTGCTTAAAGTTTCAGTTCGTGAATATCTCCACGCGCTCTGAGTACTTATGCCGAAGACAAAACATCAGATCACTAGCGACGGCAAGGATCAACACGGAGAAGGCTCCAAAGGTTGCGACATCCTCCCACCTTGAGTTCGTAACCTGGAAGAACTCAACCATTTGTCGTTCCTCACAAGTCGAGTCTTTGGACAGGTTTCACTGCTCTCCCGCTCCGAGTGACAGTCGCTTTGGGTGACTCCTGATGTTCTTTGACAGCTTTACCATCAATATCGGTGGCATCTGGATGCTGTGTATTTCTCGGAACTTTACTCCTGAAGAAAGGACCTGATGTCTCATCTGATAATTCCAAGGAATAAAGACGTTGAACAGGACGTATGATAGTTCCGGATTTGGTTTTTAGTTTCACAACTCTGACGATTCCATCTCTTCCAGGAAGGACTTGCACAACCCGCCCTATCGGCCATTGTAAACGTTTCAGATTGTCTGAACCAATGAGCACTACGTCACCAACAGAGATAAGTTTCGAGGTTTCCGAAGTTTTTCCGTGATGTTTTAACTGTCCAAGATATTCTAGTCGAAACCTTTTTCGTAAATCTTCACGTACTTTTTGTACATAACGGTATCTTTTACGCATATAGGTGACATCTACACTATCAATATCGGGTACGCCACTTTCTATTGTTTAATGCAGAAACATAGAAGGCGTTAAAGCAATCAAATCGTTTATATCTTCAGATAAGTAAGTTAAGGGCCGAGAGTTAATTAGGCTTTCAGTATCGCACAACACTGTGTTTAGTTCTTCGTAATTTAACAAAGCCTGCCCTAATATTCTGCGTAAAACTTGTTTGACCATACCAATCAATCTCTCCCACCATGGTGCAGATGGAGGAATGAATTTCCAAGTTATCTTCTTCATCATGGATTCAGACTTTATTTTTAGCCAGTCTACTTTGCAAAGTTCGCTGTGAGCTTTTACGAAATTACTGCCATTATCACAATAAATAATAGTGGGTCTCCCTCTGCGAGCTATAAATCGTCTTAGTGACTGCAGGAAGGCTTCCGCTGTCAAGGAAGTAATTAATTCCATGTGCACTGCGCGATATACTGCACAAGTGAACAAAACTATCCAGGATTTTGTCACATCTTTCAAATACAGCGGTCCGGCAAGATCAACACCCAAGACTTCAAATATCGTTGCATTCCTTACTCTATCTTCAGGTAAGGAAGAGGCTCTTGGTTCTGGATGGGTCACAGTGAATCGTTTGCATCGGATACATTTCAAGATAACTTGTCTAATCGTTTTTCTGCTACGCAATATCCAATAACTTTCTCTTAGCTGGTTCATCAATATTTGGACTCCAGGATGTCCTAGTTCTTTATGCTTACGGTCTATAAGCATATGCACTATCCTATGTTTTGATGGTAAGATTATGGGTAATCTAAAGTTCTTTTTGTCTTTTCGGTTAAAAATGCGCGTTTTTACTCTCAATAACCCCTTTTCGTCGAGTACAGGATGAAGAGTCTTTATTTGTTGATCATTTACTCCACCAGAAAATGCTTCGCGTTGGATAATTTTTAACAAAACTATTTCTGCGTGATTTGTTTCTTTTAAAGTTAGATCCCCAAGGTAACGCGATGTTTTCAATTTTACATTACAGAAAAATCTATAAATCCAAGCAATTACTCTCACAAGTTTGACATATGAAGATATTCTGTGAAAGATTTCCTCTGTTTCTAGATTTACATGTGTGTTAGTTACAGCACCTTTTCGGATTTCTTGAATAATGTTTTCCTGATTATATACCAATTTTGGTGTTGGCCATTCAACTTCATTTTTCTTTAACCATGCGGGTCCCTCCCACCATTTAACTGACAAAAGCTGATTAGCAGTACAACCTCTGGATGGAAGGTCAGCAGGATTGTCTGTTCCTGATACATATCTCCATGCATTCGGGTTTGTTAATTTCCTTTCTTCTCTGGCTTTTTGCGTGGCCGGATCAATTATTCCAATTGTTTCAAGATTCCAGAGTTCGGTGACAGTTACATCCTTAACAAACATATTTGTAACTGACATCGTAGAATTGTCATCAGGAGTTTCATACGGCATCTTTCCCATCAAGGTCCATCCTAAATATGTTCCCACAGCAACAAGTCCACACGGCAGATGAATAATCTTTCCATTGAAGAGTTTACCCGCAACATCAGCACCGATTAATAGATCAATTTCTAGTGATTCTTCTTGTTCAGAGATTAATTGATCAGTTACAGTAATGTTATGGTAATCAAGTTCCTTTGCACATGGTTTTAGTATTGGAATGGGTATATCTGAGCAAATTGTTTGCTGGTCAAGGACCTCAAAGTTACAATTATAATCACCTTTCAAACTGCTAATGAATACTCTGTATCGAAAATGTTTCTCGGGATGTTCTCTGCCCCCAAATAAATTATGAATAACACTTTCTTCTTTAATAAAGTCATATTGCATTTCTTCCGCTACACGTTTACTCAAATAAGATCGTTGACTTCCAGAGTCGAAAAGTGCACGAACTATTTTCCCCTCATTTGTAGCACCTCGTAAACGTACATACAATGTTTGTAAAAGAACTCTACAACAAGTACGATTGTTTAAAGCTGCATCATTGATTACAATTTGACTATTAGCTTCACCTGTGTTCGTTTTCGATTTATGATCTTTAAATTTATCTTCATTACACATAATAGCATAATGTCTGCTCTTACACTTTTCACAATTAATCTTGCATCTGCAATCTCGAGCTCTATGACCGATTTTTAGGCATATAAAACAACAACCCTTTTTTGCTAAGACTTTTCTTTTATCATCCAAACTCATTTTTAACGCGATTCTGCAAGCTTGTGAATCATGCGTTCTCTCACAAAATGAGCACAGTGCTTGTTTATTACGACGAGTCTCAGCATTATCAAAAAGTCCCATTGCGGATGGAAATTGTTGATGGTTATTAGATGCGGAATAGGAATATTTCCCTTTACGTTTTACATCTAAACCAAACCCTTCTTTTGCTATTGAAATTCTTTCTTCCCCCTCAACTTCTGATTTAAGGAAACTCATAAGAGCGGTCAGTTTATTTGTCATTTTCCTAGTTTCCTTTGTTAAACTAATACTTCTTTCCCATACTCGAATCATGTCTTCTGGTAAACAGCTTTCAACTAGGGGATACAGCATAGAAGCATACTTATCTGAAGTTACACCTAATGTTTCAAGAGCACGGAGGTGCGCTTCAATTTTATCATACAATTTGGCGAGACGTGTAACTTTAGCTTGATGCAAAGAATTGTTCAAAATTAAGTTTAATAATTCTCTCACATACACTTCTATGAGTAAATCTTCTCTTCCGAATCTAGCTTTTAGACACTCAACGGCTTGTTCATAATTCTCAGCAGATGCGGGAAAGGAATCTACAATATCTCTGGCACGTGATCCCTCTACAGTGGATTGTGACAAATATTGTAATTTATCCTCTGGTGCAATTTCCAAGTCTTCGTGAATTTTCCTAAACTGACCCCAGAAACCAAGCCATTCCTTAACATCACCATTGAATTTTTTAAGTTCAATTTTAGGAAGTTGGAACTTTCGTTTCAATACTGTTTCACTAAGTACGCTTTTAGTATCGTCATACATCCTTTTAACATCGTCCTTAATACTTTTCTTAAATTTAGTTTTAAGTCGTATATATCTTTCCTTATACTCTTCAAAAACTTCGTAAGCCTGATTAAAACTTTCTTGAGAACACTCATCTTGAACTGATAACAAATCAATTATTTCTTTTTCTTTCAATTCAAGTTCTAACCATTTTTCATCTAACTGAGCCATTAAAATTTCTATTTCATCAATATCAAGTTCCTCCTCTTCTAAACGTTCATATAACGCATTAGCGATTCTAGTGAAACCACTTCTAAGAGGAGTACGCAATTTCTTCAAACTCTCCATCATAAGATAGAAGTAAATAAACTATCACAAATCAATCACAAATTATCAATAACAAATTCCAAGTCCTGTCGCGGACGCCATTTAATATAGCAGATCATTCAAATTAAAAACTACCAGTTTTTCTTTCTGCTTCTACTTGGAATTGTTTCTTAAAGTTAATTTCAGGAGAGAATGAAGAACAAATAATTTAACAAATATAATTTAATGAAATGAACTTACATAGGGCTTCCGACAAGTTGGATAAAATGGTTGTGTGAAAATTCTAAATATTTTAGAGTTCCGCACTTGAAGATATCACACGAGCGTCTGCTTAAAGTTTCAGTTCGTGAATATCTCCACGCGCTCTGAGTACTTATGCCGAAGACAAAACATCAGATCACTAGCGACGGCAAGGATCAACACGGAGAAGGCTCCAAAGGTTGCGACATCCTCCCACCTTGAGTTCGTAACCTGGAAGAACTCAACCATTTGTCGTTCCTCACAAGTCGAGTCTTTGGACAGGTTTCACTGCTCTCCCGCTCCGAGTGACAGTCGCTTTGGGTGACTCCTGATGTTCTTTGACAGCTTTACCATCAATATCGGTGGCATCTGGATGCTGTGTATTTCTCGGAACTTTACTCCTGAAGAAAGGACCTGATGTCTCATCTGATAATTCCAAGGAATAAAGACGTTGAACAGGACGTATGATAGTTCCGGATTTGGTTTTTAGTTTCACAACTCTGACGATTCCATCTCTTCCAGGAAGGACTTGCACAACCCGCCCTATCGGCCATTGTAAACGTTTCAGATTGTCTGAACCAATGAGCACTACGTCACCAACAGAGATAAGTTTCGAGGTTTCCGAAGTTTTTCCGTGATGTTTTAACTGTCCAAGATATTCTAGTCGAAACCTTTTTCGTAAATCTTCACGTACTTTTTGTACATAACGGTATCTTTTACGCATATAGGTGACATCTACACTATCAATATCGGGTACGCCACTTTCTATTGTTTAATGCAGAAACATAGAAGGCGTTAAAGCAATCAAATCGTTTATATCTTCAGATAAGTAAGTTAAGGGCCGAGAGTTAATTAGGCTTTCAGTATCGCACAACACTGTGTTTAGTTCTTCGTAATTTAACAAAGCCTGCCCTAATATTCTGCGTAAAACTTGTTTGACCATACCAATCAATCTCTCCCACCATGGTGCAGATGGAGGAATGAATTTCCAAGTTATCTTCTTCATCATGGATTCAGACTTTATTTTTAGCCAGTCTACTTTGCAAAGTTCGCTGTGAGCTTTTACGAAATTACTGCCATTATCACAATAAATAATAGTGGGTCTCCCTCTGCGAGCTATAAATCGTCTTAGTGACTGCAGGAAGGCTTCCGCTGTCAAGGAAGTAATTAATTCCATGTGCACTGCGCGATATACTGCACAAGTGAACAAAACTATCCAGGATTTTGTCCCATCTTTCAAATACAGCGGTCCGGCAAGATCAACACCCAAGACTTCAAATATCGTTGCATTCCTTACTCTATCTTCAGGTAAGGAAGAGGCTCTTGGTTCTGGATGGGTCACAGTGAATCGTTTGCATCGGATACATTTCAAGATAACTTGTCTAATCGTTTTTCTGCTACGCAATATCCAATAACTTTCTCTTAGCTGGTTCATCAATATTTGGACTCCAGGATGTCCTAGTTCTTTATGCTTACGGTCTATAAGCATATGCACTATCCTATGTTTTGATGGTAAGATTATGGGTAATCTAAAGTTCTTTTTGTCTTTTCGGTTAAAAATGCGCGTTTTTACTCTCAATAACCCCTTTTCGTCGAGTACAGGATGAAGAGTCTTTATTTGTTGATCATTTACTCCACCAGAAAATGCTTCGCGTTGGATAATTTTTAACAAAACTATTTCTGCGTGATTTGTTTCTTTTAAAGTTAGATCCCCAAGGTAACGCGATGTTTTCAATTTTACATTACAGAAAAATCTATAAATCCAAGCAATTACTCTCACAAGTTTGACATATGAAGATATTCTGTGAAAGATTTCCTCTGTTTCTAGATTTACATGTGTGTTAGTTACAGCACCTTTTCGGATTTCTTGAATAATGTTTTCCTGATTATATACCAATTTTGGTGTTGGCCATTCAACTTCATTTTTCTTTAACCATGCGGGTCCCTCCCACCATTTAACTGACAAAAGCTGATTAGCAGTACAACCTCTGGATGGAAGGTCAGCAGGATTGTCTGTTCCTGATACATATCTCCATGCATTCGGGTTTGTTAATTTCCTTTCTTCTCTGGCTTTTTGCGTGGCCGGATCAATTATTCCAATTGTTTCAAGATTCCAGAGTTCGGTGACAGTTACATCCTTAACAAACATATTTGTAACTGACATCGTAGAATTGTCATCAGGAGTTTCATACGGCATCTTTCCCATCAAGGTCCATCCTAAATATGTTCCCACAGCAACAAGTCCACACGGCAGATGAATAATCTTTCGATTGAAGAGTTTACCCGCAACATCAGCCCCGATTAATAGATAAATTTCTAGTGATTCTTCTTGTTCAGAGATTAATTGATCAGTTACAGTAATGTTATGGTAATCAAGTTCCTTTGCACATGGTTTTAGTATTGGAATGGGTATATCTGAGCAAATTGTTTGCTGGTCAAGGACCTCAAAGTTACAATTATAATCACCTTTCAAACTGCTAATGAATACTCTGTATCGAAAATGTTTCTCGGGATGTTCTCTGCCCAGAAATAAATTATGAATAACACTTTCTTCTTTAATAAAGTCATATTGCATTTCTTCCGCTACACGTTTACTCAAATAAGATCGTTGACTTCCAGAGTCGAAAAGTGCACGAACTATTTTCCCCTCATTTGTAGCACCTCGTAAACGTACATACAATGTTTGTAAAAGAACTCTACAACAAGTACGATTGCTTAAAGCTGCATCATTGATTACATTTTGACTATTAGCTTCACCTGTGTTCGTTTTCGATTTATGATCTTTAAATTTATCTTCATTACACATAATAGCATAATGTCTGCTCTTACACTTTTCACAATTAATCTTGCATCTGCAATCTCGAGCTCTATGACCGATTTTTAGGCATATAAAACAACAACCCTTTTTTGCTAAGACTTTTCTTTTATCATCCAAACTCATTTTTAACGCGATTCTGCAAGCTTGTGAATCATGCGTTCTCTCACAAAATGAGCACAGTGCTTGTTTATTACGACGAGTCTCAGCATTATCAAAAAGTCCCATTGCGGATGGAAATTGTTGATGGTTATTAGATGCGGAATAGGAATATTTCCCTTTACGTTTTACATCTAAACCAAACCCTTCTTTTGCTATTGAAATTCTTTCTTCCCCCTCAACTTCTGATTTAAGGAAACTCATAAGAGCGGTCAGTTTATTTGTCATTTTCCTAGTTTCCTTTGTTAAACTAATACTTCTTTCCCATACTCGAATCATGTCTTCTGGTAAACAGCTTTCAACTAGGGGATACAGCATAGAAGCATCCTCATCTGAAGTTACACCTAATGTTTCAAGAGCACGGAGGTGCGCTTCAATTTTATCATACAATTTGGCGAGACGTGTAACTTTAGCTTGATGCAAAGAATTGTTCAAAATTAAGTTTAACAATTCTCTCACATACACTTCTATGAGTAAATCTTCTCTTCCGAATCTAGCTTTTAGACACTCAACGGCTTGTTCATAATTCTCAGCAGATGCGGGAAAGGAATCTACAATATCTCTGGCACGTGATCCCTCTACAGTGGATTGTGACAAATATTGTAATTTATCCTCTGGTGCAATTTCCAAGTCTTCGTGAATTTTCCTAAACTGACCCCAGAAACCAAGCCATTCCTTAACATCACCATTGAATTTTTTAAGTTCAATTTTAGGAAGTTGGAACTTTCGTTTCAATACTGTTTCACTAAGTACGCTTTTAGTATCGTCATACATCCTTTTAACATCGTCCTTAATACTTTTCTTAAATTTAGTTTTAAGTCGTATATATCTTTCCTTATACTCTTCAAAAACTTCGTAAGCCTGATTAAAACTTTCTTGAGAACACTCATCTTGAACTGATAACAAATCAATTATTTCTTTTTCTTTCAATTCAAGTTCTAACCATTTTTCATCTAACTGAGCCATTAAAATTTCTATTTCATCAATATCAAGTTCCTCCTCTTCTAAACGTTCATATAACGCATTAGCGATTCTAGTGAAACCACTTCTAAGAGGAGTACGCAATTTCTTCAAACTCTCCATCATAAGATAGAAGTAAATAAACTATCACAAATCAATCACAAATTATCAATAACAAATTCCAAGTCCTGTCGCGGACGCCATTTAATATAGCAGATCATTCAAATTAAAAACTACCAGTTTTTCTTTCTGCTTCTACTTGGAATTGTTTCTTAAAGTTAATTTCAGGAGAGAATGAAGAACAAATAATTTAACAAATATAATTTAATGAAATGAACTTACATAGGGCTTCCGACAAGTTGGATAAAATGGTTGTGTGAAAATTCTAAATATTTTAGAGTTCCGCACTTGAAGATATCACACGAGCGTCTGCTTAAAGTTTCAGTTCGTGAATATCTCCACGCGCTCTGAGTACTTATGCCGAAGACAAAACATCAGATCACTAGCGACGGCAAGGATCAACACGGAGAAGGCTCCAAAGGTTGCGACATCCTCCCACCTTGAGTTCGTAACCTGGAAGAACTCAACCATTTGTCGTTCCTCACAAGTCGAGTCTTTGGACAGGTTTCACTGCTCTCCCGCTCCGAGTGACAGTCGCTTTGGGTGACTCCTGATGTTCTTTGACAGCTTTACCATCAATATCGGTGGCATCTGGATGCTGTGTATTTCTCGGAACTTTACTCCTGAAGAAAGGACCTGATGTCTCATCTGATAATTCCAAGGAATAAAGACGTTGAACAGGACGTATGATAGTTCCGGATTTGGTTTTTAGTTTCACAACTCTGACGATTCCATCTCTTCCAGGAAGGACTTGCACAACCCGCCCTATCGGCCATTGTAAACGTTTCAGATTGTCTGAACCAATGAGCACTACGTCACCAACAGAGATAAGTTTCGAGGTTTCCGAAGTTTTTCCGTGATGTTTTAACTGTCCAAGATATTCTAGTCGAAACCTTTTTCGTAAATCTTCACGTACTTTTTGTACATAACGGTATCTTTTACGCATATAGGTGACATCTACACTATCAATATCGGGTACGCCACTTTCTATTGTTTAATGCAGAAACATAGAAGGCGTTAAAGCAATCAAATCGTTTATATCTTCAGATAAGTAAGTTAAGGGCCGAGAGTTAATTAGGCTTTCAGTATCGCACAACACTGTGTTTAGTTCTTCGTAATTTAACAAAGCCTGCCCTAATATTCTGCGTAAAACTTGTTTGACCATACCAATCAATCTCTCCCACCATGGTGCAGATGGAGGAATGAATTTCCAAGTTATCTTCTTCATCATGGATTCAGACTTTATTTTTAGCCAGTCTACTTTGCAAAGTTCGCTGTGAGCTTTTACGAAATTACTGCCATTATCACAATAAATAATAGTGGGTCTCCCTCTGCGAGCTATAAATCGTCTTAGTGACTGCAGGAAGGCTTCCGCTGTCAAGGAAGTAATTAATTCCATGTGCACTGCGCGATATACTGCACAAGTGAACAAAACTATCCAGGATTTTGTCCCATCTTTCAAATACAGCGGTCCGGCAAGATCAACACCCAAGACTTCAAATATCGTTGCATTCCTTACTCTATCTTCAGGTAAGGAAGAGGCTCTTGGTTCTGGATGGGTCACAGTGAATCGTTTGCATCGGATACATTTCAAGATAACTTGTCTAATCGTTTTTCTGCTACGCAATATCCAATAACTTTCTCTTAGCTGGTTCATCAATATTTGGACTCCAGGATGTCCTAGTTCTTTATGCTTACGGTCTATAAGCATATGCACTATCCTATGTTTTGATGGTAAGATTATGGGTAATCTAAAGTTCTTTTTGTCTTTTCGGTTAAAAATGCGCGTTTTTACTCTCAATAACCCCTTTTCGTCGAGTACAGGATGAAGAGTCTTTATTTGTTGATCATTTACTCCACCAGAAAATGCTTCGCGTTGGATAATTTTTAACAAAACTATTTCTGCGTGATTTGTTTCTTTTAAAGTTAGATCCCCAAGGTAACGCGATGTTTTCAATTTTACATTAGAGAAAAATCTATAAATCCAAGCAATTACTCTCACAAGTTTGACATATGAAGATATTCTGTGAAAGATTTCCTCTGTTTCTAGATTTACATGTGTGTTAGTTACAGCACCTTTTCGGATTTCTTGAATAATGTTTTCCTGATTATATACCAATTTTGGTGTTGGCCATTCAACTTCATTTTTCTTTAACCATGCGGGTCCCTCCCACCATTTAACTGACAAAAGCTGATTAGCAGTACAACCTCTGGATGGAAGGTCATCAGGATTGTCTGTTCCTGATACATATCTCCATGCATTCGGGTTTGTTAATTTCCTTTCTTCTCTGGCTTTTTGCGTGGCCGGATCAATTATTCCAATTGTTTCAAGATTCCAGAGTTCCGTGACAGTTACATCCTTAACAAACATATTTGTAACTGACATCGTAGAATTGTCATCAGGAGTTTCATACGGCATCTTTCCCATCAAGGTCCATCCTAAATATGTTCCCACAGCAACAAGTCCACACGGCAGATGAATAATCTTTCGATTGAAGAGTTTACCCGCAACATCAGCCCCGATTAATAGATAAATTTCTAGTGATTCTTCTTGTTCAGAGATTAATTGATCAGTTACAGTAATGTTATGGTAATCAAGTTCCTTTGCACATGGTTTTAGTATTGGAATGGGTATATCTGAGCAAATTGTTTGCTGGTCAAGGACCTCAAAGTTACAATTATAATCACCTTTCAAACTGCTAATGAATACTCTGTATCGAAAATGTTTCTCGGGATGTTCTCTGCCCCCAAATAAATTATGAATAACACTTTCTTCTTTAATAAAGTCATATTGCATTTCTTCCGCTACACGTTTACTCAAATAAGATCGTTGACTTCCAGAGTCGAAAAGTGCACGAACTATTTTCCCCTCATTTGTAGCACCTCGTAAACGTACATACAATGTTTGTAAAAGAACTCTACAACAAGTACGATTGCTTAAAGCTGCATCATTGATTACATTTTGACTATTAGCTTCACCTGTGTTCGTTTTCGATTTATGATCTTTAAATTTATCTTCATTACACATAATAGCATAATGTCTGCTCTTACACTTTTCACAATTAATCTTGCATCTGCAATCTCGAGCTCTATGACCGATTTTTAGGCATATAAAACAACAACCCTTTTTTGCTAAGACTTTTCTTTTATCATCCAAACTCATTTTTAACGCGATTCTGCAAGCTTGTGAATCATGCGTTCTCTCACAAAATGAGCACAGTGCTTGTTTATTACGACGAGTCTCAGCATTATCAAAAAGTCCCATTGCGGATGGAAATTGTTGATGGTTATTAGATGCGGAATAGGAATATTTCCCTTTACGTTTTACATCTAAACCAAACCCTTCTTTTGCTATTGAAATTCTTTCTTCCCCCTCAACTTCTGATTTAAGGAAACTCATAAGAGCGGTCAGTTTATTTGTCATTTTCCTAGTTTCCTTTGTTAAACTAATACTTCTTTCCCATACTCGAATCATGTCTTCTGGTAAACAGCTTTCAACTAGGGGATACAGCATAGAAGCATCCTCATCTGAAGTTACACCTAATGTTTCAAGAGCACGGAGGTGCGCTTCAATTTTATCATACAATTTGGCGAGACGTGTAACTTTAGCTTGATGCAAAGAATTGTTCAAAATTAAGTTTAACAATTCTCTCACATACACTTCTATGAGTAAATCTTCTCTTCCGAATCTAGCTTTTAGACACTCAACGGCTTGTTCATAATTCTCAGCAGATGCGGGAAAGGAATCTACAATATCTCTGGCACGTGATCCCTCTACAGTGGATTGTGACAAATATTGTAATTTATCCTCTGGTGCAATTTCCAAGTCTTCGTGAATTTTCCTAAACTGACCCCAGAAACCAAGCCATTCCTTAACATCACCATTGAATTTTTTAAGTTCAATTTTAGGAAGTTGGAACTTTCGTTTCAATACTGTTTCACTAAGTACGCTTTTAGTATCGTCATACATCCTTTTAACATCGTCCTTAATACTTTTCTTAAATTTAGTTTTAAGTCGTATATATCTTTCCTTATACTCTTCAAAAACTTCGTAAGCCTGATTAAAACTTTCTTGAGAACACTCATCTTGAACTGATAACAAATCAATTATTTCTTTTTCTTTCAATTCAAGTTCTAACCATTTTTCATCTAACTGAGCCATTAAAATTTCTATTTCATCAATATCAAGTTCCTCCTCTTCTAAACGTTCATATAACGCATTAGCGATTCTAGTGAAACCACTTCTAAGAGGAGTACGCAATTTCTTCAAACTCTCCATCATAAGATAGAAGTAAATAAACTATCACAAATCAATCACAAATTATCAATAACAAATTCCAAGTCCTGTCGCGGACGCCATTTAATATAGCAGATCATTCAAATTAAAAACTACCAGTTTTTCTTTCTGCTTCTACTTGGAATTGTTTCTTAAAGTTAATTTCAGGAGAGAATGAAGAACAAATAATTTAACAAATATAATTTAATGAAATGAACTTACATAGGGCTTCCGACAAGTTGGATAAAATGGTTGTGTGAAAATTCTAAATATTTTAGAGTTCCGCACTTGAAGATATCACACGAGCGTCTGCTTAAAGTTTCAGTTCGTGAATATCTCCACGCGCTCTGAGTACTTATGCCGAAGACAAAACATCAGATCACTAGCGACGGCAAGGATCAACACGGAGAAGGCTCCAAAGGTTGCGACATCCTCCCACCTTGAGTTCGTAACCTGGAAGAACTCAACCATTTGTCGTTCCTCACAAGTCGAGTCTTTGGACAGGTTTCACTGCTCTCCCGCTCCGAGTGACAGTCGCTTTGGGTGACTCCTGATGTTCTTTGACAGCTTTACCATCAATATCGGTGGCATCTGGATGCTGTGTATTTCTCGGAACTTTACTCCTGAAGAAAGGACCTGATGTCTCATCTGATAATTCCAAGGAATAAAGACGTTGAACAGGACGTATGATAGTTCCGGATTTGGTTTTTAGTTTCACAACTCTGACGATTCCATCTCTTCCAGGAAGGACTTGCACAACCCGCCCTATCGGCCATTGTAAACGTTTCAGATTGTCTGAACCAATGAGCACTACGTCACCAACAGAGATAAGTTTCGAGGTTTCCGAAGTTTTTCCGTGATGTTTTAACTGTCCAAGATATTCTAGTCGAAACCTTTTTCGTAAATCTTCACGTACTTTTTGTACATAACGGTATCTTTTACGCATATAGGTGACATCTACACTATCAATATCGGGTACGCCACTTTCTATTGTTTAATGCAGAAACATAGAAGGCGTTAAAGCAATCAAATCGTTTATATCTTCAGATAAGTAAGTTAAGGGCCGAGAGTTAATTAGGCTTTCAGTATCGCACAACACTGTGTTTAGTTCTTCGTAATTTAACAAAGCCTGCCCTAATATTCTGCGTAAAACTTGTTTGACCATACCAATCAATCTCTCCCACCATGGTGCAGATGGAGGAATGAATTTCCAAGTTATCTTCTTCATCATGGATTCAGACTTTATTTTTAGCCAGTCTACTTTGCAAAGTTCGCTGTGAGCTTTTACGAAATTACTGCCATTATCACAATAAATAATAGTGGGTCTCCCTCTGCGAGCTATAAATCGTCTTAGTGACTGCAGGAAGGCTTCCGCTGTCAAGGAAGTAATTAATTCCATGTGCACTGCGCGATATACTGCACAAGTGAACAAAACTATCCAGGATTTTGTCCCATCTTTCAAATACAGCGGTCCGGCAAGATCAACACCCAAGACTTCAAATATCGTTGCATTCCTTACTCTATCTTCAGGTAAGGAAGAGGCTCTTGGTTCTGGATGGGTCACAGTGAATCGTTTGCATCGGATACATTTCAAGATAACTTGTCTAATCGTTTTTCTGCTACGCAATATCCAATAACTTTCTCTTAGCTGGTTCATCAATATTTGGACTCCAGGATGTCCTAGTTCTTTATGCTTACGGTCTATAAGCATATGCACTATCCTATGTTTTGATGGTAAGATTATGGGTAATCTAAAGTTCTTTTTGTCTTTTCGGTTAAAAATGCGCGTTTTTACTCTCAATAACCCCTTTTCGTCGAGTACAGGATGAAGAGTCTTTATTTGTTGATCATTTACTCCACCAGAAAATGCTTCGCGTTGGATAATTTTTAACAAAACTATTTCTGCGTGATTTGTTTCTTTTAAAGTTAGATCCCCAAGGTAACGCGATGTTTTCAATTTTACATTAGAGAAAAATCTATAAATCCAAGCAATTACTCTCACAAGTTTGACATATGAAGATATTCTGTGAAAGATTTCCTCTGTTTCTAGATTTACATGTGTGTTAGTTACAGCACCTTTTCGGATTTCTTGAATAATGTTTTCCTGATTATATACCAATTTTGGTGTTGGCCATTCAACTTCATTTTTCTTTAACCATGCGGGTCCCTCCCACCATTTAACTGACAAAAGCTGATTAGCAGTACAACCTCTGGATGGAAGGTCATCAGGATTGTCTGTTCCTGATACATATCTCCATGCATTCGGGTTTGTTAATTTCCTTTCTTCTCTGGCTTTTTGCGTGGCCGGATCAATTATTCCAATTGTTTCAAGATTCCAGAGTTCCGTGACAGTTACATCCTTAACAAACATATTTGTAACTGACATCGTAGAATTGTCATCAGGAGTTTCATACGGCATCTTTCCCATCAAGGTCCATCCTAAATATGTTCCCACAGCAACAAGTCCACACGGCAGATGAATAATCTTTCGATTGAAGAGTTTACCCGCAACATCAGCCCCGATTAATAGATAAATTTCTAGTGATTCTTCTTGTTCAGAGATTAATTGATCAGTTACAGTAATGTTATGGTAATCAAGTTCCTTTGCACATGGTTTTAGTATTGGAATGGGTATATCTGAGCAAATTGTTTGCTGGTCAAGGACCTCAAAGTTACAATTATAATCACCTTTCAAACTGCTAATGAATACTCTGTATCGAAAATGTTTCTCGGGATGTTCTCTGCCCCCAAATAAATTATGAATAACACTTTCTTCTTTAATAAAGTCATATTGCATTTCTTCCGCTACACGTTTACTCAAATAAGATCGTTGACTTCCAGAGTCGAAAAGTGCACGAACTATTTTCCCCTCATTTGTAGCACCTCGTAAACGTACATACAATGTTTGTAAAAGAACTCTACAACAAGTACGATTGCTTAAAGCTGCATCATTGATTACATTTTGACTATTAGCTTCACCTGTGTTCGTTTTCGATTTATGATCTTTAAATTTATCTTCATTACACATAATAGCATAATGTCTGCTCTTACACTTTTCACAATTAATCTTGCATCTGCAATCTCGAGCTCTATGACCGATTTTTAGGCATATAAAACAACAACCCTTTTTTGCTAAGACTTTTCTTTTATCATCCAAACTCATTTTTAACGCGATTCTGCAAGCTTGTGAATCATGCGTTCTCTCACAAAATGAGCACAGTGCTTGTTTATTACGACGAGTCTCAGCATTATCAAAAAGTCCCATTGCGGATGGAAATTGTTGATGGTTATTAGATGCGGAATAGGAATATTTCCCTTTACGTTTTACATCTAAACCAAACCCTTCTTTTGCTATTGAAATTCTTTCTTCCCCCTCAACTTCTGATTTAAGGAAACTCATAAGAGCGGTCAGTTTATTTGTCATTTTCCTAGTTTCCTTTGTTAAACTAATACTTCTTTCCCATACTCGAATCATGTCTTCTGGTAAACAGCTTTCAACTAGGGGATACAGCATAGAAGCATCCTCATCTGAAGTTACACCTAATGTTTCAAGAGCACGGAGGTGCGCTTCAATTTTATCATACAATTTGGCGAGACGTGTAACTTTAGCTTGATGCAAAGAATTGTTCAAAATTAAGTTTAACAATTCTCTCACATACACTTCTATGAGTAAATCTTCTCTTCCGAATCTAGCTTTTAGACACTCAACGGCTTGTTCATAATTCTCAGCAGATGCGGGAAAGGAATCTACAATATCTCTGGCACGTGATCCCTCTACAGTGGATTGTGACAAATATTGTAATTTATCCTCTGGTGCAATTTCCAAGTCTTCGTGAATTTTCCTAAACTGACCCCAGAAACCAAGCCATTCCTTAACATCACCATTGAATTTTTTAAGTTCAATTTTAGGAAGTTGGAACTTTCGTTTCAATACTGTTTCACTAAGTACGCTTTTAGTATCGTCATACATCCTTTTAACATCGTCCTTAATACTTTTCTTAAATTTAGTTTTAAGTCGTATATATCTTTCCTTATACTCTTCAAAAACTTCGTAAGCCTGATTAAAACTTTCTTGAGAACACTCATCTTGAACTGATAACAAATCAATTATTTCTTTTTCTTTCAATTCAAGTTCTAACCATTTTTCATCTAACTGAGCCATTAAAATTTCTATTTCATCAATATCAAGTTCCTCCTCTTCTAAACGTTCATATAACGCATTAGCGATTCTAGTGAAACCACTTCTAAGAGGAGTACGCAATTTCTTCAAACTCTCCATCATAAGATAGAAGTAAATAAACTATCACAAATCAATCACAAATTATCAATAACAAATTCCAAGTCCTGTCGCGGACGCCATTTAATATAGCAGATCATTCAAATTAAAAACTACCAGTTTTTCTTTCTGCTTCTACTTGGAATTGTTTCTTAAAGTTAATTTCAGGAGAGAATGAAGAACAAATAATTTAACAAATATAATTTAATGAAATGAACTTACATAGGGCTTCCGACAAGTTGGATAAAATGGTTGTGTGAAAATTCTAAATATTTTAGAGTTCCGCACTTGAAGATATCACACGAGCGTCTGCTTAAAGTTTCAGTTCGTGAATATCTCCACGCGCTCTGAGTACTTATGCCGAAGACAAAACATCAGATCACTAGCGACGGCAAGGATCAACACGGAGAAGGCTCCAAAGGTTGCGACATCCTCCCACCTTGAGTTCGTAACCTGGAAGAACTCAACCATTTGTCGTTCCTCACAAGTCGAGTCTTTGGACAGGTTTCACTGCTCTCCCGCTCCGAGTGACAGTCGCTTTGGGTGACTCCTGATGTTCTTTGACAGCTTTACCATCAATATCGGTGGCATCTGGATGCTGTGTATTTCTCGGAACTTTACTCCTGAAGAAAGGACCTGATGTCTCATCTGATAATTCCAAGGAATAAAGACGTTGAACAGGACGTATGATAGTTCCGGATTTGGTTTTTAGTTTCACAACTCTGACGATTCCATCTCTTCCAGGAAGGACTTGCACAACCCGCCCTATCGGCCATTGTAAACGTTTCAGATTGTCTGAACCAATGAGCACTACGTCACCAACAGAGATAAGTTTCGAGGTTTCCGAAGTTTTTCCGTGATGTTTTAACTGTCCAAGATATTCTAGTCGAAACCTTTTTCGTAAATCTTCACGTACTTTTTGTACATAACGGTATCTTTTACGCATATAGGTGACATCTACACTATCAATATCGGGTACGCCACTTTCTATTGTTTAATGCAGAAACATAGAAGGCGTTAAAGCAATCAAATCGTTTATATCTTCAGATAAGTAAGTTAAGGGCCGAGAGTTAATTAGGCTTTCAGTATCGCACAACACTGTGTTTAGTTCTTCGTAATTTAACAAAGCCTGCCCTAATATTCTGCGTAAAACTTGTTTGACCATACCAATCAATCTCTCCCACCATGGTGCAGATGGAGGAATGAATTTCCAAGTTATCTTCTTCATCATGGATTCAGACTTTATTTTTAGCCAGTCTACTTTGCAAAGTTCGCTGTGAGCTTTTACGAAATTACTGCCATTATCACAATAAATAATAGTGGGTCTCCCTCTGCGAGCTATAAATCGTCTTAGTGACTGCAGGAAGGCTTCCGCTGTCAAGGAAGTAATTAATTCCATGTGCACTGCGCGATATACTGCACAAGTGAACAAAACTATCCAGGATTTTGTCCCATCTTTCAAATACAGCGGTCCGGCAAGATCAACACCCAAGACTTCAAATATCGTTGCATTCCTTACTCTATCTTCAGGTAAGGAAGAGGCTCTTGGTTCTGGATGGGTCACAGTGAATCGTTTGCATCGGATACATTTCAAGATAACTTGTCTAATCGTTTTTCTGCTACGCAATATCCAATAACTTTCTCTTAGCTGGTTCATCAATATTTGGACTCCAGGATGTCCTAGTTCTTTATGCTTACGGTCTATAAGCATATGCACTATCCTATGTTTTGATGGTAAGATTATGGGTAATCTAAAGTTCTTTTTGTCTTTTCGGTTAAAAATGCGCGTTTTTACTCTCAATAACCCCTTTTCGTCGAGTACAGGATGAAGAGTCTTTATTTGTTGATCATTTACTCCACCAGAAAATGCTTCGCGTTGGATAATTTTTAACAAAACTATTTCTGCGTGATTTGTTTCTTTTAAAGTTAGATCCCCAAGGTAACGCGATGTTTTCAATTTTACATTAGGTTGGTTGGTTGGTTGGGGTTTTATGGCACAAGGGCCATATTTGGCCATGCTGCGCCAAACAGGTTTATTTAGTGTACGTTGTCAGTGTTGCGATATTTGAAGTAAGAGCTCAAGTCTGAAAAAACAAAACAAGCAAATTTCAAATCAAAACTGAAAAAGGTCAAATTATGAAATCTAGATGTAGTTCATAAAGCCAATGTCGGTAACGAATAAAAACAAGTTTGTGTGCGATGGATCCAGCAATAAATCCCTTAGGTTAGGGTTAGAAGCTCCGAAACGGTTTAGTCTATGATTATTAAATTTTGGGCATTCTGTTAGAATGTGTTTTACGGAAAAGATAGTGTTACAGAATAAGCACAATGGGGCTGGTTCTCCGTGAAGTAAATGTCTATGAGTAAAATACGTATGTCCAATTCGAAGTCTAGTCAGTTTAACAGAAAGATCTCTTTTTAAAATATTTGGATTGAATCCCTTTACGGATGATTGAATGACGTGAAGTTTGTTTTGAGTTTCCATGTCCCACATATATTGCCACGATGTATTAACAGCATATTTTAAAACGGGGTCGATGTCATCTATGGGTATTTTCAAATTAAGTTGCATAGTTGCTCCTTTGGCTGCCAAGTCTGCTCTCTCGTTTCCCGGGATGCCCACATGTCCAGGGATCCAACAAAGTAAAATTTCAAAGTTATCTTCTTTTAAAAGAAAAAGTCGTTTTATTGCATTTAATATAAGTGGGTGGCTATTCGTGTTAAATTTTCCAAGAGCATCTATGCAGCTTTTAGAATCCGAGTATATTATCCATTTTTTGACATTAGATGTGGATATCTGCGTTAAGGCTAAGATTATTGCGTATATTTCAGATGTAAAAACTGAACAACAACCATTTAGTTTCCTGGCAATGGTAACCGTTTCTAGTACGGCCGCAGCACCAACATGATCTCCACTTTTAGATCCGTCTGTATAAGCTGTATTGTATGATAAAAAATTTTGTCTGTGGCAATAAAAGGATTGTTGATATATGAAGTCTGGTGTATAAGATTTTGTCAGTTGGGTAAAATCATGAATAATAAATACATTTCTATCATTCCAAGGTGGAGGTACGTTCTCTCTGTGAAATATTTCAAGGTCGTCTATATTTAAGGATATTAAAATATCACGTACTCTAAAACCAAATGAAGGAATGAACGAAGGTTTTAATGAATAGTGGCTTCCCAATTTGGGATTAGTTATATTATTAAAAAGTGGATGCGAAGGAATGGTTTTAATTTAAAAAAAGTATTTAAGGCAGAGTTTCTGACGTCTAAGCTTTAAATTGGGCTCTCCGGACATAATGTACAAACTCTGGACAGGTGATGTGCGAAATGCTCCAGTTGACAATCTGAGCCCTTGATGATGAATCGTGTCCAGAGCCTGGAGAACAGACCTGGCAGCAGATCCATAGACAATGCATCCATAATCTAGCTTCGACCGGACAAGTGCTTTGTAGATTTTTAAGAGTGAATACGAGTCAGCTCCCCAAGTAGTATTCGATAAAACTTTTAAAATATTTAGTGACTGGTTGCATTTTTGTTTAAGTAAATGAATGTGAGGACGAAAGGTTAGCCTAGAGTCAAAAGTGATTCCTAAAAATTTAGTGTGGGATTCTACGGGAATGATTGATCCGTTTAGTGAAATTTCGGGGGGGAGGAATAAGCCCCGTCGTCTTGTGAAATGGACACATACTGTTTTTTGCGTGGAAAAGACGAAACCGTTTTGATTTGCCCACTCACTTATAATTCTGATAGCCGTTTGAAGCTGTCGCTCTATAAAAGGTAGGTTTATTCCAGAGCAAAAAATCTGAAAATCGTCTACGAATAGTGTTCCGTGTATATATGAAGGAAGTTGTCGAATAATGCCATTAATTTTAACAATAAAAAGAATAACGCTCAAAACACTCCCCTGAGGGACTCCTTCCTCTTGCGGAAAGTCATTGGATAAAATATTATTAATGCGTACCTGAAAGGTCCTTGTCTGTAAAAAATTTTGAATAAAAATTGGGAGATGACCCCGTAAGTCCATTTCATATAAATCTCGCATAATTCCATAACGCCATGTTCTGTCATAGGCTTTCTCCATATCGAAAAATATCGATACTAAATGTTTTTTCGTCACGAAAGCATCTCTAATTGAGGATTCGAGCAATAAAGCGTTATCTGTGGTGCTGCGACCAAAACGAAATCCGCTTTGAAAGTTAGAAAGCCGCTTTTCTGACTCTAAGATGTATATTAACCTGGAGTTGACCATCCTTTCCATTAGCTTGCAAATGCAACTTGTCAAAGCTATTGGCCTGTAGTTATTGGGATTCTTAGGGTCTTTGCAGGGTTTCGGAATTGGTATGATTATGGCCCTTCGCCAGGCCGTCGGAAAGACCTGCTCCTTCCAAATTCTATTAAAAATGAATAAAATGTGATTTAATGAGTTTTCGTTAAGATGTATTAACATGTCATAATGAATTCCGTCAGGGCCAGGTGAAGTAGGATGAGATTTTTTTAGTGCAGCTTTGAGTTCAGATATGGTAAAATCTTGATTATAAACCTTTGGTGTAGATGGCCGAAAGTCTAGTGTCCTGAGTTCTTCACGTCTTTTGTAGTTTATAAAATCAGGAGGGTAGGAACTTTCATGCGATACTCTAGAAAATGCATCTCCTAGAGTATTAGCAATCGTCTTTATGTCTGAGATGACTTGTCCATTTGATGATAAGCATGAAATTTGTGAATGTTGAAAGTTGCCAGATATTTTTCGAACTTTGTCCCAAATGTGTTTGGATGAAATACGACTATGAATAGAGTTGATATATTTTTGCCACGAAATCCTCTGACTCTGTCTCCTAATCTTGCGTGCCTCCGCTTTCGTACGTTTAAATTCTAGCAAGTTTGCTGTCGTCGGATATCTGCGGAATTTATTCCAAGCTTTCTTTTGTAATTTGATCGCTTGGGAGCATGACTCATTCCACCATGGCTTCCAAAGCTTCGGCATCTTTCCCGATGTTTTGGGAATAGATACATTAGCCGCTTCCATGATGGTGTTAGTGATAGCCAGTATGGCATCGTCAATATTTAGGGTTTCGACCACATCGTAAGAAATATCAGCTTTCGATTGGAATAGTGTCCAATCGGCTTTGTCTAAAATAAATCGCTGAGGTCGTCTAGGAAGTGATACATCATTAAAATTATAAGTTAAAATCACCGGGAAATGATCGCTGTTATGGAGGTCGTCATCTACTTTAAAATTCCACATGGGAGCTAAAACAGGTGAACATAATGAAAGATCAAGTGTATGATAAGAACGAGTCGGTTGATGAAAATATGTGCGACTTGAGTCGTTCAAGAGACAGAGACAGTGGTCGTCAATTAATTTTTCTATTTGTTGCCCTTTATGATTAATATCGCTACTTCCCCAGAGAGGGTTATGTCCATTAAAATCACCAATGATAAAATAGGGTTGTGGGAGCTGAATAAGTAGGTCATTTAGATCTTGCTGACTGATGCAATCGTTTGGTGGAAGATAAATACAACATATAGTGATTAAAAGCTTGATTTGAATCTGGATTGCAATTGCTTGGATCCTGGTCTGTAATGGGATGATTGTAGATGGATAACTATTCATAGTCATAAGAGCAGTGCCACCAGAGGCACGAGCGCCACTGGTGTAGTCGTTTCGAATTACATTATAGTTTTTTATTTTGAAAGAATTGCCAGGGATTAAGTAAGTTTCCTGTAAGGCGAGACACATAGGGCTGTATGTATTGATTAGGTCCTTTAAATCGTTAATATGTGCTCGAGCACCGTGACAATTCCAAGTTATGAGGTTTATGGTCATTTTTTAGGTTTTTGGTGGAGTCGAGTGCCCTTTTTAAAAAACGCTGCACTGGAATCTACTGCTTCATCCTCCGCATCGAACTCCATGTCCGATTCGGAAGGATGGAGATCCAATAGGCTGTCTGTTTTTGGTTTATTAACAGTTTTCCGCGATTTGGCTGGTCTATTATTTTCTTTTTCTTTATTTTGTTTTACTGAATGTAAATTTGTTCGAGAAATTGAGGGCGCTGTTTTAAGACTTTGTGGCAGTTTGTTGGTAGATCTATCATTTGTTTTGTTCTTACTTGATTCTGGATTTGTGCTGCGAGTTTGAGGTTGTATATTCACTGAATGAAATCGATCTAGATTTGAATTAATTTGCGTTTCGGTATCTACTTTGTTTGAAAAACTTGGGGAGTCATCTGTTTGGGTGGCTATTGTGTGGGTGGTTTTAGTTACAGAAGCATATGACGTGTTAATTCGTGGCGAGCGAAGTTCAACTATTTTACGGGCTTCGGGAAATGAAAGGTTTCGTGTTACTTTTATTGTTTGTATTTCTTTTTCTTTTATCCATCTTGGGCACATCCTTGAGTACGCGGCATGGTTTCCCTGGCAATTAAAACAATGTTCAGACTCGGTGCAGTCTGAACTGTCATGCCCGGGATTTGCGCAGCGTGCACAGATAGGGACAGATGCACGGCACGAGGTTTTTGGGTGCCCAAACCGCTGGCATTTAAAACACCGAACGGGATTCGGGACAAAAGCACGAACCTCGCAGCACAAGTACCCAGCTTTAACTTTTGTTGGCATAACGGGTGAGTCGAAAGTTAAAATTACATTTTTGGATGGTATATAACTGTCATTGTGTCTGAGCATTATTCTTTTAGCGGCTATTACTTTTTGGTCTTTTAATTCAAAAACGAACTCTTCTTCAGAAACCATTAACAGTTCATCAGAAGATATAACGCCTTTTGAATAGTTTAATGTTCTGTGTGGGAAAACTGTTACGTCTACTTCACCAAAATTTTTAATGTTTAATAGATTTGCAGACTGTTTAAAGGAATTAGATTCAATCAAAAGATCTCCAGATTTTAATTTTTTAACATTTTTAACTTCACCAGCAGAATGTTTAATATATTTTTCAATTAAAAAGGGGGACATTTTTGCTAATTTGTTAGAATCGTTATGGATTATAAGAAATTTGGGAATTGATTTTTCAGAATGATTATTTTCCAAAATGTTTTCGATATTTTCATTTTCATTTGATCTTTCATTTAAATCATGATTTTCACTTTCGTCGAACTTAGAGGTTGACGGGTTAAGGCCTCCGTCTGGCCATAAATTGGAAGATGCCATGAGGATGGAATATTTGTTCGTTCTGGTGCGCCCCCGCCCGCCATGGAGCCCAACCAGGGGAGGCAGCATCCGGCAGTTGTCCAGCAACAGATCTCGGAGCTGCCTCAGAGGTCGCACCAGAATATAGCGTTACAGTGTCGAGATGGGAATCCACCGGTTCGCCCAGGGCATCTCTAACTGCAACACTAACCCAAAAATTGCTTAACACAATGAAGTCCAGCACGACAGGGGGATCAATCGCCCCGACGTGGTGAACCCCAGAGATGTTAAGTGAGCCGATTGACTAGAGCGGGCCCACTCCAGCCACCCGTCTACGCAGAAGCATGGACCAAAGGGCACGCATCAGGTACCCCAGGACTCCACTTTCCCCCGATACGGGACGCCGCACACGGCAAACATGCGGGTCAGAAAAAACGTACTGACATCTTTTTAAAAGCAACAAAAAAGAAAACAAATAAATGATAATTTTAAATAAATAAAAGTTAACGCAACTAAAAAATGCATTTTATAAAACAAACCACATGTAACTAACATGGATTTTAATAACTAAAGAATGAATATAAGGTGATTTTTCAATGTAAAGATATTTAAATATAATTTCCGATTCGCAAGACGTGAAAAGTGAAAGAAAAGAGGGGGTGGGGAATAGAGTAGTGGGATGAAAATAGAGAACGATCGCTTGGGTGTCCCGGGAGCGCGACCCCCATGTTTACCAAAGAAAGTAAACCCCAGGGAAAGAAAAAGATCACTCAGGTACCCCGGGGTTGTGAAGCCCGTACAAACCTAAAGAAGGAATGCCCCTGGGAGCCAATTTTACATTAGAGAAAAATCTATAAATCCAAGCAATTACTCTCACAAGTTTGACATATGAAGATATTCTGTGAAAGATTTCCTCTGTTTCTAGATTTACATGTGTGTTAGTTACAGCACCTTTTCGGATTTCTTGAATAATGTTTTCCTGATTATATACCAATTTTGGTGTTGGCCATTCAACTTCATTTTTCTTTAACCATGCGGGTCCCTCCCACCATTTAACTGACAAAAGCTGATTAGCAGTACAACCTCTGGATGGAAGGTCAGCAGGATTGTCTGTTCCTGATACATATCTCCATGCATTCGGGTTTGTTAATTTCCTTTCTTCTCTGGCTTTTTGCGTGGCCGGATCAATTATTCCAATTGTTTCAAGATTCCAGAGTTCCGTGACAGTTACATCCTTAACAAACATATTTGTAACTGACATCGTAGAATTGTCATCAGGAGTTTCATACGGCATCTTTCCCATCAAGGTCCATCCTAAATATGTTCCCACAGCAACAAGTCCACACGGCAGATGAATAATCTTTCGATTGAAGAGTTTACCCGCAACATCAGCCCCGATTAATAGATCAATTTCTAGTGATTCTTCTTGTTTAGAGATTAATTGTGTGATCAGTTACAATAATGTTATGGTAATCAAGTTCCTTTGCACATGGTTTTAGTATTGGAATGGGTATATCTGAGCAAATTGTTTGCTGGTCAAGGACCTCAAAGTTACAATTATAATCACCTTTCAAACTGCTAATGAATACTCTGTATCGAAAATGTTTCTCGGGATGTTCTCTGCCCCCAAATAAATTATGAATAACACTTTCTTCTTTAATAAAGTCATATTGCATTTCTTCCGCTACACGTTTACTCAAATAAGATCGTTGACTTCCAGAGTCGAAAAGTGCACGAACTATTTTCCCCTCATTTGTAGCACCTCGTAAACGTACATACAATGTTTGTAAAAGAACTCTACAACAAGTACGATTGCTTAAAGCTGCATCATTGATTACATTTTGACTATTAGCTTCACCTGTGTTCGTTTTCGATTTATGATCTTTAAATTTATCTTCATTACACATAATAGCATAATGTCTGCTCTTACACTTTTCACAATTAATCTTGCATCTGCAATCTCGAGCTCTATGACCGATTTTTAGGCATATAAAACAACAACCCTTTTTTGCTAAGACTTTTCTTTTATCATCCAAACTCATTTTTAACGCGATTCTGCAAGCTTGTGAATCATGCGTTCTCTCACAAAATGAGCACAGTGCTTGTTTATTACGACGAGTCTCAGCATTATCAAAAAGTCCCATTGCGGCTGGAAATTGTTGATGGTTATTAGATGCGGAATAGGAATATTTCCCTTTACGTTTTACATCTAAACCAAACCCTTCTTTTGCTATTGAAATTCTTTCTTCCCCCTCAACTTCTGATTTAAGGAAACTCATAAGAGCGGTCAGTTTATTTGTCATTTTCCTAGTTTCCTTTGTTAAACTAATACTTCTTTCCCATACTCGAATCATGTCTTCTGGTAAACAGCTTTCAACTAGGGGATACAGCATAGAAGCATACTTATCTGAAGTTACACCTAATGTTTCAAGAGCACGGAGGTGCGCTTCAATTTTATCATACAATTTGGCGAGACGTGTAACTTTAGCTTGATGCAAAGAATTGTTCAAAATTAAGTTTAATAATTCTCTCACATACACTTCTATGAGTAAATCTTCTCTTCCGAATCTAGCTTTTAGACACTCAACGGCTTGTTCATAATTCTCAGCAGATGCGGGAAAGGAATCTACAATATCTCTGGCACGTGATCCCTCTACAGTGGATTGTGACAAATATTGTAATTTATCCTCTGGTGCAATTTCCAAGTCTTCGTGAATTTTCCTAAACTGACCCCAGAAACCAAGCCATTCCTTAACATCACCATTGAATTTTTTAAGTTCAATTTTAGGAAGTTGGAACTTTCGTTTCAATACTGTTTCACTAAGTACGCTTTTAGTATCGTCATACATCCTTTTAACATCGTCCTTAATACTTTTCTTAAATTTAGTTTTAAGTCGTATATATCTTTCCTTATACTCTTCAAAAACTTCGTAAGCCTGATTAAAACTTTCTTGAGAACACTCATCTTGAACTGATAACAAATCAATTATTTCTTTTTCTTTCAATTCAAGTTCTAACCATTTTTCATCTAACTGAGCCATTAAAATTTCTATTTCATCAATATCAAGTTCCTCCTCTTCTAAACGTTCATATAACGCATTAGCGATTCTAGTGAAACCACTTCTAAGAGGAGTACGCAATTTCTTCAAACTCTCCATCATAAGATAGAAGTAAATAAACTATCACAAATCAATCACAAATTATCAATAACAAATTCCAAGTCCTGTCGCGGACGCCATTTAATATAGCAGATCATTCAAATTAAAAACTACCAGTTTTTCTTTCTGCTTCTACTTGGAATTGTTTCTTAAAGTTAATTTCAGGAGAGAATGAAGAACAAATAATTTAACAAATATAATTTAATGAAATGAACTTACATAGGGCTTCCGACAAGTTGGATAAAATGGTTGTGTGAAAATTCTAAATATTTTAGAGTTCCGCACTTGAAGATATCACACGAGCGTCTGCTTAAAGTTTCAGTTCGTGAATATCTCCACGCGCTCTGATTACTTATGCCGAAGACAAAACATCAGATCACTAGCGACGGCAAGGATCAACACGGAGAAGGCTCCAAAGGTTGCGACAGTGACCGCGACCGGTGGTGCTTAGCTTTTGTGACCCTAATTCTGGTCGTTGCCTGGCGGGTTGCTCCCTGATGTCATGTTAGTAAAGAGAAGAAAAGGAAAGACTTGAATTTAGCTGGTAAATATTTCAGTTCTGAGAATAATTCCGTTGTGCCCTGTAAGGAGAGGGTTAAGTTTCGTTTTCGAGTTGGGTGGCGTAGCGCGGTTTCTTCCGGTTTTTAGGTAGCTTTTCATCGTAAGTGGGGATTTGCTAATCTATCGAACGGGTGCGAAATGCAGCGCCCGAGGCGGGTAATTAGTGTGTGTTCATGGTAATATTTTTTGGCGAGTTATCGCTATTTGCAACTATCACATTTCATTAGTTATCGCTTTCTTGGCAAATACTTTGGCGCATCTTATGGCTTTAGCTTCTTCGAGACGTTTTCTCATGGAAGTCATTAGTGAGTCATATTTTCCCCGTCTTTCGAAATAGGAAGAATTTCAGGGGAGTGGGGACGCACCATCGGGGTAGTGTAGCATCATTTATTTGTAGCATTGTGTGGGTTCATGTGTTGAAAAGGAGAAACTGTACAGCTCTCCATCTTTTTAAATTGTGGAGTGGACAAAATGCTACGACCCCCCCTCATTGATCAAAATACAAAACCCACTTTGCTCAGAATAAATGCTGACAAAATTGGCTTAATTTTGATTGTTAGCTGTCCAAAAACTTTCTTGATTATAAAACTTGCAATTCCTTTTTTTTTTTTAATTTCAATGATAAATTTACATGAAGGGAAAAACACTAAAACCAATTTTTTGCAAGAAGCAGTGACAGCAGATTTAGTCACGGGTATGAAAACAGGAATATTTCCAGCCCTCGCAAGATTTTTGACTGATAAGAAAGAAAAATTTTATCAAGTGTTTTTCGGACAAATAAAACTGTTTGAACGTTTAAAATTCTAACATAGCGGGTTTATCGTTTTCGAAACTATTTTGTATAGCATTGAATTTGAACTATTTTAAACTGTCTTCACATATTTGGGAATGCATTATTTACTGAGATAAAATTAATAAATATGTCGAAAATTCATTTACTGGTGTATTCGCATTTTGTAATTACATTTAGAATTGATGAATTACTACTGACAATTTCAAATGTCTTGTGGACAAATTTTGCATAACATTAGTGTTAGCTGGTCATATAACAAATATTTCAAACGTTAATAATTATAATTATTTATAAGTTTTGAGTTTAGACACAGGAATTTTAGCATAAAATAGATAAATTTAATGTATCAAAAGTTGGAGTTTTAATATTTCATGCACATTTTCCACAAATATAACGAATTACGGAGATAGTCATTATTCAGACTGAAATGGTCAAACCTGCATTGATTGAAAAGTACTAAGCGGTCGAATAATTAACTTTTTATGACGTTTTAAATTGATTCAAATTGTTTTCACAAATTCCGAGATTAAATGTCCAGTGTAAAATTCAATTCATTTTCCAGTGTATATTTACATAGTATAAATTAATAAATATCTTTATTTTCATGTGAACAATATATTTTGATAGTTTACATATTTGCCTTTATCATAAAAATAAGTTATCTAGTCTTCATAAATAGCACCTATTCTTGAACAAGGAGAGGCAATAAGGTCATGATCAGATACCAACTCTCTAAAATGAGACTGAACAAAATAATTAATGAAACATTAAATTAAAATGCGATGCATAACCTCGAAGTCGAAAATAAAAGTTATGTATAATCAGGAAATTAAAATGTATTAAACCTGAACCCATAAATTTAACTTGAATCAAATTACAAATAGTAAACTATCGATTAACTTTTTAATAATCTAAATCTAGTTCTATATATAAAACCACTTCTTAATTGTCTTTATAATCTATATAACAAAACTATTAAATACATAAGCCAATTCTCTGTTCTCTATACAAATCTACACCGTTTGACCAATCCACACCAAATTTGCTATACTTGCTCTTTAGAACCCTGCGAGTAATATAAGCTACATAATAACCCCCATTATATTTATCTTGTGCGTGCAGAGAGGTTAAAAACAATACGAAATCCCTATATTAATAATATTGAGTATTTTAACGATGCCAGACCAAATTTATACATTCATTCTTTAGAATCCTGCGAGAAACAGGCTATGTATGAACCCTCTATTTGTCTTGGGACGAGAGGGAGGTAAAAACAATTCATAATCCAAATAGGTAAGTAGTTACATATTTAAAGTAACATCGAACTAGAGCAACACAACGGGCTATTGACGACGATCCAGGATCAATACCGAAGGGGAAGATCCGAGATCTAAATAGAAATAATGTTCAGTATCTCTATCACAATTTGCCGACCAACCGGTATAGTGGTTAAGGTGTTAGCCTCTAGATCGGAAGGTTCCTGGTTCGAATCCGGGTCCGGGCATGGATCTTTGTAAACGTATGGTGTAGAGGCGGCTGGTGCACCTTAAATCTGTCGTGGCCGAAAGTCCTCACGTTGGGTTGGCGTGGAAGTTTGGAGAGTGGGGTGCCAGCTCAGGTGTTGCTTCGTTATCTGACCGTGGTTCAAAATTACGAGGTGTTGTCCTCGAATCTTTCCCTTAAGGGACTGATTCCGGACCGTCGTCAATAGCCCGTTGTGTTGCTCTAGTACGACGTTAACTAAAATTACCATTACCATTACCTCTATCACAATTTAACCAATTCACAATAAATTTGTACACTTAATTTTTGAAGGTTGCGTGTTCGAATCCAACAAAAACCATCTTGTACAAAGTAAGGTGAGGTAATTTTAAATAACGTCGAACTAGAGCAACACAACGGGCTATTGACGACGGTCTGGGATTAATACTTTAAATGAAAGATCCGAGGACAACACCTCGTAATTTTGAACCACGTTCAGATGACGAGGCAACACCTGAGCTGGCACATCACTCTCCAAACTTCCACACCAACCCAACGGGAGGACTTTCGGCCATGACAGATGTAAGGTGCACCAGCCGCCTCTAAACCATACGCTTACAAACATCCATGCCCGGACCCGGATTTAAACCAGGAACTTCCGATCCAGAGGCTAATACCTTAACCACTATACCGGTTGGTCGGCCCATACTGTACAAAAAGGGGGGGGGGTGCAGGTTAAATCTGTCGTGGTCTCAAATATCGTCACTTTGGCGTGGAAAGTCGGAAGGTATGTATTTTAATTAACATCTCACTGGAGCAACACAGCAGACTATTGACGACGGTCCAGGATCAATGTGGACGGGAAAGATTCGAGTACAACACCACGTAAATCTGAACCACGGTCAGATGACAATGTGTAAATTTAGAAAGTCTGGTGCCAGCTGAGGTATATCCTCGTCATCCGACCATGGTTCTAAATAACAAGGTGCTGTCATCAGACCCCTCTTTCCTTCGGAGTTGATACCGGACCGTCACCAATAGCCCGTTGTGTTGCTCCAATGTGACGTTAATTAAAAAATACCATCATAATTTTGTGTGTTGAATGTTTTCAATGCCAATGTTTTCGGATGACCAATCGCAAATGGCCGACTTGGAAAGGGCATGCCTACCTTTTCAGAGAATTGGTACCATGCGGTGCCTGAGTTTGCTTGATGCGTGAGAAAAACGTTTAGTTAAAAACTTCAGGGGTTGATCGAATGAGCCAATTGAAATTTCAATTTCAATCGCAGACCCCTTCATCGGATTATTTAGTGGATCGAATTCGAGGCCGGTATCTTTTTCATTCCTGTCTATCAACGCTTTGAACAAATTATGATACACTCTTGAGCAAATATTGTTTAAAAAGAACACATGGGAATGGCTGCAAAGGGTTACTGATGCAGTGAAACTCTAGTTTTCTAAAAGGGATGCTGATGAAACGTAGTCAATCTTGGTGCGAAGAACATTATGTTAACCTTTTCAATCGCAGAATCTGAACACCGTCTGTAGGATTAATTGGTTGGGTCGGAAATTGAATTCGAGGCCACTGGCTTCATCAAAATGGGTCGGTATCTTTCCCATTCAATTGACACCTACAGATTTAACGTGCACCAACCCCGATGCACTCTCTACTTTTGTTTTCATCCATGTCAAGCGATTGGTGACTCAGATGGTCCGTGTCCAGATCAGGCCCGCCGTAAGCGGGCGTAGACCGCACGTCCAGGTGGGGGCAAATCTAGCGATCGATCACGTAATATTCAAAGTCATTGGGTCAGCAGCAAATTATTTGTGGACTAATTTTTAAAACTATTAAGTAGCCTCAGCTGTAAAGCAGTTTCTTGATCCATTATGTTTCGCAATCACTTTCCAAAATTCAAAGTATCCATTCTCCAAATTCAAATTGACAGGATGTGCCCCTCCGTAGGACAATAAAACCATCGTCCTTGGAGAGGGGTTTACAAAACCTGTCGCGTATTGCAGCGCTCTTGAGAAAGATTACATTGGCAGTATGAAAACGGAAATTTCTCAGAACTGGGAATTTGGAAGAGGTGTCCCTTTCCACTCTCCACGTAGGGACACACGAACGGACCGTCCGCGGTTCCAATTACCGCAGAGGACCTGACCCAAGGTTTATAGAAGGGGAATAGGTTTGCTCCTTCACAGCGGAAACTCGTTCTAAACGCGAAAGTGATCGTGACGTACCGGCGGGGAAGTCCAACCCTGGCGCCACGACGTTTTCTACACAACTGAATCGGATTTCGTCTTGAATTGTAAAACTCGCTGGAGACGAATCCTACAGCACAAAACGACGATTTTTGTTTTAATCAATAGCTGATAATTTAAAGCATTTACACACGAATGCTCATCAACCACATGAGTACCGTTTTTGAGTAAAACGTTGCTGAAAAGTGTGAAAAACTGAAATCTCCAAGTCCATTAACCACTCCCCCCTGCTGTTTTATTGGCCTTGTGAATTGGACTCCCTGGTTCCCTCGTTTCGCGGTTTTACCAGGCATCTGTATATCCTCAAGGGATTTGCTTCGTGAAAGGCGATTGTTAGCTGTTCAACAGTGTAGTATTCGTTTCAGTTTTGATAAAATTTAATATAATTTTAAAATAAGAATCGTTGGAAAACAAAGAATATTCTTTTTTTTATTTGATTTTATTGCTCTATTTAATAAAAAATACAGCATATTTTGTGCATCATATAAATAGATTACAATTGGTATGAGCTAAGTTCTTGCGTTTAATTAGCTCAGTAATTTAGGTATGTTTACACATATTTGAGTATGTATTTAATTCATTGAACGCGATTAACACTCAATTAAAGACACCCTATTTTAATTTAAAATAACCGGTTTGCAATCTGCAGATTACGTAGAAGATTTATTCTTTAAAAAAAATCAGGGTGTGAAATATAAGAGGACAACTAAACAAAATTGGAAATCATTAACTACAGTATTGTTTGAAAAGTGCACGAGTACTGTGGAACAAAACTATATAGTATTTATGACAATTTTGTTCAATCAAACTGCAGGAAGAGTTCTTAAACCTGAAAGAAATATTCTACAAGTAACTTTAAGTTTGAAAGGGTTTATCAATTTCCACAGAAAACTTAATGTGATTTAAAGGAAAGTGTTTTAATTTTTTTTTAATTGATAACATTTTAATTGAAGAGAGGAATAGAAATGAAGCACAGTGTGTTTCTTTTTTTTTCTTAAGTATCGCTAAGATATATTGCGAGGAGTACTAGACTTTCGAGGGGTTTCCATTGAAGTGTGTGTGTATGTGCGTGTGCGTGTGTGTGCTATTTAGTTATTGGAGTCTTGTTTAGAGATTCATAGAAAATATACGCGTCAATAATCCACAAATTAAATTTTAAAACAATCAATTAATATCAACACTATATTTCTGTATAAAATATATAAAATTGTGACTAAGCAATGGAATGCATGGAAAGTAAAATTATTTTGTTTTCTCTCATTTGAATTGGTATCAGTAAGAACTTGATCCATATATAATGTTCGAAATATATTCTTTAATCATTAGATTCATGTTAAACTATTTGTAGAAAGAATATTTTGAAAAAGAGCTTTATATAAAACAGCATACAACAAAAACTCCAAAATATCCCTAAAAGAATGTACTAATAGAAATAAGCAAAAAACATTTGAAAACTATTTTTAGATCAACTAGGGGGCTCCGCCCCCTGCTCGTTTACGCTCGTCAACCCCCGGGGATTGCTACGCAATCCCATTTGGTTTGCTACGCAAACCAACACTCCTTTTACAGATGCCATTTGGTTTGCTTCGCAAACCAACATTCCTTTCGCAGAGTGAAACTATCTGAATAATTCGTATTAATCTGGTTTCACTCAATCTGGTTTCGGCGGGAACTTTTTTTTAATATAGAGAGATTCGAGCATTATATATAAGTATGGATCCATGAATAGAAACTTGCAATATAGTAATTATATTGCAATAGCCAAAGCAGATTTAACGTGCACCAGTCCCCACCTTCACGACGGTCTTTTAGTTGGTTGGATTTCGCAACCCTCCGTTTGCTAATCTGCGACTCTTATCAAACAAGGTTACCGCGGCCACTACAAGGTGGGCTATGATAAAGAAATTTTTTCTAATGCTCTTATAACCTTCTCGTAGTTGCATGGTTACCCGTGTTATGCATTTCCAAAGAGAAGTTTGTTTTAGCATTCCGTGAACTCGTCGACACTAGATCAGTTCTTGGTTACGCAAACTCACAAAGAATTTAAAAACGTTTACTTGAATTTTCATTATTTTCAAAATGCAAGTCGATTATTTTGAAAAATCGAAGAAAAATATGAAATCTCTTTATTTGTTGGATGGATTATGTTCGATGAAAGTATCGATAGTAGATTAAAGTGTATAAGAAATCACTATAGTTTTTTTCTCAGAACGTTTTGAGATTGAGCGTGTTCCAGCTATTCCAAACAAGTGGTCAAAATGACCTTCCCCAGGAGAAACGTAAAGATGTTTCCGAAATTGCACTGTTGAATGATCTACAATCCCCTTTCACTAACCCCCCTAGTAAAACCGCAAACCCAGAGAGTTCCAATCCACAAGGCCAATAAAACAGCAGGGGGGAGTGGTTAATGGTCTCTGAGATTGCTGTTTTTCTTACTTTTCAGTAGCGTTTTTTCTCCCCCAGGGGCATTCCTTCTTTAGGTTTGTACGGGCTTCACAACCCCGGGGTACCTGAGTGATCTTTTCTACCTCTCGTTGTTCTCCTCCCCTGCCCTTTGCTTTTTGCTTTTTCTTCCTCCCTCATTGTGGTTGCCTCTTCGGAGGTGAGGGCTCCCCTTGAGAAGCTTTTCGCCAGTCTGTGCATTTAGCTCCTCTTGGGGATTATATCACCCACGTGTTTGCCGTGCGTGGAGACCTGTGTCTTCGGAAAAGGTGATCCTGGTGATTGAGGGACAACATAACGCCCCAATACATTGCTTCGGCTCCTGCTTCGGATAAACAGGAAGTGTGCTTTGGTCCCAGTACATTGATCGGCTGGTGGGTATATCCTGCTAGGACTAAGGACCTGCTCACCAACTAGCTCCTTAGGGCAGTCATAGAGGTGAGTTGGGTCCGTATAGTCCCTGGCTAGCACCGGTGCAGGAACCTGTATCCCCTCGTTGGACTCCATGGTGGGTGGTGCCGCCGGGGACTAAACACCTCTTTTTCTAACATGGAAAACCAAAAACCAACTTCTCCTTCAGTGGAGCAAATGTGTAACAAAAAAAATGAAAATAATTTACCGGAACAAAAATTTTTTATTATAAAAAGTAATCAAGGAAATCTAAAAAACATATCGGCAATTTTACTACATAAAACAATATTAGGCATGGTTGGAGAGACGAAGAACATAAAAAAAAACACTAGCAGGAGATATACTCGTTGAAGTATCAAATAGAGCACAAGCTATAAACATACAAAAAATAAAATCCATCGGTCCAATAGAAGTTAATGTTACACCCCACAGAACTTTGAATTCATCCAGAGGTGTTATATCTGAATCAGATTTAGTTTATGATACAGAACAGGACATCTTAGAATCCCTATCCGAACAATATGTTATTAACGTCAAAAGAATAACAATTACAAAAAATGGTCAAAAAATACCCACTAAACACTTAATATTAACTTTCAATACACCAAGCATACCAAAACACGTTAAAATAGCCTACATTAATTGCCCAGTAAGACCTTTCATACCAAATCCTGTCCGTTGCTTTAAATGCCAAAGATTCGGCCATTCTTTCATCGCTTGCCGTGGAACAGAGACTTGCGCAAAATGCTGTGGTACAGACCACAAGACCGATGTCTGTACTACATCGTCCCTTTGCTGTGTCAACTGCAAAGGTGACCATCCAGCTTTTGCCAGGTCTTGCCCTAAATTTATAACCGAAAAAGAAATACAAACAATTAAAGTTCAACAAAATATTTCATTTCCGGAGGCCCGAAAAATAGTTAATGATCGCACCCCGAAACCTGGATTATCTTACTCTTCAATACTTAAAAAGACCTTCAAAACCAACGGAACTCAAACCGATGTAACTATGTTTAAGCCATCTGACCAACACAAAACTTCATTGAACCAACCTATAACGCCTTCTTTTTCTAAAGCATCAGCTACAACCTCATCGAATACAAAAATCATAAACCAACCAAATCGACCTAAAAATACTTCTTTAAAAAGAGCCATATCATCTGAACAAAATAACATTAAAATTTCAAAAAGTTCTTCTCAAACCCCTCTTCAGCCCGACGTTTCATCCAGAAACTTTAAAACTAATCCTTCTACCAGTGACCTCATTAATCTGTATAACTCAGAAAGCGATATTTCATCTGTAGAAGATGAGGACTTGGAGTCTTCGCCACTGAAGCCGAAGAAGGATCCTCGGCAAGACAAACATCGTCCTAGGACGAGAAACCACAAGTAGTTTTTCCTTTTCTTTTCTACTTTATTTTTATGGCTTCCTTTCTTTCCTGGAACTGCCGGGGTTTTCGTAACAGATGTGATGATGTAAAAGACATCATAAACAAACATAAGCCAGCTGCAATCGCCCTCCAGGAAACATATCTGAAAAACAATGATACAACCAACATTCGATATTTCACTGTATTCAGAAAAGATTACGATGTTGGGCAAAGAGCATGTGGAGGTGTTGCATTGCTTACCTCCCATGACTTACCAGTCACCCAAATTAACCTCAAAACAAATCTCCAAGCTATTGCTGTAAGACTTCATATCAATACTTTAATAACAATATGCAATTTATACTTACCTCCTAACACCCATGTCGCCACTTCTGAATTAAATAATTTAATAGATCAACTTCCTCAACCATTCATTATACTTGGTGACCTAAATGGCCATCATATTCTCTGGGGCAGTTCAGACATTAATAATAGAGGCAAACAAATTGAAAAACTAACAACGGACAATGATTTATGTATAATGAATAACGGCCAACCTACTTATTTTCACTCACCTTCACTTACTTATCATTCAATAGATCTGGCAATCTGCACTCCTTCAATTTTACCATTTTGGACCTTCTCTGTGGATTCTTACCTTTACAATAGTGACCATTATCCTATAAAACTAAAATATGCAAGCCAATACCAACCTCCCTCTGTAAGCCAAATTAACTATATATATGAAACTGCCAACTGGCCACTCTTTACTAGTCTCGCAGATATTTCTAACACAATAGAAACTGGTGACATCGATGAAGTCACTTCAAAAATAACCGATATAATTATAACAAGTGCTGACGCTTCCATTAAAAAAGTCATTAATGCGCCTAAAAAGCAGAAGAAACCTTGGTGGAATGAGGATTGTAGCGATGCTTATCGGAAGCAGAGGAAAGCTTGGAATATCTTTAATAGATATCCAACTATTGAAAACTATATAATTTATAAAAAAACAAAAGCGGCATTTCGAAAAATACAACGACTTATTAAAAGGGATTCTTGGATTAATTATATCAATAGTATTAATAGTAAAGTCACAAGCAAACAATTATGGAACAGGATCAAAAGAATTTCCGGTGTTTACCCCAATAGACAAATTCCTATTCTAGAACATAATAACCAAATACTATCGGCACCCAAAGACATAGCAAACACAATAGGTTCATGCCTTTCCGAAATATCCAGCTCCAATAACTACTCTGAAAGTTTTAAAAAGATTAAAATTGCATCTGAAAAGAATAAAGTTAATTTCAGTTCAAACCGTATATTATCATATAATTGTGATTTTACTTTTTCCGAATTGACAAAGGCTTTATCCTTAGTTCACAAATCAACTCCTGGGCCAGATAATATTAGTTATATCATGCTTAAACATTTATCAAATAGTTCTCTAAATAACCTCTTGAAATTTTACAACAGAATTTGGACCGAGCACACTTTTCCGCAGTCATGGAGGTATGCTAATGTAATTCCCATATTGAAACCAAATAAAGACTCCAGGAATCCTTCGAACTACCGTCCAATAGCCCTGACAAGCTGCCTATGCAAAATTTTAGAAAAGATGGTCAACGCGAGATTAATTTATATTTTAGAAAAAGAAAAATGTCTCTCTCCACTTCAAAGTGGTTTTAGAAAATGTCGATCCACTATTGACAACTTAGTAGCTCTCGAGACCGAAATACGTAACGCTTTTGTGCAAAATAAGCATCTCGTCTCGATTTTTTTCGATATTGAAAAGGCCTATGACCGAACCTGGAGACATGGGATTTTAAGGGATATTTTTAATAATGACATAAGAGGAAATCTGCCTATTTTTATACAAAATTTTTTAGAGAAAAGATATTTTAAGGTTAGAATTGGATCTATTTTCTCAGATATTTTTATTCAAGAGGAGGGAGTGCCACAGGGCAGTGTTTTAAGTGTTACTTTATTTATTTTAAAAATTAACAATATTGTTTCTCAATTGCCTCCATCAGTAAAAGGTCTTATTTACGTTGACGATCTTCAAATTTCATGCGCAGCTAAAGACATTCGTTTGATAGAGAGACAACTACAACAGGCAGTCAATAAAATCACTAATTGGACAAATGAAAATGGTTTCACTTTTTCACCATCGAAAACTGCGTGCGTTCATTTCTGCAGAAAACGAAATCTTCATCTTGACCCTGAAATATATTTCAAAGATATTTTAATTAATGTTGTGGACAATTTTAAATTTTTAGGCATCATATTTGACAAGAAGTTGACTTTTCAACCGCATATTTTAAATCTACGCAAACGTTGCGAAAAGGCTCTCAACATCTTACGCGTTTTATCAAAATTATCATGGGGATCCGATCGAGCTTGTCTTTTAAAAATATATAGAGCATTAATACGATCAAAATTAGATTACGGCTGCGTGGTGTATGGTTCAGCAAGAAAAACAGCACTTCAAACTCTGAACACCATCCACCACACTGCTTTGCGCTTATGTACTGGTGCGTTTAGAACTTCACCCGTAAAAAGCTTATATGTGGACGCTTTTGAACCTTCTCTTGACTTAAGGCGACAGTTGTTGTCCTTAGAATATTATTTTAGAATTTCTTCAATCCCTCATCACCCATTGCATACCATTCATCACAGTCCATATCTAATACGCCTCTATCAAGCTAAAACATCCTTCATCCCTACATTCCACTTGAGAATGCTGGATTTGTTGAACGGATCCGAAATTTCTTCACTTGTCGTCACCCAGAAAAAACTGTATTATTTTTCTCCTTGGTTTAATCATGAGTTTGTATTTCAAAACCCCTTCAAAGAATTTTATAAGGCAGATACTTCTGATATTATTTACAAACAACTCTTTCAAAACCATATGGCAAAATACTCTAATTTTATACATATTTATACGGACGGGTCTAAAAGGGCAAACTATGTTGGAGCTGCGTTCACTATTAATCATTCTGTTCAAAGTTTTAAACTTCATTCTTCATGTTCTGTTTTTACCTCTGAAATCATGGCCATATATAAAGCATTAGAATATATATCTGATCATTGTCATAAAAACTGTATCATTTTCACTGATTCATTAAGCGTTTTACAATCATTGAAACATCCTGATCATGACAGTCATCCCATTGTTTTAGAGTCACTGAAAATAATTTATCATCTTTCATCCAAAAATTTTAACCTGGTATTTTGTTGGATTCCATCTTACGTTGGGATATCGGGAAATGAGACTGTCGACAAAGCTGCCAAATCGGCCGTAAATAGTTTTAACCATACTATCCCTTTCCGTGACTTAAAATATTTTATTTACAAGTTTTTAGAGGAAAAATGGCAGAACGAATGGCATGAACAATCTGAGAATAAACTTTACGCCATCAAACCAAGTGTATCCGACTGGAAATCGCTACCTTTAAGAAGGCAGCAGGTAATAATTACACGGCTCCGTATTGGACATACTAGGATCACCCATAGACACCTCCTCCTCGGAGAAGATCATCCCATTTGCAATTACTGCATATGCCCACTAACAGTGAAACACATTTTAACAGAATGTTCTCATTTTAATAGTCGACGGCTTAAACATTTTAATTCATATACCTTGGTTTTAGAAGACATAATTGGTGAGAATCCTCATCCAAATATTTTTAACTTTTTACATGACATTGGGTTTATATATCACGTATAATTTTATATAGTTCTCCTTTTATTATGACATCACTCATTCTATTTTATTATTAGACTATATATACTAGACTTTTTATCTTGAGTTTGGCATATAATATGTCCCAAGAGGACTCAATGCCATAAAACCAAATCCAATCCAATCCAATCCAGTAGCGTTTTTCTTAAAAATGGTACTCATTTCATTAATGAGCCTCCGTGTGTAAATACTTCATATTATTAGCTATTGATCAAAACAAAAATCGCCGTTGTGTGGGGTCGGATACATCTTCAGTGAGTTCAACAATTCAAGACGAAATCCGATTTAGATGTGCGGGAAATGTCGTGGCCCCAGGGTCGGACTTTCCCGCCGGTACGTCACGATACTAAGGGGAAACGCCTCTTTCTGCAACTCGCTTTTCGGCCAGAAGGCGCCCCCGTGGACCTGACCATAGTAAAGATAAGGACCGGATGCGCGCAACAAAGGGGGAAATCTATTCTTCCATTTCTCCCGTTTTAAAGCGAAATCTGGTTGAAACCTCCCCGTCTGGAAAAGTCTAGGAATCCCCACAGAGCTTCGTTTCAGTTAACACACGCATTCGAGCAGTACTATCGCACACGTTGCAATTATTTTGTTAATCTTCGTCTGACGTTGGTCTAGGTGTAATTAAGGATATTTTAACTTGGTTAGTGTGATTATAATTCAATGTATCATATGTCAGTGCAAAATTTTGGTACCTACGTTTATTTATCGGCTTATCATAATAATTGCTGCGCCTAGTAATCATCTGTTTGTAGCACATATACAATTAAATATTTACGAAATTTGAAATAAAAACCCGGCCAAGTTCGTGTCTGACCACGCACAGTGTAGGGTTCCGTAGTCAGTACAGGCTATACAAAATTCTTACAAAACATCTGAGCCAAAACTCTATGTATTTTAGAAATACAAATTTAATTTTACAGTTCATTTATACGGAATTTCTATAAACTTTTTACAGACTCAATTACGCGATTAAGTGGGTGGATTATTACTCGTAAACTTGAAAAGCCTACTTATAGCTGATAGCATAAATTCAAGACGAGTTCAATTTCTGTAGATCAATATTTATATGGTAACTAGCCACTGCTTGGCCAGCATTGCGTTGCCCGTGACAGTTCTTTTCGTGGGATCAGGTGAGACCACTGCTCGCTAACCCCCTTTGATTGCTACGAATTCCCATTTGGTAAACCAACACCACGAGCAAAGCCGTGATGGCCTCGTCATTGCCAGATGCGGCCAAATTCGAATTGCGAAGAAATCCAATCGCCATGACGTCACAATCACACAGGAGGCGGCGTAATCGGTATTGCACACAGGCGTTCAAACAGTTAGCGGCGGGCCTGGTCCAGATTCATGTCAAGCTTGGCCTTTTATATTCCGTCGGGAAAAAATAAAACCTTTTTTGACCTTTGATATTAGATCAGATAAGACAAAAATTTGTCAAATAATTTTTCTTACCTTTTTGACCGACGGGTAAGAAAAGGTCTCGGGTCCAGAAAAAGTTTTCATACCCTTTTATGATTTTGGCTGGTAGCTATACATTGTAGTTTTCTATAACTACTGTTTTGCCATAAACCCTGTTTCGCGGTTTTACCAGGCATCTGTCTATCCTCAAGGGATTTGCTTTGTGAAAGGCGATTGTTCGCTATTCAACAGTGTAGTATTCGTTTTTTTCACGATAAAAATTTAATATGATTTGAAAATAAGAATCGTTGAAAACATAGCATGACTTTTTTATTTGATTTTATTGCTGTATTTAATAAACAAATAGAGCATCTTTTGTGCATCATATAAATAGATTATAATTCCTATGCGCTAAGTTCTTGTGTTTAATTAGCGTAGCACAAAGATGTTATTTAGTTATGTTTACACATATTTGAGTATGTATTGAACTAACAATTTATTGAACGCGATTAACACTCTATTAAGGACATCCTATTTTATTTTAAAACAACCAGTTTGTAACTACAGATTACGTAGAGGATTTATTCTTTAAAAAAAATCAGGGTCATCGTAGTTGTTAACCTTTACTCACCATATGCAGATCCCTTGTGAAATATAAAAGGACAACTATACTAATTGGAAATAATTAACTACAGTATTGTTTGAAAAGTGCATGAGTACGAGTACTGAGGAACATAACTAGAGTTTTTATGAAAAACTACAAATTAGAGCAACCAAACCGCAGGAAGAGTTCTTAGACCTGAATGGAAATGTTCTACAATTAACTTTAAGTTTAAAAGGGTTTATCACAATTTCCACAGAATACCTAATGTGGCGTAGTTGAAAGTATTTTAACTGAAACAAATTTGATAACAATTTCAAGAGATGAATAGAAATGAAGCACAGGTTGTATCTATTATTTCGAAAGTATCGCCAAGACATATTGCGAGGAGTACTAGAGTTTCGAGAGGTTTCCATTGAAGTGTGTGTGTGTGTGTGTGTGTTGAGTTCTTGAGTTATTGGAGTCTTGTTTAGCGATTCATAGAAAATATAATCGTCAATAATTCATAAATAAAATTTTAAAACAATAAATATCAAAACTATATTTATTTCCTTTGTGGAGAAGTCAGAGGCGGATTAAGCGGTACGCGGACTAAGCGGCCGCGTAGGGCTTCGGATTACGAAGTGGCCCACGAGGTCTTAAAATGTCTATTCATTAGTGTTCGAGGAAAGATGTGACAGCGTCTTTACAATGTGCTTCTATAAGTGCAGTGAAAAGAGTTTCTAATATACGAGATGATCAGCAAGAGGGGCAGATGCTGTATTAGCTGTAAAACTTCGTTTCAACCATAGATGTAAAAGAGGCTTTAACTGGAAGTTGGATAAAAAACTATAAAAATATATAATTTACAAAAATGCATTGATGGTAGTACTTTTGAAGATGAAGTTGACAAGTTTTTAATATTTCTAAAAGGAAAACGAGGAGACCATAAAAAGCACACCAGACATATATCGAGCCTTCAAAGAAATGTTTTGCACAGTTGCGAATGTTGAAATATTATTTAAATTTTTTTAACAGTTCCCTTATTTGATGGGCGTTAGGAGAGAGATCGTTTTTTGTTTTAAAGCTTGTAAAAAATTAATACTATGGGAAAAGAAAGATTAATTAATGTGCCCATTCTGTAAATAGAGCAAAAAATTTAAAACCGAATTTATATTATCAAAATAATTGACGAATTCGCAATAAAGCAAAACAGAAATTCATGTAAAAAAATTTGTTTTTAATAAATTTATTTAATGTGTTATGGTATGGAATTTTTTATTTTATTTTTGCTAATACCTCAATGAGAGTTTTCTTGAAACTTTTTTCTTCCTTGAGTTTGAAGCCCCCGAAACTTTTACCGCTTAGGGCCCCCACTTGACTTGGTCGGCCACTGTGAGAAGTAAGCTTCATGCAAGAAAAATTGTGACTAAGTAATGGATTGCATGGAAAGTAAAAATTTTCTGATTTCGCTCATTTGAATTAGTATCACTAAGAACATGATGAACACATATAATGTTCAAAATACATTCTTTAATCATTAGATTCATGTTAAACCATTTGTAAAAAGTATGTGCTTTGGTAATATGCAAATTAAATAATTTTGAAAACAAGCTTTATTTTAAACAGCATACAGCAATAACTCCAAAATATTCCTAAAAGAATGTACTAATAGAAATAAGCAAAAGGCATTTACAAACTATTTTTAGATGAATTCGAACATATATATATATATATATATATATATATGTGTGTGTGTGTGTGTGTGTGTGTGTCTTACTTTTCAAATTAAAAGAAAATTTTATCATGGGGCAAGAGTTAGTACTTTTTACTATTAACACCAGAAGTAGGGAAGTGATCAGTATGACCGCAAATTAATTTTGATGATGTATAAACAGATTATTTTCCCACCAAGGGCCGTGATAGCCTGTTTGCTAGAGGAGCGGATTAGCAATCAAAAGGTTCGGAGTTCGAAACTCGAACCAACCAAAGGCTTCTTCGGAGGCTTTCCTTTTGGTTTGTGTCTGTTTGGGGACATTCAAATGAGAGAACAGTAAAGTGTGTCATAGTTATCGTGCATTCTCTTGACAATAACGTGAGAAAGTGTGATGTGAAAAAAACAAAACACTACACGAAATATGGCATTGGGACTATCATTTTTTCCCACGAAGAATTCATAAGAAAGCTAGCTCCATTTTGTTTATGAAATAATAAAATTCATGTGTTTACACTTTGTGTTTCAACACTCTTCCTAAATATTATGAACATCTCTTCCTAGACCGGGATTCGAACCAAGGACAAAGAAGACGTGCGTGGATAAGGGATTATTCTAATTTCCGATACAGTTACGCTCCTTCATTACTCGCCGACACTAGATCAGTTCTTGGTTACGCACACCCACAAATAATTGTGTAATTTTTCAGACGTTGATTAATAAGTTTAGTTTTGAGATATTATTCCACATTAGAGTAGTGCTTAGAGATTTTGAACATTTGTTTGAAATCTCACACCCGGTAAGTTTAGAGTTTGTTTAAAAAATACTATAAAACGTCATTAATTGTTGTTTGTGATGCCTCTACCAGTTAACTAAAGCAACTTCAAATAATAAATGCGAGGGAAACTTTACAAACCCTGTGGTTAGGATGGACATGTTTAAACCATCTGTAAATTTCTATGGAAAGGGGACTGAGGGGAGGTGAGTTATTAAATTATGAGCCAAGGTTTCTTTTATCATACAGAAAGGCGGCATATTACAGTATAGTCGGGGGGTCTCCTTCTAGTATTGGTTTGTTATTTTTATATTATTAAATTAAAACAATCAAGGCTTTGTAAACCGTGGAATATTTTTTTGTAATGTGTGGGGTTGATTGTTGAATTTACCTCGCACTGGAAGCAACAAAGACGTGGGTTATTGGCGACTGTCCGGGATCAATCGCAAAGGGGAAAGATCCTAGGGCAATACTTGGTAATTTTGAGCCACGGTCCGATGACGAGGTGAACACCTGAGTTGGTACCCACTCTCCAAAGTTTTACACCGCACCAAAATTCGAAAATTTGAGGTCACGACAGATTTAACGTGCACCAGTCCCCACCTGCACGACGGTCTTTTAGTTAGTTGGAATTCCCAACCCTCCGTTTGCTAATCCGCGACTCTTATCAAACAAGGTTACCGCGGCCCCTACAAGGCGGGCTATGATAAAGAAACTGTTTCTAATACTTTTAAAAACCTTCTCGTAGTCGCATGGTTAGCCGTGTTACGCATTTCCAATGAGAAGCCAAATAATTTGTTTTGGCATCCCGTGAACTCGACGACACTAGGTCAGTTCTTGATTACGCAAACTCACAAAGAATTGTGTAATTTTCCCAGACGTTGAGTTATAAATTAAGTTTTGAGATTTTATTCCACATTGAGTATTGCTTAAAGATTCTGTACATTTGTTTAAGATCTTACTTCCGGTAAGTTTAGTTTTTTTAAAAAATACTATAAAATGTCATTAATTTGCGATGTCTCTACCCCTTAACGAAAACAGCTCCAAATAATGAATACGAGAGAAACAAAACTGAAAAGTTATTCCCATTGTACAAAAGTATCGAAAGTTGATGAGACATTGACGTTTTTCAAATTAAACTTGCGTCAAATTATTTTTAAAACAATCATCGCGAAACGATCAAGCTCTTGCACATTTTCTCAGACGATTGTGGGGCACAAAAAAAAAATCCATTCCACCGTTAGCATGTGCTTTGCATTAGTTTCTCAGAGACATTCGTTTCTACCTTGTGACCGCGATTTCGCAGTTCCATGTTGCGACCAATGGTCACTTACGCTAGTCCTGCCTGGGGATTTCATGCGCTGAAACTCACATGAAAAAACAGAATCACTCCAAAACATCACCCTTCTAAAATCTACAGACAGCCCATTATTCGACCGCAATATAAAAATTAGGGAATAACTAAACATGTACGCGAGATCAAAGAGTTTATGATTAAACTCAAAACCAATTTCTACGCAAAACTCTCCAACCAGAATAACGAAGCTATACTTCAAATCCCAGATACGACTACAGTAGAAAAAAATGTTGTTAAAAAAAACGAGATCCACTCTAAATAAATTAAATTGATGTTTGTTCATTCCTTTTCCACTCCTAAATTGATTCAGAGTATGCCCTGCCTTTTCATATTGTGCCCCTCAGGGCTCAGTAGCACCGACCGGATGTACAATTGGAATCTTTCCCAATGGGGGTACAGAAGATTTCTCAGAAAAGTGTCTACTTAGGTCAGCCGTCCGGCTTTTTGCCAAGACAGCTGCGGACATCCATCCCCGTAGGCAATAGCTCATTCTTCCCTCTCACACAGAAGTTCCAAAATTTCGTGTCCTCTAATGAGACCCCCCCCCCCATGTGAGGGGTCCGGATCTTAGGAGAGATAAAGATCCCAACCCCGGCATTCCTGTCTTTGTAAGTTTTAGTTGCATTTGCTTTGCACCGGGGTCGTCTAGACTAGATTAGAATTTAGGTTGGTCTGGTTATTATAGTTGCTTGCTCGTTTTCAACTACGTACAATACGAACTGAAGCGTATGTAACTAACGGTTAGATAAAAACCTAAAATTGTTACATATACATCAATTTTATACATATGGTTTATACACTAGATTGTACTGAATAAAAAAATTCTGTCAATTTTTAATTTCTAAAATGGACAATTAATTTTTATGACCGTTTTCAATAGTAGTGATCAATGAACAAAATTTTCTATTATAAAACCAGTTACATATAAACAGATGGGGCATGAAATTTCGTTTTATTTAATTGTGGCTTATGTATGGATGAGGATTGGATTGGATGTTAGGGTTTTAAGACGCAAGGGTCATATTTGTCCAGACAACATCAAATAAATGAACGTACATGTGAATTTTTACAGATGCAGAAGAAAGAAATACTCCCGGGGTAAGTTACAGTAATCGAACCAGCATCGCCTACAACTCGTAGTTTACAAGAACAGTGGGTAAATTACTAAGCCACGGTGGAATTCAAGACTATGGAAGGGAAGGGACGTCTATAGGCACAGAACACACAAAAGAGGCACAAAAAATCTGTGTCAGAACTGATGAAATATCAAAATTACATTTGTTCAAATTTAATTCTAATAGGTTCTTCGAATTCAATTTTAAAATAAAAAGTATTTCGAGGATTTAAGAAATTTCTACAGAAATATTATTAATGGATCAAAGTGTTGCATATTTGAATATATAATGACAGTGATTGGAATTCTTAGACAAGCTAAGATGTTTATTTTGGATTTCATTTCTTCATGGCCATTGTTTAGAGTGTCCACAGAAAAAGTATTGAAAAATCAAAACAAATCCTTAACAGCAATATTTAAATGTTCGATGCCGTCATAGTAGTGTTAAAAGTAAACTTCTCCATTTGAACAGTTGAAAGAGCATCGGATTAGCAATGAAATAAATAGAAATTAAATCGAAATCAGAATATTCAACTCCAAGAGTTATCGAAAATAAGTATCAATTCGATTTTTATTTTGAAGTAGTGCTGCAGTTAGTTTATTTCTAGTCAAGATACCTTTATCGTGACCTTTAGGTAACAGTTAAAGGGTAGCACACGTTGATGGATGGTCCCAACGTGGGAAAATTATTAGACAATCCCAAATAAGATTTAGGTTGCACATATATATATATATATATATATATATATATATATATATATATATATATATATATATATATATATATATATATATATATATATATATATATATATATATATATATATATATATATATATATATATATATATATATTGTAAGGTGAAGCTATGTAGAAAGTGTGGCCACTGAATATGACACATGTCTATTATTGCAGTAAGACCTGACACCTGCTGAAAATGTTTGAAGGGGTCCTATAGATTTAACATTTTACATTTGAAGGAAATGACACAGACCAAAGAAAAGCATATATGAAATGATACGCTCTTGCTCTACTCACAATACTATTTCATCGCAAACAGCCTATGGGGCCTCATCTTGAGGGCGACCCCATGAAAAAGCATGGGATTCAAATTTTATCATTGACAAATTTGAACAAGTAACAGTGCAAATAAAGGATCTGGGAGTGTGTAAAAGATGACATTTTCAGAAATTACTGGGACAATAGTAGTTATTTTTTGTTTAACCCTCCAAGTGTGTGTATGGTGGTGGGGTTTCGACGAGATATCTCGTTCATCATCAAGGTTAACTAATTTTGCCAATGACGATATATCTCGTGTATTAAGAACTGATAAATTTTGATAATGAAGCCTTCAACAGCTGACCAATATTTCTAGTGGCAAGATACCTCGTCCATCAAGAGCTGATCAATTTTGCTAATGACGAGATATCTCGTCCATTAAGAGCTGACCAATTTTGTCAATAATGAGATATCTTGTAATCAAGACATTGCATTGCCGATATTTTTAGGATGGGAGATCAAGATCTGAAGAGTTTTCTTACAATGATGAAATTTCTCGTCCGTCAGTCGGTTTTGCTACTAACGAGATACCTCATCGAGGCAATCGCCAGAAGGGTTGAGTGTACATCTCCCTACCCATGTTATCCATGCCTTTCTGCATAAACTATAAAAATATTGGGATTGAGCAAGGAGTTTGGACCTCTTAAATTTGTACCGCTGTCGCCGGATACAATGGCTTTACGACCTATTGAGTAAAGTCATCTCTATGTTTGGCTATTCATATTAACCGTTGCCGTCATGAAATTCTAGACATAAACATTTGTAATTTTTTCATTGACGAATTCTTGTTTCATTCACGCAAAAATGTTCCGATTTTTGGTTTAAAAAACAACACCAGTGCTTTTAATAAAACTATTTGAGACTTGTGGAATGTGCTGTACTTCCATGGTTGCGGCGTTCCTTCTGAAGTAACAGAACGTGTTTTTTAAACAATTTTATATTTAATTTCATATTAGCTGCCTTTCTGGCGATTCAATAATGGCCTGAAATCAAAGAAAATTAAACTGATTACTTTCTCGCAATATTTCAAGAAATAGAAATAAAACATTTAATAATTTAGTGGTTGCAAAACATATTCATACCCCAAAGAAAGCATGTAAAGTGTTTTTTCAATATTAAACACTTACCTGTCCGATAGTGAGGCATAAGTTAATGGAGGACTTACATCAGCTTTCTTATAAAACTCGCGATTTCTCGTTATTTCTGAAAATGAAGAATTTGGTCTGATTAAATAATTGTATAATTTCTTAACTCGTAGTACCGTTTGAACGCAAAAAAAAGGGATTGTAATCTACTTATATAAAAAAAGGATGTGTTTGTGTATATTTTCAATACAAATCTACTCCGTTTGACTAATTCAGACCAACTTTGACACATTTATACTTTAGAATACTAAAGATAATGAGACGTTCCACCACCCTAAAAATGTTAAAATTTTTACCAGTCTTATACTAAAAACTTATACAAATGACCTTTAAGGAGTGATTAAAGCAAAAGCTGGTTCGTTACATACCTGTCTTTAAAATTCTTTAACACCATGCTAGCAGGTGACTAAATTTTTTTTAATCTGAATTCCTCAAATCAAAAGTGAATTGCTTTTTTTATTTATTTATCTCTGCCATTTCCTATCATTTAATTATAAACATTTCAGTTTCCGATAAGAAGCAAAATATGTTTCAAGATAAAGTTGTAGCATAATGCCTCAAGGGGATACAGCAGAGTTGACGTCTCTCTGTCCTCTATACAGATCTACACGGTTTGACCAGTCCACTCCAAATTTGGAAATCACTTATTCTTCATAACTCTGGGGGTAACGTAGGCAACATATTAACACCCCAGTTCTATTTGACCTAGGTGTTCAGTGGGATTTAAAAACAATTCGAAATCCTCAAGGGAATTACATTTTTAGATTATTTTTACGATCACTGAAGAATTCACACCAACCATATGGTAGGTACATTCATCCTGTAGAAAACATTGGCTCTTATATATTAACCCCTGTTCTATTTTTCTTAGGTTTTGAGAGGGGTAAAACAATTCCATGATCCAAATTGAAATAAAATATTATATATATATATATATATATATATATATATATATATATATATATATATCACAATTCGACCAATTCTCAACAAATTTGGTACACTCATTATTTGACTACTGTGCTTGACACATGCTATATACAGTTGCAGATTTAGGGGGGCTATAGCCAAAAGCTGCTCTGAGTTTACTTTCTAAAATAACTTATTCAATTTGAAGCTTCGCACTATTATGTGATAAATCATTATTGCCTTTGTATTTCTGAAAAGGTGCTACATGCAAAATATAAAACCTACTGAATATACCACCAACTAATAATAATCAGTAAGCTGTCTGCTCCCTTAACCAAATGAGGATATAATATTCTGCAGAGTAGTATGTAATGGGTTAAATGATAAGATGTTCATTAATGTACTACTTCCATTATGATTACCTGAACCAAAAGAAATTCATTATTGATGACGCCCCCAGGGGCATTCCTTCTTTAGGTTTGTACGGGCTTCACAACCCCGGGGTACCTGAGTGATCTTCCCTCCCTTTCGTTCTTCTCCTCTACCCTTTGCATTTTGCTTTTTCTTCCTCCCTCGATGTGGTTGCCTCTTCGGAGGTGAGGGCTCCCCTTGAGAAGCTTTTCGCCAATCTGTGCTTTTAGCTCCTCTTGGGGATTATATCACCCACGTGTTTGCCGTGCGTGGAGACCTGTGTCTTCGGAAAGGGTGATCCTGGTGATTGAGGGACAACATAACGCCCCAATACATTGCTTCGGCTCCTGCTTCGAATAAACAGGAGGTGTACTTTGGTCCCAGTACATTGATCGGCTGGTGGGTATATCCTGCTAGGACTAAGGACCTGCTCACCAACTAGCTCCTTAGGGCAGTCATAGAGGTGAGTTGGGTCCATATAGTCCCTGGTTAGCACCGGTACAGGAACCTGTATCCCCTCGTTGGACTCCATGGTGGGTGGTGCCGCCAGGGACTGAACATCTTTTTTTCAAACATGGAAAACAAAAATTCAACTTCTCCTTCAGTGGAGCACATATCTAACGAAAATAATAACAAAAATACACCAGTACAAAAATTTTTTATTATGAAAAGTAATGAGGGCAATTTAAAAAACATATCGGCTATTTTACTTCACAAAACTATATTGGGAATGGTAGGAGATACTAAAAACATTAAAAAAACCCTAGCAGGAGATGTACTTATAGAAGTAACAAATAATACACAGGCTTCAAACATCCAAAAAATAAAATTTGTTGGTCCAATAGCAGTAACTATAACACCCCATAAAACTTTAAATTCGTCAAGAGGCGTGATTTCCGAATCCGATTTGACTCATGATACTGAACTAGACATTCTAGAATCCCTGTCCGATCAAAATGTAAGTAATGTAAAAAGAATCACTATATCAAGAAATGGCCAAAGAATACCCACCAAACATATTATAATAACTTTCAACACACCCACCATACCAAAACATGTTAAAATAGCTTATATTAATTGCCCGGTTCGACCGTTCATACCTAATCCAGTCCGTTGTTTTAAATGTCAAAGATTCGGCCATTCTTTCCTAGCTTGCCGCGGCAAAGAAACCTGCGCAAAATGCTGTAGTACAGAACATAAGACCGATGTCTGTACGTCACCATCCCTCTGCTGTGCGAATTGCTCAGGTGATCATCCAGCTTTTGCCAGGTCTTGCCCTAAATTTATAACCGAAAAAGAAATCCAAACTATTAAAGTGCAGCAAAATATTTCATTTCCCGAGGCCCGAAAAATTGTAAATGATCGCACCCCAAAGCCTGGAATATCTTATTCTTCAATACTAAAAAAAAAACTTTCAAAACTAACGGAACTCAAACCGATATAACTATCTTTAAGCCATCTGCCCAACATAAAACTTCAATGAACCAACCTATAACGCCTCTTTTTTCTAAAGCATCAGCTACAACCTCAACAAATACAAAACAGATAAATCAATCAAATCGATCCTTAAATACTTCTTTAAAAAGAGCCATATCTACTGAACAAAATAATATTAAAATAGCAAAAAGTTCTTCTCAAACCTCTCTTCAGCCTGAAGTTACATCCAGAAATTTCATAACTAATCCTTCTACCAGCGATCTCATAAATCTTTATAACACTGAAAGCGATATTTCATCTGTAGAAGATGAGGACTTGGAGAGTTCGCCACCCAAGTCCAAGAAGGATCTTCGGCAAGACAGATCTCGTCCTAGGACGAGAAAACACAAGTAGTTTTCTCTTTTCTTTTATCCTTTATTTTATGGCTTCCTTTCTTTCCTGGAACTGCCGGGGTTTTCGACAAAAAATTGATGATTTAAAACACATCATAAACAATAACAAGCCAGCTGCTATCGCCCTCCAGGAGACCTATTTAAGAAGCACTGATTCCACCAACATTCCCTACTTCACAATATTCAGAAAAGATTACGATGATGGTCAAAGAGCATGTGGAGGTGTTGCTTTGCTTGCCTCCCATGACTTTCCAGTCACTCAAATTAATCTTAAAACAAATCTGCAAGCTGTTGCTGTAAGACTTCATGTCAATATTTTAATAACAATATGCAATTTATACTTACCTCCTAACACCCATGTCGCCACTTCTGAATTAAATAATTTAGTACATCAACTTCCGCAACCATTCATTATACTTGGTGACCTAAATGGCCATCATATTCTCTGGGGCAGTTCAGACATTAATAATAGAGGCAAACAAATTGAAAAACTAACAACGGACAATGATTTATGTATAATGAATAACGGCCAACCTACCTACTTTCATTCACCTTCACTTACTTACCATTCAATAGATCTGGCAATTTGCTCTCCTTCAATTTTACCATTTTGGACCTTTTCTGTGGATTCTTACCTTTACAATAGTGACCATTATCCTATTAAACTAAAGTATGAAGGCCAATACCAACCTCACTCTGTCAGCCAAACTAACTACATCTTTGAAACTGCCAACTGGCCACTCTTTACTAGCCTCGCAGATATTTCTAACATAGTAGAAATTGGTGACATCAATGAAGTAACTTTTAAAATAACAGATATAATTATAGCAAGTGCGGACGCCTCAATTAAAAAAGTCATTAATAAGCCTAAAAAACAAAAGAAACCTTGGTGGAATGAGGAATGTAGCGATGCCTATCGGAAACAGAGGAAAGCCTGGAATATTTTTAATAGATATCCAACAAGGGAAAACTATATTTTTTATAAAAAAACAAAAGCGGCCTTTCGAAAAATACAACGACGTAGTAAGAGGGATTCTTGGATGAATTATATCAACAGTATCAATAGTAAAGTCACTAGTAAACAATTATGGAACCGAATTAAAAGAATTTCCAGTGTTTACCCCAATAGACAAATTCCGATTCTAGAACATAATAACCAAATACTATCGGCACCCAAAGACATAGCAAACACAATTGCTTCATGTCTTTCCGAAATATCCAGCTCCAACAACTACACTGAAAGTTTAAAAAAAATTAAGGTTGCATCTGAAAAGAATAAAGTTAATTTCAGTTCAAACCGTATATTATCATATAATTGTGATTTTACTTTTTCCGAATTGACAAAGGCTTTATCCTTAGTTCACAAATCAACTCCTGGGCCAGATAATATTAGTTATATCATGCTTAAACATTTATCAAATAGTTCTCTAAATAACCTCTTGAAATTTTACAACAGAATTTGGACCGAGCACACTTTTCCGCAGTCATGGAGGTATGCTAATATAATTCCCATATTGAAACCAAATAAAGACTCCAGGAATCCTTCGAACTACCGTCCAATAGCCCTGACAAGCTGCCTATGCAAAATTTTAGAAAAGATGGTCAACGCGAGATTAATTTATATTTTAGAAAAGGATAAATGTCTCTCTCCTTTTCAAAGTGGTTTCAGGAAAAATCGATCCACTATTGATAATCTTGTCGCTCTCGAGACTGATATCAGAAACGCTTTTGTGCAAAATAAGCATCTCGTCTCGATTTTTTTCGATATTGAAAAGGCCTATGACCGAACATGGAGACATGGGATTTTAAGGGATATTTTTAATAATGACATAAGAGGAAATCTGCCTATTTTTATACAAAATTTTTTAGAGAAAAGATATTTTAAGGTTAGAATTGGATCTATTTTCTCAGATATTTTTATTCAAGAGGAGGGAGTGCCACAGGGCAGTGTTTTAAGTGTTACTTTATTTATTTTAAAAATTAACAATATTGTTTCTCAATTGCCTCCATCAGTAAAAGGTCTTATTTACGTTGACGATCTTCAAATTTCATGCGCAGCTAAAGACATTCGTTTGATAGAGAGACAACTACAACAGGCAGTCAATAAAATCACACATTGGACAAATGAAAATGGTTTCAGTTTTTCACCATCGAAAACTGCATGCGTTCATTTCTGCAGAAAACGAAATCTTCATCTTGACCCTGAAATATTCTTCAAAGATATTTTAATTAATGTTGTGGACAATTTTAAATTTTTAGGTATCATATTTGACAAGAAGTTGACTTTTCAACCGCATATTTTAAATCTACGCAAACGTTGCGAAAAGACCCTCAACATACTAAGAGTTTTATCGAAATTATCATGGGGATCTGATCGAGCATGTCTTTTAAAAATATACAGAGCTTTAATACGATCTAAATTAGATTACGGCTGCGTGGTGTATGGTTCAGCCAGAAAATCTGCTCTTCAAACTCTGAATACTATCCACCACACAGCCTTACGTTTATGTACTGGCGCATTTCGAACATCACCAGTAAGCAGCTTATATGTGGACACCTTTGAACCTTCTCTGGACTTAAGGCGACAGTTGTTGTCCTTAGAATATTATTTTAGAATTTCCTCAACCCCTCATCACCCATTGCATACCATTCATCACAGTCCATATTTAAAAAAAAACGCCTTTATCAAGCAAAAACATCCTTCATCCCTACATTCCATTTAAGAATGCTGGATTTAATGGACGGAACCGAAATTTCTTCACTTGACGTCACCCAGAAAAAACTTTATTATTTCTCTCCTTGGTTTAATCATGATTTTGAATTTCAAAACCCTTTCCAAGATTTTTATAAAGCAGATACCTCTGATATTACTTACAAACAACTGTTTCAAAAGCACATAGAACAATACTCTAATTTTATACATATTTATACAGACGGATCTAAAAGGGCAAACTATGTTGGAGCTGCGTTCGCTATTAATAACTCTGTTCACAGTTTTAAACTTCATTCTTCATGTTCTGTTTTTACCTCTGAAATCATGGCCATATATAAAGCATTAGAAAACATTACTGATCATGTTCATAAAAAATATATCATTTTCACTGATTCATTAAGCGTTTTAGAGTCATTGAAACATCCTGATCATGACAGTCATCCCATTGTTTTAGAGTCACTGAAAAAAATTTATCATCTTTCATCCAAAAATTTTAACTTGTTATTCTGTTGGATCCCATCTCATGTTGGGATATCGGGAAATGAAATCGCTGACAAAGCCGCCAAATCGGCCGTAAATAATTTTAATCATACTATCCCTTATCGTGACATAAAACCTTTCATTTACACATTTTTAGAAGACAAATGGCAGAAAGAATGGAACGAACAGTCGGAGAATAAACTTCACGCTATCAAACCAAGTATATCTAACTGGAAATCGCTACCTTTAAGAAGGCAGCAAGTAATAATGACGCGCCTCCGTATTGGACATACTAGGATCACCCACAGACACCTCCTCCTCGGAGAAGATCATCCTATTTGTAATCATTGTATTTGTCCACTAACTGTAAAACATATTTTAATAGAATGTTCTCATTTTAATAGGCAACGACTTAAACATTTTAATTCTTATTCATTGGTTTTAGAAGAGATAATTGGTGAGAATCCTCATCCAAATATTTTTAACTTCTTATATGACATTGGTTTTATATATCACGTATAATTTTATATAGTTCTCATTTTATTATGACATCACTCATTCTATTTTATTAATAGACTATATATACTAAACTTTTTATCTTGAGTTTGGCATAATATGTCCCTAGAGGACTCAATGCCATAAAACCAAATCCAATCCAATCCAATCCATTATTGATGACATATGAAATGATCACCAAAAACAAACATCATTTAGTTATCAGGAAACATAACAGTTGTTTTGATGAAAAAGTCAACAATGTGAATTTATAATCATGGTGCAGGGAAATTCTTTACAGGCTCAGGTGAATTGTTCCTGAATTTGCAAAATCTTTTACTAGCCATCTTAACTAAAGGAAATTTATTATTCATAAATACAATGATACAAAGCTCTGGAGTTGCATCCTGAAAAAGAAAAATTCATTCTGTTTACCTTTATCCTGAAAGAGAAAAATTAATTGTTTCCTCTTACATAAAAATACAATGATACAAACTTTTCCAATAGAATTGTAAAAATAAGAATTGTTTATTTTTACAAATTGATTTTTTTATAGTCACACTCAAGTAGTTGCCATGCTTTTCACCTACCTGAATTTTAAGGGCATATCTTGAATGGCTACATCTCAAATTTCCCACTTAAAATCATAGCAGTAGTGAGTCTTATGAATGTTTGAGATTACTTTAAGATAATTCGTATTCACTTCCTACTTATGTGAAATATTTCTTGACAAAATTTATTCCAACAATCTTGACCTCTTTACATCTTATAAACATCACAATGCAAATGATAGGCATATCTTAAAATCGCTACTTATCGAATTTTCCACTTTAATTCTTAGCAGTAGCTAGACTTAAGAACATGCAAGATTACTGTATCCATACTTATTTGCTGCTTAGTTGAAATATTTCACTACAGTTTTTTATAAATTCAATAATCTTGAAGTTTTATTACATTTTATGATCTTGACAAAGCAAATTATTGAAGTAAATTTTTACAACCAGAAGCTGTCTTGTCTTCTTAACATTTAATGGAACTAATTTATTGCTAGATGGGTAATCAGTAGCTACAGAGTTTAGTTCTATCTGTCTGGTTAAAGTGAGGAGGGCATGAAATTAATCAATCTTCCAGAAGATTTAAACCTTTACAAATTTGATTTTTCCGTAATTGAATGGAATCTTTGTAATTTTAAGCAGAAGTTGTACCGCAGGGTTCATAAAAATGAAACTTTTCCAAACAATACAACTCAGATTCTTTTCATTTAAAGCTATAAATAAATATTCATTATGGGCAAATTGTTCTCCAGCCAATTGAGATAATATTTCATTAGTCTTGTAGATATAATATGTTTCTAAGCACCTGGCAACTGAGGAATTCGTGCCACAAAGAATCATAAAAATCCATCAATAACACTGTCAGGAAATTTTGAGACTCCTCAATCCTGGAATGCTTTGACAAAACAGTGACCCTACCTCCCGGGTTCTTACTACTGGAAGTTGGAAGGCTATATTGTTATATTGAAAACTAGGAAGTTTAGTGAAAAAAAGTGAACTTGTTATCCAAGCCTCATCTAAAGAATGAATATGGAAACAACGTTACACATTTAATAATATTTGTTGTACAATATTATCGAGATTAATACCTGCATTGAACAGAACCTTCTGTAACAATTGTAGAATTCAGTTCCAACAGCCTTGGGCTCAGGTGGGTCACAGGTTGAATTAAACTCTCAGATGAAGAATTGAGATGTAAACTGAGCAGCCTTGCATTCTACCTTTCCAAGTGACTGGGCTTTGCCATTCTACCTTTCCAAGTGACCGGGCCTTGCCGTACTTCCTTTCCAAATGACTGGTATCTACAAAAATAAATATTTTGCTTCTTTTGGCAGTAGAAAAACAGCCTGTGGTTGAAAAAATAATTTTTTGAGTTCACTTTCTGAAGAAAACGTCTCATAGCTTGTTTTTAAAGGGAGAGGTAGTTAACGGGAGATAATATAGCTGAAATCACAATGCACGTCTCTTGATTACCGTTTATTATGTTTTGCAACAGGTTCTCAAATTTTGAGAAGCATTTCTAAAGGCAATCATAGGTGTTATTGGTACCTACATGAACCAGAATCAAGTCACGATTCTTTTAAATATGAAACCTTTTCCGTTACACGCTCAATGGTGATTCCTGGAAAAGCTAGAATATATATTACATTACCATGGCATTGTGATGGTAAATACTGGATTGGATTGGATTTGGTTTTATGGCATTGAGTCCTCTTGGGACATATTATGCCAAACTCAAGATAAAAAACAGATATATAATATAATAATAGAATTAAATGAGTCAAGTCATAATAAAATGAATACTATTTTAATTATATGAGATGGATAAAACCAATGTCATGTAAAAAGCTAAAAATATTTGGATGAGGATTCTCTCCAACCATGTCTTCTAGAGTCAAGGTAAATGAATTAAAATGTATAAGCCGTTGCATATTAAAATGAGAACATTCAATTAAAATGTGTTTTACTGTTAGTGGGCAAATGCAGTAATTACATATAGGATGATCTTCTCCGAGGAGGAGGTGTCTATGGGTGATCCGAGTATGTCCAATACGGAGGCGTGTTATAATTACCTGCTGCCTTCTTAAAGATAGCGATTTCCAGTCAGATATATTTCGTTTGATGGTGTGAAGTTTGTTCTCAGTTTCTTCATTCCATTCGTTCTGCCATTTTGTTTCTAAAAAATTGTAAATGAATGATTTCAAGTCGCGATAAGGAATGGTATGGTCAATGTCATTTGCGGCCGATTTGGCGGCTTTGTCGACAGCCTCATTTCCTGCTATCCCAACATGAGATGGAATCCAACAAAATATTAAGTTAAAATTCCTGGATGAAAGATGATAAATTATTTTTAATGATTCTAAAACAACGGGATGACTGGAATGATCAGGATTCTTCAATGACTGTAAAACACTTAATGAATCTGTAAAAACAATACATTTTTTATGAGAATGATCCGATATATATTCTAATGCTTTATATATGGCCATGATTTCAGAGGTAAAAACAGAACATGAAGAATGAAGTTTAAAACTTTGAACAGAATGATTAATAGTGAACGCAGCTCCAACATAGTTTGCCCTTTTAGACCCGTCCGTATAAATATGTATAAACTTAGAGTATTTTTCCATATGGTTTTGAAAGAGTTGGTTGTAAATAATATCAGAAGTATCTGCCTTATAAAAATCTTTGAAGGGGTTTTGAAATACAAAATCATGATTAAACCAAGGAGGAAAATAATACAGTTTTTTCTGGGTGACGACAAGTGAAGAAATTTCGGATCCGTTCAACAAATCCAGCATTCTCAAGTGGAATGTAGGGATGAAGGATGTTTTAGCTTGATAGAGGCGTATTAGATATGGACTGTGATGAATGGTATGCAATGGGTGATGAGGGAATGAAGAAATTCTAAAATAATATTCTAAGGACAACTGTCGCCTTAAGTCAAGAGAAGGTTCAAAAGCGTCCACATATAAGCTTTTTACGGGTGAAGTTCTAAATGCACCAGTACATAAGCGCAAAGCAGTGTGGTGGATGGTGTTCAGAGTTTGAAGTGCTGTTTTTCTTGCTGAACCATACACCACGCAGCCGTAATCTAATTTTGATCGTATTAATGCTCTATATATTTTTAAAAGACAAGCTCGATCGGATCCCCATGATAATTTTGATAAAACGCGTAAAATGTTAAGTGCCTTTTCGCAACGTTTGCGTAGATTTAAAATATGCGGTTGAAAAGTCAACTTCTTGTCAAATATGATACCTAAAAATTTAAAATTGTCCACAACATTAATTAAAATATCTTTGAAAAATATTTCAGGGTCAAGATGAAGATTTCGTTTTCTGCAGAAATGAACACATGCAGTTTTTGAAGGTGAAAAGCTGAAACCATTTTCGTTAGTCCAATGAGTGATTTTGTTAACGGCCTGTTGAAGTTGTCTCTCTATTAAACGAATGTCTTTAGCTGCGCATGAAATTTGCAGATCGTCAACATAAATAAGACCTTTTACAGACGGAGGCAAGTTATAAACAATATCATTAATCTTTAAAATAAATAGAGTCACACTTAAAACACTGCCTTGTGGCACTCCCTCCTCTTGAATAAAAACATCTGAAAAAATTGATCCAATCCGTACTTTAAAATATCGTTTCTCTAAAAAATTTTGAATAAAAATAGGCAGATTTCCCCTTATGTCGTTTTTAAAAATATCCTTTAAAATTCCATGTCTCCACGTTCGATCGTACGCTTTTTCTATATCAAAAAATATCGAGACGAGATGTTTGTTTTGAACAAAAGCGTTTCTTATTTCGGTCTCAAGAGCGACAAGATTATCAATAGTGGATCGATTTTTCCTGAAACCACTTTGAAAAGGAGAGAGACATTTATCCTTTTCTAAAATATAAACGAACCTCGCGTTGACCATCTTTTCTAGTACTTTGCATAAGCAGCTTGTCAGGGCTATTGGACGGTAGTTTGAAGGATTCTTGGAGTCTTTGTTCGGTTTCAGTATTGGTAGTATGGTAGCATACCTCCATGACTGCGGAAAAGTGTGCTCATTCCAAATTCTGTTATAAAACTTCAGGAGATGATTAAGAGAACTATTTGAAAGATGTTTGAGCATGATGTAACTAATATTATCTGGGCCAGGAGTTGATTTGTGAACTATAGATAAAGCTTTTGTCAATTCAGAAAGAGTAAAATCACAATTATAAGATAATATACGGTTTGAAGTGAAATTAACTTTATTCTTTTCAGATGCAATTTTAATTTTTTTAAAACTTTCAGAGTAGTTATTGGAGCTGGATACTTCGGAAAGGCATGAACCAATTGTGTTTGCTATGTCTTTGGGTGCCGATAGTATTTGGTTATTGTATTCTAGAATCGCAATTTGTCTATTGGGGTAAACACCGGAAATTCTTTTAATTCTGTTCCATAATTGTTTACTGGTGGTCTTATTATTTATACTATTGACATAATTTATCCAAGAATCCCTCTTACTTTGTCGTTGTATTTTTCGAAATGCCGCTTTTGTTTTTTTGTAAAAAATAAAGTTTTCTCTGGTTGGATATCTATTGAAGATATTCCAGGCTTTCCTCTGCTTCCGATACGCATCGCTACAATCCTCATTCCACCAAGGTTTCTTTTGTTTTTTAGGCTTATTATTGACTTTTTTAATTGAGGCATCCGCACTTGTTATAATTATATCTGTAATTTTATTAGTAACTTCATCGATGTCACCAAATTCAACCGTGTTAGAAATATCTGCAAGGCTAGTAAAAAGTGGCCAGTTGGCAGTTTCAAAAATATATTTGGATTGTCTGTCAGTGTGAGGTTGATATTGGCCTACATATTTAAGTATAATTGGATAATGGTCGCTATTGTAAAGGTAGGGATCCACAGAAAAGGTCCAAAATGGTAAAATTGAAGGAGTGCAAATTGCCAGATCTATTGAATGGTAAGTAAGTGAAGGTGAGTGAAAGTAAGTAGGTTGGCCGTTATTCATTATACATAAATCATTGTCTGTTATTATTTTTTCGATTTGTTTGCCTCTACTATTAATGTCTGAACTGCCCCAGAGGATATGATCGCCATTTAGGTCACCAAGTATGATGAATGGTTGTGGAAGTTGATCTATTAAATTATTTAAGTCAGAAGTGGCGATATGGGTGTTAGGAGGTAAGTATAAATTACATATTGTTATTAAAATATTTACATGAAGTCTTACAGCAAGAGCTTGCAGATTTGTTTTTAGGTTAATTTGAGTTACTGGAAAGTCATGTGAGGTAAGCAATGCAACACCTCCACATGCTCTTTGGCCATCATCGTAATCTTTTCTAAAGATAGTGAAATAGTGAATGTTGGTGGAATCATTTGTTCTTAAGTAGGTCTCCTGGAGGGCGATTGCAACTGGATTGTGCTTGTTTATGATGTCTTTAACATCATCAATTTTATGACGAAAACCCCGGCAGTTCCAGGAAAGAAAGGAAGCCATAAAAATAAAGTATAAAAGAAAAGAAAAAACTACTTGTGTTTTCTCGTCCTAGGACGAGACCTGTCTTGCCTAAGATCCTTCTTGGACTTGGGTGGCGAAGTCTCCAAGCCATCACTCTCTACAGAGGAAATATCACTTTCGGTGTTGTATAAATTTATAAGGTCACTGGTAGAAGGATTAGCTATCAAGTTTCTGGATGTAACATCAGGCTGAAGTGAGGTTTGAGAAGTACTTTTAGCTATTTTAATATTATTTTGTTCAGATGATATGGCTCTTTTTAAAGAATTATTTATAGATCGATTTGGTTGATTTATCTGTTTTATATTTGATGAGGTTGTAGCTGATGCTTTAGAAAAAAGAGGCATTATAGGTTGGTTCATTGAAGTTTTATGTTGGGCAGATGGCTTAAAAATAGTTACATCGGTTTGAGTTCCGTTAGTTTTGAAATTTTTTTTTACTATTGTAGAATAAGATATTCCAGGTTTAGGGGTGCGATCATTAACAATTTTTCGTGCCTCCGGAAATGAAATGTTTTGTTGTACTTTTATTGTCTGGATTTCTTTCTCTGTTTGAAACTTAGGGCAGGACTTGGCGTAAGATGGATGATCACCTGAGCAATTCGCACAGCAGAGGGATGGTGACGTACAGACATCGGTTTTGTGTTCTGTACTAGAACACTTAGCGCATGTCTCTTTGCCACGGCAAGCAAGGAAAGAGTGGCCGAATCTTTGACATTTAAAACAACGGACAGGGTTAGGAATGAAAGGTCGAACTGGGCAATTCATATAAGCTATTTTTACGTGTTTTGGTATAGTCGGTGTATTAAAAGTTAATATTATATGTTTGGTGGGAATTTTTTGACCATTTCTTGAGATAGTTATTCTTTTTACATTGATTACATATTGTTGGGACAGGGATTCTAAGATATCTTCTTCCGTATCGTAAACTAAGTCGGATTCTGATATTACGCCTCTTGAAGAATTTAAAGTTTTATGGGGTGTTACACTTACTGCTATTGGACCGACAAATTTTATTTTTATGATGTTAATAGCCTGTGTTTTATTTGATACTTCTATAAGTACATCTCCTGCTAGGGTTTTTTTTATATTTTTTGTATCGCCTACCATTCCCAATATTGTTTTGTGAAGTAAAATAGCCGATATGTTTTTTAAATTGCCCTCGTTACTTTTCATAATAAAAAATTTTTGTACTGGTGTATTTTTGTTATTATTTTCGTTAGATAGGTGCTCCACTGAAGGAGAAGTGGGTTTTGAGTTTTCCATGATTGAAAATTAAATATTCAGTCCCTGGCGGCACCACCCACCATGGAGTCCAACGAGGGGATACAGGTTCCTGTACCGGTGCTAACCAGGGACTATACGGACCCAACTCACCTCTATGACTGCCCTAAGGAGCTAGTTGGTGAGCAGGTCCTTAGTCCTAGCAGGATATACCCACCAGCCGATCAATGTACTGGGACCAAAGTACACCTCCTGTTTATTCGAAGCAGGAGCCGAAGCAATGTATTGGGGCGTTATGTTGTCCCTCAATCACCAGGATCACCCTTTCCGAAGACACAGCTCTCCACGCACGGCAAACACGTGGGTGATATAATCCCCAAGAGGAGCTAAAAGCACAGATTGGCGAAAAGCTTCTCAAGGGGAGCCCTCACCTCCGAAGAGGCAACCACATCGAGGGAGGAAGAAAAAGCAAAATGCAAAGGGTAGAGGAGAAGAACGAAAGGGAGGGAAGATCACTCAGGTACCCCGGGGTTGTGAAGCCCGTACAAACCTAAAGAAGGAATGCCCCTGGGGGCGATGGTAAATACTGATTTCCGATTACTCCGTATTTGACCATCGAATCCACACCAGTAATTAAAACCTTCATAGTTACATTACAATTTTTGGACAATTTACAGACCGGAAGAGCAATTAAGAGAAGGGCAGAAACTAGTCAAAGAAAACAATCAAAAAAGACTGCAGCACAAATGCAATCACTCAATTTTTAAAGTTCAAAATGAACTCATAAAATAATTCAACTATGAGTAAAAATCACGAAAACGAACAATGGAAACACAACAAAGCGAAAAGCAACAGTAAAAAATATTTGAGAACTGACAAACACAAGAAAAAACAGATTACACAATAATGAATATATAATGAACAAAATAACTTTTAAAGTAACGAAATATTTTGTAAAAAAAGGATAAACGATTCCAGGCAAGCTTCGCGATATCAAGGAGCGTAATCAAATCCACCGACGGGCATTGAGCGACGAGCGTCGTGAGCGACTGGCGTGATTTTCCACTACAATGCATTCCAAAATCGAAATTGGCTTAAATCGAATTGGCTCCCATGCCAAAAAAGTTTTTGAGCCAAAACCACAAATCTATAGCAACCTCCGAAATTCTATAGCAACCTAGTGTGCCCCTAGGCGCTACATTTCGCACCCAAAAGAAACTTTCGGGATTTGCTGCAAAGAATGGTTTTCGATGTTTGGAATGTTATCGAAGAATTTCTTCGAGATTTTGGCAATGTGGGCTTTGAAAGAAATGATTCGGAGATCATGTCTGATATCCTAATTTCTTTGGAACCATCTCGCATTGATGATAGATCGGAGCGTAGTATTTTGCAGGGTTACAAGTGATTTGATGTTTTGGTTGGATGTCGAGCCCCAAATTTGGCTTGCGTATGTGATGACTGGTCTGAGATAACTCAAGTAAACAAGTAACTTATTATCTAACGACATTGTCGAATTCCGAGAAATTAGGTGGTAAAGTTTTCTTTTGACTTCTCGGAATTTTTGAATTAAGTGTTGTGTATTCTGATTGAAAGTGAGTTTTTTTATCTAGGATAATACCTAGGTACTTTGCTTCCTGAGCCCATGGGATTTATGTTCCATTTATTTCTAGTAATTTCGGAGTCTTTCTCTGTTTAGAGAAAATTATGGCAATTGTTTTGTCCACATTGAGTTGGATTTTCCAGTTGAACAACCATGTTTCAAGTGTGGTGATGTGTTTCTGTAGATAAGATTGGAGATATTTTGGATTTTGAGCTAGTATAGCTGTGTCATCTGCGTACATGGCGATTTGAGTGTTGTATTGTTGTGGGATGTCATTCATGTAGAGATTGAACAGATATGGACCTAGCTTGGATCCCTGGGGAACCGAAGCTTGAATGATTCTTGGTTTGGAATAGGTTTTGTTCACATGTGTGAACGACAAAGTGTCTATTAGTCAGATAAGAGATGATGAGTTTGATTAGAGGGTCTGGGAATTTGTAGTGAATTAGCTTGTAGATTAGGCCTTTTATCCATACTTTGTCAAAAGCTTTCGCAATATCTAGGAATACTGCTCCAGTATGTTTGTTTTCATCGAATCCGTTTCTAATATATTCCACAACTCTGAGTAATTGGTGGGTGGTGGATAGTTTTGGGGTGAATCCAAATTGCTGTGGGATCATGATACTGTTTTTAGTGATGTAATCTTTGTATTTATCCAGGATTATGGATTCAGCAATTTTGCTTAGAAAAATTGGCCTGTAATTTACAGGAAGAGTTTTGTCTTTTCCTGGTTTCAGGATGGGTACAATAGTGGCAGTTTTCCAGGTTTGGGGAAATGTGCTGAGTTTTAGCATCAGATTAATAATTTTGGTGATGATGAAAATAATTTTGATAGGCAGTTTCTTCAGTGTTTTGTTGGTGATTTTGTCAAGGCCAGGAGCTTTTTGGATTTTGAGAGATTTGATCTGTGTGAGGATTTGCGAGGGGGTTATGGGTTCGATACTGTCAGTGTGTGTCCTGTTCAAGAAATTGTGGATGGTATCGTGTACAATTGTTTCCGTGTGTAGGTCGTTCTCTTGGAATTGTGTTTGGTAATTGTCTGCAAGGGCTTCTGCTTTATCCGAATTTGATAGTGCAATTCCGTTTGGGCTGTTAAGAGGCGGCATTGGAGTGAATTTTTTCTTGACCGCTTTTGCATGCTTCCATAGAGTTCCATCTTCGGTGTTGAGATTAGACAGATGGTTTTTCCAGCTCTGATTTTTGTAAGCTTTGATTTCTTTTCGAATAAGTGCTTGTAATTTGTTTAGATTAGTTTTAGAAGTGGGGGTCTCTAGTTTTTTGCCAGTGTTTTTTCTGTTGATTTCTTAGTTTGAAAAGATTCGTGATTCGTTTGGGGATGAATGTTTTCCGATTGCCGGGAATTGGTTTCGATGCAGCTTCGTGAGCAAGTTTAATTTTGTTAGTGATGTTGTTGACAGTTTCATTTAAATCATCGCTGCTTGTAATGTTTGGGAGTGTCTATGGAGTGCTGCTTTGGAGAATGTCAGAGAATTTAATCCAGTTCGTAGTGACGGCTCTAGTTTGCATAGTGAGAGAAATCATAAGATCAAAGTCAATAATAATTGGGTTATGGTCTGATGACAGTTCTGGGATTGAAGTAATCTCAAAAGGATAATCAAATCCCTTTAAGAGGGCAAGATCGATCGTTGTTGCACTGTGTTCGCTATATCGGGTGGGAGTTTGAGGGGCTACAAGTTCGATACCTTGTTTGATGACGTAGTTGTATAGTGCATGGCCAGTGGCGTTATCAACGTGTGAATTCCAGTGCGTGTTGCGTGCGTTTAAGTCGCCGCATAAAATAGTATCGTTGTGTTTGGAGAAAAGCGTATCTAAATCATCGTGTAGATTTTGGATTGGGATTCTGTTAGGAATGTAAGTGGAGATAATAGTAATCGGGTTTTGACTTTTAATGGTAATTGTAATTAAAGTAGCTTGAATGCTTTTGAGGTTTGGAGTTGGAGTGTGGTGGTGAGTAATAGTGTTTTTTATGAAAATAGCGGTACCGCCATGTCGTACAGTATTGGGGGTGATTTTGTCTGTGCGATAGCAGATATAGTTTGCAATGTAAATTTTTTGAATTGGGCTCAGGTGTGTTTCTTGTAGGAGAATAAGATCGGGATTGTACTTGTTTACGAAGTTTCTCAGTTCTTCAATTTTGTGAATTATGCCATTGGCATTCCAGAAACAAATTTGCAAGCCGTGTTTTTGCTTATTCATGATGTTTTGAATTGGCTGTGCTTTCCATCATCGCGTTGATCAAATAGAAAAATTTGTCGAGGGTATCGGGGATCTTTTTCATTTCTCTTATTATTTCAGAAATACCGTTTATTTGTTTAAACATATCGGATAGGTCTTTGATTAACTGAAAGCTTTCTTTGAGATCAAAGACGCCGAAGTTCATGGACGTAGTTTCCGATTGGCTGGATGGGAAAGGTCGCGAGCTCTGATTCGTTCGAGGATTTTTCGGGGGGATGAAAGTGGGTTTAGGTTCATTTGCGTTGTTTGCTTGCGGGGTGTGCAGAGCTCCCGCATAAGGCTACGTCCATAGTGCACCGCTTCCAGCTTCCTGCTTTACCGCTTAAACCGCGGCAGTTGCAAACAGCGTTGTAAAACCGCGCGATTCTAGCAGGGGGTGGTTATAGTGCAACGCGCGTTGGACCGCCTGTCAGTTTGCAACATGGAGCTATCACGTGAGGATCTATTGCAGGGATGGCGAACCTATGACCCGCGGGTCGCACTGGCCCACGCAGGCTTTTTAAATGACACACGCGTTGATTTTTATGAACTTATCATTTCATCATATACATAAATTTTGGATATTTTTCGAACCCTTCTTTTAAAAAACATGAAGAAAATATCAGTGTTAATAAATAACTTATAATTGAAAAAAATAATTGCACAAAGGATTTTTGTAAAATGTTTTAGACAGGTGTAAAAAAATCAGTTGGATTTTTTTTATTTAAATCGGATCTTTTTTTTTATTTAAATCAGATTTTTTTATTTAAATTTCTGTAGTTTCTCTAGTGTTTTTACAAAAATATATATAAATTTTTTAAATAAAAAAATTGAGTTTGTGACATGGTAAATCAATATTTATTTAACATTTGTTTAACTTTAAAACAAAAGTTGACATCCTACATAGTTTTTCTTGAGTAAATTACATCATCATGTTAACAATTTTATCAATAAGAGTAAGTGACAGACCTGAACTATAGTGTGAGAAGTATAATAGAGGACAGAGCAACAATCAGACTATAGTAAATTCAGTTTTAATTCATATTGGATCTCTTTTTGCTGCTGACATTTTAATGGCTGTGTGTGAAAATGTATATTTCTACTCTTTAATCTCTATTGCACACCACAAGAATAAGCTGAGCCTTAAAAAACTTTACTTCGAACTGTGTTTTTTTTAGCTAATGAAATCAGTCACTCCTTTAGTTTATAATTTTGAATCAAACTGTTACTTACTTCCTTTAGGTGTTTATATTATGAGTGTTGTTAATCAGGAATGTTTATACATTACTGTTCCTGGCATTTATTTAGATTTATGATGTCATGTGTGTTTACATTACTGTTTCCAGTATATAGTATATTCTAAATTACAACTGGATGTTGCAATCTTTTATAATATGCAGTAATTGACCCAGTTCCCTCTTTGCTGGGTGTAGCCATTAGTGCTGAAATCACCATGAGTGAAGAAAGATTAAAACATTTGACCGCTTCTGTGATTATTCTGTGGTGCATTTACTTAGTTATACAAATGTGTGTTTAGTTGTGATTTAAATCAGTGATTTAAAAAAAATCATTTTATTAAAATCATGATTTTAATCGTTGATTTAAATCAAGTGATATAAATCTTGACTCCCTGGTTTTAAATTTATTGATTACACATAATGCTGTTTAAAAATTTATGTGAATGCCTATTGAGTAGAATATGTAAATTTATAATATACCGCTTGAGAATGAACACGTATGGTAAATACTAATAATAAAGACATATTTATTAAGGCCCCGTTCACATGAGTCGCGTAAAACGCGCGTTTGACGAGGCTGGCGAGGTCCCGCTCTTCAAAGTCGCTAAGATAGTAACTTGTATTAGAGGTATAGAAAACATAATAAACGACAATTTGCACAAGTATTAGAAGAAGTGGAGTGCAAGTATTCAAGGGATTTTGACATACAACAATGTTCGATGGCTCAGTTCGGGTGAAATTCTTAAACGGTTTGTCATTTTATAAGAAAAATTACGCTCTTTTTGAATGAAAAAAACCTTAATTTTGAAGAATTTTCAAATATAGATTAGTTAAATGATTTTATGTTTTTATGCGACATCACACTCAGCATTTTAATGAACTAAATAAAAAAAACTTCAAGAAAATGGACAAATTGTTTTAATGATGTTTGAGAATATTGGAATATTTATGACGACACTTGACATTTTTACTAGGGATTTGGAAATGAAAATAATGAAATATTTTCCTCAGTTACAAAAACATTTTCAAAACACAATAACAATGGAAAATACGCTTGACATTCAAGAAAATGCAATAAAAAAATATTTAATGATTATATACAGTAAATAAAACAAGGTCTTTGAAGATAGATTTAATCAATTTAAAAATATGGAAAATGCATTTCACTTTATTTTATATCCATACAAAACGAAATTCGAAACAATGGAGTAAAACGAATATAAGTGGCTGGGTATCCATGATTTAGAAATGGAATTAGTTGAATTTCAGAGCAGCGTAGTTTGGGAAAATATATTTGATAACTTGATTACCGAAGTAGAAGAGAAAATATCTGAAATTAGTGCAAATTAGAATGATCTCACACTAATATATTAAACGTATGGGATTCTTTACCAAATAATTTCTATCAATGAAGAACCTTGCAAATGCTCTTTTAACGATGTTTGGATCCACATAATCATGTAAAAAATTCTTTTGTCCCAAATTACACTTTTTAGAAACACTTGGAAATTAAAACATCTTTGTCTGCTTCCATTTTGTTCCAACAACCAAAGAGCGTAGAAGTGCAGAATGGAATAACACAGCAAACAAAACGAGCTAGCCAGCGGGTAAGCGGTTCAAGCGGAAAAAAGAATTAATAATTCATTCCGGAAAAAGCGGGTGGAAGCGGGTAAAGCAGGCGGAAGCAGGGAAGCAGGTGCACTATAACCGCACCAATACAGTTTACGCTACTTTTCCTCCCCGCTCAACTGCCGCGATAAAGCCGGAAGCTGGAAGCGGTGCACTATGGACTTACCCTAACGTCGATTTCTCAGCAAGCGAAGTCAAACATAAAACAATCCTAAAAGAATCATACGACGAGTTATAGTATCTTGGAGACAAATCTATAGGGTTGAAATACTGGTGTATAGCCTTCACTCACCAACAAGCGTCCTGTCTAACTTGAAGCAATCCTTAAAGAATCATACGATGAGTTGAATTAACTTGTCAACAAATCTATAGGGTTGCCATAGGGATGAATTAGCTGTGCATAGCGTTCTCTCTTCACCAAGCATAACGTCAATTTCTCAGCAAGCGACTTTACACATAAACCAATCCTACAAGAATCATACGACGAGTTGAATTATATTAGCGAGAAATCCAAAGAGTTGTCATAGGGGTTAATTAGCGGTGCATAGCGTCCTCTCTTCAGCAAGCATAACGTCAATTTCTCAGCAAGCGACGTCAAACATAAACCAATCCTATAAGAATCATACGACGAGTTGAATTAAATTAGCGAGAAATCCATAGCGTTGCCATAGGGCTGAATTAGCGGTGCATAGGGTCCTCTCTTGAGCAAGCATAGCGTCTATTTCTCTCAGCTAGCGAAATCAGACATAAACCAATCTTAAAAGAATCATACGACGAGTTGAATTATCTTAGTGACAAATCTATAGGTTCTACATAGGGGTTATTTAGCGGTGCATAGTCTTTTTCTCAGCAAGCGACGACAAACAAAAACCAATCCTAAAAGAATCATATTACGAGTTGAATTATATTAGCGAGAAATCCATAGCATTACCATATTGGTGAATTAGCGGTGCATAGCGTCCTCTCTTCAGCAAGCATAACGTCAATTTCTCAGCAAGCGACGTCAAACATAAACCAATCCTATGAGAATCATACGACGAGGTGAATTATATTAGCGACAAATCCATAGTGTTGCCATAGGGCTGAATTAGCGGTGCATAGCGTCCTCTCTGCAACAAGCATAGCGTCAATTTCTAAGCAAGCGACGTCAAACATAAAACAATCCTAAAAGAATCATACGACGAGTTATAGTATCTTGGAGACAAATCTAGAGGGTTGAAATAGTGGTGTATAGCGTTCTCTCACCAGCAAGCGTCCTGTCTAACTTGAACCAATCCTAAAAGAATCATACGATGAGTTGAATTAACTTGTCGACAAATCTATAGGGTTGACATAAGGGCTGAATTAGCGGTGCATAGTGTTCTCTCTTCACCAAGCATAACGTCAATTTCTCAGCAAGCGACGTTAAACATAAACTAATCCTACAAGAATCATACGACGAAATGAATTATATTAGCGAGAAATCCATAGCGTTGTCATAGGGGTGAATTAGCAGTGCATAGCTTCCTCACTTCAGCAAGAATAGCGTCTATTTCTCACCTAGCGAAGTCAAACATAAACCAATCCTATAAGAATCATACGACGAGTTGAATTATATTAGCGAGAAATCCATAGCGTTGCCATAGGGGTTAATTAGCGGTGCATAGCGTCCTCTCTTCAGCAAGCATAACGTCAATTTCTCAGTAAGCAACGTCAAACATAAACCAATCCTAAACGAATTATACGACGAGTTGAATTATATTAGCGATAAATCCATAGCGTTGCCATAGGGGTTAATTAGCGGTGCATAGCGTCCTCACTTCAGCAAACATAGCGTCTATTTCTCAGCTAGCGAATTCAAACATAAAGCAATCCTAGAAGAATCATACGACTAGTTTAATTATATTAGCGAGAAATCCATAGCGTTGCCATAGGGCTGAATTAGCGGTGCATAGCTTCCTCACTTCAGCAAGAATAGTGTCTATTTGTCACCTATCGAAGTCAAACATAAAGCAACCCTATAAGAATCATACGACGAGTTGAATTAGCAAGAAAACCATAGCATTGCCATAGGGGTTAATTAGCGGTGCATAGCGTCCTCTCTTCAGCAAGCATAACGTCAATTTTTCAACAAGCGACATCAAACATAAAACAATCCTAAAAGAATCATACGACGAGTTATAGTATCTTGGAGACAAATCTATATAGTTGAAATACTGGTATATTGCCTTCACTCACCAGCAAGCGTCCTGTCTAACTTGAAGCAATCCTAAAAGAATCATACGATGAGTTGCATTAACTTGTCGACAAATCTATAGGGTTGCCATAGGGGTGAATTAGCAATGCACAGCTTCCTCACTTTAACAAGCATAACGTCGATTTCTCAGCAAGCGACGTCAAACATAAAACAATCCTAAAAGAATCATATGACGAGTTGAATGATATTAGCGAGAAATCCTTAGCGTTGCCAAAGGGGTTAATTAGCTGTGCATAGCGTCCTCACTTCAGCAAGCATAGCGTCTATTTCTCAGCTAGCGAATTCAAACATAAAGCAATCCTAGAAGAATCATACGACGAGTTTAATTATATTAGCGAGAAATCCATAGCGTTGCCATAGGAGTGAATAAGCGGTGCATAGCGTCCTCTCATCAGCAAGCATAACGTCAATTTCTCAGCAAGCGACGTCAAACATAAAACAATCCTATAAAAATCATACGACGAGATGTATTATACTAGCGAGAAATCCATAGCGTTGCCATAGGGGCTAAGTAGCGGTGCGTAGCCTTCTCTCTTCAACACGCATAACGTCGATTTCTCAGCAAGCGACGTCAAACATAAACCAATCCTAAAAGAATCATACGACGAGTTGAATTACATTAGCGAGAAATCCATTGCGTTACTTAGGGCTGAATTAGCGGTGAATAGCGTCCTCTCTTCACCATGCATAACGTCGATTTCTGAGCAAGCGACGACAAACATAAACCAATCCTAAAATAATCATACGACGAGTTGAATTATATTAGCGATATATACATAGCGTTGCCATTGGGGTGAATTAGTGGTGTATAGCTTCTTTACTTCAGCATGCACAGCGTCTATTTCTCAGCTAGCGAAGTCAAACATAAACCAATCCTAAAATAATCATACGACGAGTTATAGTATCTTGGAGACAAATCTATAGGGTTGAAATAGTGGTGTATAGCGTTCTCTCACAAGCAAGCGTCCTGTCTAACTTGAACCAATCCTAAAAGAATCATACGATGAGTTGATTTAACTTGTCGACAAATCTATAGGGTTGCCATAGGGCTGAATTAGCGGTGCATAGCGTTCTCTCTTCACCAAGCATAACGTCAATTTCTCAGCACGCGACGTTAAACATAAACCAATCCTACAAGAATCATACGACGAGTTGAATTATATTAGCGAGAAATCGATAGCGTTGTCATAGGGGTGAATTAGCGGTGCATAGCGTCCTCTCTTCAGCAAGCATAACGTCATTTTCTCAGCAAGCGACGTCAAACATAAAACAATCCTAAAAGAATCATACGACGAGTTAAATTATCTTGGAGACAAATCTATAGGGTTGATAGAGTGGTGTATAGCGTTCTCTCACCAGCAAGCGTCCTGTCTAACTTGAACCAATTATAAAAGAATCATACGATGAGTTGAATTAACTTGTCGACAAATCTATAGGGTTGCCACAGGGTTGAATTAGCGGTGCATAGCGTTCTCTCATCAGCAAGCATAGCGTCTATTTCTCAGCTAGCGACGTCAAACATAAAACAATCCTAAAAGAATCATACGACGAGTTGAATTATCTTAGTGACAAATCTATAGGTTCTACATAGGGGTTATTTAGCGGTGCATAGTCTTTTTCTCAGCAAGCGACGACAAACAAAAACCAATCCTAAAAGAATCATACAACGATTTGAATTATATTAGCGAGAAATCCTTAGCGTTGCCATAGGGGTTAATTAGCGGTGCATAGCGTCCTCACTTCAGCAAGTATAGCGTCTATTTCTCAGCTAGCGAATTCAAACATAAAGCAATCCTAGAAGAATCATATTACGAGTTGAATTATATTAGCGAAAAATCCATAGCGTTGCCATAGTGGTGAATTAGTGGTGCATAGCGTCCTCTCATCAGCAAGCGTCCTTTCTAACTTGAACCAATCCTAAAAGAATCACATGATGAGTTGAATTAACTTGACGACAAACCTATAGGGTTGGCATAGGGCTGAATTAGCGGTGCATAGCGTCCTTTCTTCACCAAGCATAACGTCGATTTCTCAGCAAGCGACGACAAACATAAACCAATCCTAAAATAATCATACGACGAGTTCAATTATATTAGCGTGAAATCTATACCGTTTCCATAGGGGTGAATTAGCGGTGCATAACTTCCTCACTTCAGCAAGCATAGCGTCTATTTCTCAGCTAGCGATGTCAAACATAAACCATTCCTATAAGAATCATACGACGAGTTGAATTATATTAGCCAGAAATCCATAGCGTTGCCATAGGGGTGAATTAGCGGTGCATAGCGTCCTCTCTTCAGCAAGCATAGCGTCTATTTTTCAGCTAGCTAAGTAAATCATAAACCAATCCTAAAAGAATCATACGACGAGTTATAATATCTTGGAGACAAATCTAAAGGGTTGAAATAGTGGTGTATTGCGTCCTCTCATCAGCAAGCGTCCTTTCTAACTTGAACCAATCCTAAAAGAATCACACGATGAGTTGAATTAACTTGTCGACAAACCTATAGGGTTGCCATAGGGGTGAATTAGCGGTGCATAGCGTCCTCTCTTCAGCAAGCATAGCGTCTATTTTTCAGCTAGCGAAGTCAATCATAAACCAATCCTAAAAGAATCATACGACGAGTTATATTATCTTATAGACAAATCTATAGGGTTGAAATAGTGGTGTATAGCGTCCTCACATCAGCAAGCGTCCTTTCTAACTTGAACCAATCCTAAAAGAATCACACGATGAGTTGAATTAACTTGGTGACAAACCTATAGGGTTGGCATAGGGCTGAATTAGCGGTGCATAGCGTTCACTCATCAGCAAGCATAACGTGAATGTCTCAGCAAGCGACGACAAACATAAACCAATCCTTAAAGAATCATACGACGAGTTGAATTATTTTCGTGACAAATCTATAGGGTTGCCATAGGGGTAATTTAGCGGTGCATAGTCTATATAACAGCTAGCGACGTCAAACATAAACCAATCCTAAAAGAATCATACGAGGATTTGAATTATATTAGCGAGAAATCCTTAGCGTTGCCATAGGGGTGAATTAGCGGTGCATAGCGTCCTCTCATCAGCAAGCATAACGTGAATTTCTCAGCAAGCGACGTCAAACATAAACCAATCCTAATTGAATAATACGACGAGTTCAATTATATTAGCGTGAAATCCATAGAGTTAACAAAGGTGTGAATTCGCGGTGCATAGCGTCCTCTCTTTAGCAAGCATAGCGTCTATTTTTCAGCTAGCGAAGTCAATCATAAACCAATCCTAAAAGAATCATACGACGAGTTATATTATCTTGGAGACAAATCTATAGGGTTGAAATAGTGGTGTATAGCGTCCTCTCATTAGCAAGCGTCCTTTCTAACTTGAACCAATCCTAAAAGAATCACACGATGAGTTGAATTAACTTGTCGACAAACCTATAGGGTTGGCATAGGGCTGAATTATCGGTGCATAGCGTCCTTTCACCAAGCATAACGTCTATTTCTCAGCAAGCGACGTCAAACATAAACCAATCCTAAAATAATCATACGACGAGTTGAATTATTTTCGTGACAAATCTATAGGGTTGCCATGGGGGTAATTTAGCGGTGCATAGTCTATATCTCAGCTAGCGACGTCAAACATAAACCAATCATAAAAGAATCATACGAAGAGTTAAATTATCTTGGAGACAAATCTATAAGGTTGATATAGTGGTGTATAGCGTCCTCTCACCAGCAAGCGTCCTGTCTAACTTGAACCAATTATAAAAGAATCATACGATGAGTTGAATTAACTTGTCGACAAATCTATAGGGTTGCCACAGGGCTGAATTAGCGGTGCATAGCGTAATCTCATCAGCAATTATAACGTGAATGTCTCAGTAAGTGAGGACAAACATAAACCAATTCTAAAAGAATCATACGACGAGTTCAATTATATTAGCGTGAAATCTATACCGTTGCCATAGGGGTGAATTAGCGGTGCATAACTTGCTCACTTCAGCAAGCATAGCGTCTATTTCTCAGCTAGCGACGTCAAACATAAACCAATCCTAAAAGAATCATACGACGAGTTGAATTATTTTCGTGACAAATCTATAGGGTTGCCATAGGGGTAATTTAGCGGTGCATAGTCTATATCACAGTTAGCGATGTCAAACATAAACCTATCCTAAAATAATCATACGACGATTTGAATTATATTATCGAGAAATCCTTAGCGTTGCCTTAGGGGTTAATTAGCATAGCAAGCATAGCGTCTATTTCTCAGCTAGCGAATTCAAACATAAAGAAATCCTAGAAGAATCCTATTACGAGTTGAATTATATTAGCGAAAAATCCATAGAGTTGACATAGGGGTGAATTAGCGGTTCCTGCCGTGCTCTCTTCAGCAAGCGTCCTTTTTAATTTGAACCAATCCTAAAAGAATCACATGATGAGTTGGATTAATTTGTCGGCAAACCTATAGTGTTGGCATAGGGGTGAATTAGTGGAGAATAGCTTCCTCACTTCAGCAAGCCTAACGTCAATATCTCAGCAAGCGACGTTAAACATAAACCAATCCTACAAGAATAATACGACGAGTTGAATTATATTAGCGAGAAATCCATAACGTTGCAATATGGCTGAATTAGCGGTGCATAGCGTCCTTTCTTCACCAAGCATAACGTCGATTTCTCAGCAAGCGAGGACAAACATAAACCAATCCTAAAATAATCATACGAGGAGTTCAATTATATTATCGTAAAATCTATACCGTTTCCATAGGGGTGAATTAGCGGTGCATAACTTCCTCACTTCAGCAAGCATAGCGTCTATTTCTCAGCTAGTGACGTCAAACATAAACCATTCCTATAAGAATCATACGACGAAATGAATTATATTACCCAGAAATCCATAGCGTTGCCATAGGGCTGAATTAGCGGTGCATAGCGTCCTCTCTTCAGCAAGCATAGCGTCTATTTTTCAGCTAGCGAAGTCAATCATAAACCAATCCTAAAAGAATCATACGACGAGTTATATTTTCTTGGAGACAAATCTATAGGGTTGAAATAGTGGTGTATAGCATCCTCTCATCAGCAAGCGTCCTTTCTAACTTGAACCAATCCTAAAAGAATCACACGATGAGTTGAATTAACTTGTCGACAAACCTATAGGGTTGGCATAGGGCTGCATTAGCGGTGCGTAGCGTCCTTTCTTCACCAAGCATAACGTCGATTTCTCAGCAAGCGACGACAAACATAAACCAATCCTAAAAGAATCATACGACGAGTTGAATTATTTTCGTGACAAATCTATAGGGTTTCCATAGGGGTAATTTAGCGGTGTATAGTCTATATTACAGCTAGTGACGTCAAACATAAACCAATCCTAGAAGAATCATATTACGAGTTGAATTATATTAGCGAAAAATCCATAGCGTTGTCATAGGGGTGAATTAGCGGTGCATAACTTCCTCACTTCAGCAAGCATAGCGTCTATTTCTCAGCTAGCGACGTCAAACATAAACCAATCCTAAAAGAATCATACGACGAGTTCAATTATTTTCGTGACAAATCTATAGGGTTGCCATAGGGGTAATTTAGCGGTGCATAGTCTATATTACAGCTAGTGACGTCAAACATAAACCAATCCTAGAAGAATCATATTACGAGTTTAATTATATTAGCGAAAAATCCATAGCGTTGTCATAGGGGTGAATTAGCGGTGCATAGCGTCCTCTCATCAGCAAGCATAATGTGAATTTCTCAGCAAGCGACGTCATACATAAAACAATCCTATAAGAATCATACGACGAGTTGTATTATACTAACGAGAAATCCATAGCGTTACCATAGGGGGGAAGTAGCGGTGCGTAGCCTTCTCTCTTCACCACGCATAAAGTCGATTTCTCAGCAAGCGACGTCAAACATAAACCAATCCTACAAGAATAATACGACGAGTTGAATTATATTAGCGAGAAATCCATAGCGTTGCCATAGGGCTGAATTAGCGGTGCATAGCGTCCTCTCTTCAGCAAGCATAGCGTCCTCTCATCAGCAAGCGTCCTTTCTAACTTGAACCAATCCTAATAGAATCACACGATGAGTTTAATTAACTTGTCGACAAACCTATAGAGTTTACATAGGGGTGAATTAGCGGTACATAGCGTCCTCTTTTCAGCAAGCATAGCGTCTATTTTTCAGCTAGCGAAGTCAATCATAAACCAATCCTATAAGAATCATACGACGAGTTGAATTATATTAGCCAGAAATCCATAGCGTTGCCATAGTGCTGAATTAGCGGAGCATAGCGTCCTCTCTTCAGCAAGCATAGCGTCTATTTTTCAGCTAGCGAAGTCAATCATAAACCAATCCTAAAAGAATCATTCGACGAGTTATATTATCTTGGAGACAAATCTATAGGGTTGAAATAGTGGTGTATAGCGTCCTCTCATCAGCAAGCGTCCTTTCTAACTTGAACCAATCCTAAAAGAATCACATGATGAGTTGAATTAACTTGTTGACAAACCTATAGGGTTGGCATAGGGCTGAATTAGCGGTGCATAGCGTCCTTTCTTCACCAAGCATAACGTCGACTTCTCAGCAAGCGACGACAAACATAAACCAATCCTAAAATAATCAAACGACGAGTTCAATTATATTAGCGTAAAATCTATACCGTTTCCATAGGGGTGAATTAGCGGTGCATAACTTCCTCACTTCAGCAAGCATAGCGTCTATTTCTCAGCTAGCGACGTCAAACATAAACCATTCCTATGAGAATCATACGACGAGTTGAATTATATTAGCCAGAAATCCATAGCGTTGCCATAGGGCTGAATTAGCGGTGCATAGCGTCCTCTCTTCAGCAAGCATAGCGTCTATTTTTCAGCTAGCGAAGTCAAGCATAAACCAATCCTAAAAAAATTATACGACGAGTTATATTATCTTGGAGACAAATCTATAGGGTTGAAATAGTGGTGTATAAAGTCCTCTCATCAGCAAGCGTCCTTTCTAACTTGAACCAATCCTAAAAGAATCACACGATGAGTTGAATTAAGGGGGTAGGGTCACACTTTTCGACCCAAAAACCCATTTTTCAATTTTTACATATTTAAAAACTACAAACTTTTTTTCTTCTAATGGTGTTAAAATTATTTCTCTCTCTATAACAGAATTATTTTTAAATATTTTTTTTAAATTGTTTACGATCCGTCAAATGCTGAGTTCCACGTCTACTCCTACCAAAACAAACATCTTACTGCTTTCTAAGCCTCCCTATTTATTTTTTAAACACTTATTTTTAATTGTATGAGTGACAACGTCTAAAAGAAGAAATGAATTGAATTAACTCTCGTGTTTTTATTTTAAAGCAAGCTGTTTTCATGCTAGTATTTGCTTATGTCAAGTATTTGCTTCTAACTTTGATTTTATTTCTTCAATTGTTGTTTGAATATCGTTTTAGTTTAGCTTATTGTGTTATTTTTTCTTTAATGCATAGTATTTTAAGTAAATAAACAATGCCACGTTTTAGTAATCGATGTAGTGCCAACTATTTTGGAAATAGCGGTAGTATGAAAGTTTCTGGTGTGATTAAAATTTTTCAGCTCTCGCAAATTTTGCATGGTCTGCGGTACTCGAAATTTTTAGGTGACGGTTTTGATCAATTTTTAGGTTTTTAGGGTAAAAGATTTAGCTGTAAAAGATTTAAAGCCGTACGGAGATTTGCAAGTTGAAAAGCTGGAATGTGTTGAGTACATTGAAAAGCGAATGGGAACGCGAATAAGAAATTTAAACTCAAGATGAAAGGGAAACAAATTATGTGATAAAAAGTTATTGGGTGGACGTGGAAGGTTAACTATTGTCATAAAAAACGATACAGATAGCATAAAGTCCATGAAACAAGCTGTATGGGCTTTCTTTCATAAGGTATAAACAGATGAAAACCCACAGCATGGTCTTTGCCCAACAAACGAAGACACTTGTTGTGGTTACAATCTAGCGACTGCATTAGGTGAAAATTATAACCATAAAAACACATTACCAGCAGATGTTATAAATTACTTTAAATATATTTATAGAGACTTGGCAGATCCTGATCTGTTTGCCAAATACTTACACGGCAAAACTCAAAACTGCAATGAGAGTGTAAGTAGCATTATCTGGTCCCGGTTACCAAAAAGAATATATATATATATATATTTTTTTAATTATAAACATTAAAAAGTGGGACTATAAAACTATTGCCTCATATACCAAGGAGAACATTACAAAAAGTAATGTTCTTTCGACATTAGGTATTTCTCCTGGAGTACACAGCTCGGGCGATGAAGGCAGCAGATCAGAATAGATTACGAAAAGAATAGATTACATGACATTTAAACAAATATTAAAGACGCAAAAATAAAAAAGAGGCAACAGAACTGTAGATTGGAAAATAACCTATAAGATGAAACAAAAAATCCAAGCTATGGTGCTGGTATTAATTGTATACAAATAAGTGTTTCCTTTAAAACTGTTTTTCTCAAAACCATGTTTTTCGCCATATAAGGAACATTTTCTCAAAAACCACTGAACTTAGCAACTTAAAACTTTGCATACTTCATAAAGATACTTAGTTACATATTTTAACCAATGGGATTTCGAAAAAATTAATTCAGAGTAGATTTACAAGATTAAATATGTTGAAATTTCAATGTTTTTCAGAAAAAACATACATAGTTCCACATAAAAAATTTAAAAAAAATAATGGGACATTAAAATCATAAAACCCTTGTTTAAAGTATGTACTATAGTCCAGGCACTATACAGTAAAAAATTTAGAAACATATAATCAATAGAAATTTTTTAAATGTTCCTTAAAAATGTCTGTTTTTAACATTACTGAGATAGGGATTCTGGTTCGTGACCCTACCCCCTTAACTTGTCGACAAACCTATAGAGTTGACATAGGGCTGAATTAGCGGTGCATAGCGTCCTCTCTTCAGCAAGCATAGCGTCTATTTTTCAGCTAGCGAAGTCAATCATAAACCAATCCTAAAAGAATCATACGACGAGTTATATAATCTTGGAGACAAATCTATAGGGTTGAAATAGTGGTGTATAGCGTCCTCTCATCAGCAAGCGTCCTTTCTAACTTGAACCAATCCTAAAAGAATCACATGATGAGTTGAATTAACTTGTTGACAAACCTATAGGGTTGGCATAGGGCTGAATTAGAGGTGCATAGCGTCCTTTCTTCACCAAGCATAACGTCGACTTCTCAGCAACCGACGACAAACATAAACCAATCCTAAAATAATCAAACGACGAGTTCAATTATATTAGCGTAAAATCTATACCGTTTCCATAGGGGTGAATTAGCGGTGCATAACTTCCTCACTTCAGCAAGCATAGCGTCTATTTCTCAGCTAGCGACGTCAAACATAAACCATTCCTATAAGAATCATACGACGAGTTGAATTATATTAGCCAGAAATCCATAGCGTTGCCATAGGGCTGAATTAGCGGTGCATAGCGTCCTCTCTTCAGCAAGCATAGCGTCTATTTTTCAGCTAGCGAAGTCAATCATAAACCAATCCTAAAAGAATCATTCGACGAGTTATATTATCTTGGAGACAAATCTATAGGGTTGAAATAGTGGTGTATAGCGTCCTCTCATCAGCAAGCGTCTTTTCTAACTTGAACCAATCCTAAAAGAATCACACGATGAGTTGAATTAACTTGTCGACAAACCTATAAAGTTGACATAGGGCTGAATTAGCGGTGCATAGCGTCCTCTCTTCAGCAAGCATAGCGTCTATTTTTCAGCTAGCGAAGTCAATCATAAACCAATCCTAAAAGAATCATACGACGAGTTATATTATCTTGGAGACAAATCTATAGGGTTGAAATAGTGGTGTATAGCGTCCTCTCATCAGCAAGCGTCCTTTCTATCTTGAACCAATCCTAAAAGAATCACATGATGAGTTGGATTAACTTGTCGACAAACCTATAGGGTTGGCATAGGGCTGAATTAGCGGTGCATAGCGTCCTTTCTTCACCAAGCATAACGTCGACTTCTCTGCAAGCGACGACAAACATAAACCAATCCTAAAATAATCAAACGACGAGTTCAATTATATTAGCGTAAAATCTATACCGTTTCCATAGGGGTGAATTAGCGGCGCATAACTTCCTCACTTCAGCAAGCATAGCGTCTATTTCTCAGCTAGCGACGTCAAACATAAACCATTCCTATAAGAATCATACGACGAGTTGAATTATATTAGCCAGAAATCCATAGCGTTGCCATAGGGCTGAATTAGCGGTGCATAGCGTCCTCTCTTCAGGAAGCATAGCGTCTATTTTTCAGCTAGCGAAGTCAATCATAAACCAATCCTAAAAGAATCATACGACGAGTTATATTATCTTGGAGACAAATCTATAGGGTTGAAATAGTGGTGTATAGCGTCCTCTCATCAGCAAGCGTCCTTTCTAACTTGAACCAATCCTAAAAGAATCACACGATGAGTTGAATTAACTTGTCGACAAACCTATAGAGTTGACATAGGGCTGAATTAGCGGTGCATAGCGTCCTCTCTTCAGCAAGCATAGCGTCTATTTTTCAGCTAGCGAAGTCAATCATAAACCAATCCTAAAAGAATCATACGACGAGTTCAATTATATTAGCGTGAAATCTATACCGTTGCCATAGGGGTGAATTAGCGGTGCATAACTTCCTCACTTCAGCAAGCATAGCGTCTATTTCTCAGCTAGCGACGTCAAACATAAACCATTCCTATAAGAATCATACGACGAGTTGAATTATATTAGCCAGAAATCCATAGCGTTGCCATAGGGCTGAATTAGCGGTGCATAGCGTCCTCTCTTCAGCAAGCATAGCGTCTATTTTTCAGCTAGTGAAGTCAATCTTAAACCAATCATAAAAGAATCATACGACAAGTTATATTATCTTGGAGACAAATCTATAGGGTTGAAATAGTGGTGTATAGCGTCCTCTCATCAGCAAGCGTCCTTTCTAACTTGAACCAATCCTAAAAGAATCAAACGATGAGTTGAATTAACTTGTCGACAAAACTATAGAGTTGACTTAGGGGTGAATTAGCGGTGCATAGCGTCCTCTCTTCAGCAAGCATAGCGTCTATTTTTCAGCTAGCGAAGTCAATCATAAACCAATCTTAAAAGAATCATACGACGAGTTATATAATCTTGGAGACAAATCTATAGGGTTGAAATAGTGGTGTATAGCGTCCTCTCATCAGCAAGCGTCCTTTCTAACTTGAACCAATCCTATAGGAATCACATGATGAGTTGAATTAACTTGTCGACAAACCTATAGGGTTGGCATAGGGCTGAATTAGCGGTACATAGCGTCCTTTCTTCACCAAGCATAACGTCGACTTCTCAGCAAGCGACGACAAACATAAACCAATCCTAAAATAATCAAACGACGAGTTCAATTATATTAGCGTAAAATCTATACCGTTTCCATAGGGGTGAATTAGCGGTGCATAACTTCCTCACTTCAGCAAGCATAGCGTCTATTTCTCACCTAGCGACGTCAAACATAAACCATTCCTATAAGAATCATACGACGAGTTGAATTAAATTAGCCAGAAATCCGTAGCGTTGCCATAGGGCTGAATTAGCGGTGCATAGCGTCCTCTCTTCAGCAAGCATAGCGTCTATTTTTCAGCTAGCGAAGTCAATCATAAACCAATCCTAAAAGAATCATACGACGAGTTATATTATCTTGGAGACAAATCTATAGGGTTGAAATAGTGGTGTATAGCGTCCTCTCATCAGCAAGCGTATTTTCTAACTTGAACCAATCCTAAAAGAATCACATGATGAGTTGAATTAACTTGTCGACAAACCTATTGGGTTGGCATAGGGCTGAATTAGCGGTTCATAGCGTCCTTTCTTCACCAAGCATAACGTCGACTTCTCAGCAAGCGACGAAAAACATAAACCAATCCTAAAATAATCAAACGACGAGTTCAATTATATTAGCGTAAAATCTATACCGTTTCCATAGGAGTGAATTAGCGGTACATAACTTCCTCACTTCAGCAAGCATAGCGTCTATTTCTCACCTAGCGACGTCAAACATAAACCATTCCTATAAGAATCATACGACGAGTTGAATTATATTAGCCAGAAATCCATAGCGTTGCCATAGGGCTGAATTAGCGGTGCATAGCGTCCTCTCTTCAGCAAGCATAGCGTCTATTTTTCAGCTAGCGAAGTCAATCATAAACCAATCCTAAAAGAATCATACGACGAGTAATATTATCTTGGAGAAAAATCTATAGGGTTGAAATAGTGGTGTATAGCGTCCTCTCATCAGCAAGCGTCCTTTCTAACTTGAACCAATCCTAAAAGAATCACACGATGAGTTGAATTAACTTGTCGACAAACCTATAGAGTTGACATAGGGGTGAATTAGCGGTGCATAGCGTCCTCTCTTCAGCAAGCATAGCGTCTATTTTTCAGCTAGCGAAGTCAATCATAAACCAATCCTAAAAGAATCATACGACGAGTTATATTATCTTGGAGACAAATCTATAGGGTTGAAATAGTGGTGTATAGCGTCCTCTCATCAGCAAGCGTCCTTTCTAACTTGAACCAATCCTAAAAGAATCACATGATGAGATGAATTAACTTGTTGACAAACCTATAGGGTTGGCATAGGGCTGAATTAGCGGTGATAGCGTCCTTTCTTCACCAAGCATAACGTCGACTTCTCAGCAAGCGACGACAAACATAAACTAATCCTAAAATAATCAAACTACGAGTTCAATTATATTAGCGTAAAATCTATACCGTTTCCATAGGGGTGAATTAGCGGTGCATAACTTCCTCACTTCAGCAAGCATAGCGTCTATTTCTCAGCTAGCGACGTCAAACATAAACCATTCCTATAAGAATCATACGACGAGTTGAATTTTATTAGCCAGAAATCCATAGCGTTGCCATAGGGCTGAATTAGCGGTGCATAGCGTCCTCTCTTCAGCAAGCATAGCGTCTATTTTTCAGCTAGCGAAGTCAATCTTAAACCAATCCTAAAAGAATCATACGACGAGTTATATTATCTTGGAGACAAATCTATAGGGTTGAAATAGTGGTGTATAGCGTCCTCTCATCAGCAAGCGTATTTTCTAACTTGAACCAATCCTAAAAGAATCACATGATGAGTTGAATTAACTTGTCGACAAACCTATTGGGTTGGCATAGGGCTGAATTAGCGGTTCATAGCGTCCTTTCTTCACCAAGCATAACGTTGACTTCTCAGCAAGCGACGACAAACATAAACCAATCCTAAAATAATCAAACGACGAGTTCAATTATATTAGCGTAAAATCTATACCGTTTCCATAGGAGTGAATCAGCGGTACATAACTTCCTCACTTCAGCAAGTATAGCGTCTATTTCTCACCTAGCGACGTCAAACATAAACCATTCCTATAAGAATCATACGACGAGTTGAATTATATTAGCCAGAAATCCGTAGCGTTGCCATAGGGCTGAATTAGCGGTGCATAGCGTCCTCTCTTCAGCAAGCATAGCGTCTATTTTTCAGCTAGCGAAGTCAATCATAAACCAATCCTAAAAGAATCATACGACGAGTAATATTATCTTGGAGACAAATCTATAGGGTTGAAATAGTGGTGTATAGCGTCCTCTCATCAGCAAGCGTCCTTTCTAACTTGAACCAATCCTAAAAGAATCACACGATGAGTTGAATTAACTTGCCGACAAACCTATAGAGTTGACATAGGGGTGAATTAGCGGTGCATAGCGTCCTCTCTTCAGCAAGCATAGCGTCTATTTTTCAGCTAGCGAAGTCAATCATAAACCAATCCTAAAAGAATCATACGACGAGTTATATTATCTTGGAGACAAATCTATAGGGTTGAAATAGTGGTGTATAGCGTCCTCTCATCAGCAAGCGTCCTTTCTAACTTGAACCAATCCTAAAAGAATCACATGATGAGATGAATTAACTTGTTGACAAACCTATAGGGTTGGCATAGGGCTGAATTAGCGGTGCATAGCGTCCTTTCTTCACCAAGCATAACGTCGACTTCTCAGCAAGCGACGACAAACATAAACTAATCCTAAAATAATCAAACGACGAGTTCAATTATATTAGCGTAAAATCTATACAATTTCCATAGGGGTGAATTAGCGGTGCATAACTTCCTCACTTCAGCAAGCATAGCGTCTATTTCTCAGCTAACGACGTCAAACATAAACCATTCCTATAAGAATCATACGACGAGTTGAATTATATTAGCCAGAAATCCATAGCGTTGCCATAGGGCTGAATTAGCGGTGCATAGCGTCCTCTCTTCAGCAAGCATAGCGTCTATTTTTCAGCTAGCGAAGTCAATCTTAAACCAATCCTAAAAGAATCATACGACGAGTTATATTATCTTGGAGACAAATCTATAGGGTTGAAATAGTGGTGTATAGCGTCCTCTCATCAGCAAGCGTCCTTTCTAACTTGAACCAATCCTATAAGAATCACACGATGAGTTGAATTAACTTGTCGACAAACCTATAGAGTTGACTTAGGGGTGAATTAGCGGTGCATAGCGTCCTCTCTTCAGCAAGCATAGCGTCTATTTTTCAGCTAGCGAAGTCAATCATAAACCAATCCTAAAAGAATCATACGACGAGTTATATAATCTTGGAGACAAAGCTATAGGGTTGAAATAGTGGTGTATAGCGTCCTCTCATCAGCAAGCGTCCTTTCTAACTTGAACCAATCCTAAAAGAATCACATGATGAGTTGAATTAACTTGTCTACAAACCTATAGGGTTGGCATAGGGCTGAATTAGCGGTACATAGCGTCCTTTCTTCACCAAGCATAACGTCGACTTCTGAGCAAGCGACGACAAACATAAACCAATCCTAAAATAATCAAACGACGAGTTCAATTATATTAGCGTAAAATCTATACCGTTTCCATAGGGGTGAATTAGCGGTGCATAACTTCCTCACTTCAGCAAGCATAGCGTCTATTTCTCACCTAGCGACGTCAAACGTAAACCATTCCTATAAGAATCATACGACGAGTTGAATTATATTAGCCAGAAATCCGTAGCTTTGCCATAGGGCTGAATTAGCGGTGCATAGCGTCCTCTCTTCAGCAGGCATAGCGTCTATTTTTAAGCTAGCGAAGTCAATCATAAACCAATCCTAAAAGAATCATACGACGAGTTATATTATCTTGTAGACAAATCTATAGGGTTGAAATAGTGGTGTATAGCGTCCTCTCATCAGCAAGCGTCCTTTCTAACTTGAACCAATCCTAAAAGAATCACACGATGAGTTGAATTAACTTGTCAACAAACCTATAGAGTTGGCATAGGGCTGAATTAGCGGTGCATAGCGTCCTTTCTTCACCAAGCATAACGTCGACTTCTCAGCAAGCGACAACAAACATAAACCAATCCTAAAATTATCAAACGACGAGTTCAATTATATTAGCGTAAAATCTATACCGTTTCCATAGGGGTGAATTAGCGGTCCATAACTCCCTCACTTAAGCAAGCTTAGCGTCTATTTCTCAGCTAGCGACGTCAAACATAAACCATTCCTATAAGAATCATACGACGAGTTGAATTATATTAGCCAGAAATTCATAGCGTTGCCATACGGCTGAATTAGCGGTGCAATGCGTCCTCTCTTCAGCAAGCATAGCGTCTATTTTTCAGCTAGCGAAGTCAATCATAAACCAATCCTAAAAGAATCATACGACGAGTTATATTATCTTGGAGACAAATCTATAGGGTTGAAATAGTGGTGTATAGCGTCCTCTCATCAGCAAGCGTCCTTTCTAACTTGAACCAATCCTAAAAGAATCACACGATGAGTTGAATTAACTTGTCGACAAACCTATAGAGTTGACATAGGGGTGAATTAGCGGTGCATTGCGTCCTCTCTTCAGCAAGCATAGCGTCTATTTTTCAGCTAGCGAAGTCAATCATAAACCAATCCTAAAAGAATCATACGACGAGTTATATTATCTTGGAGACAAATCTATAGTGTTGACATAGTGGTGTATAGCGTCCTCTCATCAGCAAGCGTCCTTTCTAACTTGAACCAATCCTAAAAGAATCACACGATGAGTTGAATTAACTTGTCGACAAACCTATAGAGTTGACATAGGGGTGAATTAGCGGTGCATAGCGTCCTCTCTTCAGCAAGCATAGCGTCTATTTTTCAGCTAGCGAAGTCAATCATAAACCAATCCTAAAAGAATCATACGACGAGTTCAATTATATTAGCGTGAAATCTATACCGTTGCCATAGGGGTGAATTAGCGGTGCATAACTTCCTCACTTCAGCAAGCATAGCGTCTATTTCTCAGCAAGCGACGTCAAACATAAACCATTCCTATAAGAATCATACGACGAGTTGAATTATATTAGCCAGAAATCCATAGCGTTGCCATAGGGCTGAATTAGCGGTGCATAGCGTCCTCTCTTCAGCAAGCATAGCGTCTATTTTTCAGCTAGCGAAGTCAATCATAAACCAATCCTAAATGAATCATTCGACGAGTTATATTATCTTGGAGACAAATCTATAGGGTTGAAATAGTGGTGTATAGCGTCCTCTCATCAGCAAGCGTCCTTTCTAACTTGAACCAATCCTAAAAGAATCACACGATGAGTTGAATTAACTTGTCGACAAACCTATAGAGTTGACATAGGGGTGAATTAGCGGTGCATAGCGTCCTCTCTTCAGCAAGCATAGCGTCTATTTTTCAGCTAGCGAAGTCAATCATAAACCAATCCTAAAAGAATCATACGAAGAGTTATATAATCTTGGAGACACATCTATAGGGTTGAAATAGTGGTGTATAGCGTCCTCTCATCAGCAAGCGTCCTTTCTATCTTGAACCAATCCTAAAAGAATCACATGATGAGTTGAATTAATTTGTCGACAAACCTATAGGGTTGCCATAGGGCTGAATTAGCGGTGCATAGCGTCCTTTCTTCACCAAGCATAACGACGACTTCTCAGCAAGCGACGACAAACATAAACCAATCCTAAAATAATCTAACGACGAGTTCAATTATATTAGCGTAAAATCTATACCGTTTCCATAGGGGTGAATTAGCGGTGCATAACTTCCTCACTTCAGCAAGCATAGCGTCTATTTCTCAGCTAGCGACGTCAAACATAAACCATTTCTTTAAGAATCATACGACGAGTTGAATTATATTAGCCAGAAATCCATAGCGTTGCCATAGGGCTGAATTAGCGGTGCATAGCGTCCTCTCTTCAGCAAGCATAGCGTCTATTTTTCAGCTACCGAAGTCAATCATAAACCAATCCTAAAAGAATCATACGACGAGTTCAATTATATTAGCGTGAAATCTATACCGTTGCCATATGGGTGAATCAGCGGTGCATAACTTCCTCACTTCAGCAAGCATAGCGTCTATTTCTCAGCAAGCGACGTCAAACATAAACCATTCCTATAAGAATCATACGACGAGTTGAATTATATTAGCCAGAAATCCATAGCGTTGCCATAGGGCTGAATTAGCGGTGCATAGCGTCCTCTCTTCGGCAAGCATAGCGTCTATTTTTCAGCTAGCGAAGTCAATCATAAACCAATCCTAAAAGAATCATTCGACGAGTTATATTATCTTGGAGACAAATCTATAGGGTTGAAATAGTGGTTTATAGCGTCCTCTCATCAGCAAGCGTCCTTTCTAACTTGAACAAATCCTAAAAGAATCACACGATGAGTTTAATTAACTTGTCGACAAACCTATAGAGTTGACATAGGGCTGAATTAGCGGTGCATAGCGTCCTCTCTTCAGCAAGCATAGCGTCTATTTTTCAGCTAGCGAAGTCAATCATAAACCAATCCTAAAAGAATCATACGACGAGTTATATTATCTTGGAGACAAATCTATAGGGTTGAAATAGTGGTGTATAGCGTCCTCTCATCAGCAAGCGTCCTTTCTATCTTGAACCAATCCTAAAAGAATCACATGATGAGTTGAATTAACTTGTCGACAAACCTATAGGGTTGGCAAAGGGATGAATTAGCGGTGCATAGCGTCCTTTCTTCACCAAGCATAACGTCGATTTCTCAGCAAGCGACGACAAACATAAACCAATCCTAAAATAATCAAACGACGAGTTCAATTATATTAGCGTAAAATCTATACCGTTTCCTTAGGGGTGAATTAGCGGTGCATAACTTCCTTACTTCAGCAAGCATAGCGTCGATTTCTCAGCTAGCGACGTCAAACATAATACCAATCCTAAAAGAATCACACGATGAGTTGAATTAACTTGTCGACAAACCTTTAGAGTTGACATAGGGCTGAATAAGCGGTGCATAGCGTCCTCTCTTCCGCAAGCATAGCGTCTATTTTTCAGCTAGCGAAGTCAATCATAAACCAATCCTAAAAGAATCATACGACGAGTTATATAATCTTGGAGACAAATCTATAGGGTTGAAATAGTGGTGTATAGCGTCCTCTCATCAGCAAGCGTCCTTTCTAACTTGAACCAATCCTAAAAGAATCACATGATGAGATGAATTAACTTGTTGACAAACCTATAGGGTTGGCATAGGGCTGAATTAGCGGTGCATAGCGTCCTTTCTTCACCATGCATAACGTCGACTTCTCAGCAAGCGACGACAAACATAAACTAATCCTAAAATAATCAAACGACGAGTTCAATTATATTAGCGTAAAATCTATACCGTTTCCATAGGGGTGAATTAGCGGTGCATAACTTCCTCACTTCAGCAAGCATAGCGTCTATTTCTCAGCTATCGACGTCAAACATAAACCATTCCTATAAGAATCATACGACGAGTTGAATTATATTAGACAGAAATCCATAGCGTTGCCATAGGGCTGAATTAGCGGTGCATAGCGTCCTCTCTTCAGCAAGCATAGCGTCTATTTTTCAGCTAGCGAAGTCAATCTTAAACCAATCATAAAAGAATCATACGACAAGTTATATTATCTTGGAGACAAATCTATAGGGTTGAAATAGTGGTGTATAGCGTCCTCTCATCAGCAAGCGTCCTTTCTAACTTGAACCAATCCTAAAAGAATCAAACGATGAGTTGAATTAACTTGTCGACAAACCTATAGAGTTGACTTAGGGGTGAATTAGCGGTGCATAGCGTCCTCTCTTCAGCAAGCATAGCGTCTATTTTTCAGCTAGCGAAGTCAATCATAAACCAATCCTAAAAGAATCATACGACGAGTTATATAATCTTGGACACAAATCTATAGGGTTGAAATAGTGGTGTATAGCGTCCTCTCATCAGCAAGCGTCCTTTCTAACTTGAACCAATCCTATAGGAATCACATGATGAGTTGAATTAACTTGTCGACAAACCTATAGGGTTGGCATAGGGCTGAATTAGCGGTACATAGCGTCCTTTCTTCACCAAGCATAACGTCGACTTCTCAGCAAACGACGACAAACATAAACCAATCCTAAAATAATCAAACGACGAGTTCAATTATATTAGCGTAAAATCTATACCGTTTCCATAGGGGTGAATTAGCGGTGCATAACTTCCTCACTTCAGCAAGCATAGCGTCTATTTCTCACCTAGCGACGTCAAACATAAACCATTCCTATAAGAATCATACGACGAGTTGAATTATATTAGCCAGAAATCCGTAGCGTTGCCATAGAGCTGAATTAGCGGTGCATAGCGTCCTCTCTTCAGCAAGCATAGCGTCTATTTTTCAGCTAGCGAAGTCAATCATAAACCAATCCTAAAAGAATCATACGACGAGTTATATTATCTTGGAGACAAATCTATAGGGTTGAAATAGTGGTGTATAGCGTCCTCTCATCAGCAAGCGTATTTTCTAACTTGAACCAATCCTAAAAGAATCACATGATGAGTTGAATTAACTTGTCGACAAACCTATTGGGTTGGCATAGGGCTGAATTAGCGGTTCATAGCGTCCTTTCTTCACCAAGCATAACGTTGACTTCTCAGCAAGCGACGACAAACATAAACCAATCCTAAAATAATCAAACGACGAGTTCAATTATATTAGCGTAAAATCTATACCGTTTCCATAGGGGTGAATTAGCGGTGCATAACTTCCTCACTTCAGCAAGCATAGCGTCTATTTCTCACCTAGCGACGTCAAACATAAACCATTCCTATAAGAATCATACGACGAGTTGAATTAAATTAGCCAGAAATCCGTAGCGTTGCCATAGGGCTGAATTAGCGGTGCATAGCGTCCTCTCTTCAGCAAACATAGCGTCTATTTTTCAGCTAGCGAAGTCAATCATAAACCAATCCTAAAAGTATCATACGACGAGTTATATTATCTTGGAGACAAATCTATAGGGTTGAAATAGTGGTGTATAGCGTCCTCTCATCAGCAAGCGTATTTTCTAACTTGAACCAATCCTAAAAGAATCACATGATGAGTTGAATTAACTTGTCGACAAACCTATTGGGTTGGCATAGGGCTGAATTAGCGGTTCATAGCGTCCTTTCTTCACCAAGCATAACGTCGACTTCTCAGCAAGCGACGAAAAACATAAACCAATCCTAAAATAATCAAACGACGAGTTCAATTATATTAGCGTAAAATCTATACCGTTTCCATAGGAGTGAATTAGCGGTACATAACTTCCTCACTTCAGCAAGCATAGCGTCTATTTCTCACCTAGCGACGTCAAACATAAACCATTCCTATAAGAATCATACGACGAGTTGAATTATATTAGCCAGAAATCCATAGCGTTGCCATAGGGATGAATTAGCGGTGCATAGCGTCCTCTCTTCAGCAAGCATAGCGTCTATTTTTCAGCTAGCGAAGTCAATCATAAACCAATCCTAAAAGAATCATACGACGAGTAATATTATCTTGGAGACAAATCTATAGGGTTGAAATAGTGGTGTATAGCGTCCTCTCATCAGCAAGCGTCCTTTCTAACTTGAACCAATCCTAAAAGAATCACACGATGAGTTGAATTAACTTGTCGACAAACCTATAGAGTTGACATAGGGGTGAATTAGCGGTGCATAGCGTCCTCTCTTCAGCAAGCATAGCGTCTATTTTTCAGCTAGCGAAGTCAATCATAAACCAATCCTAAAAGAATCATACGACGAGTTATATTATCTTGGAGACAAATCTATAGGGTTGAAATAGTGGTGTATAGCGTCCTCTCATCAGCAAGCGTCCTTTCTAACTAGAACCAATCCTATAGGAATCACATGATGAGTTGAATTAACTTGTCGACAAACCTATAGGGTTGGCATAGGGCTGAATTAGCGGTACATAGCGTCCTTTCTTCACCAAGCATAACGTCGACTTCTCAGCAAGCGACGACAAACATAAACCAATCCTAAAATAATCAAACGACGAGTTCAATTATATTAGCGTAAAATCTATACCGTTTCCATAGGGGTGAATTAGCGGTGCATAACTTCCTCACTTCAGCAAGCATAGCGTCTATTTCTCACCTAGCGACGTCAAACATAAACCATTCCTATAAGAATCATACGACGAGTTGAATTATATTAGCCAGAAATCCGTAGCGTTGCCATAGAGCTGAATTAGCGGTGCATAGCGTCCTCTCTTCAGCAAGCATAGCGTCTATTTTTCAGCTAGCGAAGTCAATCATAAACCAATCCTAAAAGAATCATACGACGAGTTATATTATCTTGGAGACAAATCTATAGGGTTGAAATAGTGGTGTATAGCGTCCTCTCATCAGCAAGCGTATTTTCTAACTTGAACCAATCCTAAAAGAATCACATGATGAGTTGAATTAACTTGTCGACAAACCTATTGGGTTGGCATAGGGCTGAATTAGCGGTTCATAGCGTCCTTTCTTCACCAAGCATAAGGTTGACTTCTCAGCAAGCGACGACAAACATAAACCAATCCTAAAATAATCAAACGACGAGTTCAATTATATTAGCGTAAAATCTATACCGTTTCCATAGGAGTGAATCAGCGGTACATAACTTCCTCACTTCAGCAAGTATAGCGTCTATTTCTCACCTAGCGACGTCAAACATAAACCATTCCTATAAGAATCATACGACGAGTTGAATTATATTAGCCAGAAATCCGTAGCGTTGCCATAGGGCTGAATTAGCGGTGCATAGCGTCCTCTCTTCAGCAAGCATAGCGTCTATTTTTCAGCTAGCGAAGTCAATCATAAACCAATCCTAAAAGAATCATACGACGAGTAATATTATCTTGGAGACAAATCTATAGGGTTGAAATAGTGGTGTATAGCGTCCTCTCATCAGCAAGCGTCCTTTCTAACTTGAACCAATCCTAAAAGAATCACATGATGAGATGAATTAACTTGTTGACAAACCTATAGGGTTGGCATAGGGCTGAATTAGCGGTGCATAGCGTCCATTCTTCACCAAGCATAACGTCGACTTCTCAGCAAGCGACGACAAACATAAACTAATCCTAAAATAATCAAACGACGAGTTCAATTATATTAGCGTAAAATCTATACCGTTTCCATAGGGGTGAATTAGCGGTGCATAACTTCCTCACTTCAGCAAGCATAGCGTCTATTTCTCACCTAGCGACGTGAAACGTAAACCATTCCTATAAGAATCATACGACGAGTTGAATTATATTAGCCAGAAATCCGTAGCTTTGCCATAGGGCTGAATTAGCGGTGCATAGCGTCCTCTCTTCAGCAAGCATAGCGTCTATTTTTAAGCTAGCGAAGTCAATCATAAACCAATCCTAAAAGAATCATACGACGAGTTATATTATCTTGTAGACAAATCTATAGGGTTGAAATAGTGGTGTATAGCGTCCTCTCATCAGCAAGCGTCCTTTCTAACTTGAACCAATCCTAAAAGAATCACACGATGAGTTGAATTAACTTGTCGACAAACCTATAGAGTTGGCATAGGGCTGAATTAGCGGTGCATAGCGTCCTTTCTTCACCAAGCATAACGTCGACTTCTCAGCAAGCGACAACAAACATAAACCAATCCTAAAATTATCAAACGACGAGTTCAATTATATTAGCGTAAAATCTATACCGTTTCCATAGGGGTGAATTAGCGGTCCATAACTCCCTCACTTAAGCAAGCTTAGCGTCTATTTCTCAGCTAGCGACGTCAAACATAAACCATTCCTATAAGAATCATACGACGAGTTGAATTATATTAGCCAGAAATTCATAGCGTTGCCATACGGCTGAATTAGCGGTGCAATGCGTCCTCTCTTCAGCAAGCATAGCGTCTATTTTTCAGCTAGCGAAGTCAATCATAAACCAATCCTAAAAGAATCATACGACGAGTTATATTATCTTGGAGACAAATCTATAGGGTTGAAATAGTGGTGTATAGCGTCCTCTCATCAGCAAGCGTCCTTTCTAACTTGAACCAATCCTAAAAGAATCACACGATGAGTTGAATTAACTTGTCGACAAACCTATAGATTTGACATAGGGGTGAATTAGCGGTGCATTGCGTCCTCTCTTCAGCAAGCATAGCGTCTATTTTTCAGCTAGCGAAGTCAATCATAAACCAATCCTAAAAGAATCATACGACGAGTTATATTATCTTGGAGACAAATCTATAGTGTTGACATAGTGGTGTATAGCGTCCTCTCATCAGCAAGCGTCCTTTCTAACTTGAACCAATCCTAAAAGAATCACACGATGAGTTGAATTAACTTGTCGACAAACCTATAGAGTTGACATAGGGGTGAATTAGCGGTGCATAGCGTCCTCTCTTCAGCAAGCATAGCGTCTATTTTTCAGCTAGCGAAGTCAATCATAAACCAATCCTAAAAGAATCATACGACGAGTTCAATTATATTAGCGTGAAATCTATACCGTTGCCATAGGGGTGAATTAGCGGTGCATAACTTCCTCACTTCAGCAAGCATAGCGTCTATTTCTCAGCAAGCGACGTCAAACATAAACCATTCCTATAAGAATCATACGACGAGTTGAATTATATTAGCCAGAAATCCATAGCGTTGCCATAGGGCTGAATTAGCGGTGCATAGCGTCCTCTCTTCAGCAAGCATAGCGTCTATTTTTCAGCTAGCGAAGTCAATCATAAACCAATCCTAAAAGAATCATTCGACGAGTTATATTATCTTGGAGACAAATCTATAGGGTTGAAATAGTGGTGTATAGCGTCCTCTCATCAGCAAGCGTCCTTTCTAACTTGAACCAATCCTAAAAGAATCACACGATGAGTTGAATTAACTTGTCGACAAACCTATAGAGTTGACATAGGGGTGAATTAGCGGTGCATAGCGTCCTCTCTACACCAAGCATACCGTCTATTTTTCAGCTAGCGAAGTCAATCATAAACCAATCCTAAAAGAATCATACGAAGAGTTATATAATCTTGGAGACACATCTATAGGGTTGAAATAGTGGTGTATAGCGTCCTCTCATCAGCAAGCGTCCTTTCTATCTTGAACCAATCCTAAAAGAATCACATGATGAGTTGAATTAATTTGTCGACAAACCTATAGGGTTGCCATAGGGCTGAATTAGCGGTGCATAGCGTCCTTTCTTCACCAAGCATAACGTCGACTTCTCAGCAAGCGACGACAAACATAAACCAATCCTAAAATAATCAAACGACGAGTTCAATTATATTAGCGTGAAATCTATACCGTTGCCATAGGGGTGAATTAGCGGTGCATAACTTCCTCACTTCAGCAAGCATAGCGTCTATTTCTCAGCAAGCGACGTCAAACATAAACCATTCCTATAAGAATCATACGACGAGTTGAATTATATTAGCCAGAAATCCATAGCGTTGCCATAGGGCTGAATTAGCGGTGCATAGCGTCCTCTCTTCAGCAAGCATAGCGTCTATTTTTCAGCTAGCGAAGTCAATCATAAACCAATCCTAAATTAATCATTCGACGAGTTATATTATCTTGGACACAAATCTATAGGGTTGAAATAGTGGTGTATAGCGTCCTCTCATCAGCAAGCGTCCTTTCTAACTTGAACCAATCCTAAAAGAATCACACGATGAGTTGAATTAACTTGTCGACAAACCTATAGAGTTGACATAGGGCTGAATTAGCGGTGCATAGCGTCCTCTCTTCAGCAAGCATAGCGTCTATTTTTCAGCTAGCGAAGTCAATCATAAACCAATCCTAAAAGAATCATTCGACGAGTTATATTATCTTGGAGACAAATCTATAGGGTTGAAATAGTGGTGTATAGCGTCCTCTCATCAGCAAGCGTCCTTTCTAACTTGAACCAATCCTAAAAGAATCACACGATGAGTTGAATTAACTTGTCGACAAACCTATAGAGTTGACATAGGGGTGAATTAGCGGTGCATAGCGTCCTCTCTACACCAAGCATACCGTCTATTTTTCAGCTAGCGAAGTCAATCATAAACCAATCCTAAAAGAATCATACGAAGAGTTATATAATCTTGGAGACACATCTATAGGGTTGAAATAGTGGTGTATAGCGTCCTCTCATCAGCAAGCGTCCTTTCTATCTTGAACCAATCCTAAAAGAATCACATGATGAGTTGAATTAATTTGTCGACAAACCTATAGGGTTGCCATAGGGCTGAATTAGCGGTGCATAGCGTCCTTTCTTCACCAAGCATAACGTCGACTTCTCAGCAAGCGACGACAAACATAAACCAATCCTAAAATAATCAAACGACGAGTTCAATTATATTAGCGTAAAATCTATACCGTTTCCATAGGGGTGAATTAGCGGTGCATAACTTCCTCACTTCAGCAAGCATAGCGTCTATTGCTCAGCTAGCGACGTCAAACATAAACCATTCCTTTAAGAATCATATGACGAGTTGAATTATATTAGCCAGAAATCCATAGCGTTGCCATAGGGCTGAATTAGCGGTGCATAGCGTCCTCTCTTCAGCAAGCATAGCGTCTAATTTTCAGCTAGCGAAGTCAATCATAAACCAATCCTAAAAGAATCATACGACGAGTTCAATTATATTAGCGTGAAATCTATACCGTTGCCATAGGGGTGAATTAGCGGTGCATAACTTCCTCACTTCAGCAAGCATAGCGTCTATTTCTCAGCAAGCGACGTCAAACATAAACCATTCCTATAAGAATCATACGACGAGTTGAATTATATTAGCCAGAAATCCATAGCGTTGCCATAGGGCTGAATTAGCGGTGCATAGCGTCCTCTCTTCAGCAAGCATAGCGTCTATTTTTCAGCTAGCGAAGTCAATCATAAACCAATCCTAAATTAATCATTCGACGAGTTATATTATCTTGGACACAAATCTATAGGGTTGAAATAGTGGTGTATAGCGTCCTCTCATCAGCAAGCGTCCTTTCTAACTTGAACCAATCCTAAGAGAATCACACGATGAGTTGAATTAACTTGTCGACAAACCTATAGAGTTGACATAGGGCTGAATTAGCGGTGCATAGCGTCCTCTCTTCAGCAAGCATAGCGTCTATTTTTCAGCTAGCGAAGTCAATCATAAACCAATCCTAAAAGAATCATACGACGAGTTATATTATCTTGGAGACAAATCTATAGGTTTGAAATAGTGGTGTATAGCGTCCTCTCATCAGCAAGCGTATTTTCTAACTTGAAGCAATCCTAAAAGAATCACATGATGAGTTGAATTAACATGTCGACAAACCTATTGGGTTGGCATAGGGCTGAATTAGCGGTTCATAGCGTCCTTTCTTCACCAAGCATAACGTCGACTTCTCAGCAAGCGACGACAAACATAAACCAATCCTAAAATAATCAAACGACGAGTTCAATTATATTAGCGTAAAATCTATACCGTTTCCATAGGGGTGAATTAGCGGTGCATAACTTCCTCACTTCAGCAAGCATAGCGTCTATTTCTCACCTAGCGACGTCAAACATAAACCATTCCTATAAGAATCATACGACGAGTTGAATTATATTAGCCAGAAATCCATAGCGGTGCATAGCGTCCTCTCTTCAGCAAGCATAGCGTCTATTTTTCAGCTAGCGAAGTCAATCATAAACCAATCCTAAAAGAATCATACGACGAGTAATATTATCTTGGAGACAAATCTATAGGGTTGAAATAGTGGTGTATAGCGTCCTCTCATCAGCAAGCGTCCTTTCTAACTTGAACCAATCCTAAAAGAATCACACGATGAGTTGAATTAACTTGTCGACAAACCTATAGAGTTGACATAGGGGTGAATTAGCGGTGCATAGCGTCCTCTCTTCAGCAAGCATAGCGTCTATTTTTCATCTAGCGAAGTCAATCATAAACCAATCCTAAAAGAATCATACGACGAGTTATATTATCTTGGAGACAAATCTATAGGGTTGAAATAGTGGTGTATAGCGTCCTCTCATCAGCAAGCGTCCTTTCTAACTTGAACCAATCCTAAAAGAATCACACGATGAGTTTAATTAATTTGTCGACAAACCTATAGAGTTGACATAGGGGTGAATTAGCGGTGCATAGCGTCCTCTCTTCAGCAAGCATAGCGTCTATTTTTCAGCTAGCGAAGTCAATCATAAACCAATCCTAAAAGAATCATACGACGAGTTCAATTATATTAGCGTGAAATCTATACCGTTGCCATAGGGGTGAATTAGCGGTGCATAACTTCCTCACTTCAGCAAGCATAGCGTCTATTTCTCAGCAAGCGACGTCAAACATAAACCATTCCTATAAGAATCATACGACGAGTTTAATTATATTAGCCAGAAATCCATAGCGTTGCCATAGGGCTGAATTAGCGGTGCATAGCGTCCTCTCTTCAGCAAGCATAGCGTCTATTTTTCAGCTAGCGAAGTCAATCATAAACCCATCCTAAAAGAATCATTCGACGAGTTATATTATCTTGGAGACAAATTTATAGGGTTGAAATAGTGGTGTATAGCGTCCTCTCATCAGCAAGCGTCCTTTCTAACGAACCAATCCTAAAAGAATCACACGATGAGTTGAATTAACTTGTCGACAAACCTATAGAGTTGACATAGGGGTGAATTAGCGGTGCATAGCGTCCTCTCTTCAGCAAGCATACCGTCTATTTTTCAGCTAGCGAAGTCAATCATAAACCAATCCTAAAAGAATCATACGAAGAGTTATATAATCTTGGAGACACATCTATAGGGTTGAAATAGTGGTGTATAGCGTCCTCTCATCAGCAAGCGTCCTTTCTATCTTGAACCAATCCTAAAAGAATCACATGATGAGTTGAATTAATTTGTCGACAAACCTATAGGGTTGCCATAGGGCTGAATTAGCGGTGCATAGCGTCCTTTCTTCACCAAGCATAACGTCGACTTCTCAGCAAGCGACGACAAACATAAACCAATCCTAAAATAATCAAACGACGAGTTCAATTATATTAGCGTAAAATCTATACCGTTTCCATAGGGGTGAATTAGCGGTGCATAACTTCCTCACTTCAGCAAGCATAGCGTCTATTTCTCAGCTAGCGACGTCAAACATAAACCATTCCTTTAAGAATCATACGACGAGTTGAATTATATTAGCCAGAAATCCATAGCGTTGCCATAGGGCTGAATTAGCTGTGCATAGCGTCCTCTCTTCAGCAAGCATAGCGTCTATTTTTCAGCTAGCGAAGTCAATCATAAACCAATCCTAAAAGAATCATACGACGAGTTCAATTATATTAGCGTGAAATCTATACCGTTGCCATAGGGGTGAATTAACGGTGCATAACTTCCTCACTTCAGCAAGCATAGCGTCTATTTCTCAGCAAGCGACGTCAAACATAAACCATTCCTATAAGAATCATACGACGAGTTTAATTATATTAGCCAGAAATCCATAGCGTTGCCATAGGGCTGAATTAGCGGTGCATAGCGTCCTCTCTTCAGCAAGCATACCGTCTATTTTTCAGCTAGCGAAGTCAATCATAAACCAATCCTAAATGAATCATTCGACGAGTTATATTATCTTGGAGACAAATCTATAGGGTTGAAATAGTGGTGTATAGCGTCCTCTCATCAGCAAGCGTCCTTTCTAACGAACCAATCCTAAAAGAATCACACGATGAGTTGAATTAACTTGTCGACAAACCTATAGAGTTGACATAGGGGTGAATTAGCGGTGCATAGCGTCCTCTCTTCAGCAAGCATACCGTCTATTTTTCAGCTAGCGAAGTCAATCATAAACCAATCCTAAAAGAATCATACGAAGAGTTATATAATCTTGGAGACACATCTATAGGGTTGAAATAGTGGTGTATAGCGTCCTCTCATCAGCAAGCGTCCTTTCTATCTTGAACCAATCCTAAAAGAATCACATGATGAGTTGAATTAATTTGTCGACAAACCTATAGGGTTGCCATAGGGCTGAATTAGCGGTGCATAGCGTCCTTTCTTCACCAAGCATAACGTCGACTTCTCAGCAAGCGACGACAAACATAAACCAATCCTAAAATAATCAAACGACGAGTTCAATTATATTAGCGTAAAATCTATACCGTTTCCATAGGGGTGAATTAGCGGTGCATAACTTCCTCACTTCAGCAAGCATAGCGTCTATTTCTCAGCTAGCGACGTCAAACATAAACCATTCCTTTAAGAATCATACGACGAGTTGAATTATATTAGCCAGAAATCCATAGCGTTGCCATAGGGCTGAATTAGCTGTGCATAGCGTCCTCTCTTCAGCAAGCATAGCGTCTATTTTTCAGCTAGCGAAGTCAATCATAAACCAATCCTAAAAGAATCATACGACGAGTTCAATTATATTAGCGTGAAATCTATACCGTTGCCATAGGGGTGAATTAACGGTGCATAACTTCCTCACTTCAGCAAGCATAGCGTCTATTTCTCAGCAAGCGACGTCAAACATAAACCATTCCTATAAGAATCATACGACGAGTTTAATTATATTAGCCAGAAATCCATAGCGTTGCCATAGGGCTGAATTAGCGGTGCATAGCGTCCTCTCTTCAGCAAGCATACCGTCTATTTTTCAGCTAGCGAAGTCAATCATAAACCAATCCTAAATGAATCATTCGACGAGTTATATTATCTTGGAGACAAATCTATAGGGTTGAAATAGTGGTGTATAGCGTCCTCTCATCAGCAAGCGTCCTTTCTAACTTGAACCAATCCTAAAAGAATCACACGATGAGTTGAATTAACTTGTCGACAAACCTATAGAGTTGACATAGGGGTGAATTAGCGGTGCATAGCGTCCTCTCTTCAGCAAGCATACCGTCTATTTTTCAGCTAGCGAAGTCAATCATAAACCAATCCTAAAAGAATCATACGAAGAGTTATATAATCTTGGAGACACATCTATAGGGTTGAAATAGTGGTGTATAGCGTCCTCTCATCAGCAAGCGTCCTTTCTATCTTGAACCAATTATAAAAGAATCACATGATGAGTTGAATTAATTTGTCGACAAACCTATAGGGTTGCCATAGGGCTGAATTAGCGGTGCATAGCTTCCTTTCTTCACCAAGCATAACGTCGACTTCTCAGCAAGCGACGACAAACATAAACCAATCCTAAAATAATCAAACGACGAGTTCAATTATATTAGCGTAAAATCTATACCGTTTCCATAGGGGTGAATTAGCGGTGCATAACTTCCTCACTTCAGCAAGCATAGCGTCTATTTCTCAGCTAGCGACGTCAAACATAAACCATTCCTTTAAGAATCATACGACGAGTTGAATTATATTAGCCAGAAATCCATAACGTTGCCATAGGGCTGAATTAGCTGTGCATAGCGTCCTCTCTTCAGCAAGCATAGCGTCTATTTTTCAGCTAGCGAAGTCAATCATAAACCAATCCTAAAAGAATCATACGACGAGTTCAATTATATTAGCGTGAAATCTATACCGTTGCCATAGGGGTGAATTAGCGGTGCATAACTTCCTCACTTCAGCAAGCATAGCGTCTATTTCTCAGCAAGCGACGTCAAACATAAACCATTCCTATAAGAATCATACGACGAGTTGAATTATATTAGCCAGAAATCCATAGCGTTGCCATAGGGCTGAATTAGCGGTGCATAGCGTCCTCTCTTCAGCAAGCATAGCGTCTATTTTTCAGCTAGCGAAGTCAATCATAAACCAATCCTAAATGAATCATTCGACGAGTTATATTATCTTGGAGACAAATCTATAGGGTTGAAATAGTGGTGTATAGCGTCCTCTCATCAGCAAGCGTCCTTTCTAACTTGAACCAATCCTAAAAGAATCACACGATGAGTTGAATTAACTTGTCGACAAACCTATAGAGTTGACATAGGGCTGAATTAGCGGTGCATAGCGTCCTCTCTTCAGCAAGCATAGCGTCTATTTTTCAGCTAGCGAAGTCAATCATAAACCAATCCTAAAAGAATCATACGACGAGTTATATTATCTTGGAGACAAATCTATAGGGTTGAAATAGTGGTGTATAGCGTCCTCTCATCAGCAAGCGTATTTTCTAACTTGAACCAATCCTAAAAGAATCACATGATGAGTTGAATTAACTTGTCGACAAACCTATTGGGTTGGCATAGGGCTGAATTAGCGGTTCATAGCGTCCTTTCTTCACCAAGCATAACGTCGACTTCTCAGCAAGCGAAGACAAACATAAACCAATCCTAAAATAATCAAACGACGAGTTCAATTATATTAGCGTAAAATCTATTCCGTTTCCATAGGGGTGAATTAGCGGTGCATAACTTCCTCACTTCAGCAAGCATAGCGTCTATTTCTCACCTAGCGACGTCAAACATAAACCATTCCTATAAGAATCATACGACGAGTTGAATTATATTAGCCAGAAATCCATAGCGGTGCATAGCGTCCTCTCTTCAGCAAGCATAGCGTCTATTTTTCAGCTAGCGAAGTCAATCATAAACCAATCCTAAAAGAATCATACGACGAGTAATATTATCTTGGAGACAAATCTATAGGGTTGAAATAGTGGTGTATAGCGTCCTCTCATCAGCAAGCGTCCTTTCTAACTTGAACCAATCCTAAAACAATCACACGATGAGTTGAATTAACTTGTCGACAAACCTATAGAGTTGACATAGGGGTGAATTAGCGGTGCATAGCGTCCTCTCTTCAGCAAGCATAGCGTCTATTTTTCAGCTAGCGAAGTCAATCATAAACCAATCCTAAAAGAATCATACGACGAGTTATATTATCTTGGAGACAAATCTATAGGGTTGAAATAGTGGTGTATAGCGTCCTCTCATCAGCAAGCGTCCTTTCTAACTTGAACCAATCCTAAAAGAATCACACGATGAGTTGAATTAACTTGTCAACAAACCTATAGAGTTGACATAGGGGTGAATTAGCGGTGCATAGCGTCCTCTCTTCAGCAAGCATAGCGTCTATTTTTCAGCTAGCGAAGTCAATCATAAACCAATCCTAAAAGAATCATACGACGAGTTCAATTATATTAGCGTGAAATCTATACCGTTGCCATAGGGGTGAATTAGCGGTGCATAACTTCCTCACTTCAGCAAGCATAGCGTCTATTTCTCAGCAAGCGACGTCAAACATAAACCATTCCTATAAGAATCATACGACGAGTTGAATTATATTAGCCAGAAATCCATAGCGTTGCCATAGGGCTGAATTAGCGGTGCATAGCGTCCTCTCTTCAGCAAGCATAGCGTCTATTTTTCAGCTAGCGAAGTCAATCATAAACCAATCCTAAATGAATCATTCGACGAGTTATATTATCTTGGACACAAATCTATAGGGTTGAAATAGTGGTGTATAGCGTCCTCTCATCAGCAAGCGTCCTTTCTAACTTGAACCAATCCTAAAAGAATCACACGATGAGTTGAATTAACTTGTCGACAAACCTATAGAGTTGACATAGGGCTGAATTAGCGGTGCATAGCGTCCTCTCTTCAGCAAGCATAGCGTCTATTTTTCAGCTAGCGAAGTCAATCATAAACCAATCCTAAAAGAATCATACGAAGAGTTATATAATCTTGGAGACACATCTATAGGGTTGAAATAGTGGTGTATAGCGTCCTCTCATCAACAAGCGTCCTTTCTATCTTGAACCAATCCTAAAAGAATCACATGATGAGTTGAATTAATTTGTCCACAAACCTATAGGGTTGCCATAGGGCTGAATTAGCGGTGCATAGCGTCCTTTCTTCACCAAGCATAACGTCGAAATCTCAGCAAGCGACGACAAACATAAACCAATCCTAAAATAATCAAACGACGAGTTCAATTATATTAGCGTAAAATCTATACCGTTTCCATAGGGGTGAATTAGCGGTGCATAACTTCCTCACTTCAGCAAGCATAGCGTCTATTTCTCAGCTAGCGACGTCAAACATAAACCATTCCTTTAAGAATCATACGACGAGTTGAATTATATTAGCCAGAAATCCATAGCGTTGCCATAGGGCTGAATTAGCTGTGCATAGCGTCCTCTCTTCAGCATGCATAGCGTCTATTTTTCAGCTAGCGAAGTCAATCATAAACCAATCCTAAAAGAATCATACGACGAGTTCAATTATATTAGCGTGAAATCTATACCGTTGCCATAGGGGTGAATTAGCGGTGCATAACTTCCTCACTTCAGCAAGCATAGCGTCTATTTCTCAGCTAGCGACGTCAAACATAAACCATTCCTTTAAGAATCATACGACGAGTTGAATTATATTAGCCAGAAATCCATAGCGTTGCCATAGGGCTGAATTAGCGGTGCATAGCGTCCTCTCTTCAGCAAAGCATAGCGTCTATTTTTCAGCTAGCGAAGTCAATCATAAACCAATCCTAAATGAATCATTCGACGAGTTATATTATCTTGGAGACAAATCTATAGGGTTGAAATAGTGGTGTATAGCGTCCTCTCATCAGCAAGCGTCCTTTCTAACTTGAACCAATCCTAAAAGAATCACACGATGAGTTGAATTAACTTGTCGACAAACCTATAGAGTTGACATAGGGGTGAATTAGCGGTGCATAGCGTCCTCTCTTCAGCAAGCATAGCGTCTATTTTTCAGCTAGCGAAGTCAATCATAAACCAATCCTAAAAGAATCATACGACGAGTTATATTATCTTGGAGACAAATCTATAGGGTTGAAATAGTGGTGTATAGCGTCCTCTCATCAGCAAGCGTATTTTCTAACTTGAACCAATCCTAAAAGAATCACATGATGAGTTGAATTAACTTGTCGACAAACCTATTGGGTTGGCATAGGGCTGAATTAGCGGTTCATAGCGTCCTTTCTTCACCAAGCATAACGTCGACTTCTCAGCAAGCGACGACAAACATAAACCAATCCTAAAATAATCAAACGACGAGTTCAATTATATTAGCGTAAAATCTATTCCGTTTCCATAGGGGTGAATTAGCGGTGCATAACTTCCTCACTTCAGCAAGCATAGCGTCTATTTCTCACCTAGCGACGTCAAACATAAACCATTCCTATAAGAATCATACGACGAGTTGAATTATATTAGCCAGAAATCCATAGCGGTGCATAGCGTCCTCTCTTCAGCAAGCATAGCGTCTATTTTTCAGCTAGCGAAGTCAATCATAAACCAATCCTAAAAGAATCATACGACGAGTAATATTATCTTGGAGACAAATCTATAGGGTTGAAATAGTGGTGTATAGCGTCCTCTCATCAGCAAGCGTCCTTTCTAACTTGAACCAATCCTAAAACAATCACACGATGAGTTGAATTAACTTGTCGACAAACCTATAGAGTTGACATAGGGGTGAATTAGCGGTGCATAGCGTCCTCTCTTCAGCAAGCATAGCGTCTATTTTTCAGCTAGCGAAGTCAATCATAAACCAATCCTAAAAGAATCATACGACGAGTTATATTATCTTGGAGACAAATCTATAGGGTTGAAATAGTGGTGTATAGCGTCCTCTCATCAGCAAGCGTCCTTTCTAACTTGAACCAATCCTAAAAGAATCACACGATGAGTTGAATTAACTTGTCGACAAACCTATAGAGTTGACATAGGGGTGAATTAGCGGTGCATAGCGTCCTCTCTTCAGCAAGCATAGCGTCTATTTTTCAGCTAGCGAAGTCAATCATAAACCAATCCTAAAAGAATCATACGACGAGTTCAATTATATTAGCGTGAAATCTATACCGTTGCCATAGGGGTGAATTAGCGGTGCATAACTTCCTCACTTCAGCAAGCATAGCGTCTATTTCTCAGCTAGCGACGTCAAACATAAACCATTCCTTTAAGAATCATACGACGAGTTGAATTATATTAGCCAGAAATCCATAGCGTTGCCATAGGGCTGAATTAGCTGTGCATAGCGTCCTCTCTTCAGCATGCATAGCGTCTATTTTTCAGCTAGCGAAGTCAATCATAAACCAATCCTAAAAGAATCATACGACGAGTTCAATTATATTAGCGTGAAATCTATACCGTTGCCATAGGGGTGAATTAGCGGTGCATAACTTCCTCACTTCAGCAAGCATAGCGTCTATTTCTCAGCTAGCGACGTCAAACATAAACCATTCCTTTAAGAATCATACGACGAGTTGAATTATATTAGCCAGAAATCCATAGCGTTGCCATAGGGCTGAATTAGCGGTGCATAGCGTCCTCTCTTCAGCAAAGCATAGCGTCTATTTTTCAGCTAGCGAAGTCAATCATAAACCAATCCTAAATGAATCATTCGACGAGTTATATTATCTTGGAGACAAATCTATAGGGTTGAAATAGTGGTGTATAGCGTCCTCTCATCAGCAAGCGTCCTTTCTAACTTGAACCAATCCTAAAAGAATCACACGATGAGTTGAATTAACTTGTCGACAAACCTATAGAGTTGACATAGGGGTGAATTAGCGGTGCATAGCGTCCTCTCTTCAGCAAGCATACCGTCTATTTTTCAGCTAGCGAAGTCAATCATAAACCAATCCTAAAAGAATCATACGAAGAGTTATATAATCTTGGAGACACATCTATAGGGTTGAAATAGTGGTGTATAGCGTCCTCTCATCAGCAAGCGTCCTTTCTATCTTGAACCAATCCTAAAAGAATCACATGATGAGTTGAATTAATTTGTCGACAAACCTATAGGGTTGCCATAGGGCTGAATTAGCGGTGCATAGCTTCCTTTCTTCACCAAGCATAACGTCGACTTCTCAGCAAGCGACGACAAACATAAACCAATCCTAAAATAATCAAACGACGAGTTCAATTATATTAGCGTAAAATCTATACCGTTTCCATAGGGGTGAATTAGCGGTGCATAACTTCCTCACTTTAGCAAGCATAGCGTCTATTTCTCAGCTAGCGACGTCAAACATAAACCATTCCTTTAAGAATCATACGACGAGTTGAATTATATTAGCCAGAAATCCATAACGTTGCCATAGGGCTGAATTAGCTGTGCATAGCGTCCTCTCTTCAGCAAGCATAGCGTCTATTTTTCAGCTAGCGAAGTCAATCATAAACCAATCCTAAAAGAATCATACGACGAGTTCAATTATATTAGCGTGAAATCTATACCGTTGCCATAGGGGTGAATTAGCGGTGCATAACTTCCTCACTTCAGCAAGCATAGCGTCTATTTCTCAGCAAGCGACGTCAAACATAAACCATTCCTATAAGAATCATACGACGAGTTGAATTATATTAGCCAGAAATCCATAGCGTTGCCATAGGGCTGAATTAGCGGTGCATAGCGTCCTCTCTTCAGCAAGCATAGCGTCTATTTTTCACCTAGCGAAGTCAATCATAAACCAATCCTAAATGAATCATTCGACGAGTTATATTATCTTGGAGACAAATCTATAGGGTTGAAATAGTGGTGTATAGCGTCCTCTCATCAGCAAGCGTCCTTTCTAACTTGAACCAATCCTAAAAGAATCACACGATGAGTTGAATTAACTTGTCGACAAACCTATAGAGTTGACATAGGGCTGAATTAGCGGTGCATAGCGTCCTCTCTTCAGCAAGCATAGCGTCTATTTTTCAGCTAGCGAAGTCAATCATAAACCAATCCTAAAAGAATCATACGACGAGTTATATTATCTTGGAGACAAATCTATAGGGTTGAAATAGTGGTGTATAGCGTCCTCTCATCAGCAAGCGTATTTTCTAACTTGAACCAATCCTAAAAGAATCACATGATGAGTTGAATTAACTTGTCGACAAACCTATTGGGTTGGCATAGGGCTGAATTAGCGGTTCATAGCGTCCTTTCTTCACCAAGCATAACGTCGACTTCTCAGCAAGCTACGACAAACATAAACCAATCCTAAAATAATCAAACGACGAGTTCAATTATATTAGCGTAAAATCTATACCGTTTCCATAGGGGTGAATTAGCGGTGCATAACTTCCTCACTTCAGCAAGCATAGCGTCTATTTCTCACCTAGCGACGTCAAACATAAACCATTCCTATAAGAATCATACGACGAGTTGAATTATATTAGCCAGAAATCCATAGCGGTGCATAGCGTCCTCTCTTCAGCAAGCATAGCGTCTATTTTTCAGCTAGCGAAGTCAATCATAAACCAATCCTAAAAGAATCATACGACGAGTAATATTATCTTGGAGACAAATCTATAGGGTTGAAATAGTGGTGTATAGCGTCCTCTCATCAGCAAGCGTCCTTTCTAACTTGAACCAATCCTAAAACAATCACACGATGAGTTGAATTAACTTGTCGACAAACCTATAGAGTTGACATAGGGGTGAATTAGCGGTGCATAGCGTCCTCTCTTCAGCAAGCATAGCGTCTATTTTTCAGCTAGCGAAGTCAATCATAAACCAATCCTAAAAGAATCATACGACGAGTTATATTATCTTGGAGACAAATCTATAGGGTTGAAATAGTGGTGTATAGCGTCCTCTCATCAGCAAGCGTCCTTTCTAACTTGAACCAATCCTAAAAGAATCACACGATGAGTTGAATTAACTTGTCGACAAACCTATAGAGTTGACATAGGGGTGAATTAGCGGTGCATAGCGTCCTCTCTTCAGCAAGCATAGCGTCTATTTTTCAGCTAGCGAAGTCAATCATAAACCAATCCTAAAAGAATCATACGACGAGTTCAATTATATTAGCGTGAAATCTATACCGTTGCCATAGGGGTGAATTAGCGGTGCATAACTTCCTCACTTCAGCAAGCATAGCGTCTATTTCTCAGCAAGCGACGTCAAACATAAACCATTCCTATAAGAATCATACGACGAGTTGAATTATATTAGCCAGAAATCCATAGCGTTGCCATAGGGCTGAATTAGCGGTGCATAGCGTCCTCTCTTCAGCAAGCATAGCGTCTATTTTTCAGCTAGCGAAGTCAATCATAAACCAAACCTAAATGAATCATTCGACGAGTTATATTATCTTGGACACAAATCTATAGGGTTGAAATAGTGGTGTATAGCGTCCTCTCATCAGCAAGCGTCCTTTCTAACTTGAACCAATCCTAAAAGAATCACACGATGAGTTGAATTAACTTGTCGACAAACCTATAGAGTTGACATAGGGCTGAATTAGCGGTGCATAGCGTCCTCTCTTCAGCAAGCATAGCGTCTATTTTTCAGCTAGCGAAGTCAATCATAAACCAATCCTAAAAGAATCATACGAAGAGTTATATAATCTTGGAGACACATCTATAGGGTTGAAATAGTGGTGTATAGCGTCCTCTCATCAGCAAGCGTCCTTTCTATCTTGAACCAATCCTAAAAGAATCACATGATGAGTTGAATTAATTTGTCCACAAACCTATAGGGTTGCCATAGGGCTGAATTAGCGGTGCATAGCGTCCTTTCTTCACCAAGCATAACGTCGAAATCTCAGCAAGCGACGACAAACATAAACCAATCCTAAAATAATCAAACGACGAGTTCAATTATATTAGCGTAAAATCTATACCGTTTCCATAGGGGTGAATTAGCGGTGCATAACTTCCTCACTTCAGCAAGCATAGCGTCTATTTCTCAGCTAGCGACGTCAAACATAAACCATTCCTTTAACAATCATACGACGAGTTGAATTATATTAGCCAGAAATCCATAGCGTTGCCATAGGGCTGAATTAGCTGTGCATAGCGTCCTCTCTTCAGCATGCATAGCGTCTATTTTTCAGCTAGCGAAGTCAATCATAAACCAATCCTAAAAGAATCATACGACGAGTTCAATTATATTAGCGTGAAATCTATACCGTTGCCATAGGGGTGAATTAGCGGTGCATAACTTCCTCACTTCAGCAAGCATAGCGTCTATTTCTCAGCTAGCGACGTCAAACATAAACCATTCCTTTAAGAATCATACGACGAGTTGAATTATATTAGCCAGAAATCCATAACGTTGCCATAGGGCTGAATTAGCTGTGCATAGCGTCCTCTCTTCAGCAAGCATAGCGTCTATTTTTCAGCTAGCGAAGTCAATCATAAACCAATCCTAAAAGAATCATACGACGAGTTCAATTATATTAGCGTGAAATCTATACCGTTGCCATAGGGGTGAATTAGCGGTGCATAACTTCCTCACTTCAGCAAGCATAGCGTCTATTTCTCAGCAAGCGACGTCAAACATAAACCATTCCTATAAGAATCATACGACGAGTTGAATTATATTAGCCAGAAATCCATAGCGTTGCCATAGGGCTGAATTAGCGGTGCATAGCGTCCTCTCTTCAGCAAGCATAGCGTCTATTTTTCACCTAGCGAAGTCAATCATAAACCAATCCTAAATGAATCATTCGACGAGTTATATTATCTTGGAGACAAATCTATAGGGTTGAAATAGTGGTGTATAGCGTCCTCTCATCAGCAAGCGTCCTTTCTAACTTGAACCAATCCTAAAAGAATCACACGATGAGTTGAATTAACTTGTCGACAAACCTATAGAGTTGACATAGGGCTGAATTAGCGGTGCATAGCGTCCTCTCTTCAGCAAGCATAGCGTCTATTTTTCAGCTAGCGAAGTCAATCATAAACCAATCCTAAAAGAATCATACGACGAGTTATATTATCTTGGAGACAAATCTATAGGGTTGAAATAGTGGTGTATAGCGTCCTCTCATCAGCAAGCGTATTTTCTAACTTGAACCAATCCTAAAAGAATCACATGATGAGTTGAATTAACTTGTCGACAAACCTATTGGGTTGGCATAGGGCTGAATTAGCGGTTCATAGCGTCCTTTCTTCACCAAGCATAACGTCGACTTCTCAGCAAGCGACGACAAACATAAACCAATCCTAAAATAATCAAACGACGAGTTCAATTATATTAGCGTAAAATCTATACCGTTTCCATAGGGGTGAATTAGCGGTGCATAACTTCCTCACTTCAGCAAGCATAGCGTCTATTTCTCACCTAGCGACGTCAAACATAAACCATTCCTATAAGAATCATACGACGAGTTGAATTATATTAGCCAGAAATCCATAGCGGTGCATAGCGTCCTCTCTTCAGCAAGCATAGCGTCTATTTTTCAGCTAGCGAAGTCAATCATAAACCAATCCTAAAAGAATCATACGACGAGTAATATTATCTTGGAGACAAATCTATAGGGTTGAAATAGTGGTGTATAGCGTCCTCTCATCAGCAAGCGTCCTTTCTAACTTGAACCAATCCTAAAACAATCACACGATGAGTTGAATTAACTTGTCGACAAACCTATAGAGTTGACATAGGGGTGAATTAGCGGTGCATAGCGTCCTCTCTTCAGCAAGCATAGCGTCTATTTTTCAGCTAGCGAAGTCAATCATAAACCAATCCTAAAAGAATCATACGACGAGTTATATTATCTTGGAGACAAATCTATAGGGTTGAAATAGTGGTGTATAGCGTCCTCTCATCAGCAAGCGTCCTTTCTAACTTGAACCAATCCTAAAAGAATCACACGATGAGTTGAATTAACTTGTCGACAAACCTATAGAGTTGACATAGGGGTGAATTAGCGGTGCATAGCGTCCTCTCTTCAGCAAGCATAGCGTCTATTTTTCAGCTAGCGAAGTCAATCATAAACCAATCCTAAAAGAATCATACGACGAGTTCAATTATATTAGCGTGAAATCTATACCGTTGCCATAGGGGTGAATTAGCGGTGCATAACTTCCTCACTTCAGCAAGCATAGCGTCTATTTCTCAGCAAGCGACGTCAAACATAAACCATTCCTATAAGAATCATACGACGAGTTGAATTATATTAGCCAGAAATCCATAGCGTTGCCATAGGGCTGAATTAGCGGTGCATAGCGTCCTCTCTTCAGCAAGCATAGCGTCTATTTTTCAGCTAGCGAAGTCAATCATAAACCAAACCTAAATGAATCATTCGACGAGTTATATTATCTTGGACACAAATCTATAGGGTTGAAATAGTGGTGTATAGCGTCCTCTCATCAGCAAGCGTCCTTTCTAACTTGAACCAATCCTAAAAGAATCACACGATGAGTTGAATTAACTTGTCGACAAACCTATAGAGTTGACATAGGGCTGAATTAGCGGTGCATAGCGTCCTCTCTTCAGCAAGCATAGCGTCTATTTTTCAGCTAGCGAAGTCAATCATAAACCAATCCTAAAAGAATCATACGAAGTGTTATATAATCTTGGAGACACATCTATAGGGTTGAAATAGTGGTGTATAGCGTCCTCTCATCAGCAAGCGTCCTTTCTATCTTGAACCAATCCTAAAAGAATCACATGATGAGTTGAATTAATTTGTCCACAAACCTATAGGGTTGCCATAGGGCTGAATTAGCGGTGCATAGCGTCCTTTCTTCACCAAGCATAACGTCGAAATCTCAGCAAGCGACGACAAACATAAACCAATCCTAAAATAATCAAACGACGAGTTCAATTATATTAGCGTAAAATCTATACCGTTTCCATAGGGGTGAATTAGCGGTGCATAACTTCCTCACTTCAGCAAGCATAGCGTCTATTTCTCAGCTAGCGACGTCAAACATAAACCATTCCTTTAAGAATCATACGACGAGTTGAATTATATTAGCCAGAAATCCATAGCGTTGCCATAGGGCTGAATTAGCTGTGCATAGCGTCCTCTCTTCAGCATGCATAGCGTCTATTTTTCAGCTAGCGAAGTCAATCATAAACCAATCCTAAAAGAATCATACGACGAGTTCAATTATATTAGCGTGAAATCTATACCGTTGCCATAGGGGTGAATTAGCGGTGCATAACTTCCTCACTTCAGCAAGCATAGCGTCTATTTCTCAGCTAGCGACGTCAAACATAAACCATTCCTTTAAGAATCATACGACGAGTTGAATTATATTAGCCAGAAATCCATAGCGTTGCCATAGGGCTGAATTAGCGGTGCATAGCGTCCTCTCTTCAGCAAAGCATAGCGTCTATTTTTCAGCTAGCGAAGTCAATCATAAACCAATCCTAAATGAATCATTCGACGAGTTATATTATCTTGGAGACAAATCTATAGGGTTGAAATAGTGGTGTATAGCGTCCTCTCATCAGCAAGCGTCCTTTCTAACTTGAACCAATCCTAAAAGAATCACACGATGAGTTGAATTAACTTGTCGACAAACCTATAGAGTTGACATAGGGGTGAATTAGCGGTGCATAGCGTCCTCTCTTCAGCAAGCATACCGTCTATTTTTCAGCTAGCGAAGTCAATCATAAACCAATCGTAAAAGAATCATACGAAGAGTTATATAATCTTGGAGACACATCTATAGGGTTGAAATAGTGGTGTATAGCGTCCTCTCATCAGCAAGCGTCCTTTCTATCTTGAACCAATCCTAAAAGAATCACATGATGAGTTGAATTAATTTGTCGACAAACCTATAGGGTTGCCATAGGGCTGAATTAGCGGTGCATAGCTTCCTTTCTTCACCAAGCATAACGTCGACTTCTCAGCTAGCGAAGTCAATCATAAACCAATCCTAAAAGAATCATACGACGAGTTCAATTATATTAGCGTGAAATCTATACCGTTGCCATAGGGGTGAATTAGCGGTGCATAACTTCCTCACTTCAGCAAGCATAGCGTCTATTTCTCAGCAAGCGACGTCAAACATAAACCATTCCTATAAGAATCATACGACGAGTTGAATTATATTAGCCAGAAATCCATAGCGTTGCCATAGGGCTGAATTAGCGGTGCATAGCGTCCTCTCTTCAGCAAGCATAGCGTCTATTTTTCAGCTAGCGAAGTCAATCATAAACCAATCCTAAATGAATCATTCGACGAGTTATATTATCTTGGACACAAATCTATAGGGTTGAAATAGTGGTGTATAGCGTCCTCTCATCAGCAAGCGTCCTTTCTAACTTGAACCAATCCTAAAAGAATCACACGATGAGTTGAATTAACTTGTCGCCAAACCTATAGAGTTGACATAGGGCTGAATTAGCGGTGCATAGCGTCCTCTCTTCAGCAAGCATAGCGTCTATTTTTCAGCTAGCGAAGTCAATCATAAACCAATCCTAAAAGAATCATACGAAGAGTTATATAATCTTGGAGACACATCTATAGGGTTGAAATAGTGGTGTATAGCGTCCTCTCATCAGCAAGCGTCCTTTCTATCTTGAACCAATCCTAAAAGAATCACATGATGAGTTGAATTAATTTGTCCACAAACCTATAGGGTTGCCATAGGGCTGAATTAGCGGTGCATAGCGTCCTTTCTTCACCAAGCATAACGTCGAAATCTCAGCAAGCGACGACAAACATAAACCAATCCTAAAATAATCAAACGACGAGTTCAATTATATTAGCGTAAAATCTATACCGTTTCCAAAGGGGTGAATTAGCGGTGCATAACTTGCTCACTTCAGCAAGCATAGCGTCTCTTTCTCAGCTAGCGACGTCAAACATAAACCATTCCTTTAAGAATCATACGACGAGTTGAATTATATTAGCCAGAAATCCATAGCGTTGCCATAGGGCTGAATTAGCTGTGCATAGCGTCCTCTCTTCAGCATGCATAGCGTCTATTTTTCAGCTAGCGAAGTCAATCATAAACCAATCCTAAAAGAATCATACGACGAGTTCAATTATATTAGCGTGAAATCTATACCGTTGCCATAGGGGTGAATTAGCGGTGCATAACTTCCTCACTTCAGCAAGCATAGCGTCTATTTCTCAGCTAGCGACGTCAAACATAAACCATTCCTTTAAGAATCATACGACGAGTTGAATTATATTAGCCAGAAATCCATAGCGTTGCCATAGGGCTGAATTAGCGGTGCATAGCGTCCTCTCTTCAGCAAAGCATAGCGTCTATTTTTCAGCTAGCGAAGTCAATCATAAACCAATCCTAAATGAATCATTCGACGAGTTATATTATCTTGGAGACAAATCTATAGGGTTGAAATAGTGGTGTATAGCGTCCTCTCATCAGCAAGCGTCCTTTCTAACTTGAACCAATCCTAAAAGAATCACACGATGAGTTGAATTAACTTGTCGACAAACCTATAGAGTTGACATAGGGGTGAATTAGCGGTGCATAGCGTCCTCTCTTCAGCAAGCATACCGTCTATTTTTCAGCTAGCGAAGTCAATCATAAACGAATCCTAAAAGAATCATACGAAGAGTTATATAATCTTGGAGACACATCTATAGGGTTGAAATAGTGGTGTATAGCGTCCTCTCATCAGCAAGCGTCCTTTCTATCTTGAACCAATCCTAAAAGAATCACATGATGAGTTGAATTAATTTGTCGACAAACCTATAGGGTTGCCATAGGGCTGAATTAGCGGTGCATAGCGTCCTTTCTTCACCAAGCATAACGTCGACTTCTCAGCAAGCGACGACAAACATAAACCAATCCTAAAATAATCAAACGACGAGTTCAATTATATTAGCGTAAAATCTATACCGTTTCCATAGGGGTGAATTAGCGGTGCATAACTTCCTCACTTCAGCAAGCATAGCGTCTATTTCTCAGCTAGCGACGTCAAACATAAACCATTCCTTTAAGAATCATACGACGAGTTGAATTATATTAGCCAGAAATCCGTAGCGTTGCCATAGGGCTGAATTAGCGGTGCATAGCGTCCTCTCTTCAGCAAGCATAGCGTCTATTTTTCAGCTAGCGAAGTCAATCATAAACCAATCCTAAAAGAATCATACGACGAGTTCAATTATATTAGCGTGAAATCTATACCGTTGCCATAGGGGTGAATTAGCGGTGCATAACTTCCTCACTTCAGCAAGCATAGCGTCTATTTCTCAGCAAGCGACGTCAAACATAAACCATTCCTATAAGAATCATACGACGAGTTCAATTATATTAGCCAGAAATCCATAGCGTTGCCATAGGGCTGAATTAGCGGTGCATAGCGTCCTCTCTTCAGCAAGCATAGCGTCTATTTTTCAGCTAGCGAAGTCAATCATAAACCAATCCTAAAAGAATCATACGACGAGTTCAATTATATTAGCGTGAAATCTATACCGTTGCCATAGGGGTGAATTAGCGGTGCATAACTTCCTCACTTCAGCAAGCATAGCGTCTATTTCTCAGCAAGCGACGTCAAACATAAACCATTCCTATAAGAATCATACGACGAGTTGAATTATATTAGCCAGAAATCCATAGCGTTGCCATAGGGCTGAATTAGCGGTGCATAGCGTCCTCTCTTCAGCAAGCATAGCGTCTATTTTTCAGCTAGCGAAGTCAATCATAAACCAATCCTAAATGAATCATTCGACGAGTTATATTATCTTGGAGACAAATCTATAGGGTTGAAATAGTGGTGTATAGCGTCCTCTCATCAGCAAGCGTCCTTTCTAACTTGAACCAATCCTAAAAGAATCACACGATGAGTTGAATTAACTTGTCGACAAACCTATAGAGTTGACATAGGGGTGAATTAGCGGTGCATAGCGTCCTCTCTTCAGCAAGCATAGCGTCTATTTTTCAGCTAGCGAAGTCAATCATAAACCAATCCTAAAAGAATCATACGACGAGTTATATTATCTTGGAGACAAATCTATAGGGTTGAAATAGTGGTGTATAGCGTCCTCTCATCAGCAAGCGTATTTTCTAACTTGAACCAATCCTAAAAGAATCACATGATGAGTTGAATTAACTTGTCGACAAACCTATTGGGTTGGCATAGGGCTGAATTAGCGGTTCATAGCGTCCTTTCTTCACCAAGCATAACGTCGACTTCTCAGCAAGCGACGACAAACATAAACCAATCCTAAAATAATCAAACGACGAGTTCAATTATATTAGCGTAAAATCTATACCGTTTCCATAGGGGTGAATTAGCGGTGCATAACTTCCTCACTTCAGCAAGCATAGCGTCTATTTCTCACCTAGCGACGTCAAACATAAACCATTCCAATAAGAATCATACGACGAGTTGAATTATATTAGCCAGAAATCCATAGCGGTGCATAGCGTCCTCTCTTCAGCAAGCATAGCGTCTATTTTTCAGCTAGCGAAGTCAATCATAAACCAATCCTAAAAGAATCATACGACGAGTAATATTATCTTGGAGACAAATCTATAGGGTTGAAATAGTGGTGTATAGCGTCCTCTCATCAGCAAGCGTCCTTTCTAACTTGAACCAATCCTAAAACAATCACACGATGAGTTGAATTAACTTGTCGACAAACCTATAGAGTTGATATAGGGGTGAATTAGCGGTGCATAGCGTCCTCTCTTCAGCAAGCATAGCGTCTATTTTTCAGCTAGCGAAGTCAATCATAAACCAATCCTAAAAGAATCATACGACGAGTTATATTATCTTGGAGACAAATCTATAGGGTTGAAATAGTGGTGTATAGCGTCCTCTCATCAGCAAGCGTCCTTTCTAACTTGAACCAATCCTAAAAGAATCACACGATGAGTTGAATTAACTTGTCGACAAACCTATAGAGTTGACATAGGGGTGAATTAGCGGTGCATAGCGTCCTCTCTTCAGCAAGCATAGCGTCTATTTTTCAGCTAGCGAAGTCAATCATAAACCAATCCTAAAAGAATCATACGACGAGTTCAATTATATTAGCGTGAAATCTATACCGTTGCCATAGGGGTGAATTAGCGGTGCATAACTTCCTCACTTCAGCAAGCATAGCGTCTATTTCTCAGCAAGCGACGTCAAACATAAACCATTCCTATAAGAATCATACGACGAGTTGAATTATATTAGCCAGAAATCCATAGCGTTGCCATAGGGCTGAATTAGCGGTGCATAGCGTCCTCTCTTCAGCAAGCATAGCGTCTATTTTTCAGCTAGCGAAGTCAATCATAAACCAAACCTAAATGAATCATTCGACGAGTTATATTATCTTGGACACAAATCTATAGGGTTGAAATAGTGGTGTATAGCGTCCTCTCATCAGCAAGCGTCCTTTCTAACTTGAACCAATCCTAAAAGAATCACACGATGAGTTGAATTAACTTGTCGACAAACCTATAGAGTTGACATAGGGCTGAATTAGCGGTGCATAGCGTCCTCTCTTCAGCAAGCATAGCGTCTATTTTTCAGCTAGCGAAGTCAATCATAAACCAATCCTAAAAGAATCATACGAAGAGTTATATAATCTTGGAGACACATCTATAGGGTTGAAATAGTGGTGTATAGCGTCCTCTCATCAGCAAGCGTCCTTTCTATCTTGAACCAATCCTAAAAGAATCACATGATGAGTTGAATTAATTTGTCCACAAACCTATAGGGTTGCCATAGGGCTGAATTAGCGGTGCATAGCGTCCTTTCTTCACCAAGCATAACGTCGAAATCTCAGCAAGCGACGACAAACATAAACCAATCCTAAAATAATCAAACGACGAGTTCAATTATATTAGCGTAAAATCTATACCGTTTCCATAGGGGTGAATTAGCGGTGCATAACTTCCTCACTTCAGCAAGCATAGCGTCTATTTCTCAGCTAGCGACGTCAAACATAAACCATTCCTTTAAGAATCATACGACGAGTTGAATTATATTAGCCAGAAATCCATAGCGTTGCCATAGGGCTGAATTAGCTGTGCATAGCGTCCTCTCTTCAGCATGCATAGCGTCTATTTTTCAGCTAGCGAAGTCAATCATAAACCAATCCTAAAAGAATCATACGACGAGTTCAATTATATTAGCGTGAAATCTATACCGTTGCCATAGGGGTGAATTAGCGGTGCATAACTTCCTCACTTCAGCAAGCATAGCGTCTATTTCTCAGCTAGCGACGTCAAACATAAACCATTCCTTTAAGAATCATACGACGAGTTGAATTATATTAGCCAGAAATCCATAGCGTTGCCATAGGGCTGAATTAGCGGTGCATAGCGTCCTCTCTTCAGCAAAGCATAGCGTCTATTTTTCAGCTAGCGAAGTCAATCATAAACCAATCCTAAATGAATCATTCGACGAGTTATATTATCTTGGAGACAAATCTATAGGGTTGAAATAGTGGTGTATAGCGTCCTCTCATCAGCAAGCGTCCTTTCTAACTTGAACCAATCCTAAAAGAATCACACGATGAGTTGAATTAACTTGTCGACAAACCTATAGAGTTGACATAGGGGTGAATTAGCGGTGCATAGCGTCCTCTCTTCAGCAAGCATACCGTCTATTTTTCAGCTAGCGAAGTCAATCATAAACCAATCGTAAAAGAATCATACGAAGAGTTATATAATCTTGGAGACACATCTATAGGGTTGAAATAGTGGTGTATAGCGTCCTCTCATCAGCAAGCGTCCTTTCTATCTTGAACCAATCCTAAAAGAATCACATGATGAGTTGAATTAATTTGTCGACAAACCTATAGGGTTGCCATAGGGCTGAATTAGCGGTGCATAGCTTCCTTTCTTCACCAAGCATAACGTCGACTTCTCAGCTAGCGAAGTCAATCATAAACCAATCCTAAAAGAATCATACGACGAGTTCAATTATATTAGCGTGAAATCTATACCGTTGCCATAGGGGTGAATTAGCGGTGCATAACTTCCTCACTTCAGCAAGCATAGCGTCTATTTCTCAGCAAGCGACGTCAAACATAAACCATTCCTATAAGAATCATACGACGAGTTGAATTATATTAGCCAGAAATCCATAGCGTTGCCATAGGGCTGAATTAGCGGTGCATAGCGTCCTCTCTTCAGCAAGCATAGCGTCTATTTTTCAGCTAGCGAAGTCAATCATAAACCAATCCTAAATGAATCATTCGACGAGTTATATTATCTTGGACACAAATCTATAGGGTTGAAATAGTGGTGTATAGCGTCCTCTCATCAGCAAGCGTCCTTTCTAACTTGAACCAATCCTAAAAGAATCACACGATGAGTTGAATTAACTTGTCGACAAACCTATAGAGTTGACATAGGGCTGAATTAGCGGTGCATAGCGTCCTCTCTTCAGCAAGCATAGCGTCTATTTTTCAGCTAGCGAAGTCAATCATAAACCAATCCTAAAAGAATCATACGAAGAGTTATATAATCTTGGAGACACATCTATAGGGTTGAAATAGTGGTGTATAGCGTCCTCTCATCAGCAAGCGTCCTTTCTATCTTGAACCAATCCTAAAAGAATCACATGATGAGTTGAATTAATTTGTCCACAAACCTATAGGGTTGCCATAGGGCTGAATTAGCGGTGCATAGCGTCCTTTCTTCACCAAGCATAACGTCGAAATCTCAGCAAGCGACGACAAACATAAACCAATCCTAAAATAATCAAACGACGAGTTCAATTATATTAGCGTAAAATCTATACCGTTTCCATAGGGGTGAATTAGCGGTGCATAACTTCCTCACTTCAGCAAGCATAGCGTCTATTTCTCAGCTAGCGACGTCAAACATAAACCATTCCTTTAAGAATCATACGACGAGTTGAATTATATTAGCCAGAAATCCATAGCGTTGCCATAGGGCTGAATTAGCTGTGCATAGCGTCCTCTGTTCAGCATGCATAGCGTCTATTTTTCAGCTAGCGAAGTCAATCATAAACCAATCCTAAAAGAATCATACGACGAGTTCAATTATATTAGCGTGAAATCTATACCGTTGCCATAGGGGTGAATTAGCGGTGCATAACTTCCTCACTTCAGCAAGCATAGCGTCTATTTCTCAGCTAGCGACGTCAAACATAAACCATTCCTTTAAGAATCATACGACGAGTTGAATTATATTAGCCAGAAATCCATAGCGTTGCCATAGGGCTGAATTAGCGGTGCATAGCGTCCTCTCTTCAGCAAAGCATAGCGTCTATTTTTCAGCTAGCGAAGTCAATCATAAACCAATCCTAAATGAATCATTCGACGAGTTATATTATCTTGGAGACAAATCTATAGGGTTGAAATAGTGGTGTATAGCGTCCTCTCATCAGCAAGCGTCCTTTCTAACTTGAACCAATCCTAAAAGAATCACACGATGAGTTGAATTAACTTGTCGACAAACCTATAGAGTTGACATAGGGGTGAATTAGCGGTGCATAGCGTCCTCTCTTCAGCAAGCATACCGTCTATTTTTCAGCTAGCGAAGTCAATCATAAACGAATCCTAAAAGAATCATACGAAGAGTTATATAATCTTGGAGACACATCTATAGGGTTGAAATAGTGGTGTATAGCGTCCTCTCATCAGCAAGCGTCCTTTCTATCTTGAACCAATCCTAAAAGAATCACATGATGAGTTGAATTAATTTGTCGACAAACCTATAGGGTTGCCATAGGGCTGAATTAGCGGTGCATAGCGTCCTTTCTTCACCAAGCATAACGTCGACTTCTCAGCAAGCGACGACAAACATAAACCAATCCTAAAATAATCAAACGACGAGTTCAATTATATTAGCGTAAAATCTATACCGTTTCCATAGGGGTGAATTAGCGGTGCATAACTTCCTCACTTCAGCAAGCATAGCGTCTATTTCTCAGCTAGCGACGTCAAACATAAACCATTCCTTTAAGAATCATACGACGAGTTGAATTATATTAGCCAGAAATCCGTAGCGTTGCCATAGGGCTGAATTAGCGGTGCATAGCGTCCTCTCTTCAGCAAGCATAGCGTCTATTTTTCAGCTAGCGAAGTCAATCATAAACCAATCCTAAAAGAATCATACGACGAGTTCAATTATATTAGCGTGAAATCTATACCGTTGCCATAGGGGTGAATTAGCGGTGCATAACTTCCTCACTTCAGCAAGCATAGCGTCTATTTCTCAGCAAGCGACGTCAAACATAAACCATTCCTATAAGAATCATACGACGAGTTCAATTATATTAGCCAGAAATCCATAGTGTTGCCATAGGGCTGAATTAGCGGTGCATAGCGTCCTCTCTTCAGCAAGCATAGCGTCTATTTTTCAGCTAGCGAAGTCAATCATAAACCAATCCTAAAAGAATCATACGACGAGTTCAATTATATTAGCGTGAAATCTATACCGTTGCCATAGGGGTGAATTAGCGGTGCATAACTTCCTCACTTCAGCAAGCATAGCGTCTATTTCTCAGCAAGCGACGTCAAACATAAACCATTCCTATAAGAATCATACGACGAGTTGAATTATATTAGCCAGAAATCCATAGCGTTGCCATAGGGCTGAATTAGCGGTGCATAGCGTCCTCTCTTCAGCAAGCATAGCGTCTATTTTTCAGCTAGCGAAGTCAATCATAAACCAATCCTAAATGAATCATTCGACGAGTTATATTATCTTGGAGACAAATCTATAGGGTTGAAATAGTGGTGTATAGCGTCCTCTCATCAGCAAGCGTATTTTCTATCTTGAACCAATCCTAAAAGAATCACATGATGAGTAGAATTAACTTGTCGACAAACCTATTGGGTTGGCATAGGGCTGAATTAGCGGTTCATAGCGTCCTTTCTTCACCAAGCATAACGTCGACTTCTCAGCAAGCGACGACAAACATAAACCAATCCTAAAATAATCAAACGACGAGTTCAATTATATTAGCGTAAAATCTATACCGTTTCCATAGGGGTGAATTAGCGGTGCATAACTTCCTCACTTCAGCAAGCATAGCGTCTATTTCTCACCTAGCGACGTCAAACATAAACCATTCCTATAAGAATCATACGACGAGTTGAATTATATTAGCCAGAAATCCATAGCGGTGCATAGCGTCCTCTCTTCAGCAAGCATAGCGTCTATTTTTCAGCTAGCGAAGTCAATCATAAACCAATCCTAAAAGAATCATACGACGAGTTATATTATCTTGGAGACAAATCTATAGGGTTGAAATAGTGGTGTATAGCGTCCTCTCATCAGCAAGCGTCCTTTCTAACTTGAACCAATCCTAAAAGAATCACACGATGAGTTGAATTAACTTGTCGACAAACCTATAGAGTTGACATAGGGGTGAATTAGCGGTGCATAGCGTCCTCTCTTCAGCAAGCATAGCGTCTATTTTTCAGCTAGCGAAGTCAATCATAAACCAATCCTAAAAGAATCATACGACGAGTTCAATTATATTAGCGTGAAATCTATACCGTTTCCATTGGGGTGAATTAGCGGTGCATAACTTCCTCACTTCAGCAAGCATAGCGTCTATTTCTCAGCTACCGACGTGAAACATAAACCATTCCTTTAAGAATCATACGACGAGTTGAATTATATTAGCCAGAAATCCATAGCGTTGCCATAGGGCTGAATTAGCTGTGCATAGCGTCCTCTCTTCAGCAAGCATAGCGTCTATTTTTCAGCTAGCGAAGTCAATCATAAACCAATCCTAAAAGAATCATACGACGAGTTCAATTATATTAGCGTGAAATCTATACCGTTGCCATAGGGGTGAATTAGCGGTGCATAACTTCCTCACTTCAGCAAGCATAGCGTCAATTTCTCAGCAAGCGACGTCAAACATAAACCATTCCTAAAAGAATCATACGACGAGTTGAATTATATTAGCCAGAAATCCATAGCGTTGCCATAGGGCTGAATTAGCGGTGCATAGCGTCCTCTCTTCAGCAAGCATAGCGTCTATTTTTCAGCTAGCGAAGTCAATCATAAACCAATCCTAAATGAATCATTCGACGAGTTATATTATCTTGGAGACATATCTATAGGGTTGAAATAGTGGTGTATAGCGTCCTCTCATCAGCAAGCGTCCTTTCTAACTTGAACCAATCCTAAAAGAATCACACGATGAGTTGAATTAACTTGTCGACAAACCTATAGAGTTGACATAGGGGTGAATTAGCGGTGCATAGCGTCCTCTCTTCAGCAAGCATACCGTCTATTTTTCAGCTAGCGAAGTCAATCATAAACCAATCCTAAAAGAATCATACGAAGAGTTATATAATCTTGGAGACACATCTATAGGGTTGAAATAGTGGTGTATAGCGTCCTCTCATCAGCAAGCGTCCTTTCTATCTTGAACCAATCCTAAAAGAATCACATGATGAGTTGAATTAATTTGTCCACAAACCTATAGGGTTGCCATAGGGCTGAATTAGCGGTGCATAGCGTCCTTTCTTCACCAAGCATAACGTCGAAATCTCAGCAAGCGACGACAAACATAAACCAATCCTAAAATAATCAAACGACGAGTTCAATTATATTAGCGTAAAATCTACACCGTTTCCATAGGGGTGAATTAGCGGTGCATAACTTCCTCACTTCAGCAAGCATAGCGTCTATTTCTCAGCTAGCGACGTCAAACATAAACCATTCCTTTAAGAATCATACGACGAGTTGAATTATATTAGCCAGAAATCCATAGCGTTGCCATAGGGCTGAATTAGCTGTGCATAGCGTCCTCTCTTCAGCATGCATAGCGTCTATTTTTCAGCTAGCGAAGTCAATCATAAACCAATCCTAAAAGAATCATACGACGAGTTCAATTATATTAGCGTGAAATCTATACCGTTGCCATAGGGGTGAGCCCCCAGGGGCATTCCTTCTTTAGGTTTGTACGGGCTTCACAACCCCGGGGTACCTGAGTGATTTTCCCTCCCTTTCGTTCTTCTCCTCCTCTACCCTTCTGCTTTTTCCTTTTTCTTCCTCCCTCGTTGTGGTTGAATTTTCGAAGGTGAGGGCTCCCCTTGAGAAGCTTTTCGCCAGTCTGTGCTTTTAGCTCCTCTTGGGGATTATATCACCCACGTGTTTGCCGTGCGTGGAGACCTGTGTCTTCGGAAAAGGTGATCCTGGTGATTGAGGGACAACATAACGCCCCAATACATTGCTTCGGCTCCTGCTTCGAATAAACAGGAGGTGTGCTTTGGTCCCAGTACATTGATCGGCTGGTGGGTATATCCTGCTAGGACTAAGGACCTGCTCACCAACTAGCTCCTTAGGCAGTCATAGAGGTGAGTTGCGTCCGTATAGTCCCTGGCTAGCACCGGTGCAGGAACCTGTATCCCCTCGTTGGACTCCATGGTGGGTGGTGCCGCCGGGGACTGAATATTTAATTTTCAATCATGGAAAACTCAAAACCTACTTCTCCTTCAGTGGAGCACTTATCTGATAACCATAATAACAAAAATATACCAGAACAAAAAATTTTTATAATGAAGAGTAACCAGGGAAATTTAAAAAACTTATCCGCTATTCTGCTTCACAAAACAATATTAGGAATGGTTGGAGAGACCAAAAATATAAAAAAAACACTAGCAGGTGATGTACTCGTTGAAGTATCCAATAGAACCCAGGCAATAAACATCCTAAAAATAAAAACTGTTGGTCCAATAGAAGTTACTGTTTCACCTCACAGAACTTTGAATTCATCCAGAGGTGTTATCTCTGAATCGGACCTAGTTCATGACACCGAACAAGATATCCTTGAATCCCTATCCGAACAATATGTTATTAACGTCAAAAGAATAATAATTACAAAAAGCGGTCAAAAAATACCCACCAAACACTTAATATTAACTTTCAACACTCCAACTATACCAAAACACGTCAAAATAGCTTATATGAATTGCCCAGTTAGACATTATATACCTAATCCTGTTCGTTGCTTTAAATGCCAGAGATTCGGACACTCTTTCATAGCTTGCCGTGGCAAAGAAACCTGCGCAAAATGCTGTGGTACAGACCATAAGACCGATGTCTGTACGTCATCGTCCCTTTGCTGTGTGAACTGCAAAGGTGACCATCCAGCTTTTGCCAGGTCTTGCCCTAAATTTCAAATAGAAAAGGAAATCCAAACAATTAAAGTCCAACAAAACATTTCATTTCCGGAAGCACGAAAAATTGTTAATGATCGCACCCCAAAACCTGGAATATCAAACTCTTCAATAGTTAAAAAAACCTTCAAAACTATCGGTACTCAAACCGATATAACTGTGTCTAAGCCACCTGACCAACATAAAACTTCAACGACACAACCCATAACGCCTCTTTTTTCTAAAGCATCAGCTACAACCTCATCAAATACAAAAATCATAAACCAATCAAATCGATCTATAAATACTTCTTTAAAAAGAGCCATATCATCTGAACAAAGTAACATTAAAGTACCAAAAAATTATTCTCAAACATCTCTTCAACCTCATGTTTCATCCAGAAACATAGCAACTGATCCTTCTACCAGTGACCTCATAAATTTATACAACAGCGAAAGTGATATCTCCTCTGTAGAAGGTGATGACTTGGAGACTTCGCCACCCAAGTCCAAGAAAGATCTTCGACAAGACAAATCTCGTCCTAGGACGAAAAGGCACAAGTAGTTTTTCTTTTCCTTTATCCTTTATTTTTATGGCTTCCTTTCTCTCCTGGAACTGCCGGGGTTTTCGACAAAAAATTGATGATGTCAAAGACATCATAAACAAACACAAACCAGCTGCAATCGCCCTCCAGGAGACCTATCTAAAAAACAATGATACCACCAACATCCGTCATTTCACTATATTCAGAAAAGATTACGATGAAGGCCAAAGAGCATGTGGAGGTGTTGCATTGCTTACCTCCCATGACTTACCAGTTACTCAAATTAATCTCAAAACAAATCTCCAAGCTGTTGCTGTAAGACTTCATGTCAATATTCTAATTACAATATGTAACTTATACCTACCTCCTAATACCCATATCGCCACTTCTGACTTAAATAATATAATAGATCAACTTCCGCAACCATTCATCATACTTGGTGACCTAAATGGCCATCATATTCTCTGGGGCAGTTCAGATATTAATTCTAGAGGCAAGCAAATTGAAAAAGTAATAACAGATAATGATTTATGTATTATGAATGATGGCCAACCTACTTACTTTCACTCACCTTCACTTACTTACCATTCAATAGATCTGGCAATTTGCACTCCTTCAATTTTACCATTTTGGACCTTTTCTGTGGATCCTTACCTATACAATAGCGACCATTATCCTATAATACTAAATTATGCAGGCCAATACCAACCTAACACTGTCAACCAATCCAATTATATTTTTGAAACTGCCAACTGGTCACTTTTTACTAGCCTTGCTGACATTACTAAAACTGTAGAAAATGATGATATCGATGAAGTAACTAATAAAATAACAGACATAATTATAGATAGTGCTGACGCCTCAATTAAAAAAGTTATTAATAAGCCTAAAAAACAGAAGAAACCTTGGTGGAATGAGGATTGTAGCGATGCTTATCGGAAACAAAGGAAGTCCTGGAATATCTTCAATAGATATCCAACTAGTGAAAATTATATTATTTATAAAAAAACAAAAGCGGCATTTCGAAAAATACAACGACGTAGTAAGAGGGATTCTTGGGTGAATTATGTAAACAGTATAAATAGCAAGACCACAAGTAAACAACTATGGAACAGGATCAAAAGAATATCCGGTGTTTACCCCAATAGACAAATCCCGATTCTAGAATGCAATAACCAAGTACTATCAGCACCCAAAGATATAGCAAACGCAATTGCTTCATGCCTTTCCGAAATATCCAGCTCCACTAACTACTCTGAAAGTTTTAAAAAAATTAAAATTGCATCTGAGAAGAATAAAGTAAATTTCACTTCAAACCGTATATTATCATATAATTGTGATTTTACTTTTCCCGAATTGACAAAGGCTTTATCCTTAGTTCACAAATCAACTCCTGGCCCAGATAATATTAGTTATATCATGCTTAAACATTTATCAAATAGTTCTCTAAATAACCTCCTGAAGTTTTATAACAGAATTTGGAATGAGCACACTTTTCCGCAGTCATGGAGGTATGCTACCATAATACCAATACTAAAACCGAATAAAGACCCCAAGAATCCTTCGAACTACCGTCCAATAGCCCTGACAAGCTGCTTATGCAAAATTCTAGAAAAGATGGTCAACGCGAGATTAGTTTTTATTTTAGAAACAGATAAATGTCTCTCTCCACTTCAAAGTGGTTTCCGAAAAGGTCGATCCACTGTTGACAATTTGGTTGCTCTCGAGGCTGAAATTAGAAATGCTTTCGTTCAAAATAAACATCTCGTCTCGATATTTTTTGATATTGAAAAAGCATACGATCGAACGTGGAGACATGGAATTTTAAAAGACATTTTTAACTATGACATAAGAGGAAATCTGCCTATTTTTATTCAAAATTTTTTACAAAAAAGATATTTTAAAGTAAGGATTGGATCTATTTTCTCGGATGTTTTTATACAAGAGGAGGGAGTGCCACAGGGCAGTGTTTTAAGTGTAACTTTATTTATTTTAAAAATTAACAATATCGTTTCTCAATTGCCTCCATCAGTTAAAAGTCTTATTTACGTTGACGATCTGCAAATTTCATGCGCAGCAAATGACATTCGTTTAATAGAGAGACAACTTCAACAGGCCGTTAACAAAATCACTAATTGGACAAATGAAAATGGATTCAGCTTTTCACCTTTAAAAACTGCATGTGTTCATTTCTGCAGAAAACGAAATCTTCATCTTGACCCTGAAATATTCTTCAAAGATATTTTAATTAATGTTGTGGACAATTTTAAATTTTTAGGCATCATATTTGACAAGAAGTTGACTTTTCAACCGCATATTTTAAATCTACGCAAACGTTGCGAAAAGGCTCTTAATATCTTACGAGTTTTATCTAAATTATCATGGGGATCTGATCGTACTTGCCTTTTTAAAATTTACAGAGCTTTAATTCGATCTAAATTAGATTACGGCTGCGTGGTGTATGGGTCAGCAAGAAAATCTGCTCTTCAAACCCTGAACACTATTCACCACGCAGCTTTACGTTTATGTTCTGGTGCCTTCAGGACTTCACCCGTAAGCAGCTTATATGTGGACAATTTTGAACCTTCTCTGGACTTGAGGCGACATTTGTTGTCCTTAGAATATTATTTTAGAATTTCCTCAATCCCTCATCACCCATTGCATACCATTCATCACAGTCCGTATTTAAAACGCCTCTATCAAGCTAAAACATCCTTCATCCCTACATTTCACTTAAGAATGCTAGATTTGATGAACGGATCCGAACTTTGTTCACTTGACGTCACCCAGAAAAAAATGTTTTCTTTCTCTCCTTGGTTTAATCATTATTTTGAATTCCAAAACCCATTCCAAAATTTCAATAAAGCAGATACCTCTCATATTATATACAAACAACTATTTCAAAAGCACATAGAACAATACTCTAATTTCATTCATATTTATACCGACGGATCTAAAAGGGCAGACTATGTTGGGGCTGCGTTCACTATTAATCACTCTGTTCAAAGTTTTAAACTTCATTCTTCATGTTCTGTTTTTACCTCTGAAATCATGGCCATATATAAAGCATTGGAATACATATCTGATCATTGTCATAAAAACTGTATCATTTTCACTGATTCATTAAGCGTTTTACAGTCATTGAAACATCCTGATCATGATAGTCATCCCATTGTTTTAGAGTCACTGGAAAAAATTTATCATCTTTCATCCATAAATTTTAACTTGGTGTTTTGTTGGATCCCATCTCATGTTGGGATATCGGGAAATGAAATTGTTGACAAAGCCGCCAAATCGGCCGTATATAATTTTAACCATACTATCCCTTTCCGTGATTTAAAATCTTTTATTCACAAATTTTTAGAGGAAAAATGGCAGAAAGAATGGAATGAGCAAACGGAGAATAAGCTTTACGCCATTAAATCAAATATAACTGAATGGAAATCCCTACCTTTAAGAAGACAACAGGTAATACTAACTCGACTACGTATTGGACATACGCGTATAACACATAGACACCTCCTCCTTGGAGAAGATCATCCTATTTGTAATCATTGTATTTGTCCACTAACGGTAAAACATATTTTAATAGAATGTTCTCATTTTAATTATCAACGTCTTAAATATTTTAATTCTTTTACCTTGACTTTAGAAGACATGGTTGGGGAGAATCCTCATCCAAATATTTTTAGCTTTTTGCATGACATTGGTTTTATCCATCACATATAATTTCATATAGTATTCATACATTATGTTTTGATTATTTCACTTTTTTATTATATTATATATTTGATTTTTTATCTTGAGTTTGGCATAATATGTCCCAAGAGGACTCAATGCCACAAAACCCAATCCAATCCAATCCAATCCAATCCATAGGGGTGAATTAGCGGTGCATAACTTCCTCACTTCAGCAAGCATAGCGTCTATTTCTCAGCTAGCGACGTCAAACATAAACCATTCCTTTAAGAATCATACGACGAGTTGAATTATATTAGCCAGAAATCCATAGCGTTGCCATAGGGCTGAATTAGCGGTGCATAGCGTCCTCTCTTCAGCAAGCATAGCGTCTATTTTTCAACTAGCGAAGTCAATCATAAACCAATCCTAAATGAATCATTCGACGAGTTATATTATCTTGGAGACAAATCTATAGGGTTGAAATAGTGGTGTATAGCGTCCTCTCATCAGCAAGCGTCCTTTCTAACTTGAACCAATCCTAAAAGAATCACACGATGAGTTGAATTAACTTGTCGACAAACCTATAGAGTTGACATAGGGGTGAATTAGCGGTGCATAGCGTCCTCTCTTCAGCAAGCATACCGTCTATTTTTCAGCTAGCGAAGTCAATCATAAACCAATCCTAAAAGAATCATACGAAGAGTTATATAATTTTGGAGACACATCTATAGGGTTGAAATAGTGGTGTATAGCGTCCTCTCATCAGCAAGCGTCCTTTCTATCTTGAACCAATCCTAAAAGAATCACATGATGAGTTGAATTAATTTGTCGACAAACCTATAGGGTTGCCATAGGGCTGAATTAGCGGTGCATAGCGTCCTTTCTTCACCAAGCATAACGTCGACTTCTCAGCAAGCGACGACAAACATAAACCAATCCTAAAATAATCAAACGACGAGTTCAATTATATTAGCGTAAAATCTATACCGTTTCCATAGGGGTGAATTAGCGGTGCATAACTTCCTCACTTCAGCAAGCATAGCGTCTATTTCTCAGCTAGCGACGTCAAACATAAACCATTCCTTTAAGAATCATACGACGAGTTGAATTATATTAGCCAGAAATCCGTAGCGTTGCCATAGGGCTGAATTAGCGGTGCATAGCGTCCTCTCTTCAGCAAGCATAGCGTCTATTTTTCAGCTAGCGAAGTCAATCATAAACCAATCCTAAAAGAATCATACGAAGAGTTATATAATCTTGGAGACACATCTATAGGGTTGAAATAGTGGTGTATAGCGTCCTCTCATCAGCAAGCGTCCTTTCTATCTTGAACCAATCCTAAAAGAATCACATGATGAGTTGAATTAATTTGTCGACAAACCTATAGGGTTGCCATAGGGCTGAATTAGCGGTGCATAGCGTCCTTTCTTCACCAAGCATAACGTCGACTTCTCAGCAAGCGACGACAAACATAAACCAATCCTAAAATAATCAAACGACGAGTTCAATTATATTAGCGTAAAATCTATACCGTTTCCATAGGGGTGAATTAGCGGTGCATAACTTCCTCACTTCAGCAAGCATAGCGTCTATTTCTCAGCTAGCGACGTCAAACATAAACCATTCCTTTAAGAATCATACGACGAGTTGAATTATATTAGCCAGAAATCCATAGCGTTGCCATAGGGCTGAATTAGCTGTGCATAGCGTCCTCTCTTCAGCAAGCATAGCGTCTATTTTTCAGCTAGCGAAGTCAATCATAAACCAATCCTAAAAGAATCATACGACGAGTTCAATTATATTAGCGTGAAATCTGTACCGTTGCCATAGGGGTGAATTAGCGGTGCATAACTTCCTCACTTCAGCAAGCATAGCGTCTATTTCTCAGCAAGCGACGTCAAACATAAACCATTCCTATAAGAATCATACGACGAGTTGAATTATATTAGCCAGAAATCCATAGCGTTGCCATAGGGCTGAATTAGCGGTGCATAGCGTCCTCTCTTCAGCAAGCATAGCGTCTATTTTTCAGCTAGCGAAGTCAATCATAAACCAATCCTAAATGAATCATTCGACGAGTTATATTATCTTGGAGACAAATCTATAGGGTTGAAATAGTGGTGTATAGCGTCCTCTCATCAGCAAGCGTCCTTTCTAACTTGAACCAATCCTAAAAGAATCACACGATGAGTTGAATTAACTTGTCGACAAACCTATAGAGTTGACATAGGGCTGAATTTGCGGTGCATAGCGTCCTCTCTTCAGCAAGCATAGCGTCTATTTTTCAGCTAGCGAAGTCAATCATAAACCAATCCTAAAAGAATCATTCGACGAGTTATATTATCTTGGAGACAAATCTATAGGGTTGAAATAGTGGTGTATAGCGTCCTCTCATCAGCAAGCGTCCTTTCTAACTTGAACCAATCCTAAAAGAATCACACGATGAGTTGAATTAACTTGTCGACAAACCTATAGAGTTGACATAGGGGTGAATTAGCGGTGCATAGCGTCCTCTCTTCAGCAAGCATACCGTCTATTTTTCAGCTAGCGAAGTCAATCATAAACCAATCCTAAAAGAATCATACGAAGAGTTATATAATCTTGGAGACACATCTATAGGGTTGAAATAGTGGTGTATAGCGTCCTCTCATCAGCAAGCGTCCTTTCTATCTTGAACCAATCCTAAAAGAATCACATGATGAGTTGAATTAATTTGTCGACAAACCTATAGGGTTGCCATAGGGCTGAATTAGCGGTGCATAGCGTCCTTTCTTCACCAAGCATAACGTCGACTTCTCAGCAAGCGACGACAAACATAAACCAATCCTAAAATAATCAAACGACGAGTTCAATTATATTAGCGTAAAATCTATACCGTTTCCATAGGGGTGAATTAGCGGTGCATAACTTCCTCACTTCAGCAAGCATAGCGTCTATTTCTCAGCTAGCGACGTCAAACATAAACCATTCCTTTAAGGCTACAGTGGACACTAAAAAATTTTTTTTTTAATTATTTATCTAGACACTTAAAATTTTGTCAGTTTGTACTTATGTTATAACTAAGACAACATAAAAAATTTGGTGCATAAAAAAAAAATACTTTTTAAAAAATTTGAAATTAAAAAAAAAAATTGTGACGGGAATTCATAAATTTCAAAACGTTCCAGGCGTTGCAATTTTTTCTAAAACTCCAAATTTCCTCCTGATTTTATATCTATAGGCAAATGTTTATTAATTAATGGATACAATGTAATGTTTTATATGATAATTTACAAAATATAGGCAAAAATGTACTTTTATATGAAATTTTCAGAAAATTTAATGACTCGATCAATAGAAAAGTCAAATTTCTTCTTTCGAACAATTATTACTACTACAATGCATCCAAGAAACTATAATTACATATTGGAAGAATACTTTTAGAAAGTTTTGTAGCAATTGGATAAAAATTGTGACGCATGGAACATTTTAAATTTCTGTTTCGAGGCAAATTTTTGATTTTGAGAAAAAAGACTTTTTTCACTGTAAAAGAATATAGCTATATAAAAGTACTTATATATTAAAAATGTTAGTGATATAAACCTAAATTTGATATAGAAGAACTCTATTATAACATAAATACAGGGTAGGCATACTTTATACTGGAAATTTTACTATTTTGTTGTTACGTGGAAACATGTTATATACAGGGAATTATTCCCAAGTCAAATAACATAGTGAATACGAAAAAAAGTATTTCATCACACTTATATTTGCCACGTCATTTGGTCATTATAGCACACACGCGTGTCTGGTTGTTGAGTCGCAAGCAGAAAATCGAAGCAGTATTATTGCGAACGGATTTCTAAAATCCCCTTTATACTTAAATTTAAAATGCACCGGCACTATAAATTGCATCTGTTTTGGCAGTAATTCTTTTTTTTCTTGGTAGCAGCATTTTTCTGGGAAATACGTCTTTGATCGCGTCTTTTAGCAATGTTCATTGAAAACCTTTCATTTAGCAATGGGTCCACATTTTCCCCGAGAGACTTTACGTGTCCTAAGTTATGCTTTTCCACAGCATCTGTCACCGCTAAATCTAGCCTCCTTCTCGAAACAAACACCTCCTTTGGACATTTTCGCCAGATGCAGCTGTGGAGACTTTCGTTCGCATTTTGAGTTTTGCCTGCTATACATCTATCAAGTATAACATCAGATGCTAAACGTTGATAGACAGGCATAATTTTTTTCCACAACTGGTTCCGACAAGTGTGTTTTCATGGAACCATGTGACCCTGGTGTTTCACCTTTGGCTATACCTCTTTGGTAAAAACACCAGGATGATTCCCCTTCAGGACACTTTCCGTGCTTGGGTTTTGTGTCAGTGGACGAGCAATGCATGAGGCTGGCATAAATTGCAGTTTTCATTTGTTTGGTGTCTGGAGCATTGTCTTTTATAGCTTTCCGATAAAAATTCTGCAGCTTTGTAATATTTTTATCGGTCAAGCTTCCACGCTTCCGTCCACCAAGAGTCACCTTTTTAATACGCCATTCCTTAACTTTATTGCGTAAGGATGTGCCAAGCCTCTTCGCAACATGGTTCAAACACTCTTCCTTTTCAATTACGACGTCTGATTCATAAATGTTGTTTTCTGTCAAAAATTGAACAGTTTTAGAGTCACCATCACTCAGCACAGAAACAAATCTCATTTGGCATTCATTAACAGATCTCTTCCACATTATAAGTGCAGCATGCATCTCCATGGCTCCAGATGTCCCATCGAAATTCCTATCACACTCCTCGGCATGTCCTTTTTGCCATATGTGGAACTCCGCACTGTCTACTCCCATTTCTGTTGCAGTAATTCTGACAGTATTTTGACAGCACTTCAAAGTCGAGGACAAGTCCACTAAGGATATCAATAACTATACCTAATCCTAAGTTAGAAGTATGTCCTCGCTTTTGCCAAGTGCCGTCATACGAGACACTTACGTCAATGATTTCACTACTTTGTAATGAATCATCGACCTTTATGTGTGCTTCTCTAGCTGCTTGACGTGATATATCAAGCATTTTTCTTTTTACTTCTTTATTTTTAACCGATAAATTGTTCATGCACTTGACAAATGTTTTTTTATCCATCGTCGGCATGTTTAATACTGAAGAAAAAGTTTCCAAAGCAGCATGGCCTCTGCCTATGGATAAAAAGGCACTAACCAGCTTGTTGTTGACATCATGCGAGCCTTTCGCCTCCTCCTGAAAACTTGAAAATACAGTTCCATAGCTTTCATTGCAAGTTTCGCATAGTAGTTCCATCTTTACAGAGTACCCAAGAGAATGGTGCTGTTTGATAGCAAGAGTACACTGTGAACAACTTTTACATGGAACTTTTTGTAACAATTCAGAAAACATAGTTTTGTGAGTTAAAATATAACTTGCTTCTGGTTGAGAAGATATCATATTGCTTTTAGATGATTGAACTGGCTGTAAGATGTCAGTATTTTCATCAACAGAGGGCACAGTTTCAAATGATTTCTGCCATCGCTTTTTGCTATTTTCAGCCAACATCTTTCTCCTTTTAGTAGGACGACCCTTAGGTTTTCTATATCTGGCTGATATTAGATCCATATTTACTGTTTTTATCAACAAATAAAATCGAGAAAGATTTCTAGTTCTGAAAAGAACTGTCTGTTTTTGTAAATTCAATAAGAAATTAGAATAAAATCGAAAGAAATATGCATGTACAAAACTGAGCGTATTGTAAACAAATATAATAACCGATTTCAGTCTAAGATACAGTTAAAACTCTTCGTTGCCATCCTTAACTTAATAAATTATTATTTGAAATAAAAATTAGTGAGGCTTTGTCAAAAGAAATAAAAGTATTGTGATTTTCAGAGTACTTGACAACTCTGTTTGCATGACAGAAAAATGTAAACAATGGGGCGTGGTCAAGAAATGTGGTCTTGTGAAAAACGAAACTACCCCATAACTCAATAAAAAATGCATAAAATCGAAATTTTTTTTCTTCTGTACGATAAAGTAGTTAATAAAGTATCAAATTAAGCCAAAAATTTTTTTTCGATATTTTGGACAATTTTCCACATTTTAAGTGTCCACTGTAGCCTTAAGAATCATACGACGAGTTGAATTATATTAGCCAGAAATCCATAGCGTTGCCATAGGGCTGAATTAGCGGTGCATAGCGTCCTCTCTTCAGCAAGCATAGCGTCTATTTTTCAGCTAGCGAAGTCAATCATAAACCAATCCTAAAAGAATCATACGACGAGTTCAATTATATTAGCGTGAAATCTATACCGTTGCCATAGGGGTGAATTAGCGGTGTATAACTTCCTCACTTCAGCAAGCATAGCGTCTATTTCTCAGCAAGCGACGTCAAACATAAACCATTCCTATAAGAATCATACGACGAGTTGAATTATATTAGCCAGAAATCCATAGCGGTGCATAGCGTCCTCTCTTCAGCAAGCATAGCGTCTATTTTTCAGCTAGCGAAGTCAATCATAAACCAATCCTAAAAGAATCATACGACGAGTTATATTATCTTGGAGACAAATCTATAGGGTTGAAATAGTGGTGTATAGCGTCCTCTCATCAGCAAGCGTCCTTTCTAACTTGAACCAATCCTAAAAGAATCACACGATGAGTTGAATTAACTTGTCGACAAACCTATAGAGTTGACATAGGGGTGAATTAGCGGTGCATAGCGTCCTCTCTTCAGCAAGCATAGCGTCTATTTTTCAGCTAGCGAAGTCAATCATAAACCAATCCTAAAAGAATCATACGACGAGTTCAATTATATTAGCGTGAAATCTATACCGTTGCCATAGGGGTGAATTAGCGGTGCATAACTTCCTCACTTCAGCAAGCATAGCGTCTATTTCTCAGCAAGCGACGTCAAACATAAACCATTCCTATAAGAATCATACGACGAGTTTAATTATATTAGCCAGAAATCCATAGCGTTGCCATAGGGCTGAATTAGCGGTGCATAGCGTCCTCTCTTCAGCAAGCATAGCGTCTATTTTTCAGCTAGCGAAGTCAATCATAAACCAATCCTAAAAGAATCATACGACGAGTTCAATTATATTAGCGTGAAATCTATACCGTTTCCATAGGGGTGAATTAGCGGTGCATAACTTCCTCACTTCAGCAAGCATAGCGTCTATTTCTCAGCTACCGACGTGAAACATAAACCATTCCTTTAAGAATCATACGACGAGTTGAATTATATTAGCCAGAAATCCATAGCGTTGCCATAGGGCTGAATTAGCTGTGTATAGCGTCCTCTCTTCAGCAAGCATAGCGTCTATTTTTCAGCTAGCGAAGTCAATCATAAACCAATCCTAAAAGAATCATACGACGAGTTCAATTATATTAGCGTGAAATCTATACCGTTGCCATAGGGGTGAATTAGCGGTGCATAACTTCCTCACTTCAGCAAGCATAGCGTCTATTTCTCAGCAAGCGACGTCAAACATAAACCATTCCTATAAGAATCATACGACGAGTTGAATTATATTAGCCAGAAATCCATAGCGTTGCCATAGGGCTGAATTAGCGGTGCATAGCGTCCTCTCTTCAGCAAGCATAGCGTCTATTTTTCAGCTAGCGAAGTCAATCATAAACCAATCCTAAATGAATCATTCGACGAGTTATATTATCTTGGAGACAAATCTATAGGGTTGAAATAGTGGTGTATAGCGTCCTCTCATCAGCAAGCGTCCTTTCTAACTTGAACCAATCCTAAAAGAATCACACGATGAGTTGAATTAACTTGTCGACAAACCTATAGAGTTGACATAGGGGTGAATTAGCGGTGCATAGCGTCCTCTCTTCAGCAAGCATACCGTCTATTTTTCAGCTAGCGAAGTCAATCATAAACCAATCCTAAAAGAATCATACGAAGAGTTATATAATCTTGGAGACACATCTATAGGGTTGAAATAGTGGTGTATAGCGTCCTCTCATCAGCAAGCGTCCTTTCTATCTTGAACCAATCCTAAAAGAATCACATGATGAGTTGAATTAATTTGTCGACAAACCTATAGGGTTGCCATAGGGCTGAATTAGCGGTGCATAGCGTCCTTTCTTCACCAAGCATAACGTCGACTTCTCAGCAAGCGACGACAAACATAAACCAATCCTAAAATAATCAAACGACGAGTTCAATTATATTAGCGTAAAATCTATACCGTTTCCATAGGGGTGAATTAGCGGTGCATAACTTCCTCACTTCAGCAAGCATAGCGTCTATTTCTCAGCTAGCGACGTCAAACATAAACCATTCCTTTAAGAATCATACGACGAGTTGAATTATATTAGCCAGAAATCCATAGCGTTGCCATAGGGCTGAATTAGCGGTGCATAGCGTCCTCTCTTCAGCAAGCATAGCGTCTATTTTTCAGCTAGCGAAGTCAATCATAAACCAATCCTAAATGAATCATTCGACGAGTTATATTATCTTGGAGACAAATCTATAGGGTTGAAATAGTGGTGTATAGCGTCCTCTCATCAGCAAGCGTCCTTTCTAACTTGAACCAATCCTAAAAGAATCACACGATGAGTTGAATTAACTTGTCGACAAACCTATAGAGTTGACATAGGGCTGAATTTGCGGTGCATAGCGTCCTCTCTTCAGCAAGCATAGCGTCTATTTTTCAGCTAGCGAAGTCAATCATAAACCAATCCTAAAAGAATCATTCGACGAGTTATATTATCTTGGAGACAAATCTATAGGGTTGAAATAGTGGTGTATAGCGTCCTCTCATCAGCAAGCGTCCTTTCTACCTTGAACCAATCCTAAAAGAATCACACGATGAGTTGAATTAACTTGTCGACAAACCTATAGAGTTGACATAGGGGTGAATTAGCGGTGCATAGCGTCCTCTCTTCAGCAAGCATACCGTCTATTTTTCAGCTAGCGAAGTCAATCATAAACCAATCCTAAAAGAATCATACGAAGAGTTATATAATCTTGGAGACACATCTATAGGGTTGAAATAGTGGTGTATAGCGTCCTCTCATCAGCAAGCGTCCTTTCTATCTTGAACCAATCCTAAAAGAATCACATGATGAGTTGAATTAATTTGTCGACAAACCTATAGGGTTGCCATAGGGCTGAATTAGCGGTGCATAGCGTCCTTTCTTCACCAAGCATAACGTCGACTTCTCAGCAAGCGACGACAAACATAAACCAATCCTAAAATAATCAAACAACGAGTTCAATTATATTAGCGTAAAATCTATACCGTTTCCATAGGGGTGAATTAGCGGTGCATAACTTCCTCACTTCAGCAAGCATAGCGTCTATTTCTCAGCTAGCGACGTCAAACATAAACCATTCCTTTAAGAATCATACGACGAGTTGAATTATATTAGCCAGAAATCCATAGCGTTGCCATAGGGCTGAATTAGCGGTGCATAGCGTCCTCTCTTCAGCAAGCATAGCGTCTATTTTTCAGCTAGCGAAGTCAATCATAAACCAATCCTAAAAGAATCATACGAAGAGTTCAATTATATTAGCGTGAAATCTATACCGTTTCCATAGGGGTGAATTAGCGGTGCATAACTTCCTCACTTCAGCAAGCATAGCGTCTATTTCTCAGCTACCGACGTGAAACATAAACCATTCCTTTAAGAATCATACGACGAGTTGAATTATATTAGCCAGAAATCCATAGCGTTGCCATAGGGCTGAATTAGCTGTGCATAGCGTCCTCTCTTCAGCAAGCATAGCGTCTATTTTTCAGCTAGCGAAGTCAATCATAAACCAATCCTAAAAGAATCATACGACGAGTTCAATTATATTAGCGTGAAATCTATACCGTTGCCATAGGGGTGAATTAGCGGTGCATAACTTCCTCACTTCAGCAAGCATAGCGTCTATTTCTCAGCAAGCGACGTCAAACATAAACCATTCCTATAAGAATCATACGACGAGTTGAATTATATTAGCCAGAAATCCATAGCGTTGCCATAGGGCTGAATTAGCGGTGCATAGCGTCCTCTCTTCAGCAAGCATAGCGTCTATTTTTCAGCTAGCGAAGTCAATCATAAACCAATCCTAAATGAATCATTCGACGAGTTATATTATCTTGGAGACAAATCTATAGGGTTGAAATAGTGGTGTATAGCGTCCTCTCATCAGCAAGCGTCCTTTCTAACTTGAACCAATCCTAAAAGAATCACACGATGAGTTGAATTAACTTGTCGACAAACCTATAGAGTTGACATAGGGCTGAATTTGCGGTGCATAGCGTCCTCTCTTCAGCAAGCATAGCGTCTATTTTTCAGCTAGCGAAGTCAATCATAAACCAATCCTAAAAGAATCATTCGACGAGTTATATTATCTTGGAGACAAATCTATAGGGTTGAAATAGTGGTGTATAGCGTCCTCTCATCAGCAAGCGTCCTTTCTACCTTGAACCAATCCTAAAAGAATCACACGATGAGTTGAATTAACTTGTCGACAAACCTATAGAGTTGACATAGGGGTGAATTAGCGGTGCATAGCGTCCTCTCTTCAGCAAGCATACCGTCTATTTTTCAGCTAGCGAAGTCAATCATAAACCAATCCTAAAAGAATCATACGAAGAGTTATATAATCTTGGAGACACATCTATAGGGTTGAAATAGTGGTGTATAGCGTCCTCTCATCAGCAAGCGTCCTTTCTATCTTGAACCAATCCTAAAAGAATCACATGATGAGTTGAATTAATTTGTCGACAAACCTATAGGGTTGCCATAGGGCTGAATTAGCGGTGCATAGCGTCCTTTCTTCACCAAGCATAACGTCGACTTCTCAGCAAGCGACGACAAACATAAACCAATCCTAAAATAATCAAACGACGAGTTCAATTATATTAGCGTAAAATCTATACCGTTTCCATAGGGGTGAATTAGCGGTGCATAACTTCCTCACTTCAGCAAGCATAGCGTCTATTTCTCAGCTAGCGACGTCAAACATAAACCATTCCTTTAAGAATCATACGACGAGTTGAATTATATTAGCCAGAAATCCATAGCGTTGCCATAGGGCTGAATTAGCGGTGCATAGCGTCCTCTCTTCAGCAAGCATAGCGTCTATTTTTCAGCTAGCGAAGTCAATCATAAACCAATCCTAAAAGAATCATACGAAGAGTTATATAATCTTGGAGACACATCTATAGGGTTGAAATAGTGGTGTATAGCGTCCTCTCATCAGCAAGCGTCCTTTCTATCTTGAACCAATCCTAAAAGAATCACATGATGAGTTGAATTAATTTGTCGACAAACCTATAGGGTTGCCATAGGGCTGAATTAGCGGTGCATAGCGTCCTTTCTTCACCAAGCATAACGTCGACTTCTCAGCAAGCGACGACAAACATAAACCAATCCTAAAATAATCAAACGACGAGTTCAATTATATTAGCGTAAAATCTATACCGTTTCCATAGGGGTGAATTAGCGGTGCATAACTTCCTCACTTCAGCAAGCATAGCGTCTATTTCTCAGCTAGCGACGTCAAACATAAACCATTCCTTTAAGAATCATACGACGAGTTGAATTATATTAGCCAGAAATCCATAGCGTTGCCATAGGGCTGAATTAGCTGTGCATAGCGTCCTCTCTTCAGCAAGCATAGCGTCTATTTTTCAGCTAGCGAAGTCAATCATAAACCAATCCTAAAAGAATCATACGACGAGTTCAATTATATTAGCGTGAAATCTATACCGTTGCCATAGGGGTGAATTAGCGGTGCATAACTTCCTCACTTCAGCAAGCATAGCGTCTATTTCTCAGCAAGCGACGTCAAACATAAACCATTCCTATAAGAATCATACGACGAGTTGAATTATATTAGCCAGAAATCCATAGCGTTGCCATAGGGCTGAATTAGCGGTGCATAGCGTCCTCTCTTCAGCAAGCATAGCGTCTATTTTTCAGCTAGCGAAGTCAATCATAAACCAATCCTAAATGAATCATTCGACGAGTTATATTATCTTGGAGACAAATCTATAGGGTTGAAATAGTGGTGTATAGCGTCCTCTCATCAGCAAGCGTCCTTTCTAACTTGAACCAATCCTAAAAGAATCACACGATGAGTTGAATTAACTTGTCGACAAACCTATAGAGTTGACATAGGGGTGAATTAGCGGTGCATAGCGTCCTCTCTTCAGCAAGCATACCGTCTATTTTTCAGCTAGCGAAGTCAATCATAAACCAATCCTAAAAGAATCATACGAAGAGTTATATAATCTTGGAGACACATCTATAGGGTTGAAATAGTGGTGTATAGCGTCCTCTCATCAGCAAGCGTCCTTTCTATCTTGAACCAATCCTAAAAGAATCACATGATGAGTTGAATTAATTTGTCGACAAACCTATAGGGTTGCCATAGGGCTGAATTAGCGGTGCATAGCGTCCTTTCTTCACCAAGCATAACGTCGACTTCTCAGCAAGCGACGACAAACATAAACCAATCCTAAAATAATCAAACGACGAGTTCAATTATATTAGCGTAAAATCTATACCGTTTCCATAGGGGTGAATTAGCCGTGCATAACTTCCTCACTTCAGCAAGCATAGCGTCTATTTCTCAGCTAGCGACGTCAAACATAAACCATTCCTTTAAGAATCATACGACGAGTTGAATTATATTAGCCAGAAATCCATAGCGTTGCCATAGGGCTGAATTAGCGGTGCATAGCGTCCTCTCTTCAGCAAGCATAGCGTCTATTTTTCAGCTAGCGAAGTCAATCATAAACCAATCCTAAAAGAATCATACGACGAGTTCAATTATATTAGCGTGAAATCTATACCGTTGCCATAGGGGTGAATTAGCGGTGCATAACTTCCTCACTTCAGCAAGCATAGCGTCTATTTCTCAGCAAGCGACGTCAAACATAAACCATTCCTATAAGAATCATACGACGAGTTCAATTATATTAGCCAGAAATCCATAGCGTTGCCATAGGGCTGAATTAGCGGTGCATAGCGTCCTCTCTTCAGCAAGCATAGCGTCTATTTTTCAGCTAGCGAAGTCAATCATAAACCAATCCTAAAAGAATCATACGACGAGTTCAATTATATTAGCGTGAAATCTATACCGTTGCCATAGGGGTGAATTAGCGGTGCATAACTTCCTCACTTCAGCAAGCATAGCGTCTATTTCTCAGCAAGCGACGTCAAACATAAACCATTCCTATAAGAATCATACGACGAGTTGAATTATATTAGCTAGAAATCCATAGCGTTGCCATAGGGCTGAATTAGCGGTGCATAGCGTCCTCTCTTCAGCAAGCATAGCGTCTATTTTTCAGCTAGCGAAGTCAATCATAAACCAATCCTAAATGAATCATTCGACGAGTTATATTATCTTGGAGACAAATCTATAGGGTTGAAATAGTGGTGTATAGCGTCCTCTCATCAGCAAGCGTCCTTTCTAACTTGAACCAATCCTAAAAGAATCACACGATGACTTGAATTAACTTGTCGACAAACCTATAGAGTTGACATAGGGCTGAATTAGCGGTGCATAGCGTCCTCTCTTCAGCAAGCATAGCGTCTATTTTTCAGCTAGCGAAGTCAATCATAAACCAATCCTAAAAGAATCATACGACGAGTTATATTATCTTGGAGACAAATCTATAGGGTTGAAATAGTGGTGTATAGCGTCCTCTCATCAGCAAGCGTATTTCCTAACTTGAACCAATCCTAAAAGAATCACATGATGAGTTGAATTAACTTGTCGACAAACCTATTGGGTTGGCATAGGGCTGAATTAGCGGTTCATAGCGTCCTTTCTTCACCAAGCATAACGTCGACTTCTCAGCAAGCGACGACAAACATAAACCAATCCTAAAATAATGAAACGACGAGTTCAATTATATTAGCGTAAAATCTATACCGTTTCCATAGGGGTGAATTAGCGGTGCATAACTTCCTCACTTCAGCAAGCATAGCGTCTATTTCTCAGCAAGCGACGTCAAACATAAACCATTCCTATAAGAATCATACGACGAGTTGAATTATATTAGCCAGAAATCCATAGCGTTGCCATAGGGCTGAATTAGCGGTGCATAGCGTCCTCTCTTCAGCAAGCATAGCGTCTATTTTTCAGCTAGCGAAGTCAATCATAAACCAATCCTAAAAGAATCATACGACGAGTTCAATTATATTAGCGTGAAATCTATACCGTTGCCATAGGGGTGAATTAGCGGTGCATAACTTCCTCACTTCAGCAAGCATAGCGTCTATTTCTCAGCAAGCGACGTCAAACATAAACCATTCCTATAAGAATCATACGACGAGTTCAATTATATTAGCCAGAAATCCATAGCGTTGCCATAGGGCTGAATTAGCGGTGCATAGCGTCCTCTCTTCAGCAAGCATAGCGTCTATTTTTCAGCTAGCGAAGTCAATCATAAACCAATCCTAAAAGAATCATACGACGAGTTCAATTATATTAGCGTGAAATCTATACCGTTGCCATAGGGGTGAATTAGCGGTGCATAACTTCCTCACTTCAGCAAGCATAGCGTCTATTTCTCAGCAAGCGACGTCAAACATAAACCATTCCTATAAGAATCATACGACGAGTTGAATTATATTAGCTAGAAATCCATAGCGTTGCCATAGGGCTGAATTAGCGGTGCATAGCGTCCTCTCTTCAGCAAGCATAGCGTCTATTTTTCAGCTAGCGAAGTCAATCATAAACCAATCCTAAATGAATCATTCGACGAGTTATATTATCTTGGAGACAAATCTATAGGGTTGAAATAGTGGTGTATAGCGTCCTCTCATCAGCAAGCGTCCTTTCTAACTTGAACCAATCCTAAAAGAATCACACGATGACTTGAATTAACTTGTCGACAAACCTATAGAGTTGACATAGGGCTGAATTAGCGGTGCATAGCGTCCTCTCTTCAGCAAGCATAGCGTCTATTTTTCAGCTAGCGAAGTCAATCATAAACCAATCCTAAAAGAATCATACGACGAGTTATATTATCTTGGAGACAAATCTATAGGGTTGAAATAGTGGTGTATAGCGTCCTCTCATCAGCAAGCGTATTTCCTAACTTGAACCAATCCTAAAAGAATCACATGATGAGTTGAATTAACTTGTCGACAAACCTATTGGGTTGGCATAGGGCTGAATTAGCGGTTCATAGCGTCCTTTCTTCACCAAGCATAACGTCGACTTCTCAGCAAGCGACGACAAACATAAACCAATCCTAAAATAATGAAACGACGAGTTCAATTATATTAGCGTAAAATCTATACCGTTTCCATAGGGGTGAATTAGCGGTGCATAACTTCCTCACTTCAGCAAGCATAGCGTCTATTTCTCAGCAAGCGACGTCAAACATAAACCATTCCTATAAGAATCATACGACGAGTTGAATTATATTAGCCAGAAATCCATAGCGTTGCCATAGGGCTGAATTAGCGGTGCATAGCGTCCTCTCTTCAGCAAGCATAGCGTCTATTTTTCAGCTAGCGAAGTCAATCATAAACCAATCCTAAATGAATCATTCGACGAGTTATATTATCTTGGAGACAAATCTATAGGGTTGAAATAGTGGTGTATAGCGTCCTCTCATCAGCAAGCGTCCTTTCTAACTTGAACCAATCCTAAAAGAATCACACGATGAGTTGAATTAACTTGTCGACAAACCTATAGAGTTGACATAGGGGTGAATTAGCGGTGCATAGCGTCCTCTCTTCAGCAAGCATACCGTCTATTTTTCAGCTAGCGAAGTCAATCATAAACCAATCCTAAAAGAATCATACGAAGAGTTATATAATCTTGGAGACACATCTATAGGGTTGAAATAGTGGTGTATAGCGTCCTCTCATCAGCAAGCGTCCTTTCTATCTTGAACCAATCCTAAAAGAATCACATGATGAGTTGAATTAATTTGTCGACAAACCTATAGGGTTGCCATAGGGCTGAATTAGCGGTGCATAGCGTCCTTTCTTCACCAAGCATAACGTCGACTTCTCAGCAAGCGACGACAAACATAAACCAATCCTAAAATAATCAAACGACGAGTTCAATTATATTAGCGTAAAATCTATACCGTTTCCATAGGGGTGAATTAGCCGTGCATAACTTCCTCACTTCAGCAAGCATAGCGTCTATTTCTCAGCTAGCGACGTCAAACATAAACCATTCCTTTAAGAATCATACGACGAGTTGAATTATATTAGCCAGAAATCCATAGCGTTGCCATAGGGCTGAATTAGCGGTGCATAGCGTCCTCTCTTCAGCAAGCATAGCGTCTATTTTTCAGCTAGCGAATTCAATCATAAACCAATCCTAAAAGAATCATACGACGAGTTCAATTATATTAGCGTGAAATCTATACCGTTGCCATAGGGGTGAATTAGCGGTGCATAACTTCCTCACTTCAGCAAGCATAGCGTCTATTTCTCAGCAAGCGACGTCAAACATAAACCATTCCTATAAGAATCATACGACGAGTTCAATTATATTAGCCAGAAATCCATAGCGTTGCCATAGGGCTGAATTAGCGGTGCATAGCGTCCTCTCTTCAGCAAGCATAGCGTCTATTTTTCAGCTAGCGAAGTCAATCATAAACCAATCCTAAAAGAATCATACGACGAGTTCAATTATATTAGCGTGAAATCTATACCGTTGCCATAGGGGTGAATTAGCGGTGCATAACTTCCTCACTTCAGCAAGCATAGCGTCTATTTCTCAGCAAGCGACGTCAAACATAAACCATTCCTATAAGAATCATACGACGAGTTGAATTATATTAGCTAGAAATCCATAGCGTTGCCATAGGGCTGAATTAGCGGTGCATAGCGTCCTCTCTTCAGCAAGCATAGCGTCTATTTTTCAGCTAGCGAAGTCAATCATAAACCAATCCTAAATGAATCATTCGACGAGTTATATTATCTTGGAGACAAATCTATAGGGTTGAAATAGTGGTGTATAGCGTCCTCTCATCAGCAAGCGTCCTTTCTAACTTGAACCAATCCTAAAAGAATCACACGATGACTTGAATTAACTTGTCGACAAACCTATAGAGTTGACATAGGGCTGAATTAGCGGTGCATAGCGTCCTCTCTTCAGCAAGCATAGCGTCTATTTTTCAGCTAGCGAAGTCAATCATAAACCAATCCTAAAAGAATCATACGACGAGTTATATTATCTTGGAGACAAATCTATAGGGTTGAAATAGTGGTGTATAGCGTCCTCTCATCAGCAAGCGTATTTTCTAACTTGAACCAATCCTAAAAGAATCACATGATGAGTTGAATTAACTTGTCGACAAACCTATTGGGTTGGCATAGGGCTGAATTAGCGGTTCATAGCGTCCTTTCTTCACCAAGCATAACGTCGACTTCTCAGCAAGCGACGACAAACATAAACCAATCCTAAAATAATCAAACGACGAGTTCAATTATATTAGCGTAAAATCTATACCGTTTCCATAGGGGTGAATTAGCGGTGCATAACTTCCTCACTTCAGCAAACATAGCGTCTATTTCTCACCTAGCGACGTCAAACATAAACCATTCCTATAAGAATCATACGACGAGTTGAATTATATTAGCCAGAAATCCATAGCGGTGCATAGCGTCCTCTCTTCAGCAATCATAGCGTCTATTTTTCAGCTAGCGAAGTCAATCATAAACCAATCCTAAAAGAATCATACGACGAGTAATATTATCTTGGAGACAAATCTATAGGGTTGAAATAGTGGTGTATAGCGTCCTCTCATCAGCAAGCGTCCTTTCTAACTTGAACCAATCCTAAAAGAATCACACGATGAGTTGAATTAACTTGTCGACAAACCTATAGAGTTGACATAGGGGTGAATTAGCGGTGCATAGCGTCCTCTCTTCTGCAAGCATAGCGTCTATTTTTAAGCTAGCGAAGTCAATCATAAACCAATCCTAAAAGAATCATACGACGAGTTATATTATCTTGGAGACAAATCTATAGGGTTGAAATAGTGGTGTATAGCGTCCTCTCATCAGCAAGCGTCCTTTCTAACTTGAACCAATCCTAAAAGAATCACACGATGAGTTGAATTAACTTGTCGACAAACCTATAGAGTTGACATAGGGGTGAATTAGCGGTGCATAGCGTCCTCTCTTCAGCAAGCATAGCGTCTATTTTTCAGCTAGCGAAGTCAATCATAAACCAATCCTAAAAGAATCATACGACGAGTTCAATTATATTAGCGTGAAATCTATACCGTTGCCATAGGGGTGAATTAGCGGTGCATAACTTCCTCACTTCAGCAAGTATAGCGTCTATTTCTCAGCAAGCGACGTCAAACATAAACCAATCCTAAAAGAATCATTTGACGAGTTATATAATCTTGGAGACACATCTATAGGGTTAAAATAGTGGTGTATAGCGTCCTCTCATCAGCAAGCGTCCGTTCTATCTTGAACCAATCCTAAAAGAATCACATGATGAGTTGAATTAACTTGTCGACAAACCTATAGGGTTGACATAGGGCTGAATTAGCGGTGCATAGCGTCCTTTCTTCACCAAGCATAACGTCGACTTCTCAGCAAGCGACGACAAACATAAACCAATCCTAAAATAATCAAACGACGAGTTCAATTATATTAGCGCAAAATCTATACCGTTTCCATAGGGGTGAATTAGCGGTGCATAACTTCCTCACTTCAGCAAGCATAGCGTCTATTTCTCAGCTAGCGACTTCAAACCTAAACCATTCCTATAAGAATCATACGACGAGTTGAATTATATTAGCCAGAAATCCATAGCGTTGCCATAGGGCTGAATTAGCGGTGCATAGCGTCCTCTCTTCAGCAAGCATAGCGTCTATTTTTCAGCTAGCGAAGTCAATCATAAACCAATCCTAAAAGAATCACACGACGAGTTATATTATCTTGGAGACAAATCTATAGGGTTGAAATAGTGGTGTATAGCGTCCTCTCATCAGCAAGCGTCCTTTCTATCTCGAACCAATCCTAAAAGAATCACACGATGAGTTGAATTAACTTGTCGACAAACCTATAGAGTTGACATAGGGGTGAATCAGCGGTGCATTGCGTCCTCTCTTCAGCAAGCATAGCGTCTATTTTTCAGCTAGCGAAGTCAATCATAAACCAATCGTAAAAGAATCATACGACGAGTTACATTATCTTGGAGACAAATCTATAGGGTTGAAATAGTGGTGTATAGCGTCCTCTCATCAGCAAGCGTATTTTCTAACTTGAACCAATCCTAAAAGAATCACATGATGAGTTGAATTAACTTGTCGACAAACCTATAGAGTTGACATAGGGGTGAATTAGCGGTGCATAGCGTCCTCTCTTCAGCAAGCATACCGTCTATTTTTCAGCTAGCGAAGTCAATCATAAACCAATCCTAAAAGAATCATACGAAGAGTTATATAATCTTGGAGACACATCTATAGGGTTGAAATAGTGGTGTATAGCGTCCTCTCATCAGCAAGCGTCCTTTCTATCTTGAACCAATCCTAAAAGAATCACATGATGAGTTGAATTAATTTGTCGACAAACCTATAGGGTTGCCATAGGGCTGAATTAGCGGTGCATAGCGTCCTTTCTTCACCAAGCATAACGTCGACTTCTCAGCAAGCGACGACAAACATAAACCAATCCTAAAATAATCAAACGACGAGTTCAATTATATTAGCGTAAAATCTATACCGTTTCCATAGGGGTGAATTAGCCGTGCATAACTTCCTCACTTCAGCAAGCATAGCGTCTATTTCTCAGCTAGCGACGTCAAACATAAACCATTCCTTTAAGAATCATACGACGAGTTGAATTATATTAGCCAGAAATCCATAGCGTTGCCATAGGGCTGAATTAGCGGTGCATAGCGTCCTCTCTTCAGCAAGCATAGCGTCTATTTTTCAGCTAGCGAATTCAATCATAAACCAATCCTAAAAGAATCATACGACGAGTTCAATTATATTAGCGTGAAATCTATACCGTTGCCATAGGGGTGAATTAGCGGTGCATAACTTCCTCACTTCAGCAAGCATAGCGTCTATTTCTCAGCAAGCGACGTCAAACATAAACCATTCCTATAAGAATCATACGACGAGTTCAATTATATTAGCCAGAAATCCATAGCGTTGCCATAGGGCTGAATTAGCGGTGCATAGCGTCCTCTCTTCAGCAAGCATAGCGTCTATTTTTCAGCTAGCGAAGTCAATCATAAACCAATCCTAAAAGAATCATACGACGAGTTCAATTATATTAGCGTGAAATCTATACCGTTGCCATAGGGGTGAATTAGCGGTGCATAACTTCCTCACTTCAGCAAGCATAGCGTCTATTTCTCAGCAAGCGACGTCAAACATAAACCATTCCTATAAGAATCATACGACGAGTTGAATTATATTAGCTAGAAATCCATAGCGTTGCCATAGGGCTGAATTAGCGGTGCATAGCGTCCTCTCTTCAGCAAGCATAGCGTCTATTTTTCAGCTAGCGAAGTCAATCATAAACCAATCCTAAATGAATCATTCGACGAGTTATATTATCTTGGAGACAAATCTATAGGGTTGAAATAGTGGTGTATAGCGTCCTCTCATCAGCAAGCGTCCTTTCTAACTTGAACCAATCCTAAAAGAATCACACGATGACTTGAATTAACTTGTCGACAAACCTATAGAGTTGACATAGGGCTGAATTAGCGGTGCATAGCGTCCTCTCTTCAGCAAGCATAGCGTCTATTTTTCAGCTAGCGAAGTCAATCATAAACCAATCCTAAAAGAATCATACGACGAGTTATATTATCTTGGAGACAAATCTATAGGGTTGAAATAGTGGTGTATAGCGTCCTCTCATCAGCAAGCGTATTTTCTAACTTGAACCAATCCTAAAAGAATCACATGATGAGTTGAATTAACTTGTCGACAAACCTATTGGGTTGGCATAGGGCTGAATTAGCGGTTCATAGCGTCCTTTCTTCACCAAGCATAACGTCGACTTCTCAGCAAGCGACGACAAACATAAACCAATCCTAAAATAATCAAACGACGAGTTCAATTATATTAGCGTAAAATCTATACCGTTTCCATAGGGGTGAATTAGCGGTGCATAACTTCCTCACTTCAGCAAACATAGCGTCTATTTCTCACCTAGCGACGTCAAACATAAACCATTCCTATAAGAATCATACGACGAGTTGAATTATATTAGCCAGAAATCCATAGCGGTGCATAGCGTCCTCTCTTCAGCAATCATAGCGTCTATTTTTCAGCTAGCGAAGTCAATCATAAACCAATCCTAAAAGAATCATACGACGAGTAATATTATCTTGGAGACAAATCTATAGGGTTGAAATAGTGGTGTATAGCGTCCTCTCATCAGCAAGCGTCCTTTCTAACTTGAACCAATCCTAAAAGAATCACACGATGAGTTGAATTAACTTGTCGACAAACCTATAGAGTTGACATAGGGGTGAATTAGCGGTGCATAGCGTCCTCTCTTCTGCAAGCATAGCGTCTATTTTTAAGCTAGCGAAGTCAATCATAAACCAATCCTAAAAGAATCATACGACGAGTTATATTATCTTGGAGACAAATCTATAGGGTTGAAATAGTGGTGTATAGCGTCCTCTCATCAGCAAGCGTCCTTTCTAACTTGAACCAATCCTAAAAGAATCACACGATGAGTTGAATTAACTTGTCGACAAACCTATAGAGTTGACATAGGGGTGAATTAGCGGTGCATAGCGTCCTCTCTTCAGCAAGCATAGCGTCTATTTTTCAGCTAGCGAAGTCAATCATAAACCAATCCTAAAAGAATCATACGACGAGTTCAATTATATTAGCGTGAAATCTATACCGTTGCCATAGGGGTGAATTAGCGGTGCATAACTTCCTCACTTCAGCAAGTATAGCGTCTATTTCTCAGCAAGCGACGTCAAACATAAACCAATCCTAAAAGAATCATTTGACGAGTTATATAATCTTGGAGACACATCTATAGGGTTAAAATAGTGGTGTATAGCGTCCTCTCATCAGCAAGCGTCCGTTCTATCTTGAACCAATCCTAAAAGAATCACATGATGAGTTGAATTAACTTGTCGACAAACCTATAGGGTTGACATAGGGCTGAATTAGCGGTGCATAGCGTCCTTTCTTCACCAAGCATAACGTCGACTTCTCAGCAAGCGACGACAAACATAAACCAATCCTAAAATAATCAAACGACGAGTTCAATTATATTAGCGCAAAATCTATACCGTTTCCATAGGGGTGAATTAGCGGTGCATAACTTCCTCACTTCAGCAAGCATAGCGTCTATTTCTCAGCTAGCGACTTCAAACCTAAACCATTCCTATAAGAATCATACGACGAGTTGAATTATATTAGCCAGAAATCCATAGCGTTGCCATAGGGCTGAATTAGCGGTGCATAGCGTCCTCTCTTCAGCAAGCATAGCGTCTATTTTTCAGCTAGCGAAGTCAATCATAAACCAATCCTAAAAGAATCACACGACGAGTTATATTATCTTGGAGACAAATCTATAGGGTTGAAATAGTGGTGTATAGCGTCCTCTCATCAGCAAGCGTCCTTTCTATCTCGAACCAATCCTAAAAGAATCACACGATGAGTTGAATTAACTTGTCGACAAACCTATAGAGTTGACATAGGGGTGAATCAGCGGTGCATTGCGTCCTCTCTTCAGCAAGCATAGCGTCTATTTTTCAGCTAGCGAAGTCAATCATAAACCAATCGTAAAAGAATCATACGACGAGTTACATTATCTTGGAGACAAATCTATAGGGTTGAAATAGTGGTGTATAGCGTCCTCTCATCAGCAAGCGTATTTTCTAACTTGAACCAATCCTAAAAGAATCACATGATGAGTTGAATTAACTTGTCGACAAACCTATTGGGTTGGCATAGGGCTGAATTAGCGGTTCATAGCGTCCTTTCTTCACCAAGCATAACGTCGACTTCTCAGCAAGCGACGACAAACATAAACCAATCCTAAAATAATCAAACGACGAGTTCAATTATATTAGCGTAAAATCTATACCGTTTCCATAGGGGTGAATTAGCGGTGCATAACTTCCTCACTTCAGCAAGCATAGCGTCTATTTCTCACCTAGCGACGTCAAACATAAACCATTCCTATAAGAATCATACGACGAGTTGAATTATATTAGCCAGAAATCCATAGCGTTGCCATAGGGCTGAATTAGCGGTGCATAGCGTCTATTTTTCAGCTAGCGAAGTCAATCATAAACCAATCCCAAAAGAATCATTCGACGAGTTATATTATCTTGGAGACAAATCTATAGGGTTGAAATAGTGGTGTATAGCGTCCTCTCATCAGCAAGCGTCCTTTCTATCTTGAACCAATCCTAAAAGAATCACATGATGAGTTGAATTAATTTGTCGACAAACCTATAGGGTTGTCATAGGGCTGAATTAGCGGTGCATAGCGTCCTTTCTTCACCAAGCATAACGTCGACTTCTCAGCAAGCGACGACAAACATAAACCAATCCTAAAATAATCAAACGACGAGTTCAATTATATTAGCGTAAAATCAATACCGTTTCCATAGGGGTGAATTAGCGGTGCATAACTTCCTCACTTCAGCAAGCATAGCGTCTATTTCTCAGCTAGCGACGTCAAACATAAACCATTCCTTTAAGAATCATACGACGAGTTGAATTATATTAGCCAGAAATCCATAGCGTTGCCATAGGGCTGAATTAGCGGTGCATAGCGTCCTCTCTTCAGCAAGCATAGCGTCTATTTTTCAGCTAGCGAAGTCAATCATAAACCAATCCTAAATGAATCATTTGACGAGTTATATTATCTTGGAGACAAATCTATAGGGTTAAAATAGTGGTGTATAGCGTCCTCTCATCAGCAAGCGTCCTTTCTAACTTGAACCAATCCTAAAAGAATCACACGATGAGTTGAATTAACTTGTCGACAAACCTATAGAGTTGACATAGGGCTGAATTAGCGGTGCATAGCGTCCTCTCTTCAGCAAGCATAGCGTCTATTTTTCAGCTAGCGAAGTCAATCATAAACCAATCCTAAAAGAATCATACGAGTTATATTATCTTGGAGACAAATCTATAGGGTTGAAATAGTGGTGTATAGCGTCCTCTCATCAGCAAGCGTATTTTCTAACTTGAACCAATCCTAAAAGAATCACATGATGAGTTGAATTAACTTGTCGACAAACCTATTGGGTTGGCATAGGGCTGAATTAGCGGTTCATAGCGTCCTTTCTTCACCAAGCATAACGTCGACTTCTCAGCAAGCGACGACAAACATAAACCAATCCTAAAATAATCAAACGACGAGTTCAATTATATTAGCGTAAAATCTATACCGTTTCCATAGGGGTGAATTAGCGGTGCATAACTTCCTCACTTCAGCAAGCATAGCGTCTATTTCGCACCTAGCGACGTCAAACATAAACCATTCCTATAAGAATCATACGACGAGTTGAATTATATTAGCCAGAAATAAATAGCGGTGCATAGCGTCCTCTCTTCAGCAAGCATAGCGTCTATTTTTCAGCTAGCGAAGTCAATCATAAACCAATCCTAAAAGAATCATACGACGAGTAATATTATCTTGGAGACAAATCTATAGGGTTGAAATAGTGGTGTATAGCGTCCTCTCATCAGCAAGCGTCCTTTCTATCTTGAACCAATCCTAAAAGAATCACACGATGAGTTGAATTAACTTGTCGACAAACCTATAGAGTTGACATAGGGGTGAATTAGCGGTGCATAGCGTCCTCTCTTCAGCAAGCATAGCGTCTATTTTTCAGCTAGCGAAGTCAATCATAAACCAATCCTAAAAGAATCATACGACGAGTTATATTATCTTGGAGACAAATCTATAGGGTTGAAATAGTGGTGTATAGCGTCCTCTCATTAGCAAGCGTCCTTTCTAACTTGAACCAATCCTAAAAGAATCACACGATGAGTTGAATTAACATGTCGACAAACCTATAGAGTTGACATAGGGGTGAATTAGCGGTGCATAGGGTCCTCTCTTCAGCAAGCATAGCGTCTATTTTTCAGCTAGCGAAGTCAATCATAAACCAATCCTAAAAGAATCATACGACGAGTTTAATTATATTAGCGTGAAATCTATACCGTTGCCATAGGGGTGAATTAGCGGTGCATAACTTCCTCACTTCAGCAAGCATAGCGTCTATTTCTCAGCAAGCGACGTCAAACATAAACCATTCCTATAAGAATCATACGACGAGTTGAATTATATTAGCCAGAAATCCATAGCGGTGCATAGCGTCCTCTCTTCAGCAAGCATAGCGTCTATTTTTCAGCTAGCGAAGTCAATCATAAACCAATCCTAAAAGAATCATACGACGAGTTCAATTATATTAGCGTGAAATCTATACCGTTGACATAGGGGTGAATTAGCGGTGCATAACTTCCTCACTTCAGCAAGCATAGCGTCTATTTCTCAGCAAGCGACGTCAAACATAAACCATTCCTATAAGAATCATACGACGAGTTGAATTATATTAGCCAGAAATCCATAGCGGTGCATAGCGTCCTCTCTTCAGCAAGCATAGCGTCTATTTTTCAGCTAGCGAAGTCAATCATAAACCAATCCTAAAAGAATCATACGACGAGTAATATTATCTTGGAGACAAATCTATAGGGTTGAAATAGTGGTGTATAGCGTCCTCTCATCAGCAAGCGTCCTTTCTAACTTGAACCAATCCTAAAAGAATCACACGATGAGTTGAATTAACTTGTCGACAAACCTATAGAGTTGACATAGGGGTGAATTAGCGGTGCATAGCGTCCTCTCTTCAGCAAGCATAGCGTCTATTTTTCAGCTAGCGAAGTCAATCATAAACCAATCCTAAAAGAATCATACGACGAGTTATATTATCTTGGAGACAAATCTATAGGGTTGAAATAGTGGTGTATAGCGTCCTCTCATTAGCAAGCGTCCTTTCTAACTTGAACCAATCCTAAAAGAATCACACCATGAGTTGAATCAACTTGTCGACAAACCTATAGAGTTGACATAGGGGTGAATTAGCGGTGCATAGGGTCCTCTCTTCAGCAAGCATAGCGTCTATTTTTCAGCTAGCGAAGTCAATCATAAACCAATCCTAAAAGAATCATACGACGAGTTTAATTATATTAGCGTGAAATCTATACTGTTGCCATAGGGGTGAATTAGCGGTGCATAACTTCCTCACTTCAGCAAGCATAGCGTCTATTTCTCAGCAAGCGACGTCAAACATAAACCATTCCTATAAGAATCATACGACGAGTTGAATTATATTAGCCAGAAATCCATAGCGTTGCCATAGGGCTGAATTAGCGGTGCATAGCGTCCTCTCTTCAGCAAGCATAGCGTCTATTTTTCAGCTAGCGAAGTCAATCATAAACCAATCCTAAAAGAATCATACGACGAGTAATATTATCTTGGAGACAAATCTATAGGGTTGAAATAGTGGTGTATAGCGTCCTCTCATCAGCAAGCGTCCTTTCTATCTTGAACCAATCCTAAAAGAATCACACGATGAGTTGAATTAACTTGTCGACAAACCTATAGAGTTGGCATAGGGCTGAATTAGCGGTTCATAGCGTCCTTTCTTCACCAAGCATAACGTCGACTTCTCAGCAAGCGACGACAAACATAAACCAATCCTAAAATAATCAAACGACGAGTTCAATTATATTAGCGTAAAATCTATACCGTTTCCATAGGGGTGAATTAGCGGTGCATAACTTCCTCACTTCAGCAAGCATAGCGTCTATTTCTCACCTAGCGACGTCAAACATAAACCATTCCTATAAGAATCATACGACGAGTTGAATTATATTAGCCAGAAATCCATAGCGTTGCCATAGGGCTGAATTAGCGGTGCATAGCGTCCTCTCTTCAGCAAGCATAGCGTCTATTTTTCAGCTAGCGAAGTCAATCATAAACCAATCCTAAAAGAATCATACGACGAGTAATATTATCTTGGAGACAAATCTATAGGGTTGAAATAGTGGTGTATAGCGTCCTCTCATCAGCAAGCGTCCTTTCTATCTTGAACCAATCCTAAAAGAATCACACGATGAGTTGAATTAACTTGTCGACAAACCTATAGAGTTGACATAGGGGTGAATTAGCGGTGCATAGCGTCCTCTCTTCAGCAAGCATAGCGTCTATTTTTCAGCTAGCGAAGTCAATCATAAACCAATCCTAAAAGAATCATACGACGAGTTATATTATCATGGAGACAAATCTATAGGGTTGAAATAGTGGTGTATAGCGTCCTCTCATTAGCAAGCGTCCTTTCTAACTTGAACCAATCCTAAAAGAATCACACGATGAGTTGAATTAACTTGTCGACAAACCTATAGAGTTGACATAGGGGTGAATTAGCGGTGCATAGGGTCCTCTCTTCAGCAAGCATAGCGTCTATTTTTCAGCTAGCGAAGTCAATCATAAACCAATCCTAAAAGAATCATACGACGAGTTTAATTATATTAGCGTGAAATCTATACCGTTGCCATAGGGGTGAATTAGCGGTGCATAACTTCCTCACTTCAGCAAGCATAGCGTCTATTTCTCAGCAAGCGACGTCAAACATAAACCATTCCTATAAGAATCATACGACGAGTTGAATTATATTAGCCAGAAATCCATAGCGTTGCCATAGGTCTGAATTAGCGGTGCATAGCGTCCTCTCTTCAGCAAGCATAGCGTCTATTTTTCAGCTAGCGAAGTCAATCATAAACCAATCCTAAAAGAATCATACGACGAGTTCAATTATATTAGCGTGAAATCTATACCGTTGCCATAGGGGTGAATTAGCGGTGCATAACTTCCTCACTTCAGCAAGCATAGCGTCTATTTCTCAGCAAGCGACGTCAAACAAACCATTCCTATAAGAATCATACGACGAGTTGAATTATATTAGCCAGAAATCCATAGCGGTGCATAGCGTCCTCTCTTCAGCAAGCATAGCGTCTATTTTTCAGCTAGCGAAGTCAATCATAAACCAATCCTAAAAGAATCATACGACGAGTAATATTATCTTGGAGACAAATCTATAGGGTTGAAATAGTGGTGTATAGCGTCCTCTCATCAGCAAGCGTCCTTTCTAACTTGAACCAATTCTAAAAGAATCACACGATGAGTTGAATTAACTTGTCGAGAAACCTATAGAGTTGACATAGGGGTGAATTAGCGGTGCATAGCGTCCTCTCTTCAGCAAGCATAGCGTCTATTTTTCAGCTAGCGAAGTCAATCATAAACCAATCCTAAAAGAATAATACGACGAGTTATATTATCTTGGAGACAAATCTATAGGGTTGAAATAGTGGTGTATAGCGTCCTCTCATCAGCAAGCGTCCTTTCTAACTTGAACCAATCCTAAAAGAATCACACGATGAGTTGAATTAACTTGTCGACAAACCTATAGAGTTGGCATAGGGCTGAATTAGCGGTTCATAGCGTCCTTTCTTCACCAAGCATAACGTCGACTTCTCAGCAAGCGACGACAAACATAAACCAATCCTAAAATAATCAAACGACGAGTTCAATTATATTAGCGTAAAATCTATACCGTTTCCATAGGGGTGAATTAGCGGTATATAACTTCCTCACTTCAGCAAGCATAGCGTCTATTTCTCACCTAGCGACGTCAAACATAAACCATTCCTATAAGAATCATATGACGAGTTCAATTATATTAGCCAGAAATCCATAGCGTTGCCATAGGGCTGAATTAGCGGTGCATAGCGTCCTCTCTTCAGCAAGCATAGCGTCTATTTTTCAGCTAGCGAAGTCAATCATAAACCAATCCTAAAAGAATCATACGACGAGTAATATTATCTTGGAGACAAATCTATAGGGTTGAAATAGTGGTGTATAGCGTCCTCTCATCAGCAAGCGTCCTTTCTAACTTGAACCAATCCTAAAAGAATCACACGATGAGTTGAATTAACTTGTCGACAAACCTATAGAGTTGACATAGGGGTGAATTAGCGGTGCATAGCGTCCTCTCTTCAGCAAGCATAGCGTCTATTTTTCAGCTAGCGAAGTCAATCATAAACCAATCCTAAAAGAATCATACGACGAGTTATATTATCTTGGAGACAAATCTATAGGGTTGAAATAGTGGTGTATAGCGTCCTCTCATCAGCAAGCGTCCTTTCTAACTTGAACCAATCCTAAAAGAATCACACGATGAGTTGAATTAACTTGTCGACAAACCTATAGAGTTGACATAGGGGTGAATTAGCGGTGCATAGCGTCCTCTCTTCAGCAAGCATAGCGTCTATTTTTCAGCTAGCGAAGTCAATCATAAACCAATCCTAAAAGAATCAAACGACGAGTTCAATTATATTAGCGTAAAATCTATACCGTTTCCATAGGGGTGAATTAGCGGTGCATAACTTCCTCACTTCAGCAAGCATAGCGTCTATTTCTCAGCTAGCGACGTCAAACGTAAACCATTCCTTTAAGAATCATACGACGAGTTGAATTATATTAGCCAGAAATCCATAGCGTTGCCATAGGGCTGAATTAGCGGTGCATAGCGTCCTCACTTCAGCAAGCATAGCGTCTATTTTTCAGCTAGCGAAGTCAATCATAAACCAATCCTAAAAGAATCATTTGACGAGTTATATAATCTTGGAGACACATCTATAGGGTTAAAATAGTGGTGTATAGCGTCCTCTCATCAGCAAGCGTCCTTTCTATCTTGAACCAATCCTAAAAGAATCACATGATGAGTTGAATTAACTTGTCGACAAACCTATAGGGTTGACATAGGGCTGAATTAGCGGTGCATAGCGTCCTTTCTTCACCAAGCATAACGTCGACTTCTCAGCAAGCGACGACAAACATAAACCAATCCTAAAATAATCAAACGACGAGTTCAATTATATTAGCGCAAAATCTATACCGTTTCCATAGGGGTGAATTAGCGGTGCATAACTTCCTCACTTCAGCAAGCATAGCGTCTATTTCTCAGCTAGCGACTTCAAACCTAAACCATTCCTATAAGAATCATACGACGAGTTGAATTATATTAGCCAGAAATCCATAGCGTTGCCATAGGGCTGAATTAGCGGTGCATAGCGTCCTCTCTTCAGCAAGCATAGCGTCTATTTTTCAGCTAGCGAAGTCAATCATAAACCAATCCTAAAAGAATCACACGACGAGTTATATTATCTTGGAGACAAATCTATAGGGTTGAAATAGTGGTGTATAGCGTCCTCTCATCAGCAAGCGTCCTTTCTATCTCGAACCAATCCTAAAAGAATCACACGATGAGTTGAATTAACTTGTCGACAAACCTATAGAGTTGACATAGGGGTGAATCAGCGGTGCATTGCGTCCTCTCTTCAGCAAGCATAGCGTCTATTTTTCAGCTAGCGAAGTCAATCATAAACCAATCGTAAAAGAATCATACGACGAGTTACATTATCTTGGAGACAAATCTATAGGGTTGAAATAGTGGTGTATAGCGTCCTCTCATCAGCAAGCGTATTTTCTAACTTGAACCAATCCTAAAAGAATCACATGATGAGTTGAATTAACTTGTCGACAAACCTATTGGGTTGGCATAGGGCTGAATTAGCGGTTCATAGCGTCCTTTCTTCACCAAGCATAACGTCGACTTCTCAGCAAGCGACGACAAACATAAACCAATCCTAAAATAATCAAACGACGAGTTCAATTATATTAGCGTAAAATCTATACCGTTTCCATAGGGGTGAATTAGCGGTGCATAACTTCCTCACTTCAGCAAGCATAGCGTCTATTTCTCACCTAGCGACGTCAAACATAAACCATTCCTATAAGAATCATACGACGAGTTGAATTATATTAGCCAGAAATCCATAGCGTTGCCATAGGGCTGAATTAGCGGTGCATAGCGTCCTCTCTTCAGCAAGCATAGCGTCTATTTTTCAGCAAGCGAAGTCATTCATAAACCAATCCTAAAAGAATCATACGACGAGTAATATTATCTTGGAGACAAATCTATAGGGTTGAAATAGTGGTGTATAGCGTCCTCTCATCAGCAAGCGTCCTTTCTAACTTGAACCAATCCTAAAAGAATCACACGATGAGTTGAATTAACTTGTCGACAAACCTATAGAGTTGACATAGGGGTGAATTAGCGGTGCATAGCGTCCTCTCTTCAGCAAGCATAGCGTCTATTTTTCAGCTAGCGAAGTCAATCATAAACCAATCCTAAAAGAATCATACGACGAGTTATATTATCTTGGAGACAAATCTATAGGGTTGAAATAGTGGTGTATAGCGTCCTCTCATCAGCAAGCGTCCTTTCTAACTTGAACCAATCCTAAAAGAATCACACGATGAGTTGAATTAACTTGTCGACAAACCTATAGAGTTGACATAGGGGTGAATTAGCGGTGCATAGCGTCCTCTCTTCAGCAAGCATAGCGTCTATTTTTCAGCTAGCGAAGTCAATCATAAACCAATCCTAAAAGAATCATACGACGAGTTCAATTATATTAGCGTGAAATCTATACCGTTGCCATAGGGGTGAATTAGCGGTGCATAACTTCCTCACTTCAGCAAGCATAGCGTCTATTTCTCAGCAAGCGACGTGAAACATAAACCATTCCTATAAGAATGATACGACGAGTTGAATTATATTAGCCAGAAATCCATAGCGTTGCCATAGGGCTGAATTAGCGGTGCATAGCGTCCTCTCTTCAGCAAGCATAGCGTCTATTTTTCAGCTAGCGAAGTCAATCATAAACCAATCCTAAAAGAATCATTCAACGAGTTATATTATCTTGGAGACAAATCTATAGGGTTGAAATAGTGGTGTATAGCGTCCTCTCATCAGCAAGCGTCCTTTCTAACTTGAACCAATCCTAAAAGAATCACACGATGAGTTGAATTAAATTGTCGACAAACCTATAGAGTTGACATAGGGGTGAATTAGCGGTGCATAGCGTCCTCTCTTCAGCAAGCATAGCGTCTATATTTCAGCTAGCGAAGTCAATCATAAACCAATCCAAAAAGAATCAAACGACGAGTTCAATTATATTAGCGTAAAATCTATACCGTTTCCATAGGGGTGAATTAGCGGTGCATAACTTCCTCACTTCAGCAAGCATAGCGTCTATTTCTCAGCTAGCGACGTCAAACGTAAACCATTCCTTTAAGAATCATACGACGAGTTGAATTATATTAGCCAGAAATCCATAGCGTTTCCATAGGGCTGAATTAGCGGTGCATAGCGTCCTCACTTCAGCAAGCATAGCGTCTATTTTTCAGCTAGCGAAGTCAATCATAAACCAATCCTAAAAGAATCATTCGACGAGTTATATAATCTTGGAGACACATCTATAGGGTTGAAATAGTGGTGTATAGCGTCCTCTCATCAGCAAGCGTCCTTTCTAACTTGAACCAATCCTAAAAGAATCACACGATGAGTTGAATTAACTTGTCGACAAACCTATAGAGTTGACATAGGGCTGAATTAGCGGTGCATAGCGTCCTCTCTTCAGCAAGCATAGCGTCTATTTTTCAGCTAGCGAAGTCAATCATAAACCAATCCTAAAAGAATCATACGACGAGTTCAATTATATTAGCGTGAAATCTATACCGTTGCCATAGGGGTGAATTAGCGGTGCATAACTTCCTCACTTCAGCAAGCATAGCGTCTATTTCTCAGCAAGCGACTTCAAACATAAACCATTCCTATAAGAATCATACGACGAGTTGAATTATATTAGCCAGAAATCCATAGCGTTGCCATAGGGCTGAATTAGCGGTGCATAGCGTCCTCTCTTCAGCAAGCATAGCGTCTATTTTTCAGCTAGCGAAGTCAATCATAAACCAATCCTAAAAGAATCATTCGCGAATTATATTATCTTGGAGACAAATCTATAGGGTTGAAATAGTGGTGTATAGCGTCCTCTCATCAGCAAGCGTCCTTTCTATCTTGAACCAATCCTAAAAGAATCACACGATGAGTTGAATTAACTTGTCGACAAACCTATAGAGTTGACATAGTGGTGAATTAGCGGTGCATTGCGTCCTCTCTTCAGCAAGCATAGCGTCTATTTTTCAGCTAGCGAAGTCAATCATAAACCAATCCTAAAAGAATCATACGACGAGTTATATTATCTTGGAGACAAATCAATAGGGTTGAAATAGTGGTGTATAGCGTCCTCTCATCAGCAAGCGTATTTTCTAACTTGAACCAATCCTAAAAGAATCACATGATGAGTTGAATTAACTTGTCCTTAAAACCTATTGGGTTGGCATAGGGCTGAATTAGCGGTTCATAGCGTCCTTTCTTCACCAAGCATAACGTCGACTTCTCAGCAAGCGACGACAAACATAAACCAATCCTAAAATAATCAAACGACGAGTTCAATTATATTAGCGTAAAATCTATACCGTTTCCATAGGGGTGAATTAGCGGTGCATAACTTCCTCACTTCAGCAAGCATAGCGTCTATTTCTCACCTAGCGACGTCAAACATAAACCATTCCTATAAGAATCATACGACGAGTTGAATTATATTAGCCAGAAATCCATAGCGTTGCCATAGGGCTGAATTAGCGGTGCGTAGCGTCCTCTCTTCAGCAAGCATAGCGTCTATTTTTCAGCTAGCGAAGTCAATCATAAACCAATCCTAAAAGAATCATACGACGAGTTCAATTATATTAGCGTGAAATCTATACCGTTTCCATAGGGGTGAATTAGCGGTGCATAACTTCCTCACTTCAGCAAGCATAGCGTCTATTTCTCAGCAAGCGACGTCAAACATAAACCATTCCTATAAGAATCATACGACGAGTTGAATTATATTAGCCAGAAATCCATAGCGTTGCCATAGGGCTGAATTAGCGGTGCATAGCGTCCTCTCTTCAGCAAGCATAGCGTCTATTTTTCAGCTAGCGAAGTCAATCATAAACCAATCCTAAAAGAATCATTCGCGAATTATATTATCTTGGAGACAAATCTATAGGGTTGAAATAGTGGTGTATAGCGTCCTCTCATCAGCAAGCGTCCTTTCTATCTTGAACCAATCCTAAAAGAATCACATGATGAGTTGAATTAACTTGTCGACAAACCTATAGGGTTGGCATAGGGCTGAATTAGCGGTGCTTGCGTCCTTTTTACACCAAGCATAACGTCGACTTCTCAGCAAGCGACGACAAACATAAACCAATCCTAAAATAATCAAACGACGAGTTCAATTATATTAGCGTAAAATCTATACCGTTTCCATAGGGGTGAATTAGCGGTGCATAACTTCCTCACTTCAGCAAGCATAGCGTCTATTTCTCAGCTAGCGACTTCAAACATAAACCATTCCTATAAGAATCATACGACGAGTTGAATTATATTAGCCAGAAATCCATAGCGTTGCCATAGGGCTGAATTAGCGGTGCATAGCGTCCTCTCTTCAGCAAGCATAGCGTCTATTTTTCAGCTAGCGAAGTCAATCATAAACCAATCCTAAAAGAATCACACGACGAGTTATATTATCTTGGAGACAAATCTATAGGGTTGAAATAGTGGTGTATAGCGTCCTCTCATCAGCAAGCGTCCTTTCTATCTTGAACCAATCCTAAAAGAATCACACGATGAGTTGAATTAACTTGTCGACAAACCTATAGAGTTGACATAGTGGTGAATTAGCGGTGCATTGCGTCCTCTCTTCAGCAAGCATAGCGTCTATTTTTCAGCTAGCGAAGTCAATCATAAACCAATCCTAAAAGAATCATACGACGAGTTATATTATCTTGGAGACAAATCTATAGGGTTGAAATAGTGGTGTATAGCGTCCTCTCATCAGCAAGCGTATTTTCTAACTTGAACCAATCCTAAAAGAATCACATGATGAGTTGAATTAACTTGTCCTTAAAACCTATTGGGTTGGCATAGGGCTGAATTAGCGGTTCATAGCGTCCTTTCTTCACCAAGCATAACGTCGACTTCTCAGCAAGCGACGACAAACATAAACCAATCCTAAAATAATCAAACGACGAGTTCAATTATATTAGCGTAAAATCTATACCGTTTCCATAGGGGTGAATTAGCGGTGCATAACTTCCTCACTTCAGCAAGCATAGCGTCTATTTCTCACCTAGCGACGTCAAACATAAACCATTCCTATAAGAATCATACGACGAGTTGAATTATATTAGCCAGAAATCCATAGCGTTGCCATAGGGCTGAATTAGCGGTGCGTAGCGTCCTCTCTTCAGCAAGCATAGCGTCTATTTTTCAGCTAGCGAAGTCAATCATAAACCAATCCTAAAAGAATCATACGACGAGTTCAATTATATTAGCGTGAAATCTATACCGTTTCCATAGGGGTGAATTAGCGGTGCATAACTTCCTCACTTCAGCAAGCATAGCGTCTATTTCTCAGCAAGCGACGTCAAACATAAACCATTCCTATAAGAATCATACGACGAGTTGAATTATATTAGCCAGAAATCCATAGCGTTGCCATAGGGCTGAATTAGCGGTGCATAGCGTCCTCTCTTCAGCAAGCATAGCGTCTATTTTTCAGCTAGCGAAGTCAATCATAAACCAATCCTAAAAGAATCATTCGACGAGTTATATTATCTTGGAGACAAATCTATAGGGTTGAAATAGTGGTGTATAGCGTCCTCTCATCAGCAAGCGTCCTTTCTAACTTGAACCAATCCTAAAAGAATCACACGATGAGTTGAATTAACTTGTCGACAAACCTATAGAGTTGACATAGGGGTGAATTAGAGGTGCATAGCGTCCTCTCTTCAGCAAGCATAGCGTCTATTTTTCAGCTAGCGAAGTCAATCATAAACCAATCCTAAAAGAATCATACGACGAGTTATATAATCTTGGAGACACATCTATAGGGTTGAAATAGTGGTGTATAGCGTCCTCTCATCAGCAAGCGTCCTTTCTATCTTGAACCAATCCTAAAAGAATCACATGATGAGTTGAATTAACTTGTCGACAAACCTATAGGGTTGGCATAGGGCTGAATTAGCGGTGCATAGCGTCCTTTCTTCACCAAGCATAACGTTGGCTTCTCAGCAAGCGACGACAAACATAAACCAATCCTAAAATAATCAAACGACGAGTTCAATTATATTAGCGTAAAATCTATACCGTTTCCATAGCGGTGAATTAGCGGTGCATAACTTCCTCACTTCAGCAAGCATAGCGTCTATTTCTCAGCTAGCGACTTCAAACATAAACCATTCCTATAAGAATCATACAACGAGTTGAATTATATTAGCCAGAAATCCATAGCGTTGCCATAGGGCTGAATTAGCGGTGCATAGCGTCCTCTCTTCAGCAAGCATAGCGTCTATTTTTCAGCTAGCGAAGTCAATCATAAACCAATCCTAAAAGAATCATACGACGAGTTCAATTATATTAGCGTGAAATCTATACCTTTGCCATAGGGGTGAATTAGCGGTGCATAACTTCCTCACTTCAGCAAGCATAGCGTCTATTTCTCAGCAAGCGACGTCAAACATAAACCATTATATAAGAATCATACGACGAGTTGAATTATATTAGCCAGAAATCCATAGCGTTGCCATAGGGCTGAATTAGCGGTGCATAGCGTCCTCTCTTCAGCAAGCATAGCGTCTATTTTTCAGCTAGCGAAGTCAATCATAAACCAATCCTAAAAGAATCATACGACGAGTTATATTATCTTGGAGACAAATCTATAGGGTTGAAATAGTGGTGTATAGCGTCCTCTCATCAGCAAGCGTCCTTTCTATCTTGAACCAATCCTAAAAGAATCACACGATGAGTTGAATTAACTTGTCGACAAACCTATAAAGTTGACATAGGGGTGAATTAGCGGTGCATTGAGTCCTCTCTTCAGCAAGAATAGCGTCTATTTTTCAGCTAGCGAAGTCAATCATAAACCAATCCTAAAAGAATCATACGACGAGTTATATTATCTTGGAGACAAATCTATATTGTTGAAATAGTGGTGTATAGCGTCCTCTCATCAGCAAGCGTCCTTTCTAACTTGAACCAATCCTAAAAGAATCACATGATGAGTTGAATTAACTTGTCGACAAACCTATAGCGTTGCCATAGGGCTGAATTAGCGGTGCATAGCGTCCTCTCTTCAGCAAGCATAGCGTCTATTTTTAAGCCAGCGAAGTCAATCATAAACCAATAATAAAAGAATCATACGACGAGTTATATTATCTTGGAGACAAATCTATAGGGTTGAAATAGTGGTGTATAGCGTCCTCTCATCAACAAGCGTCCTTTCTAACTTGAACCAATCCTAAAAGAATCACACGATGAGTTGAATTAACTTGTCGACAAATCTATAGAGTTGACATAGGGCTGAATTAGCGGTGCATAGCGTCCTCTCTTCAGCAAGCATAGCGTCTATTTTTCAGCTAGCTAAGTCAATCATAAACCAATCCTAAAAGAATCATACGACGAGTTATATTATCTTGGAGACAAATCTATAGGGTTGAAATAGTGGTGTATAGCGTCCTCTCATCAGCAAGCGTCCTTTCCATCTTGAACCAATCCTAAAAGAATCACATGATGAATTAAATTAACTTGTCGACAAACCTATAGGGTTGGCATAGGGCTGAATTAGCGGTGCATAGCGTCCTTTCTTCATCAAGCATAACGTCGACTTCTCAGCAAGCGACGACAAACATAAACCAATCCTAAAATAATCAAACGACGAGTTCAATTATATTAGCGTAAAATCTATACCGTTTCCATAGGGGTGAATTAGCGGTGCATAACTTCCTCACTTCAGCAAGCATAGCGTCTATTTCTCAGCTAGCGACGTCAAACGTAAACCATTCCTATAAGAATCATACGACGAGTTGAATTATATTAGCCAGAAATTCATAGCGTTGCCATAGGGCTGAATTAGCGGTGCATAGCGTCCTCTCTTCAGCAAGCATAGCGTCTATTTTTCAGCTAGCGAAGTCAATCATAAACCAATCCTAAAAGAATCATACGACGAGTTATATTATCTTGGAGACAAATCTATATTGTTGAAATAGTGGTGTATAGCGTCCTCTCATCAGCAAGCGTCCTTTCTAACTTGAACCAATCCTAAAAGAATCACATGATGAGTTGAATTAACTTGTCGACAAACCTATAGCGTTGCCATAGGGCTGAATTAGCGGTGCATAGCGTCCTCTCTTCAGCAAGCATAGCGTCTATTTTTAAGCCAGCGAAGTCAATCATAAACCAATAATAAAAGAATCATACGACGAGTTATATTATCTTGGAGACAAATCTATAGGGTTGAAATAGTGGTGTATAGCGTCCTCTCATCAGCAAGCGTCCTTTCTAACTTGAACCAATCCTAAAAGAATCACATGATGAGTTGAATTAACTTGTCGGCAAACCTATAGGGTTGGCATAGGGCTGAATTAGCGGTGCATAGCGTCCTTTCTTCAGCAAGCATAACGTCGACTTCTCAGCAAGCAACGACAAACATAAACCAATCCCAAAATAATCAAACGACGAGTTCAATTATATTAGCGTAAAATCTATACCGTTGCCATAGGGGTGAATTAGCGGTGCATAACTTCCTCACTTCAGCAAGTATAGCGTCTATTTCTCAGTAAGCGACGTCAAACATAAACCATTCCTATAAGAATCATACGACGAGTTGAATTATATTAGCCAGAAATCCATAGCGTTGCCATAGGGCTGAATTAGCGTTGCATAGCGTCCTCTCTTCAGCAAGCATAGCGTCTATTTTTCAGCTAGCGAAGTCAATCATAAACCAATCCTAAAAGAATCATTCGACGAGTTATATTATCTTGGACACAAATCTATAGGGTTGAAATAGTGGTGTATAGCGTCCTCTCATCAGCAAGTGTCCTTTCTAACTTGAACCAATCCTAAAAGAATCACACGATGAGTTGAATTAACTTGTCGACAAATCTATAGAGTTGACATAGGGCTGAATTAGCGGTGCATAGCGTCCTCTCTTCAGCAAGCATAGCGTCTATTTTTCAGCTAGCGAAGTCAATCATAAACCAATCCTAAAAGAATCATACGACGAGTTATATTATCTTGGAGACAAATCTATAGGGTTAAAATAGTGGTGTATAGCGTCCTCTCATCAGCAAGCGTCCTTTCCATCTTGAACCAATCCTAAAAGAATCACATGATGAATTGAATTAACTTGTCGACAAACCTATAGGGTTGGCATAGGGCTGAATTAGCGGTGCATAGCGTCCTTTCTTCATCAAGCATAACGTCGACTTCTCAGCAAGCGACGACAAACATAAACCAATCCTAAAATAATCAAACGACGAGTTCAATTATATTAGCGTAAAATCTATACCGTTTCCATAGGGGTGAATTAGCGGTGCATAACTTCCTCACTTCAGCAAGCATAGCGTCTATTTCTCAGCTAGCGACGTCAAACATAAACCATTCCTATAAGAATCATACGACGAGTTGAATTATATTAGCCAGAAATTCATAGCGTTGCCATAGGGCTGAATTAGCGGTGCATAGCGTCCTCTCTTCAGTAAGCATAGCGTCTATTTTTCATCTAGCGAAGTCAATCATAAACCAATCCTAAAAGAATCATACGACGAGTTATATTATCTTGGAGACAAATCTATAGGGTTGAAATAGTGGTGTATAGCGTCCTCTCATCAGCAAGCGTCCTTTCTAACTTGAACCAATCCTAAAAGAATCACACGATGAGTTGAATTAACTTGTCGACAAACCTATAGAGTTGACATAGGGGTGAATTAGCGGTGTATGCGTCCTCTCTTCAGCAAGCATAGCGTCTATTTTTCAGCTAGCGAAGTCAATCATAAACCAATCCTAAAAGAATCATACGACGAGTTATATTATCTTGGAGACAAATCTATAGGGTTGAAATAGTGGTGTATAGCGTCCTCTCATCAGCAAGCGTCCTTTCTAACTTGAACCAATCCTAAAAGAACCACATGATGAGTTGAATTAACTTGTCGACAAACCTATAGGGTTGGCATAGGGCTGAATTAGCGGTGCATAGCGTCCTTTCTTCAGCAAGCATAACGTCGACTTCTCAGCAAGCGACGACAAACATAAACCAATCCTAAAATAATCAAACGACGAGTTCAATTATATTAGCGTAAAATCTGTACCGTTTCCAAAGGGGTGAATTAGCGGTGCATAACTTCCTCACTTCAGCAAGCATAGCGTCTATTTCTCACCTAGTGACGTCAAACATAAACCATTCCTATAAGAATCATACGACGAGTTGAATTATATTAGCCAGAAATCCATAGCGTTGCCATAGGGCTGAATTAGCGGTGCATAGCGTCCTCTTTTCAGCAAGCATAGCGTCTATTTTTAAGCTAGCGAAGTCCATTATAAACCAATCCTAAAAGAATCATACGACGAGTTATATTATCTTGGAGACAAATCTATAGGGTTGAAATAGTGGTGTATACCGTCCTCTCATCAGCATGCGTCCTTTCCATCTTGAACCAATCCTAAAATAATCACATGATGAGTTGAATTAACTTGTCGACAAACCTATAGGGTTGGCATAGGGCTGAATTAGCGGTGCATAGCGTCCTTTCTTCACCAAGCATAACGTCGACTTCTCAGCAAGCGACGACAAACATAAACCAATCCTAAAATAATCAAACGACGAGTTCAATTATATTAGCGTAAAATCTATACCGTTTCCATAGGGGTGAATTAGCGGTGCATAACTTCCTCACTTCAGCAAGCATAGCGTCTATTTCTCAGCTAGCGACGTCAAACATAAACCATTCCTATAAGAATCATACGACGAGTTGAATTATATTAGCCAGAAATTCATAGCGTTGCCATAGGGCTGAATTAGCGGTGCATAGCGTCCTCTCTTCAGCAAGCATAGCGTCTATTTTTCAGCTAGCGAAGTCAATCATAAACCAATCCTAAAAGAATCATACGACGAGTTATATTATCTTGGAGACAAATCTATATTGTTGAAATAGTGGTGTATAGCGTCCTCTCATCAGCAAGCGTCCTTTCTAACTTGAACCAATCCTAAAAGAATCACATGATGAGTTGAATTAACTTGTCGACAAACCTATAGCGTTGCCATAGGGCTGAATTAGCGGTGCATAGCGTCCTCTCTTCAGCAAGCATAGCGTCTATTTTTAAGCCAGCGAAGTCAATCATAAACCAATAATAAAAGAATCATACGACGAGTTATATTATCTTGGAGACAAATCTATAGGGTTGAAATAGTGGTGTATAGCGTCCTCTCATCAGCAAGCGTCCTTTCTAACTTGAACCAATCCTAAAAGAATCACATGATGAGTTGAATTAACTTGTCGGCAAACCTATAGGGTTGGCATAGGGCTGAATTAGCGGTGCATAGCGTCCTTTCTTCAGCAAGCATAACGTCGACTTCTCAGCAAGCAACGACAAACATAAACCAATCCTAAAATAATCAAACGACGAGTTCAATTATATTAGCGTAAAATCTATACCGTTGCCATAGGGGTGAATTAGCGGTGCATAACTTCCTCACTTCAGCAAGTATAGCGTCTATTTCTCAGTAAGCGACGTCAAACATAAACCATTCCTATAAGAATCATACGACGAGTTGAATTATATTAGCCAGAAATCCATAGCGTTGCCATAGGGCTGAATTAGCGTTGCATAGCGTCCTCTCTTCAGCAAGCATAGCGTCTATTTTTCAGCTAGCGAAGTCAATCATAAACCAATCCTAAAAGAATCATTCGACGAGTTATATTATCTTGGAGACAAATCTATAGGGTTGAAATAGTGGTGTATAGCGTCCTCTCATCAGCAAGTGTCCTTTCTAACTTGAACCAATCCTAAAAGAATCACACGATGAGTTGAATTAACTTGTCGACAAATCTATAGAGTTGACATAGGGCTGAATTAGCGGTGCATAGCGTCCTCTCTTCAGCAAGCATAGCGTCTATTTTTCAGCTAGCGAAGTCAATCATAAACCAATCCTAAAAGAATCATACGACGAGTTATATTATCTTGGAGACAAATCTATAGGGTTAAAATAGTGGTGTATAGCGTCCTCTCATCAGCAAGCGTCCTTTCCATCTTGAACCAATCCTAAAAGAATCACATGATGAATTGAATTAACTTGTCGACAAACCTATAGGGTTGGCATAGGGCTGAATTAGCGGTGCATGGCGTCCTTTCTTCATCAAGCATAACGTCGACTTCTCAGCAAGCGACGACAAACATAAACCAATCCTAAAATAATCAAACGACGAGTTCAATTATATTAGCGTAAAATCTATACCGTTTCCATAGGGGTGAATTAGCGGTGCATAACTTCCTCACTTCAGCAAGCATAGCGTCTATTTCTCAGCTAGCGACGTCAAACATAAACCATTCCTATAAGAATCATACGACGAGTTGAATTATATTAGCCAGAAATTCATAGCGTTGCCATAGGGCTGAATTAGCGGTGCATAGCGTCCTCTCTTCAGCAAGCATAGCGTCTATTTTTCATCTAGCGAAGTCAATCATAAACCAATCCTAAAAGAATCATACGACGAGTTATATTATCTTGGAGACAAATCTATAGGGTTGAAATAGTGGTGTATAGCGTCCTCTCATCAGCAAGCGTCCTTTCTAACTTGAACCAATCCTAAAATAATCACACGATGAGTTGAATTAACTTGTCGACAAACCTATATAGTTGACATAGGGGTGAATTAGCGGTGCATTGCGTAGTCTCTTCAGCAAGCATAGCGTCTATTTTTCAGCTAGCGAAGTCAATCATAAACCAATCCTAAAAGAATCATACGACGAGTTATATTATCTTGGAGACAAATCTATAGGGTTGAAATAGTGGTGTATAGCGTCCTCTCATCAGCAAGCGTCCTTTCTAACTTGAACCAATCCTAAAATAATCACCCGATGAGTTGAATTAACTTGTCGACAAACCTATAGAGTTGACATAGGGGTGAATTAGCGGTGCATAGCGTTCTCTCATCAGCAAGCATAACGTGAATGTCTCAGCAAGCGACGACAAACATAAACCAATCCTAAAATAATAAAACGACGAGTTCAATTATATTAGCGTAAAATCTATACCGTTTCCATAGGGGTGAAAACGCGGTGCATAACTTCCTCACTTCAGCAAGTATAGCGTCTATTTCTCAGCAAGCGACGTCAAACATAAACCATTCCTATAAGAATCATACGACGAGTTGAATTATATTAGCCAGAAATCCATAGCGTTGCCATAGGGCTGAATTAGCGGTGCATAGCGTCCTCTCTTCAGCAAGCATAGCGTCTATTTTTCAGCTAGCGAAGTCAATCATAAACCAATCCTAAAAGAATCATTCGACGAGTTATATTATCTTGGAGACAAATCTATAGGGTTGAAATAGTGGTGTATAGCGTCCTCTCATCAGCAAGCGTCCTTTCTAACTTGAACCAATCCTAAAAGAATCATACGATGAGTTGAATTAACTTGTCGACAAACCTATAGAGTTGACATAGGGGTGAATTAGCGGTGCATAGCGTTCTCTCATCAGCAAGCATAACGTGAATGTCTCAGCAAGCGACGACAAACATAAACCTATCCTAAAATAATCATACGACGAGTTCAATTATATTAGCGTGAAATCTATACCGTTGCCATAGGGGTGAATTAGCGGTGCATAACTTCCTCACTTCAGCAAGCATAGCGTCGATTTCTCAGCAAGCGATGACAAACATAAACCAATCCTGAAAGAATCATACGCCGAGTTAAATTATATTAGCGTGAAATCTATACAGTTGCCATAGGGGTGAATTAGCGGTGCATAACTTCCTCACTTCAGCAAGCATAGCGTCGATTTCTCAGCTAGAGAAGTCAATCATAAACCAATCCTAAAAGAATCATACGACGAGTTTTATTATCTTAGAGACAAATCTATAGGGTTGAAATAGTGGTGTATAGCGTCCTCTCATCAGCAAGCGTCCTTTCTAACTTGAACCAATCCTAAAAGAATCACACGATGAGTTGAATTAATTTGTCGACAAACCTATAGAGTTGACATAGGGGTGAATTAGCGGTGCATAGCGTCCTCTCTTCAGCAAGCATAGCGTCTATTTTTCAGCTAGCGAAATCAATCATAAACCAATCCTAAAAGAATCATACGACGAGTTATATTATCTTGGAGACAAATCTATAGGGTTGAAATAGTGGTGTATAGCGTCCTCTCATCAGCAAGCGTCCTTTCTAACTTGAACCAATCCTAAAAGAATCACATAATGAGTTGAATTAACTTGTCGACAAACCTATAGGGTTTGCATAGGGCTGAATTAGCGTTGCATAGCGTCCTCTCTTCAGCAAGCATAACGTCGACTTCTCAGCAAGCGACGACAAACATAAACCAATCCTAAAATAATCAAACGACGAGTTCAATTATATTAGCGTAAAATATATACCGTTTCCATAGGGGTGAATTAGCGGTGCATAACTTCCTCACTTCAGCAAGCATAGCGTCTATTTCTCACCTAGTGACGTCAAACATAAACCATTCCTATAAGAATCATGCGACGAGTTGAATTATATTAGCCAGAAATCCATAGCGTTGCCATAGGGCTGAATTAGCGGTGCATAGCGTCCTCTCTTCAGCAAGCATAGCGTCTATTTTTAAGCTAGCGAAGTCAATCATAAACCAATCCTAAAAGAATCATTCGACGAGTTATATTATCTTGGAGACAAATCTATAGGGTTGAAATAGTGGTGTATAGCGTCCTCTCATCAGCAAGCGTCCTTTCTAACTTGAACCAATCCTAAAAGAATCACACGATGAGTTGAATTAACTTGTCGACAAACCTATAGAGTTGACATAGGGGTGAATTAGCGGTGCATAGCGTTCTCTCATCAGCAAGCATAACGTGAATGTCTCAGCAAGCGACGACAAACATAAACCAATCCTAAAAGAATCATACGACGAGTTCAATTATATTAGCGTGAAATCTATACCGTTTCCATAGGGGTGAATTAGCGGTGCATAACTTCCTCACTTCAGCAAGTATAGCGTCTATTTCTCAGCAAGCGACGTCAAACATAAACCATTCCTATAAGAATCATACGACGAGTTGAATTATATTAGCCAGAAATCCATAGCGTTGCCATAGGGCTGAATTAGCTGTGCATAGCGTCCTCTCTTCAGCAAGCATAGCGTCTATTTTTCAGCTAGCGAAGTCAATCATAAACCAATCCTAAAAGAATCATTCGACGAGTTATATTATCTTGGAGACAAATATATAGGGTTGAAATAGTGGTGTATAGCGTCCTCTCATCAGCAAGCGTCCTTTCTAACTTGAACCAATCCTAAAAGAATCACACGATGAGTTGAATTAACTTGTCGACAAACCTATACAGTTGCCATAGGGGTGAATTAGCGGTGCATAACTTCCTCACTTCAGCAAGGATAGCGTCGATTTCTCAGCTAGCGAAGTCAATCATAAACCAATCCTAAAAGAATCATACGACGAGTTTTATTATCTTGGAGACAAATCTATAGGGTTGAAATAGTGGTGTATAGCGTCCTCTCATCAGCAAGCGTCCTTTCTAACTTGAACCAATCCTAAAAGAATCACACGATGAGTTGAATTAACTTGTCGACAAACCTATAGAGTTGACATAGGGGTGAATTAGCGGTGCATAGCGTCCTCTCTTCAGCAAGCATAGCGTCTATTTTTCAGCTAGCATAGTCAATCATAAACCAATCCTAAAAGAATCATTCGACGAGTTGAATTATATTAGCCAGAAATCCATAGCGTTGCCATAGGGCTGAATTAGCGGTGCATAGCGTCCTCTCTTCAGCAAGCATAGCGTCTATTTTTAAGCTAGCGAAGTCAATCATAAACCAATCCTAAAAGAATCATTCGACGAGTTATATTATCTTGGAGACAAATCTATAGGGTTGAAATAGTGGTGTATAGCGTCCTCTCATCAGCAAGCGTCCTTTCTAACTTGAACCAATCCTAAAAGAATCACACGATGAGTTGAATTAACTTGTCGACAAATCTATAGAGTTGACATAGGGCTGAATTAGCGGTGCATAGCGTCCTCTCTTCAGCAAGCATAGCGTCTATTTTTCAGCTAGCGAAGTCAATCATAAACCAATCCTAAAAGAATCATACGACGAGTTATATTATCTTGGAGACAAATCTATAGGGTTAAAATAGTGGTGTATAGCGTCCTCTCATCAGCAAGCGTCCTTTCCATCTTGAACCAATCCTAAAAGAATCACATGATGAATTGAATTAACTTGTCGACAAACCTATAGGGTTGGCATAGGGCTGAATTAGCGGTGCATGGCGTCCTTTCTTCATCAAGCATAACGTCGACTTCTCAGCAAGCGACGACAAACATAAACCAATCCTAAAATAATCAAACGACGAGTTCAATTATATTAGCGTAAAATCTATACCGTTTCCATAGGGGTGAATTAGCGGTGCATAACTTCCTCACTTCAGCAAGCATAGCGTCTATTTCTCAGCTAGCGACGTCAAACATAAACCATTCCTATAAGAATCATACGACGAGTTGAATTATATTAGCCAGAAATTCATAGCGTTGCCATAGGGCTGAATTAGCGGTGCATAGCGTCCTCTCTTCAGCAAGCATAGCGTCTATTTTTCATCTAGCGAAGTCAATCATAAACCAATCCTAAAAGAATCATACGACGAGTTATATTATCTTGGAGACAAATCTATAGGGTTGAAATAGTGGTGTATAGCGTCCTCTCATCAGCAAGCGTCCTTTCTAACTTGAACCAATCCTAAAATAATCACACGATGAGTTGAATTAACTTGTCGACAAACCTATATAGTTGACATAGGGGTGAATTAGCGGTGCATTGCGTAGTCTCTTCAGCAAGCATAGCGTCTATTTTTCAGCTAGCGAAGTCAATCATAAACCAATCCTAAAAGAATCATACGACGAGTTATATTATCTTGGAGACAAATCTATAGGGTTGAAATAGTGGTGTATAGCGTCCTCTCATCAGCAAGCGTCCTTTCTAACTTCAACCAATCCTAAAATAATCACACGATGAGTTGAATTAACTTGTCGACAAACCTATAGAGTTGACATAGGGGTGAATTAGCGGTGCATAGCGTTCTCTCATCAGCAAGCATAACGTGAATGTCTCAGCAAGCGACGACAAACATAAACCAATCCTAAAATAATAAAACGACGAGTTCAATTATATTAGCGTAAAATCTATACCGTTTCCATAGGGGTGAAAACGCGGTGCATAACTTCCTCACTTCAGCAAGTATAGCGTCTATTTCTCAGCAAGCGACGTCAAACATAAACCATTCCTATAAGAATCATACGACGAGTTGAATTATATTAGCCAGAAATCCATAGCGTTGCCATAGGGCTGAATTAGCGGTGCATAGCGTCCTCTCTTCAGCAAGCATAGCGTCTATTTTTCAGCTAGCGAAGTCAATCATAAACCAATCCTAAAAGAATCATTCGACGAGTTATATTATCTTGGAGACAAATCTATAGGGTTGAAATAGTGGTGTATAGCGTCCTCTCATCAGCAAGCGTCCTTTCTAACTTGAACCAATCCTAAAAGAATCATACGATGAGTTGAATTAACTTGTCGACAAACCTATAGAGTTGACATAGGGGTGAATTAGCGGTGCATAGCGTTCTCTCATCAGCAAGCATAACGTGAATGTCTCAGCAAGCGACGACAAACATAAACCTATCCTAAAATAATCATACGACGAGTTCAATTATATTAGCGTGAAATCTATACCGTTGCCATAGGGGTGAATTAGCGGTGCATAACTTCCTCACTTCAGCAAGCATAGCGTCGATTTATCAGCAAGCGATGACAAACATAAACCAATCCTGAAAGAATCATACGCCGAGTTAAATTATATTAGCGTGAAATCTATACAGTTGCCATAGGGGTGAATTAGCGGTGCATAACTTCCTCACTTCAGCAAGCATAGCGTCGATTTCTCAGCTAGCGAAGTCAATCATAAACCAATCCTAAAAGAATCATACGACGAGTTTTATTATCTTAGAGACAAATCTATAGGGTTGAAATAGTGGTGTATAGCGTCCTCTCATCAGCAAGCGTCCTTTCTAACTTGAACCAATCCTAAAAGAATCACACGATGAGTTGAATTAATTTGTCGACAAACCTATAGAGTTGACATAGGGGTGAATTAGCGGTGCATAGCGTCCTCTCTTCAGCAAGCATAGCGTCTATTTTTCAGCTAGCGAAATCAATCATAAACCAATCCTAAAAGAATCATACGACGAGTTATATTATCTTGGAGACAAATCTATAGGGTTGAAATAGTGGTGTATAGCGTCCTCTCATCAGCAAGCGTCCTTTCTAACTTGAACCAATCCTAAAAGAATCACATAATGAGTTGAATTAACTTGTCGACAAACCTATAGGGTTTGCATAGGGCTGAATTAGCGTTGCATAGCGTCCTCTCTTCAGCAAGCATAACGTCGACTTCTCAGCAAGCGACGACAAACATAAACCAATCCTAAAATAATCAAACGACGAGTTCAATTATATTAGCGTAAAATATATACCGTTTCCATAGGGGTGAATTAGCGGTGCATAACTTCCTCACTTCAGCAAGCATAGCGTCTATTTCTCACCTAGTGACGTCAAACATAAACCATTCCTATAAGAATCATGCGACGAGTTGAATTATATTAGCCAGAAATCCATAGCGTTGCCATAGGGCTGAATTAGCGGTGCATAGCGTCCTCTCTTCAGCAAGCATAGCGTCTATTTTTAAGCTAGCGAAGTCAATCATAAACCAATCCTAAAAGAATCATTCGACGAGTTATATTATCTTGGAGACAAATCTATAGGGTTGAAATAGTGGTGTATAGCGTCCTCTCATCAGCAAGCGTCCTTTCTAACTTGAACCAATCCTAAAAGAATCACACGATGAGTTGAATTAACTTGTCGACAAACCTATAGAGTTGACATAGGGGTGAATTAGCGGTGCATAGCGTTCTCTCATCAGCAAGCATAACGTGAATGTCTCAGCAAGCGACGACAAACATAAACCAATCCTAAAAGAATCATACGACGAGTTCAATTATATTAGCGTGAAATCTATACCGTTTCCATAGGGGTGAATTAGCGGTGCATAACTTCCTCACTTCAGCAAGTATAGCGTCTATTTCTCAGCAAGCGACGTCAAACATAAACCATTCCTATAAGAATCATACGACGAGTTGAATTATATTAGCCAGAAATCCATAGCGTTGCCATAGGGCTGAATTAGCGGTGCATAGCGTCCTCACTTCAGCAAGCATAGCGTCTATTTTTCAGCTAGCGAAGTCAATCATAAACCAATCCTAAAAGAATCATTCGACGAGTTATATAATCTTGGAGACACATCTATAGGGTTGAAATAGTGGTGTATAGCGTCCTCTCATCAGCAAGCGTCCTTTCTAACTTGAACCAATCCTAAAAGAATCACACGATGAGTTGAATTAACTTGTCGACAAACCTATAGAGTTGACATAGGGCTGAATTAGCGGTGCATAGCGTCCTCTCTTCAGCAAGCATAGCGTCTATTTTTCAGCTAGCGAAGTCAATCATAAACCAATCCTAAAAGAATCATACGACGAGTTCAATTATATTAGCGTGAAATCTATACCGTTGCCATAGGGGTGAATTAGCGGTGCATAACTTCCTCACTTCAGCAAGCATAGCGTCTATTTCTCAGCAAGCGACTTCAAACATAAACCATTCCTATAAGAATCATACGACGAGTTGAATTATATTAGCCAGAAATCCATAGCGTTGCCATAGGGCTGAATTAGCGGTGCATAGCGTCCTCTCTTCAGCAAGCATAGCGTCTATTTTTCAGCTAGCGAAGTCAATCATAAACCAATCCTAAAAGAATCATTCGCGAATTATATTATCTTGGAGACAAATCTATAGGGTTGAAATAGTGGTGTATAGCGTCCTCTCATCAGCAAGCGTCCTTTCTATCTTGAACCAATCCTAAAAGAATCACACGATGAGTTGAATTAACTTGTCGACAAACCTATAGAGTTGACATAGTGGTGAATTAGCGGTGCATTGCGTCCTCTCTTCAGCAAGCATAGCGTCTATTTTTCAGCTAGCGAAGTCAATCATAAACCAATCCTAAAAGAATCATACGACGAGTTATATTATCTTGGAGACAAATCAATAGGGTTGAAATAGTGGTGTATAGCGTCCTCTCATCAGCAAGCGTATTTTCTAACTTGAACCAATCCTAAAAGAATCACATGATGAGTTGAATTAACTTGTCCTTAAAACCTATTGGGTTGGCATAGGGCTGAATTAGCGGTTCATAGCGTCCTTTCTTCACCAAGCATAACGTCGACTTCTCAGCAAGCGACGACAAACATAAACCAATCCTAAAATAATCAAACGACGAGTTCAATTATATTAGCGTAAAATCTATACCGTTTCCATAGGGGTGAATTAGCGGTGCATAACTTCCTCACTTCAGCAAGCATAGCGTCTATTTCTCACCTAGCGACGTCAAACATAAACCATTCCTATAAGAATCATACGACGAGTTGAATTATATTAGCCAGAAATCCATAGCGTTGCCATAGGGCTGAATTAGCGGTGCGTAGCGTCCTCTCTTCAGCAAGCATAGCGTCTATTTTTCAGCTAGCGAAGTCAATCATAAACCAATCCTAAAAGAATCATACGACGAGTTCAATTATATTAGCGTGAAATCTATACCGTTTCCATAGGGGTGAATTAGCGGTGCATAACTTCCTCACTTCAGCAAGCATAGCGTCTATTTCTCAGCAAGCGACGTCAAACATAAACCATTCCTATAAGAATCATACGACGAGTTGAATTATATTAGCCAGAAATCCATAGCGTTGCCATAGGGCTGAATTAGCGGTGCATAGCGTCCTCTCTTCAGCAAGCATAGCGTCTATTTTTCAGCTAGCGAAGTCAATCATAAACCAATCCTAAAAGAATCATTCGCGAATTATATTATCTTGGAGACAAATCTATAGGGTTGAAATAGTGGTGTATAGCGTCCTCTCATCAGCAAGCGTCCTTTCTATCTTGAACCAATCCTAAAAGAATCACATGATGAGTTGAATTAACTTGTCGACAAACCTATAGGGTTGGCATAGGGCTGAATTAGCGGTGCTTGCGTCCTTTTTACACCAAGCATAACGTCGACTTCTCAGCAAGCGACGACAAACATAAACCAATCCTAAAATAATCAAACGACGAGTTCAATTATATTAGCGTAAAATCTATACCGTTTCCATAGGGGTGAATTAGCGGTGCATAACTTCCTCACTTCAGCAAGCATAGCGTCTATTTCTCAGCTAGCGACTTCAAACATAAACCATTCCTATAAGAATCATACGACGAGTTGAATTATATTAGCCAGAAATCCATAGCGTTGCCATAGGGCTGAATTAGCGGTGCATAGCGTCCTCTCTTCAGCAAGCATAGCGTCTATTTTTCAGCTAGCGAAGTCAATCATAAACCAATCCTAAAAGAATCACACGACGAGTTATATTATCTTGGAGACAAATCTATAGGGTTGAAATAGTGGTGTATAGCGTCCTCTCATCAGCAAGCGTCCTTTCTATCTTGAACCAATCCTAAAAGAATCACACGATGAGTTGAATTAACTTGTCGACAAACCTATAGAGTTGACATAGTGGTGAATTAGCGGTGCATTGCGTCCTCTCTTCAGCAAGCATAGCGTCTATTTTTCAGCTAGCGAAGTCAATCATAAACCAATCCTAAAAGAATCATACGACGAGTTATATTATCTTGGAGACAAATCTATAGGGTTGAAATAGTGGTGTATAGCGTCCTCTCATCAGCAAGCGTATTTTCTAACTTGAACCAATCCTAAAAGAATCACATGATGAGTTGAATTAACTTGTCCTTAAAACCTATTGGGTTGGCATAGGGCTGAATTAGCGGTTCATAGCGTCCTTTCTTCACCAAGCATAACGTCGACTTCTCAGCAAGCGACGACAAACATAAACCAATCCTAAAATAATCAAACGACGAGTTCAATTATATTAGCGTAAAATCTATACCGTTTCCATAGGGGTGAATTAGCGGTGCATAACTTCCTCACTTCAGCAAGCATAGCGTCTATTTCTCACCTAGCGACGTCAAACATAAACCATTCCTATAAGAATCATACGACGAGTTGAATTATATTAGCCAGAAATCCATAGCGTTGCCATAGGGCTGAATTAGCGGTGCGTAGCGTCCTCTCTTCAGCAAGCATAGCGTCTATTTTTCAGCTAGCGAAGTCAATCATAAACCAATCCTAAAAGAATCATACGACGAGTTCAATTATATTAGCGTGAAATCTATACCGTTTCCATAGGGGTGAATTAGCGGTGCATAACTTCCTCACTTCAGCAAGCATAGCGTCTATTTCTCAGCAAGCGACGTCAAACATAAACCATTCCTATAAGAATCATACGACGAGTTGAATTATATTAGCCAGAAATCCATAGCGTTGCCATAGGGCTGAATTAGCGGTGCATAGCGTCCTCTCTTCAGCAAGCATAGCGTCTATTTTTCAGCTAGCGAAGTCAATCATAAACCAATCCTAAAAGAATCATTCGACGAGTTATATTATCTTGGAGACAAATCTATAGGGTTGAAATAGTGGTGTATAGCGTCCTCTCATCAGCAAGCGTCCTTTCTAACTTGAACCAATCCTAAAAGAATCACACGATGAGTTGAATTAACTTGTCGACAAACCTATAGAGTTGACATAGGGGTGAATTAGAGGTGCATAGCGTCCTCTCTTCAGCAAGCATAGCGTCTATTTTTCAGCTAGCGAAGTCAATCATAAACCAATCCTAAAAGAATCATACGACGAGTTATATAATCTTGGAGACACATCTATAGGGTTGAAATAGTGGTGTATAGCGTCCTCTCATCAGCAAGCGTCCTTTCTATCTTGAACCAATCCTAAAAGAATCACATGATGAGTTGAATTAACTTGTCGACAAACCTATAGGGTTGGCATAGGGCTGAATTAGCGGTGCATAGCGTCCTTTCTTCACCAAGCATAACGTTGGCTTCTCAGCAAGCGACGACAAACATAAACCAATCCTAAAATAATCAAACGACGAGTTCAATTATATTAGCGTAAAATCTATACCGTTTCCATAGCGGTGAATTAGCGGTGCATAACTTCCTCACTTCAGCAAGCATAGCGTCTATTTCTCAGCTAGCGACTTCAAACATAAACCATTCCTATAAGAATCATACAACGAGTTGAATTATATTAGCCAGAAATCCATAGCGTTGCCATAGGGCTGAATTAGCGGTGCATAGCGTCCTCTCTTCAGCAAGCATAGCGTCTATTTTTCAGCTAGCGAAGTCAATCATAAACCAATCCTAAAAGAATCATACGACGAGTTCAATTATATTAGCGTGAAATCTATACCTTTGCCATAGGGGTGAATTAGCGGTGCATAACTTCCTCACTTCAGCAAGCATAGCGTCTATTTCTCAGCAAGCGACGTCAAACATAAACCATTCCTATAAGAATCATACGACGAGTTGAATTATATTAGCCAGAAATCCATAGCGTTGCCATAGGGCTGAATTAGCGGTGCATAGCGTCCTCTCTTCAGCAAGCATAGCGTCTATTTTTCAGCTAGCGAAGTCAATCATAAACCAATCCTAAAAGAATCATACGACGAGTTATATTATCTTGGAGACAAATCTATAGGGTTGAAATAGTGGTGTATAGCGTCCTCTCATCAGCAAGCGTCCTTTCTATCTTGAACCAATCCTAAAAGAATCACACGATGAGTTGAATTAACTTGTCGACAAACCTATAAAGTTGACATAGGGGTGAATTAGCGGTGCATTGAGTCCTCTCTTCAGCAAGAATAGCGTCTATTTTTCAGCTAGCGAAGTCAATCATAAACCAATCCTAAAAGAATCATACGACGAGTTATATTATCTTGGAGACAAATCTATATTGTTGAAATAGTGGTGTATAGCGTCCTCTCATCAGCAAGCGTCCTTTCTAACTTGAACCAATCCTAAAAGAATCACATGATGAGTTGAATTAACTTGTCGACAAACCTATAGCGTTGCCATAGGGCTGAATTAGCGGTGCATAGCGTCCTCTCTTCAGCAAGCATAGCGTCTATTTTTAAGCCAGCGAAGTCAATCATAAACCAATAATAAAAGAATCATACGACGAGTTATATTATCTTGGAGACAAATCTATAGGGTTGAAATAGTGGTGTATAGCGTCCTCTCATCAACAAGCGTCCTTTCTAACTTGAACCAATCCTAAAAGAATCACACGATGAGTTGAATTAACTTGTCGACAAATCTATAGAGTTGACATAGGGCTGAATTAGCGGTGCATAGCGTCCTCTCTTCAGCAAGCATAGCGTCTATTTTTCAGCTAGCTAAGTCAATCATAAACCAATCCTAAAAGAATCATACGACGAGTTATATTATCTTGGAGACAAATCTATAGGGTTGAAATAGTGGTGTATAGCGTCCTCTCATCAGCAAGCGTCCTTTCCATCTTGAACCAATCCTAAAAGAATCACATGATGAATTAAATTAACTTGTCGACAAACCTATAGGGTTGGCATAGGGCTGAATTAGCGGTGCATAGCGTCCTTTCTTCATCAAGCATAACGTCGACTTCTCAGCAAGCGACGACAAACATAAACCAATCCTAAAATAATCAAACGACGAGTTCAATTATATTAGCGTAAAATCTATACCGTTTCCATAGGGGTGAATTAGCGGTGCATAACTTCCTCACTTCAGCAAGCATAGCGTCTATTTCTCAGCTAGCGACGTCAAACGTAAACCATTCCTATAAGAATCATACGACGAGTTGAATTATATTAGCCAGAAATTCATAGCGTTGCCATAGGGCTGAATTAGCGGTGCATAGCGTCCTCTCTTCAGCAAGCATAGCGTCTATTTTTCAGCTAGCGAAGTCAATCATAAACCAATCCTAAAAGAATCATACGACGAGTTATATTATCTTGGAGACAAATCTATATTGTTGAAATAGTGGTGTATAGCGTCCTCTCATCAGCAAGCGTCCTTTCTAACTTGAACCAATCCTAAAAGAATCACATGATGAGTTGAATTAACTTGTCGACAAACCTATAGCGTTGCCATAGGGCTGAATTAGCGGTGCATAGCGTCCTCTCTTCAGCAAGCATAGCGTCTATTTTTAAGCCAGCGAAGTCAATCATAAACCAATAATAAAAGAATCATACGACGAGTTATATTATCTTGGAGACAAATCTATAGGGTTGAAATAGTGGTGTATAGCGTCCTCTCATCAGCAAGCGTCCTTTCTAACTTGAACCAATCCTAAAAGAATCACATGATGAGTTGAATTAACTTGTCGGCAAACCTATAGGGTTGGCATAGGGCTGAATTAGCGGTGCATAGCGTCCTTTCTTCAGCAAGCATAACGTCGACTTCTCAGCAAGCAACGACAAACATAAACCAATCCCAAAATAATCAAACGACGAGTTCAATTATATTAGCGTAAAATCTATACCGTTGCCATAGGGGTGAATTAGCGGTGCATAACTTCCTCACTTCAGCAAGTATAGCGTCTATTTCTCAGTAAGCGACGTCAAACATAAACCATTCCTATAAGAATCATACGACGAGTTGAATTATATTAGCCAGAAATCCATAGCGTTGCCATAGGGCTGAATTAGCGTTGCATAGCGTCCTCTCTTCAGCAAGCATAGCGTCTATTTTTCAGCTAGCGAAGTCAATCATAAACCAATCCTAAAAGAATCATTCGACGAGTTATATTATCTTGGACACAAATCTATAGGGTTGAAATAGTGGTGTATAGCGTCCTCTCATCAGCAAGTGTCCTTTCTAACTTGAACCAATCCTAAAAGAATCACACGATGAGTTGAATTAACTTGTCGACAAATCTATAGAGTTGACATAGGGCTGAATTAGCGGTGCATAGCGTCCTCTCTTCAGCAAGCATAGCGTCTATTTTTCAGCTAGCGAAGTCAATCATAAACCAATCCTAAAAGAATCATACGACGAGTTATATTATCTTGGAGACAAATCTATAGGGTTAAAATAGTGGTGTATAGCGTCCTCTCATCAGCAAGCGTCCTTTCCATCTTGAACCAATCCTAAAAGAATCACATGATGAATTGAATTAACTTGTCGACAAACCTATAGGGTTGGCATAGGGCTGAATTAGCGGTGCATAGCGTCCTTTCTTCATCAAGCATAACGTCGACTTCTCAGCAAGCGACGACAAACATAAACCAATCCTAAAATAATCAAACGACGAGTTCAATTATATTAGCGTAAAATCTATACCGTTTCCATAGGGGTGAATTAGCGGTGCATAACTTCCTCACTTCAGCAAGCATAGCGTCTATTTCTCAGCTAGCGACGTCAAACATAAACCATTCCTATAAGAATCATACGACCAGTTGAATTATATTAGCCAGAAATTCATAGCGTTGCCATAGGGCTGAATTAGCGGTGCATAGCGTCCTCTCTTCAGTAAGCATAGCGTCTATTTTTCATCTAGCGAAGTCAATCATAAACCAATCCTAAAAGAATCATACGACGAGTTATATTATCTTGGAGACAAATCTATAGGGTTGAAATAGTGGTGTATAGCGTCCTCTCATCAGCAAGCGTCCTTTCTAACTTGAACCAATCCTAAAAGAATCACACGATGAGTTGAATTAACTTGTCGACAAACCTATAGAGTTGACATAGGGGTGAATTAGCGGTGTATGCGTCCTCTCTTCAGCAAGCATAGCGTCTATTTTTCAGCTAGCGAAGTCAATCATAAACCAATCCTAAAAGAATCATACGACGAGTTATATTATCTTGGAGACAAATCTATAGGGTTGAAATAGTGGTGTATAGCGTCCTCTCATCAGCAAGCGTCCTTTCTAACTTGAACCAATCCTAAAAGAACCACATGATGAGTTGAATTAACTTGTCGACAAACCTATAGGGTTGGCATAGGGCTGAATTAGCGGTGCATAGCGTCCTTTCTTCAGCAAGCATAACGTCGACTTCTCAGCAAGCGACGACAAACATAAACCAATCCTAAAATAATCAAACGACGAGTTCAATTATATTAGCGTAAAATCTATACCGTTTCCAAAGGGGTGAATTAGCGGTGCATAACTTCCTCACTTCAGCAAGCATAGCGTCTATTTCTCACCTAGTGACGTCAAACATAAACCATTCCTATAAGAATCATACGACGAGTTGAATTATATTAGCCAGAAATCCATAGCGTTGCCATAGGGCTGAATTAGCGGTGCATAGCGTCCTCTTTTCAGCAAGCATAGCGTCTATTTTTAAGCTAGCGAAGTCCATTATAAACCAATCCTAAAAGAATCATACGACGAGTTATATTATCTTGGAGACAAATCTATAGGGTTGAAATAGTGGTGTATACCGTCCTCTCATCAGCATGCGTCCTTTCCATCTTGAACCAATCCTAAAATAATCACATGATGAGTTGAATTAACTTGTCGACAA